>NW_004624785.1:8323089-8426848 GCF_000247695.1 Heterocephalus glaber | reverse complement strand
TTTTTTGTACCAGGGATCAAACTTGGGACCTTGCACTTGTGAGGCAGGTGGAGGCACCACTGAGCTAAATCCCCAGCCCTAAATAAACTCTTTGTATTTGCTTTTTTTTTTTTGGTACTGGGGATTGAACTTGGGACCTTGTACTTGGCAAGGCAGGCACCAGAACCACTGAGCTAAATCCCAGGCCTCCTTTTTTATATTTTTATTTTGAGACAGGATCTCACCAAGTTGCCCAGGCTGGGCTCAAACTTGTGATCCACCTGGTTCGGCCTTCCAGAGTGCTGGGATTATAGAATGCACCATAACATCTGGCTTCCTTTCTGACTTTCATTGCCCTGACCAGTCACTGCTAGCTGCCTGACCAATGGAGAACAGAAAGCCAGCAGTGTGGGCCTCGTGTAAGATGGAGACAGAAATGTACTTCAAGGCAAGACTAGGACTGGCTGGAGAGGGAAGGTGAAAATACCAGTGGCCAACAGAGGAGCTCTTAAGGTGTTCTCTTGTGCCATCCTTGCTAACAGTGGGCTAGATGATGACAACAACAGTAACTGAGAAGATGATTCTTACAAAAGAACAGTTCTCAGGCTGAGGATCCCTGGCACAACTGCGGCAAGTGCACAACATCAAAATAATAGGGAGGAGTTGAACACAGCAGTAGAGACTCACCATACCTCCTTCCCTAAGAACAGTGACCATAACTGAGCAAGCCATTAACTAAGGAAGTTAGAAAACTAATGGAATAAACGTAAAAGGATAAGAATAGAAAGAAAAAAAAATCACAGGCACTATTTAAATAAAAAGAAACAAACAAAAAAAACTGGGAAAGGTTTATAAAGCCAAAGCCCAAGTCTTTAGAAAAACTGAAAAATCTTTGGTAAGACTGTGTTGAGGGGAGAGTTAAGTAAACAAAGTGTAAAGTGAAAAAGAGGAAATAACTAAGCCAATACAGTGGCACATGTCTGTAAGCCCTACACTCTGCAAAGTTAAGGCAGGAAGATGGCAAATTCAGGCCCAGTCTGGGCAACAGTGAATCAGAGAGAACCTATCTCAAATGAACAAACGAAAGAAAAAAGAGAGAAAGAGCCTGCGGATATAGCTCAATATGAAGGCCCTGGGTTCTATTACCAGTACTGAACAACAACAACAAAAAGGAAATAACAAAACAGATTTGAGATTTTAAAAAATGAAATTTTTCTTCTTAGTCAAAAAAATGAAATTTTAATAAAAGACCTACCCCTTTAAAAAGCTCCAGAAGAGTTTTGAAAGGTGTGTTTTTTACCTTACTTCTAATAGAAATATTTCCAATTACATAAAAGTTGATTCAGAAAACAAAGGAAAAGCTGATCAATTCTCATTCTTTTGACTTTTGGAGACTGAACCCAGGGCTTCAGGTATGCTAAGTGCTCTCCCCCAACTCTTTTTTTATGAGGGTGAGATTGGTTCAATTTTGAAAGTTAGAATACAAAGTCTGTTTTACCAGCTAACCCAGAATGGATCAACACACACATGCACACACAAGACACACAGATATAACCAAGATAGAGAGACACAATACATACCACCTATGATCAAGAAGAATTTATCCTAGGAGGGTACGGGTGATTCAGTATCAGTAAATCTATCACTCTAATTCCTTACACTACTGGACAAAGTACTTTAACCAAAAATAGGTAAAGAACATAAAAGGCAATTCATAAAAGAGAAAACTCAAATGTTAACAAGTACAGGCAAAAGAAAGAGAATCTTTTACATTTGCCAGATTAAAACAAAATAGCAAATTCAGTAATACCAAGCATTAGCAAGATTTCGGAAAAAAAGGACTACTCACAATTAATTCGTGGGCACAAACTGACCTAGCCATTTTAGGGAGCAATTTGGCAGTACTTAGGGATATTATGTATGCATAATAATCAGCAATCTCACTGTTTTGAAAATATTATAGAGAAAGCTTCACAGAAATCCACAAAGGAAATATTTGGGGATGTTAATTATAGAACTATTTGAGAAATCAAAGAGCATGAGCCAATTTATCTATTCCCTACTAGGGAAATGTGGTAGATACATATATGGAATACCACCTAGCAGATAAGAGGCAATGCACAAAATTTACAAATAGCAATATAGATCATCAAAGCACAGGGTCAGATTAAAAAAATCTTAGACGCAGAACAATATCTAAATCCCAATACCATTTTATTAAATTTAAAAATACATATGCTATATAAACATTCATTTTTAAAAGATACACATATATCCAAGAACACATACTGAACATATTAGTCTATGGAAGGTGAGGCAAGAATTGTGAGTGCAAAAATTGGATGAAGAGTAGGGGAAACAAAAAGTAAACATATACAACAAAAGAAAAACCTACATCTATGGATTATCACAGTGGGCCTCTATGAGGATTCTAACTGCTCTATATAACCTCTGCCTCTTGGAATCTACATCTTGTGCATTTCCACCCCTGCCCATGTGTGCTTGTAACAAACACTGCATGCAAAAATAACAAAATTTCATCTCTTGATATTAGAGTGACTTCTATCTAGCTCATTGTCTCTTGGTTGGCCCACTCAAAGGGAAACCAGCACCCTGCTGTCCTGTGCAGAGGCTCACATGGAAAAGAACTGAGGGACACTCAGGCCAATAATTAGTAAAGAACTGAGGCCCTCATTGAGCCCTGCCAAGAACCATGTGAATAAGCTTGAATCTTCCTTCCGTTGAGTCTTCAGATGACTTACACCCCTGACTGACATCTTGATTACAGCTTTGTGAAAGGTCCTGAATCAGAGGCACCCATTAAGCCATGCCCAGATTCTTGACCCAAAGAAACTGTGAGACAATACATAATATCTGTTGTTCAAACCCACTAAGTTATGGAGTAATTTGTTATGAAGCAATATAGTTATGAACTAAGGTCTATGACTAACTCAAGATTGAGCGTCTGAGGTCCAAAAGTAAAGGAAAAGAAACCTCTGGCATAAACAGTGACTCCTAGAGTCATGACCACTGATAATGTTCTATCTTAATAAAAGCTCTAAAAGTTCTATCTTAATAAAAGCTTTTCTATTTTTGTAAAATAGAAAAGAAAAGCTCCATGACTTAGGGACAATGTCTCTCTTCTGTTAAGTGATATATCGCCAGCACCCAGAACCATGTCTGGCATATAGCAAATTTCTGTAAATGTTTGAATGAATAAATACTGCCAGCGTTTTGTCTTAACTACCAAGTTTCTTACCCAGTCCACTTCCTGACCCTCTACACCTTTACATTCCTTCATTCTCAGTTCATTCCTACTATGCTAGAATGACAGCTTGATTGTTCTGTGATAATTTTTTCCTTGAAGCCAGCCCTACCCTATTGTGACACCTAATTTGGGGCCAGGTCCTGGAAGTATACAGTGGATCAGGATGGGCTTAGATTATCAGGCCTCTTATTTGCTTTCTATCTCTCCCACTTTTCTTTAATAATGTCCTTCTGGATCTTTATTCCCTTTCTCCTACTTTAAAAAAATCTATATTAGGGCCGGGGATTTAGCTCAATGGTTCCACTGCCTGCCTCACAAGCCCAAGGACCTGAGTTCGATCCCTGGTACAAAAAACAAAAAAAAGCATGATTAATAAATAGTTCAAAAGCATGATTAATAGTTCAAAAGGAGTTCAAAAGGAGCATGATTTAATAGTTCAAAAATCATACAAGGTACTCCAGACCTTTTTCAAAGATTGTGTTTTGAACTTTTTTCTAGTCAGATAAGATACCTTAAGAGTCAAAGAACTAATATTTACTAATAAACGTAAAGTCAATCCAAAGCCACATTAAAAACAGACCTGCAAAGACCTTGGCTATCAAAAAAATGTCTTCATCGGTAACTCCAAAGCACCCTTAGTTCACTCGATGTTAAGACAGAAATAATTGTTTCCCATTCTTTTAATAATCTCTAAGCCTAAAGCACCTTCTCCTTGAATGTCAATACTGTAAATTTATTAAATTCTCTTTATCATTATCCTTATAACTGATAAAAATTGCACTGTAGGCCAGAAACCAGGTCTACTTAGAATAAAATATGGCAGTATCTCAAGAAATAAATCTATTTGAGGGTCTTGGGTTTAGCACAGTGGCTCCACGCCTGCCTCAAAAGTTCAAGGTCCTGAGTTTGATCCCCGGTACTGAAAAAAAAAAAAACTATTTGAAAAATGCTGACAAGCAAAATTTTAATCTCTATGAACTACGTATTGGCTCAGCATTACTAGAACACTTACAAAAATAAGATCGCCACTGTCTTGGTGATATTACAGAAAGAAATAACTACAGGCAATGCTACTTTATTTCACGGCAGAGTTTTTTTTTATTATTCTAACAAAAGTTCCTTTTTTTGTTTAAAAGGCTTAGTTCTTTATAATTTAGCCAATGACTAATTCATTTATTTTAACTGAGCAAGGTACAACATGAAATTTTAACAATTTTTTTTTGGAGGGGGCTGGGGATCAATCCTAGGGCCTCACTCATGCTAGGCAAATGCTCAATCACTGAGCTACATCCCTAGCCCCAAATTTTAAAAGTTAAATAGTAAAATCTCAAATTTACAGCGAAGTTTCTAGCAAATAATATAATAATTCTAGCAAAATATAATAATATAATGATGGAGTGTAGTAATATATGAAGGAAGCGCAATGTCTCACAAAGTAACGAAGTTTTTTTCCTCCTCCTCTAGGATTTCAAAGAGACTGAAAAAGAAGACAACCAATCCAAATATTTTAATTCGAGATTTCTATTCTCTCCCTACACAAAAGGAGCCCTCCATATTCCAAGCCTAAAAAGGACACCTTTAAAGGATTTTTAAAAATATTCCACTGACATCATAGTTTTTACCATAATATGCACAGATCATACACTCAACAAATATTTTAGGAGTACCAACTGAGCTGCAAGAAATTTCTTTGAAGACAAAATGAAGACAGAAGTACACTGAGTTACAAAGAAAACACTGAAGACAAAAATGAGACAGAATTAGGCTTTTAAATTGTTGAGGTTTAGTTGAAAGGATATAATTTCACTTATTCTAGGGGTTTTTTCTCTGCTTAGGAAGAGACAATGTGAGATACTAAAGCATGGACTAAGAAAAACAATCAACACCAATATTAGAAGCCTGAAAACGTTTTAAAAATATTTATCTGCAAAATTTCCTAAACAAAAATAGATCATAAAACCCAAACATGGACGTTTCTGAAGGCAGTTCAGAAAACCGTATGTGTGATATTAAAAGTTGCAACAGGTCGGCAATTTTCAGAATGTTCCAGTACAGGGTAGGAAAGCAACTATATGCCAATTTACAGACAGTCACTGATGATTATGAATAAGCACAGTAAATGAGCGACCTATAACCAATAAAGTATAGCATACATTTTTCTTATATTTACAATCATCATGATACTTAAGCACAAGAAAGTTATCACTTAGAAAAGGCACCAAAAGAAATCTGCCAGAAAGATAAAAGTGTATAATATATGTATTTGGTAAATTTTCAGTTTAACCTGAACAAACTGATTTGTGCATATAACAATTATAATTTAAAGGCCATATGCAAGCCCTGTCAATAAATTCAGTACCATGAGCAAAATCTATTTAGCATGTTATCAACACTGACCATACTGATTTGATAATACTACCTTTTTTAAATAGTCAAGTAGCTAAAAAACAAACCATTGCTGTAAACAAAAATTCAACAATCTTGTTAATACAGCAAATTCTACAAGACTGTCTCATCCTCAATATTTGTCACAACTGTGGTACCAGTTTCAAAATACGGTACAGAATCCCTTGTAACTACACATGTCCAGCAGTAAATGTATAAAATGTAAATGCTTCTTGAATAATTGATACCAAAAGGAGCCCAACAGATTTGCAGTTTAGGAATACTGAAAATCGATGAGCACTGCACAATACAGGCCACTAAGTGATAATGTTAATACAAGACAAATCCTTTTGCTCCTCGTGTTTCTTGGTTTAAACACTCTATGATTACACAAAGTATCTTCTTCAGGAAAGAAAATATAGCTATACGCTGAGACATTTAGGCCTACAGAAACATTACAAGTATATATGGTGACACTTGCTACGGTGACTATCATCCTGATTTTGTGACTATGTGTGACAAAGATCTATTATTACACACTCTAAAACATCAAGAATGTTTTCAGCAGTAAATATTATTTCAAACAGGAAGACATAAATGAGTGCTTTTAAGAGAAAAGAGAGCATCTCTGCGTTGTTGGAAGTTAGTAACTGATACAAAACTTGCATTTCTGAGTTTGAAAAAACCATTTTTTATTTAATAAGGGCTTAAGGCACGTACGGATCCACGTTTATCTCTCATTTTGTCGCTATACAATCTACTGTATGAAACGAATGTTCACAGAGATAAATTTTCTAAACGGTACCAACAAAACAAAAAGGTCCATAAACTTGCAGAGGACGCTCGGCTCTAGAATAACCGAAATAAACAACATCCTCAACAAAATCACATCAACATAACAGGTCGTAAGACAGGTGGCAGAATCAAAATATCAAAACTTTGGGGATCTTTTCAGCCTGAGGATTTAGGGGGTTGGAGAGGTGGGCATGGACTCGTTCAGGAAAGAACCAGTCATAAGAGAATTTAAAACGTGTTCTCTCGCTCTAACGACAAGGGGCTAGAGATGGGATGGACAGGAGCCCCCGACTAGTTCCCAGCTGGGCAGGATTCCTCAGGTAAGGGGACTGTCACCTGAGCCACAGGTGTCAGAGACAACAGCAAGAACCTAAGACCTCGGGGCAGGCACCGACAGGCACGAGGACTGGGCAGCCCGCGCATCACGCTCTCATCGCAGACCCCCGTTTCCCTAGCCGGCTGAGACACGGGGTCGGGGTCCCCGGAGCACTCACCGACTGCAGCCGAGGAGCCTAGGGAAACCGCCGCCCACCAGGCGGAGAGGACGGGCCGAGCGGGGCTCCTGGCGGCCAGAAAGGAGACCAACACAGCCTCCAGCCCCCGCCCTCAGGGATCCCGCACTGCCGGATTCAACGGTCAGCAGCCCCCGGCGCGGCTCCCGCTAGCCGAGAATTGGAAAGCAAACCCGCCAGGGCCACTTCCGGTACCAGGGACACCTCGTCGACTCCGACACACGCTCGGCGACGCCCCGGGAGCGAGGACGCCCGGGCAACGTGCTTGCGCCGGGGCAGGAACGCAGGGGGCGTGGCCAGTAAGGGGTGCGCCTGCGCAGTTTGCGCTCCCGCCCCCCCCCATGTTGCCTGAGGTAGGAAGGAGGCAAGTAATGATCTTAACTAGTTATGCCACCCCTACCTCTGTACCTGTGTCGACCACTTTTCCTCCCATTTGTTTTTCACCAGACTCCTCAGAGGTTACAGTCAGGGTGTCTTATTTTACAGGTGAGTTTCAAGGGTCAATCAATTCGTTTATGACAAATCTGGCTTTAGAATTTAGAGTCAGAATTCCCAGGATGTGGCCCGTCAGGGCAGAGCAGGAATAAGGAGAGAATAAACAAAGATACTAGGATACGATGCTGTTGGCAAGTTGTTTTCCTTCCTCCCTTCCCTCCCTCAAACTCTAAATCCTCCTGCCTCAAGTCTCCCAAATACTAATATTACAGGACAGCACTACCAGGCCTAGCTCAGAATGCTATTTTCTTGTCACCATTCTAATATAACCAGGCAACAAATAAAATTATATTTCACGATTTATACATACGTACTGGACAGTGCTGTTGGCAATGCTTTCTCCAGTCTCAGTCTCTATATGCTACCAGGACCACCCCACCACCACCACCATAAACTAGAGGAGCTTAAGACACGTTTTTAAAGAATTTATTCTTATAATTTATTCTTTTTAAAGAATAAATCTAAATTAAATTTCTAACACTAAAGCATCTCAGTCAGGTAATATACAATAATATAACAGGGAGCCAGGCGTGATAGTGCACGCCTGTAATCCTAACACTTGGGAGGACTGCCATGAATTCGAGGACAGCCTGGGCTACATAGTTTGAGTTCATGGCCAGCCTGAACCACACCGAGTGACCTTGTCTGAAAACAAAAAACAAAACAAACCCCCAGCAGTTCGGAAAGATATTTCCATTCAATCAACACAGTTGGTGTGTGCCAAACACTGTTTGACACTGAGTATACATGGTTGATAAATGTTTCATGGGGCTCACCTAAAATAGAAAATAATAGTTTCACCACAGTGGATATAAACTTTAATGGAGCACAGAAAACTACAATCCAATTTAGGGAGGAATAGATTACCCTAATTAGGAGAATTCATCTTTTATATGAGTGCAAAAGTGTGCTAACTTTTTCCTCTTAAATTTTTTTTTTTGGTACCGGGGATCCAACTTGGGTCCTTGTGCTTGTAAGAGAGGCGCGGTGCCACTGAGCTAAATCCCCGGCGAGGTACGCTAACTTATAAAGCCAATTTGTAGTGTTTTTTTTGTTTTTTGGGTTTTTTTTTTTTTTTTTTTTTTGGTACCGGGGATCGAACTCGGGTTCTTCTGCTTGTGAGGCAGGTGGCGGAACCACTGAGCTAAATCCCCCGGCCCCATTTTTTATTTATTTTTTTTTAATTTTATTTTATTTTTTGTACCGGGGATTGAACTTGGGTCCTTGCGCTTGCGCAGCAGGCGGTGAAACCACTGAGCTAAATCCCCCGGCAATTTGTAGTTTTAAAAAAACTTCTCAAAGGACACAAAATGAATACATATGGTATTGTTGATGTAAAAAAATAAAAATTCTAAAATAAGAAAATAGTTTATTACAAGTGAACAGGAATAACCATGCCCAGAGAACATGGAATTCAACAACATGAAATCTCAAAAGATACAGTTTTGCCAGCTGTGATGGTGCACGCCTGTTATCCCAGCACTCGGGAGGTTGAGGCAGGACAATCCATCGCTGTTAGAGGCCAGCTGGGGTTACATAGTGAGTGAGTTCAAGACCAGCCTGAACCACATAGCAAGACTCTGTTTCAAAACAACAAAAGGGCCTGTGTGGGGACGGGGAGACGTTGAGATGGGGGCGGCGGAAGTGGACCGCACTCTCTTTGTGGGCAACCTTGAAACTAAAGTGACTGAGGAGCGGCTTTTCGAGCTGTTCCACCAGGCTGGGCCAGTAATAACGGTGAAAATTCCAAAAGATAAGATAGTAAACCAAAGCAATTTGCGTTTTTGAATTTTAAACAGAAAGTATCTGTTCCTTATGCAATGAAGCTACTTAATGGAATCAAACTTTTTGGAAGGCCCATCAAAATTCTGTTTAGATCAGGAAGTAGTCATGCCTCGAAAGGATGTCAGTTTATCATAACCCCAGCATCATGCTGGAAATTCAAGCCCTACCTCCACATCTCTTAGCAGCAGATATGAAAGGACTGGAGATAACATGACATCATCATCACAGATAATTCAGAGATCATTCTTTTCTCCAGAAAATTATCAGAGACAAGCAGTGATGAACAATGTTTTAAGACAGATGCCATTTGGTGGGAAATTTGGTTCTCCACATGTGGATCAATCAGGATTTTCACCATCAGTTCAGTCACATAATCATACTTATAACCAGTCTTCAAGCTCCCAGTGGCTCCAGAATACACCGCGATCACAGCATAAAATCAGACAGAATTCTCATCCCTACCTACCAGATAGACATATAGCTGAGAACGGAGTTACACCGATCGTGGGTCTGACCACCATTACAGAGGAAGCAGAGATTTCCTCTATGAAGATAGGAATCATGATGGGTGGAGCCATGACTATGATAACAGAAGGGACAGTAGTAGAGATGGAAAATGGCGCTCATCTCGACCCCAGTAAATATTAAAAGGACATTGTTCTATAGGGCCATTTTAGCCTCTTTTGAGTAAGTTGAGCTGAAAATATTTCGAAAAATTGTACAGAGAAGCTTTTCCAGTTGCCTAATTTGTTTTTTTTAAAACATACAGCTACAGTTTAATACAGGAATGAGAAAGATTGTGGTTCCAGTCATATTTCATTAATAACCTTTCACCTCAGGGTCTTATGAAGAGGAAAGGGTTCTATGCAAAAGAAAGTGCCACAGTTCCTAATCATCCAGACAGCTTCAGAAGGGTGAATTGTATACCAGGCATGATTTTTAAAAACACAATGTTTAGATTTTGAAAAAGACACATCTCTATAATGCCATAATGGCATTGTGTCTTTTACTGTAACAAATTTTAAAAATCTAAACATTCCCATATACTTTGATCAGACCTCATAGATGGTTGTATTATAAAGCAAATATTTTAATTTTTTGTACCACAAGAAATTCCGTGCTAAGTGAATCCAGTTTTGGTGTATATAATAGGAAGTTCATATTGATAGCTATCAGCTAATCAGATGGCTATCTGTATTTTGTTAATAAATTAGAAAATATAATTTTTGAGTGATTTGCTTTTTTAAGTTTCAGAAAGTTATTGGTTGTTAGAGGATAAATCATTTTGGTTAACTTAGAAAATTTAAGTATAAGTTCTGTGAGATGCTCTTTTTAGCTTTACTCTGTACAAGTATAAATCTACATATGCTATTTCATTCTAAAATTTTAGAATTTTTTATTAAATCATGTTTGATGTATGACTGGTCACTCAGGAAGTTAAGTATCTGTATGTGAAATATCTGTATGTGTATATTTTTACATGGAAAATTACAGTATTAATATAAATTTGCTTTTTCAGGAAGAACAAAAATATCAATGCATATTCATAAAATAGTAAAATGTTTTACTGAAAGTATTCTTTTTTGGGAAAAAGATTCATGAAGTCTTTATGTGCTGCCTCTGTCTCTCAAATTTCAGAAATTTTAACATTTTCCAAGTGCCCAAGACCTGTACCAAGGACACATTTTATTACAGAGACTATACAAGTTGATTTTTGTTTGAACATTGGAAAGAATTTAATGTTAACATTTTTCTGCTTTTAAAATTTTAAAATCTTAAAACTTTTTATGTATCAAGATGCTGTTTCCCTTTCATTACAAAATTGTTTATAAAATTCATCCCTTGAAAAATATGGATCCTTTTTAAAAACTAATCTCAGCATTTGTACTGTTACTTTTTTTTTTTTTTTGGTACTGGGGATTGAACTCCGGACCTTGCACTTGTGAGGCAGGTGGTGGAACCACTGAGCTAAATCCCCAGGCCTGTACTGTTACTTTTTAATACATTAAAAACATAAAAAGGAAGAACAACAACAAAAGGACATCATCTTATCCTGAGGAGATTATCCAAGCCTGAACTGCAAAAAAGGTGGGGAAATCTTTTAGGAGACTGAGATGTTGCCTGGCACGATGGCACAGGCTTGTAATCTCAGCACTCTGGGAAGCTTTGAGGCAGGAGGTTCTTGAGTTCAGGACCAGCCTGGAACATAGCAAGACCCTGTCTCTACATAAGTAAATAAAGGATTCAGATATTGTCTTCAGTAAGGCAAGGAAATAAAAGGATTCAGAAGCTGTTTTCAATAAGGCAAGGAAATTTCCTACAGGATCCAGAAGCTGTCTCATTTGAAGACAAGGTTCAATAGAGAGATCAGAGACTCATCTGGCCTAATATAACATTTTATGATTTTAGCAAGCGCTAGTTGCAGTGACACAAATCTGTAATCCCAGCTACTTGGGAGGCTGAGAGAAGAGGCTCACAAATTGTAGGCCAGCATGAGCAATTTAAGAGACCCTCTCTCAAAATAAAAAGGACTGGGGATGTCCTTCAGTTGTAAAGCACCCCTGAGTTCAATCCCCAGTACCAGGGAAAAAAAAGAAAGATTTTATGCATTAGTCATACAACATGCTAAATTAGACATACAGGCTGATAATGAATTGCTGACAAAGGGGCTCAAAATAGCCCAATACTACTTAGGATTCTTTTGTTGGGGGGGATGGTGGTACCGGGGATTAAACTCAGGACCTTTTGCTTGCTTGGCAGGCTCTGTGCCACTAAGCTAAATCCCCAACCCCTACTTAGGAGTCTTAATTTACAATACCTCATCTTTCTAACAGATCATAATGCTCCAATCAGTGAAATTTAAACAATCTAGAAGCTGACCTCTTGGAGAAATTTCAGTAACAGTATGATTCCATTTATAGGAAATTCTAGAACAGGCAGAGCAAATTTTTTAGTACCGGGAATCGAACTCGGGACCTTGCGCTTGCGAGGCAGGCAGTGGCACCACTGAGCTAAATCCCCGGCCCAAGGCAGAGCAAATTTATAGTCATACCTGATCAATGGGAGCCTGAGGCTAGATTCAAGTGAGGGAGAGGAAATTGAAAAGAGGCAATTGGAAATGTTTTTGAAGTGTTGGAAGTAGTTACATGAGTAGAGTATATATACCTATTAAAACTCCTCAAACAGTACACATAAAGCAGATGTATTTTATTGCATGTAGATTTGTTTTGTTTTGTTTTGTTTTTGGTACTGGGGATCGAACTTGGGTCCTTGCGCTTGCGAAGCAGACGGCAGAAGGCAGAACCACTGAGCTAAATCCCCGGCCTGTATGTAGTTTTTTGTTTTTTGGGTTTTTTTAAACTGCTTTTTGAGCCAGGGTCTTATGTAGTTCAGGCTGGCCTCTAACTTGTGGCAATCCTCCTACCTCAGCCTGCTGAGTGCTGGGCTTAGAGATGTGCAGCACAACACCTGGTTTGTATGTAAATTTTACAATGAAGTTTTTATATGTTTGTTTTGTGGGTTTTGTTTTGTTTTGTTGGGATTTTGGGGGTTTTTTTGTTTGTTTCTTTGAGACAGTCTTGCTATGTAATTCAGGCTGGCTTGGAGTTCACTTACATAGCCCAGACTAGCCTCAAACTCATTTCGATGATCCTGCTTCAGCCTCCTGAGTCCTAGTATTACAAGTATGCACTAGCGCACCTGGCTCTGAAGATTTTTTTTGGCACCGGGGATCAAACTTGGGACCTTGTGCTTTTGAGGCAGGCAGCAGAACCACTGAGCTAAATCCCGGGCCCAGCTCTGAAGATTTTTAAGTAGAAAGACAAACCTTCAAAAAGTGGCTTACATTCACTACTTCCATTCCTTTACTAATGGTGGTAGTTAAGGAAGTCAAGGTTATGGTGTACTAACCCCTATATCACAGTCTTCAAGAAACAGGTTGTTTTGTTTTGTTTTGTTTTGTTTTTTTAACCTACTCTGTCCTCTTGTTTTTGCAGTGCTGGGCCTTGTGCATATCAAGCAAGCACTTTCCCATTTAGCTACACACCCAGCACTTCTTATCTACTCTGTGCCGATACAGGCACTGGGACATTTGGCAGTGAAAAAAAAAGAAAGGGAGATAGGTTGTCCAGCTTTTGCCTGGATACAATACATGTCAATTCTCCTCACATTTTATTGGCCAGAAGAAGTCATGTGGTCAACCCAACTTCAGAGGGATGGGGATGTGCCACTCTGCAGCATGCTTTGGAGAAACAGAATATTTGTGTACCACCCTCAAGACAACTACACTCGGGCTGGGGATTTAGCTCAGTGGTTCCGATGCCTGCCTTGCAAGCGGAAGGACCCAAGTTCAATCCCTAGTACCAAAAAAAAAAAAAAGACAACTACACTAGTCATTTGTTCTTCTATGGTGTGCCTTGCAGATCCACACCTTTCTAAAAGGATTGTGTCCAAACTGAGCCTCTGAAAAATCCAAGATTATGTTTTCCTGGCGAATGTCCAGATTATTTTGCAGGATTTTAGGACATATGAAGAGAAGTTAATGGAAAAGAGACAGCAAGATAGGTGCCAGTTAAAGAGTTTAAACTTTATTCAATAGGCACAAAAAAATTAAAATTTTTCAGATGAAAGTTATAGGTTATATAGCAAGTAGGAGGATTAATTTGACAGCTAAGAGTAGGAAGGTTTTTAGGGGAGACAGAATAGTTTGGGACAAGATGTGTGACCTCTGGAATTACACAGGACTGGAATGGCCATGAAGACCACCTCTTGGTAATTAAGTATTTGTTTACTGTCTCTTGTCCTAGTCGACAAACTTAATTAAATCAAATACTTTGTCCTTTTGACTAAAGCAGTGTCTGGTGTATTGTATAAACTAATATTTATAAAATAAAATTTAAAAATTAGATATACCATATTTCTCATCAGAGATATCTACAAGGACTTAGTTTATTAACTTTGCTTACTTGGTTGACACATTTGACATGTTTTCTCTAGATACTTCAAAAAATGCGTTTAATCCCCAGTACCAAAAAAAAAAAATGTCTCACATCCTGAGATACAGAATATATATATGACAAAACTTAAAAATGAGTAAGATTACTAAATTTTTAGATTCTGTCACAATATCATTGCACTTTTTATAAGTTAGTAGACATTCAATATGTATATCAGTTATCTTTTTCTCTTTTTTGCTTACTGTAGAAGTTCTTTTAAAATTTTTATTAATATATATTTGTACTACATAATGGTTATATTCATCATGGGAAGTTGGTACATGTACATATCTTAATTATTTTTACTTCCCCTCTCCCCATCTTATTTCTTCTAAGATTTTCTCTTTAAAATCTTAGCTCCTCATAAGCAATTTGCCTATAAGGTGTTGTACCATAGATTCTATAAGCAGACACCAGGACATTATTAGATTGGAAGTGATTTATTTCGGCAAACTCCTATGAGGGTAAATGGAGAGGTTGCAGGAGGAAGAGGCTGGGAGAGACATTATATCTTAATGCAGATTTGAACCCCAGGAAGGAGAGAAGGAAGGAAAGAAGGTTGGATAGCAAAAGCTATAGATTGCAGTGCTGTTCTAAAAAACATTTTGGTAAGGCAAATGGGTAGTTCTGTAGTAAAGCTTCCCATCAGTGGAATCTTGCAGCAATGGGACTACCTTTATCTCTGCTGGGCCAGTTATTGGCTGGGAGTAAGTGAAGCCCAGGCACAAACGCAGTGGTGAATTCAAGGAGCTGGGGTCATCACTTAATCATACTTCTCTGAGTAGACTTGAGTTCACTTTCATGTTTGCCATCTTTTCTCTCTGCTGTGGATTTTCTGAGTTGTTTGAATCTATAAATTTATGTCCTCCAAATTTGGTAAAATTGGTGGCAGTATTTTCTAATTTTTTTTCTGTCCCATTACCTACTAAGAGGAGAGGTATACCAATTATATGTATGAGAAAGCTCTAGTGTTGGGGGGTTTTTGTCTTTTTTTTTTTTTTGGCAGTGCTGGGGATTGAACCCAAAACCTCACGCAAGCTGTTGTGCTAGATCTAAAGTGTCCCCCAAAAGCTCCTGTGTTTGAAAGTGATTGGATCATGGGGGCGCTATACTCATCGGTGGATTAGTCCGAGGATGAATTCTTTTAGGAGTTGGGGGCTGGTTAGAGGCGGGTTACTGGGGGTGTGACCTAGTTTCTCCCTCCTGGAGTGGGCTTCTCCTTTGTTTCCTGGCTGCTCTGGGTTGAGCACCTTTTCCTCTGCCAAGCCTCTCTCCCTTCCTATTCCTGCCTTGGAACCAGCCAACCATGGACTATGAGCCAAAATAAACCCTGTCTCCTTTAAATTGTGGGTGTTAGTTATTTTGTCCCAGTAGGAAGGTGACTAAGACACATGCAAAGCAAGTGTCCTACCACTTAACTATAACTCTCGTTCCTCTGATCTTCAGATTTAGTTTTTCTCCTGTCATCTCCATTTGATTATTTGTTCACTCATTCATTTAATTTTGCAGTGGTGGGAATTGAATCCAAAGCCTTCCCACTGAGCTACATCCCTAGCCCTTTGTAAGATAGTTTCAAACTTTGAGATAAAGTCTAAGTTGGTATATTGTCCAGGCTGAGTTCAAACTTGGGATCCTCCTGCCTTGGCCTCCCAAAGTGCTAGGATTGCAGATATATACTGCTATGCTTGGCTTCATCTCCATTCTTCTGTCAAGTGCATCAGATATTATATTTCTAAATTTCTTTTGTTCTTTAGTGTTGACATGGAATCTAGTCTTATGCATGGTAGACAAACACTCTACCACTCAACTACATCCTGGCTAGGTTATTTCTTATAGTCTCTATTTCTTTGCTGCGGTTTCCTATCTTCACACTTAAGAATATTTTTCTTGGTCTGGGGATGTGGCTCAGTGGCTCAGTGTGGCTCAGTGGCTCAGTGTTTTCCTCATGTGTGCAAAGCCTTAGGTTTGATTCCCCAGCTCCACACACACAAAAATTTTTTTATTACTGTGCATAGTTTTAAGAGTTGTTGTACAGTCCTTTTCTACCAACTCCAGAATGTTGGAAATAGGGTCTAGGAGTCAACTTCCACTTACTGTTTTTTCTCAAAAGTAGTCATTTTAGATTTCTTTGTATGTCAAGTAATTATGGGTTGTACCCTGGAGTTGGAAATGATATACTGTAGATACTCTGGATTCTGTGACAGTCTCTGGAGGTGTTTTCGTTAAGCAAGTAATTAACTTGGCTTGGCTTTTTCTCTTGGGCAGCACCTAAAATGTCAGTTCAGTTCTTTTATTCTTTGATGTTTGGAGTCTCCCTGGATGTGTGGTTCAGGGTTCAGCCAAAGATTTAGGCCTTTCTCAGGCAAGATGTCATGAAAGTGGGGTACTCATCACATGCCATTCTTTTTTTTCCAAGGGGCAACTTCACTCCAGAATCTGTCTGGTCTTGGTTCCACTCCAAGATCTTCAAGTCATTTTTTTTTTTTAAATTTTCCATAGAGTTCTGTTATAGTGTTAATAAATCCATTAAGAGCTGACTTGCTCATACTAGAACCAGAATCTAGACTACCACTTCCAAAAATCTGCAAATGAAGCTGTAGATTAAATTGTACACTGTATTAGACTTGGCAGCAGTAGCAAATGGAGTTGAATATTTTTTTCTCCAACATTCTGAAATTGATCAGTCTGGGATCAACCCTACTTCATTGTTTCTCAGGTAACCAGGTTCTATTTATTTTGTTAATCTACTATCACTACAGTGTTTTCCTATTTTTTATGGTCAAAATCAAGTCACCACCATGTCTATGTTCCAACAGTTTCAACCTAAAGTGTATGCAGAATTTGCACATACCGGGTATCTGTTCATCCCAATGATGTTCATATGGCCAAACCAAATTACAAGGGATTCTGAGAAACATGGACTGTAGTGTCAGCAGTCAAAACTTGGAGGATGAGACTTATTAGTAAAAGGAAGAATAACACATAATGAATATTAGGGGACAAGAATAGCCCGTCATTATTCAGCCTCTCTGAGAGGTAGGTACACATGAGAACCTTGTGTTTCCCCAAAGAGTAAACTTATTCCCTCCCCAGGGGAAACAAACCAAAATGCCATCCAGATTCTGAATCCAGCAAAATATTTAGTACGTCTGGGTAACTATTAGTGAAAAGAATAAAGAAAGACTGGCTACCGGACAGTTGCTGTC
The DNA here is from genome assembly GCF_000247695.1 of Heterocephalus glaber. Next base: position 8,409,429 of record NW_004624785.1, on the reverse strand, counting down.
TGTGCTTCTAATATTTATTTGGCAACCTCTGTCTACATATAAGCAGGTGTGTGTTGGGCAGGGGGGTGGCACAGCAAAGTGTAGCCAAAACTTTAAGTGCACCAAATACAGGTCCACAGGAATACTGAAGTTTGTCTATACAGTAGCCTCATGTAGACAAAGATAAATTTACAAGGGGGTACAAAAAAGAAAAAAAAAAGATATAAAAATAATGGTAATGCTTGGAAAGAGGGAAATGAAGTATTTGTTCATTCATATAAACTTGATTTAAGATAAAACATTATATATTTTTAGCTGGTTAGCATTTCATGTGATTAAAGGATTGTAAATAAAGGAAAATTTAACCAATAACTTCATATTTTGGAATTATAAAATGTATTCAAATGATACTAAATGTAGTTTAATAATGAAAAGGTTTGAAAAAATCTGAAGGAAGCCTGTAACTCAAAAATATTTATCATACTTAGGCAAAATGAAAACATTTTACTAAGTTACACTATATTCAGTTTGCCTTAACCTAACTAGATAGTATCATTTGTTAAATATATTTTAATTCCAAAGCATCAAATTTTTAGTCATAAATTTTCATTGAGAATCAAAAGATTAAAATAAAAATTTGAATAAAAAATCACCATACTTAAGCAGCTTAAATGTCAGCTTTCCACACATAACTGAAAGATTTAAATTTTGCTTCTTTTATTATTCGAGCAAACATTACACTAGAGGAAATGATTGGGAAAATACAAATAGATTCATTAAAAACACAGGCTGATTATTCATTCTGTTACATTCAGAAGTATGCAAAACAATTTAGTTATTGCAAAGCTGTAATTCCTTTTCTAACAAAGCATTTTATAAAACTGTAGTGTTGCCATTGATTCCATTTTAATACAAAATACTTATATACACAATACAATATAAAAGTAAACTATATAGTGCCTTCCACAAAAGGATATATTAAGGCGCTTTACAAATATACCAATTTGTTGACCCAAATTACTTTTTGCTTTAGATTAAAAGAAACAGACTAAATGTTTCACTTTAAATACCAAAGGGATTTCTGTTTATTAAAGAAAATTTTCTAATGTACCTTAGGTAACAGCAGCAGCAATATCTAAAATCCTCCCACTGTATTCTCTAATTTCCAACATATTATTAAGTCAGAATAAAACATTTCCACTCACAGTTTTGCACTTTGCAACAGCAGAAGGTAATAACTTTTTTAAAAAGTCAATCTCAAAGTGACTTTTTAGTCATACATTCTATAGTTTCTATTACAAATAAGAAGGTAGAAAACATATAACAATAGGGCCTGCCTTAGGATACCACTGGACAATACATAAGTTATCTACAATTACATAATTATAGAACATATTTTATAAATACTATTGATATGCATAAAAGGGTAAGTGTAAGACGGCAAGTTGTTTTTTTTTAATAAGAAAATCACTTTAAAAGGAAAACATGTAGAACCAATGTTTTCACTCCATTTTAATTGAAGGCATTCAGATATTTTTATGCTGTTGCTGTCTTTTGATCAGGAAGTCCAGGATTTACACTGAAGAACTGGATGTGGGGAATTATAATAGCTACTAAGTATATCCATACCATTTTAACTGCAGATACCAATAGTTTGTATAGTGCTTCAGACAAAGACAAAAAGTGTTGGAGGAAATTTTATAAGAATACAAAATTTATAGTGTCATATTTGAAGAACAGCAGCAGTACAGATTCTGTTGGGAGAGGAGAAAAGAGGGAGGATACAGCACCTTAGTTTTCCTACAATGTAAATGTAACAAAGTTGGTTTTCTACTGTATTGCACCATAGTCCAGAAGTAAAACTATTAAATGAAAATTTAAGTAAATCCACCTGAAAAGTTTAAAGAACAAGAGGGTATCTTATAAATGTGAGTACCAAGCTAAAAATTCTTGTACTAGTTTGTTCTGCATAGGATTTAATAGGACTTATCAAATGTTTCATGAAGACTGCCATCTTATAGTATTTTCTTAAACTTCTCTGGTTTTAAATCATTCAGAAATATTGTTGTATCAATCCTATAATAAGCCAAACATTTCAGTGCCCTCAAAATGGTATGTTTAAAACATCTTAGTTTTTATTGGTACCAAGGATTGAACTCGGGACCTTGCGCTTGCAAGGCAGACAGCAGAACCACTGAGCTAAGTCCCTGGCCCCAGCATGCTTTTCTCTTGATGATACAAAACTAAGATGTTTTAGGGGCCAGGGGTTTAGCTCAGTGGTTCTGCTGCCTACCTTGCAAGCCCAAGGTCCCGAGTTCAATCCCCAGTACCAAAAAAAAAAAGAGAAAGAAAAGTATGCATAGGATCACCTTATCACATGCTACCAAGGTTTCCCATCACAAATCATCAGTTTTATACAAGATGAATTACAGTATTGATCAGTAAATTAAAAGCAAAGTTTAATACATCAATTTCCTTACAAGACAAAGGTCCTTAACCTAGTCAGTGACAGGTTTATGTCCAGAATTTCCTGAAATTGCATGCAATATTTTACGTGTACATTGATGTGCCTTTTTTTTTGGAGCTGAGGAACTAGAGCCCATAGCCCTTATCAGATTCTCAAAACAATCAGTGACACTAAAGACCCACATTGCATGGCAGTAGTTTTCAGGCTGAGCTCTTAAGAGGGCCACCTACAAAAGGTGAGAAATGTGAACTAACAAATGTTTTTTCAACTGGAACACCTTTGTCTTTAATTTTACTACATGTTTTCCATTAGCTTTTATATGAAACAAGCTAAAAGTTTTTAAAAGTCACTAAAATTAGTCCTCTTATCCACATTTTTTATTCAAAAAACTCCGTATCAATGAAGCTTTAAAGTAAATAACATACAAACTAGTTACTAAGGTCAGAATAGAGTTCAGTTCTCCTTCCTAAAAGATAATCTATATGTATTTTGGTATGAAACCACAGTTATCCTTAGAATTTAAGCATTATATAAATAGGCATGTTGAAAAACATAATTAACCTTAAATAAGTTAGCTAAGACCACTATGTAACTTTTCCTAATTATTAATGGCCATCTCAATTAAGTTATTTTTTTCATCAGTTAATCGGCCCTTAGGTAAAACACTGTATTACCAAACAGCTATCTTTTCTTTTGACAGTAACAATCTGTTTATCCAGAACTGTTTGAAAGAGGTTCTATGGCATTGATGATATAATCAAAGTAGTCACTATATAGGAAAATTACTATTTTTTTCTTTTTGAGGTGCTGGAAATTGAACCTAGGGCCTGGTGCATGCTAGGCAAGTGCTCTACTCTAAGCTATATCCTCTCAGCCCCTCCCCCCGGGGGGACTTTAATTAATGTTCACAAATAATTCTAATCAAAATTTTATATAAACTGAAAATTTCTTGGCTTAGAATAATAGAAAAACATTTCAATTCCAAAGTAAAACTATAAAAGACCTTAGCTTTCAGTATTTATTTATGGCAACTTTGTTCCCTTTAAAACTGGAAGCAGCATTAATAACAAAATGGGAAAAAAACTCGTCGTCCTTTCACTTCTATGAAAGCCAGTATTTTTTGAAAAAAAAAAAAAAAAAAAAAAAGCTAGAGGAAAAAAGCTAGACGACTATTCCACAGAGGAGGGGAGAAAAGATAACTGCATTATTTTTCCTTCTCATGGACATATTGTTTCTACCCTGTATTTCTTAGTTCCAGGATATAACTTGTACAAATTATCATTAACCTAGGAACACTATGCAAAATGATGGCTTAATTTCTCTAGCAAGATTGGGGAGGAGGGGAGAAGAGCTCTGTAAATATGGGCATGTTTCATATTTGGTTAAAGCAAGATAAAACTAAAAATGTCTTTCAAAAAATTTCAAAAACTCTTGAGTTTTAAAATTATTTAGCATATATACAAATAGATAACAGGCTTCTCCTTTTAAACAAAGCACTATTTTTTATTTTAAGTACTTTAAGTACTAAGAACTCACTGTAATATTCAGTTCATAACTTATGTATAACAATTTTTTTCTAAATTATTGATTTAAAAGGTTGGAATAAATTAACATTTTAAAAGGACTTCCCATAATTTAGGAAAATAAAATATTGTACACAGAGCACACATATAGAGCTCTGCCACAGTTGCATAATTTTACTTTTAGAATTTCAAAAAGCCCAGTATATTTCAGGCCTTATTGCAGATTCTCATTATAATTATTTTCTAGTGTGTTAAACATACACTAGATCACGATTTTTGATCTCTGAGCCTTTATGTTGATCATCTTCATCTGAATGTTCCTCTGAGCCTTGTGAATTAATGTGTTCATATTCGATAGGCTTTGGATAATTATATGGGTAGCCATTGTCATCAAAGAACCTCCGAAAGGTAAATTCATAGAAAGCGTGTTCAGGGTGCTTTCCATTTTTATACCATCCATTGAGAGTGTCATTTACATTTTCTTCCTCATTATCATCACTCCATAACTTGTCAGGATCAACAGGGTCAAAATTTGATGTGTCTGTTGGGTGTGTGATTTTAGGAATATATGACGCAGACTGCTGTCTCAGATCACTGGAGAAATCAATTGTTTTAAAAAATGGATGAGCTTTTATTTCATCAGCACCATTCTTGCCTAAGCGATCTTCTGGTCCTCGGCAGAGTTTAATAATCAGATCAGAGGCTTCAGGACTCAGTTTAGCTTGTGGTGGAATGTGAAGAGATGTTTGCCAGTTGATAACCTTTAAAGAAGATTCATAAAAATTAGGTAGGAAGAGATAAAGAACAAAAATTTCTTCCAACTTTTCTGAAAAAAAGTGTAACTGGACTATTTTTAAATAAACTGTGTATTTATTTTATTGTCTCTGTGTTTAATAATGAATCATTTGGGAAAATAACCTTTTCTCCTAACCCTTCCTCTCCAGGGAACTTAAACTTACACCATAAGACCCACAAATTTTTATATCCCCTCTTAAGGCCTACTTCATGCTACCTCCCCTGCATCATATATTTACTTCTGTCATGTTTCTAGTACTCTGTGGTACCTCTTTATGTCTGTATCCTTCTGTGTTTACTGTTTGAAGTAAAAATTCTGTAACAAGAACTTTATTTTTTTTTGACAAGATCTTATTAGGTTGCCCAGCCTGGCCTTGAATTTGCTATCCTTCTGCCTTAGCCTCCCTAATGCTGGGATTACAGACATGCACCACCACATCCAACAGGAAACTATGTTTTCATTGTTTTTGTATTTCCTAATACTTGCCTGACACATAATAGATGTTCAATAAATCTTTGTTCTGGTTTTGAGTAAAGCAGCATGAGGGAAAAAAAAGAATGCCAAGTGAACTGTCACAGGCAGAGGGAATGGTATATTCTGAATACAACACTAGAAGGTTTTGGGTAAACCTTGATGAATGGCAAAATGCATAGTTATTTTACCTAGATAAGACATCTTCAACTTCACAGGGAATCAGTAGATATCATATACTCACATAGCAGCCAAACAGCTACAGTGGAAGAAAAAAATGTATACCCCTTTTCTTATATTATCTATTTAAAGTCTTATCCTAGGCCAGAAAAGAGGTACTCCAACTAACAGAATATTTTTAAAATTATTCTTGAAAAATAATGATGAGATAGTAATATTTATGTGTGGTTTTATCACTTACTTAACATAGGAAAAAATGTAAACATACAATCAGCTAGATAAGCTTTTATTTTGTGCTACTAGGGATTAAACCCAGGGCTTCATACATGTTAAACAAGCACTCTACCACTGAGTTATATCCCTGGACTTTTTTTTTTTCCCCTAGACTTTTTAAAATTTTATTTTAAGACAGGGTCTTGCTAAGTTGCCCAGGCTGGCTTGAACTTAAGAGTCCTCCTGCCTCAGTCTTCTAAGAAGCTGAATTTTTTATTTTAAGAAATTTTTAGTTTAAGGTAAAACAAAAGACTAAGCATATCCAGGGAAATTGTTAATTCAAAGATGGACCAATAGGGCCAGGGATTTAGCTCAGTGGTTCCACTGCCTGCCTCGCAAGCACAAGGTCCTGAGTTCGATCCCCGGTACCAAAAAAAAAAAAAAAAGATGGACCAATAGAAATTACATAAACTGAAGCACAGAGAGGATAAAAATAAAAAAAATAAAGCATTACAAATATGAAAGACCATATCAAATTAATTACATATATATGTAATATATATATTAGTTTGAATCCCAGAAGGACAGAAGGAAGCACAAGAAATCTTTTAATGGACAAAAACTGAAAGCTTTCACTCTAAAATCAGGAACAAAGACAAGGATGTCCACTGTTAACCACTCTTGTTCAATATAGTTCTGGAAACACTAGCCAGAGCAATTAGATAGAAAGAAATAAAAGGAATAATATTTGTGGATGACATGATACTCTACATAGAAGACCCCCAAAACTCTAGCTGGATACAAAGTCAACACTCAAAAATCAATAGCCTTCCTGTACACAAATAACAGACTCATGGAGAAAGAAATTAGAGAAAAAACCTCTTTCACAATGGCATCCGAAAAAATGAAATACCTAGGAATCAATCTAATGAAGGAAGTAAAAGCTCTCTACATTGAAAACTACAGTACTCTAAAAAAGGAGATTGAAGAAGATATCAGAAAATGGAAGGATATCCCTTGTTCTTGGATAGGAAGAACCAATATAGTGAAAATGGCCATACTTCCAAAATTGCTATACAGATTTAATGCAATCCTGATCAAAATTCCAACAGCATATCTCACAGAATTAGAGAAAACAATCCTAAAATTCATTTGGAACCAGAAAAGACCTAGAATAGCAAAGGCAATTCTGGGCAACAAAGGCAAAGCAGGAGGTATCACAATCCCTGACTTTAAATTATTCTACAAAGCTATGGTGATAACGACAGCACAGTACTGGCAAAAGAATAGACCTGAGGATCAATGGAACAAGGTACAGGATGCAGAAACAACTCCAGACATACTCAGACACCTTATCTTTGACAAAGGAGCGAAACTCCTTCACTGGAAAAAAGGTAACTTCTTTAATAAATGGTGCTGGAAAAACTGGCTTTCTACATGCCTAAGACTGACACTAGATCCATATCTTTCACCACCCACAACGTAAAATTGAAATGGAACAAAGATCTAAATATAAAAACAGAAACACTAAATCTGCTGAAAGAGAAGACAGGTAGAACACTTGAGGACAAGGGAAGGAATAGGCAAAGACTTCATGAACAAAACCCAGAACGCATGGGAAGTACTACAAAGAATTACCAACTGGGACCTCATCTTATTTTTTTTCTTTCATAAATTCTTTTATTGGTACATTTTAGGTATACAATACATATACATTTATCATTGGGAACTTGTACCTTTACGTAATGTATCTTGGTTCTTATTTTTTCCCTATTCCCCTTTGCTCCCTTCAACTCCTCCAACCCTATTTACAAAGATTTTGTTTCCATTTTTTTCCTTTTCTCATATTTTTTCCTTTCCCTTCTTTCATTTCCCCTAGTCCTCCCACCTCCCCTTCCCCTTCCCCTTCGGACCTTTTCTTCCTATTTCACATTATCAATTATTCATTTTAATCCTTATTTACACTTTCAGTTTCTCACACCAGAGAAACTATTCGGTATTTACACATGTGTGGAACTTCATCTTATTAAAAAGCTTTTGCACAGCAAGAGATACCTCCACCAGAGTGAACAGACAGCTCACAGTGTGGGAAAAAATTGTTACCAGTTATTTAGATAAAGGACTATTATCTAGAATATATAAAGAACTCAAAAAAAAAATCATACCCCCAAATTAAAAAACCCAATCCAAAAATGGGCATCTGAAATAAAGATACTTCTCAGATGAAGAATTAGAAACGGCAAATAAATAATATGAAAAAATGTTCAACATTACTGGTCATTTGTGAAATGCAAATTAAAACATCTCACTCCAGAAACAATGGGTGCTATCAAGAAATCAACCAATAACAAATGCTGGAGGGGCTGTAGGGAAAAAGGAACCCTTTTCCACTGTTGGTGGGAGTGTAGATTGGTACGACCACTGTGGAAATCAGTGTGGAGATTTCTCAAGAAGCTAAAACTAGAGGTTCCATTTGACCCAGCTATACCTCTTCTTAGTATCTTTCTGAAAGAATTAAAAGCATCATACCACAGTGATATATACACATCCATGTTTATAGCAGCACAATTTGTAATAAATCTTGGAAACAGCCCAAATGCCCATCAACAGATGAGTGGATAAAGATGTGGCTTTTTTGTTTGTTTGTTTTTGGCACCAGGGATTGAACTTGGGACCCTGCAATTGCAAGGCAGGCAGCGGCACCACTGAGCTAAATCCCCGGCCCAAAGATGTGGTTTTTTAATACAATGGAATACTACTCTGCCATAAAGAAGGATGGGCTTCAGACATTTATAGCTAAATGGATAGACCTTGAAACCATACACTTAAGTGAAGTAAATCGGACACACATGTTTAAATACCGCATTGTTTCTCTCGTGTGAGAAACTGAAAGTGGAAAAAAGGACTGAAATATATAATGGATGTTGGGAAATGGGAAGAAAGTGTTCAAATGGAAAGGGAAATAAGGGAGGAGAGAGGGAGAAAGGAAGGAAGAACTAGAAAAAAAGTGAAAATTAGAAAAAATGGCAAAGCTAGGAGACTCCGGCCCATAGCATGGGCTTGATAAATTGCTCTGTTTTCTCCCGTTATCCCTTCACTTCTTACTATTAGCTTTGTTATTGTAGAAGAAGTAACTTAAAAATTGGATGCATGTTGGGCTGGGGATTTAGCTCAGTGGTTCCGGCGCCTGCCTCACAAGCGCAAGGTCCAGAGTTCAATCCTCGGTACCAAAAAAAAAATTGGACGCATGTGAATATGAGTGATTTGAGCAAAGGAGATTATTGGGGTTACTCTTGTGGGAGTGCTCTTGCTATATCCATAGTTCAGTAAGTCACTTAATAACTCAATCAGGCTGGGTGTGATGGTGCAGATGCTTATGGTACTCCCAGTTACTTGGGAGGCTGAGACAGAAGGATTGCAAATTCATACCTGTGTGTGATGGCACAAACCTGTAATCCTAGCATTCAGGAAGCTGAGGCAGGAGGATCACTGTGAGTTCAAGACTAGTGTGGACTACATAGTAAGTTCAAAGCTAACTATGTAGCAAGACCCTATCTCGAAAAAAAGAAAAAGAAAAAAAGAGGACTGATAGTTCAAGGCTAGCCAGAGCAATTTAGCAAGAAAGACATCATCTCAAAAATTAAATTAAAAAGGGCCAGGGATTTAGCTCAGTGGTGCCACCACTTGCCTTGCAAGCACAAGGTCCTGAGTTCAATGCCCGGTAAAAAAAGAAAAAAGCTCTGGGTACGTGGAAAAAAAAAAAAGGCAAAGCTTTTGTACATAGGGAGAGGAGGGGGCTTGGGGGGAATGGGATAAAATTAAGTTATTTAAAAAAAGAAATCTCTGAAGACATATTACAGATAATTTCCTAAAACTGATGAAAGTCATCCATCTATAATTCAAGAAACCTGGTGAACTGTGATCACGATAAATATAAAAAAAACTACACACAAGCACATCATGGTCAAACTGCAAAAAAATCAAAGTTAAAGAGGGAGGAGGGGAAGCAAAACCAAACTAAAACAAAATAATGCCCTACAAGCAGTCAGAAGAGGTTCCAGTTCTAAATAAGATGGAGTAGATACATTTCTTTTATTTTTCCCATTGAATGCAGCTATAAAACCTGCATGGAATGCATGGAGCAGATACCTAAGTAATCTAAAAATAAAAAGTCTTGTGTCCCATAGTATAGACTCAAAGTTGCCCCAAATTTGGAAGGGACATGGCATGGACAGAGTGAGCCTCAGAAGAAGCCCCCTTTTTTTTTTTTTTTTTGGTCCAGGGATTGAACTCAGGACCTTGTGCTTGCACGGCAGGCTCCGGAACCACTGAGCTAAATCCCCAGCCCAGAAGAAGCCCTTCTAATTCAGGTTCAAGGAGTTCCATGAAAACAGCTTCCTGGCAGGAATACAGATGGCAATAGTGCCCATAGGTATCTACAACTGTGAGAGGGAACTCTCTTCCCAATTGGAAATAAAACCATATAGCAGTGATGGCGAACCTTTAAGAGACAAATGCCCAAACTGGAACCAAAAACCCATTTATTTATCACAAAGTGTCAACACTGTAATTAAATTTGTATACTGAGGTTTTAGTTTAGAAAAAACAACTCATACATTAGCATCTTTTGTCTTAGAAGAAAAACAACACATATGCCATAGGTTTGCTACCACTGCCATATAGCACATGATCCGAAAAAGATGGTTCAAATCTCTGTTGTTTTCTCTTACTATCTTCTTGGTACCTTGTCCTGGATGCTGGTGTAGTTGAGAAATTTATGGCAGAGTGGAGGTAAACATATGTGTATATCTCCTTACTTTCTTATCAGAAAACCAAAATGAGGAGCCATAGGGAACTGGATATTGCAGCACGGGAGACTGGAAACTCAACCTCATAAAGTTGTTTAGGAAAACCTGGGCTTACCCTCCAAACTGTATGTGGCTCTGATTGATTGATTGATTGATTGATTGATGGATTGATTTAAAATTTATTTTTTAGCAGAAATGTATTGCCCTTTATTTGTGTTTCTCAGAATACTGTACAAAGGGAGTAAAAATCCTATTCACACTTTGCTTAGAAAGATGTGAAGGTGAAAGTTCCCTTACGATACATGGGGTGAGGGGAAGCCCAAGAGGCAAAGCTGGGGGAATGGGCACCCTCCTGGCTCGGGCCCTGCTCTAAAGCACGGTGTCCCAAGTGGCTCCAGCCCAGCCCAAACTCGGGTTGCTCCTCAGGATGAGGAGATGGCACCCATGGCCACTCTATGCTTCTCCCACTGCCCTGCCTGAGCAGGGGTCTGGCAGTCCAGCGACCCCGTGTGGGGTGGTATGTGGCTCTGATTTAAAGAATACATTGAAGACTTTGAGAACTGAAGGAAAATAACAAAGCCCAGGGACAGATTTGCCTAGCAATGTAATGGCTTTGAAATGAACACTGAAAACACAATGGAATTATTATGGCCTGAATCCAGCCAGCTTTAATGCTTGCCAAAACAGTGTCATCATTTTCCATTAGTTTTAAGTAAGATGCAGAGTCTCATAACAGAATATTCAAAATGTTCAGATTAAAATCCAGAATTACTCAGCACACAAAGAACCAGGAAAATTTCAACTCACAAAAGGAAAAGACAATCAACAGAGTTGAGATGATGCAGATGTTAGAATTATCCGACAAAGATTTGAATGTAGCCAATATAAAAGTGCTCCAAATAAAGGTAAACACTGTACAAATGAATTAAAAGAAAGCCTGAGCAAAGTGATCAAAAATATAAATAACTAAAACTAATGGATGGGCATGATAGAATGTGAGAGAAAAGAGACAGTGACTATGATAAATTAATAGAAATTATACAGCCTGAACAACAGAAAGAACAAGGATTTAAAATATGAATAGAACCTTAGAAATATGTAGGACTATACCAAAAGGTTTAACATTCCTGTCATTGCAGTCCTAAGAGGAGACACAGTTAAGTGCAGAAAAATATTTTATGAAATGATGGCTGAACATTCCCCAAATTTGATCAAGGACATACACCTACAAATTTAAGATGATTAGTGAACACTAAATAGGGTAATAAACCCTAAAAAAATCCATGGACAGACACATCGTGATCACAATACTGAAAGCTAAAGACAAAATTAATTGAAAGGGTCCAGGAAAAAAAAAAGTGGCCAGAAAAAAGTGATGCATTACTTAAGGGATATTTATGACTGCAGATATCTCTTTAAATTACAGAAGACAGAAGGAAGTGGACATTTTAAAGTGCTGCAAGAACTGAAATGAAGAATTATATACTGCTATGGTTTGGCTTCACTAAAACTCACGTTGAGGCTTAGTCCCCAATGTGATAGTGTTAAGAGGTGGTGAGGCCTTTAAGGGTTTGAGCCAGGGCCTGGTATTTAGCTCAGTGGTTCCGCCACCTGCTTTGAAAGCACAAGGTCCCGAGTTCGATCCCCAGTACCAAAAAAAAAGAGTTTGAGCCAGGGAGTGGCACACATCTGTAATCTCAGCTACCTGGGAGGGTTCGGGAGAAGGATCCCAAGTTTAAGGCCAGCCTGGGCAAATCAGCCAGAGCCTGCCTCAATCAATCAATCAATCAATAGGTCTGGAGATGTAGCTTAGTGGTAGAGCACTTGCCCAGGAAGTGTAAGGCCCCGGGTTCAATCCTCAGTAGTGGGGGAAAAAAAGGCACCAGGTCATACAGATTTGCCTTCATGAAGGGATCTCAGGAAGGGATTAATGCTATCTCACAGGAATGAATTTGAGTTCCTTCTCTCATGGGACTGGACTGATTGGTTACTACCATAAAAGTGGGTTATTACCAAAGCAGAGTTGTCCCTTGTGTTCTGTCTCTTTTGTACATATCTCCTCACTTCTGGCCTCTGCCATGTTAAGGAAGCAGCATGAGGCTGTCATTACAGGGCCACTCAATCTTGGACTTTTTAGCCTTTGGGACCATGATCCAAAACAAATCTCTTTTCTCTATAAATTACGCAGTCTCAGATATTCCATTATACCAATAGGAAATGGAATAAGACATGTATCAAATGATAGTGTCCTAAGTATGGTAAAATAAAGACATTCGCAGATAAAATTAAGAGCCAGTAAACCTTCCTTAAGGAAGCTGTTCACACAAGAATTACAGAAGAAATCTTGAAACATTAGAAATTCAGGAAGAACAATATCCAAGCAAATACAAATGACTATCCTTCTCATCTTAAATTCTTTAAAATAAATTGGCTAAATGTAATAATTGTAACCTTGTTGGATAAAGTTTTAAGTCTATGTAGATGTGCCGGGTGTGATGGTGCCTATAATCTCAGCACTCAGGAGGCTGAGGCAGGAGGATCATTGTGAGTTCAAGACCAGCCTAGGCTACATAGTGAGTTCAAGGTCTGTCTAAACTACATAGTGAGACCCAGTCTCAAAAAAAAAAAAAAAAAATCTATGTAGATGTAATGCATACCTACAAAATAAAAAGTAGTGAATAAAGGGACCTATATGGTAAAGTAAGGTTCAACACTGATCTTGAAGTAGCACAGTATCAATTCTAAGTAGGCAGTGAAAACTTAGTATGAATTTTGCAGTCACTAGAACAACCATAAACTATACAAAGGGATATTATGCCAAAAGCACAGTACAAGGAGATATCACAGAAAATGGCACTGTAAGAAGCTTTGGAGACCTGCCCTTCCAAAAATAAAAACAACCATTAAACTGTAAAAACACAGTTAGAATCAACTATTTGGAATTCTGGAACCTGACTGGACACTTTACAGCAACCAAAGGCAGGCTTCATGAAGGGAAAGGCTACCAAAATTTGGTAAAAAAGTAACATGTGAACCAACTACCATCCACATCCCATCCACATCCCATCCACATCTGCTGCTGCCATGGAGACCACACTCTGCCTTCCTGAAGCAGCTGAATGACCTCAGATGGGCAGTAAGGTCCTTCTATTCCAAAAATTGGGGGCTATACATTTTGGTTGGTCTTGGTGATTTCTGAGGTACCAGCTCAATTGCTTGCCTGCCTACCTACCTGCCTGCCTGCCTTCTAACTACTCTGGAAGATCTTAAGAGACAGACACACTTTTCTTTCTTTGATCCAGACATTTGAGGAAATCTTGTCAGGCCACTGGCTTAGGTTTGTTTTCTTACTATTGAGTTTTGAATGTTCTTTATATAATATAGATAAAAGCCCTGTGTTGGATATGTGATATGATTTGCAAATAATCCTTCCAGTCTGTAGTTATTTCATTCACTTGACTGTGTCTCTGATAGTGTCAAAATTCGTAATTTTTTTTTTTGGTACCAGGGATTGAACTCAGGACCTTGTGCTTGCAAGAGGCGGCAGAAACACTGAGCTAAATTCCCAGCCCAAAATTCGTAATTTTAATGAAGTCCAATTTATCTACTTTTTTTTGGTACCGGGGATCGAACTCGGGACCTTGTGCTTACGCAGCAGGCGCCAGAACCACTGAGCTAAATCCCTGGCCCTATCTACTTTTTAAAAAACTGGTGTGTGCTATGATACAAGATAGTTAAATTTACTCTGGAAACTGGTACATATATATTGTATCTTGATCACTTTTGGACCCTTTCCCCAAACACACCCTCCCTATCAACTTTTTCTTCTATGGATTATGATTTTGGTATCATTCCTAAGAACTACTCACCTAATCCCAGATCAAAGACTTTCTTCTGTGTTTTCTTCTAAAAGTATCATAGCTTTGTTTTATCTCTGTACGTACAACACATTTTGAATTAATTTTGTGTAACCTTCGTGTAAGGTTGAGTTGTTTTTGTATATGGCTGACCAAGTTTTCCTATATCATTTGTCATAAACTATCCTTTTTCTCTTTATACCTTAAATCACCATGGAGTTTTAAATGGGACAGTGTATGGTCAAAATTGCAGGTAACTTCTCATTTAAGTAGTAGAGGTATTTTCAAATGCAAATACAGGTATTTGTAGTTTGGGGCTAGAATGTGCAAGGAAGGAGAGAAAGCTAGGAGGCAGTGGCTGACAAGAAGTACTGTAAATTAGAATACATTTTCAAAGATTAAATGGCCCTGATGGTATTGTTCTATATCCACATTATATACTGTTCAACCGATCTATGTGTTTCCTTTTGCCAATATCACACTGTCTAAAGTACTGCATATTTATAGTAAGCCTTAAAATCAAGTAGTTGATTCCTCAAACTGTGTTCTTTTTAAAAATTGTTTGGGTTACCCATATAAATCTCAGGATCGATGATCTATATTTATAGCAAATCCTGCAGGAGATTTGACTTGAATTGACTTAAGTCTATAAATTAGTCTGGGCAGAACTGATAGCTTCACTATAGTGAGTCTACCAATTAATGAATATGGTACATGTTTTCCCTTATTTAAATCTTCTTTGCTTTTTTTCAGCAGCATTTTCTATCTTTTAGCACACAGATATTAAGGTTCTGTTAAGATTTACAACTAAGTATTTTATTTGGGGGGAACTATTAAAAATGATATTAAAATTTTAGCTTCTAGTTGTTCCTTGATTGAATACAAACCTGCAATTGATTTTTAAATGTAATATTTATACCCCACAACCTGGCTAAACTCAGTTAATCAGTCCTATAAGCTTCCTGTAGAAAATTATGTCACATGTGAATAAGAAAAGTTTTTATTTCTTCCTTTGCAATGTTTATATCTTTTATTTCTTTTTGTTGCTGTATTACACTAGCTAATAAGACTTTCAGAACATAATACTGGTAAGAGTGGATATCCTTGTTTTGTTCTCAATCTTAGAAAGCATTCAGTTACCTGCATACACATATGTATACTAATATAAATGTATATGATATAAACTAAAATGAAGGCAAAATGAAGACACATTGAGACAACGTGAATCCATTATCAGCAGACCTAACTTTCAAAAAATTCTAAAAGAAGTTTTAAAAAATATTAAATATGACTGAGGTAGTTATGGGGGGGGGAGATGTCATCTCAAGACATAATGATTAAGAGTTAAGCAGGTCCTGCCAGGCATGGTAGTGTATGCCTGTAAACCCAGCACTTGGGAGAGGCAAAGGGACTGCCAGGCAGCCTGGACTACATAGTGAGTTCAAGCGCAGCCTGAACTATATAGCAAGACCCTGTCTCAAAAAACCAAACCAAACCAAAACAAACAAACAACAAAAAAGAAAGAGTTAAGCAGGTTTCAGAAGGGAAATGGGTTTTGTGGAAGATAGAAGAGAACTAAGATATTCCAGAAATAGGGAATGGTATGAATAAAAAACAGAGGACAAATCTTTCTTTTAACCCTTATACTAAGGTAGCATTACAGGGTTTTCAGCAGAACAAGGTATGGTCAAAATTGTAGTCAACTTCTCATTTAAGTGGCAGAGTTATTTCAGGAGCGAATACAGACATTTGTTTGTAGTTTAAGGCTAGAATGAGCACAAAAGAAGATAAAGCTAGGAGGTAGTGGCTGACAAAGAGTCACTGGAATAAATCTTCAGAAGAGATTAAAGATTTTTATGACAATAAAACATGAGTATAGGGCTGGGGATTTAGCTCAATGGTGTCGCCACCTGCCTCGCAAGCCCAAGGTCCCGAGTTCGATCCCCGGTACCAAAAAAAAAAAGACTATCAACCTTTTGGGCCAGGGATTTAGCTCAGTGGTTTCGCCACCTGCTGTGCAAGCGCAAGGACCCGAGTTCAATCCCCAGTACCAAAAAATAAAAATAAAAATAAGTAAAACCTGAGTATAGTGTGTGAGAGTGAATATAAGAATACAGTGACAGTTGAGATAATAAAGATTAGAGTTCACACATGGAATTTTAGTGGATTCATTCTTTAACTTCAGATTAAGGCAATCTAAGTGAAGTATAAATTGAGCATCCAAAAATCCAAAGTATTAAATGGTCTAAAATTCAAGACTTTCTTTCTTTTTTTTTTCTTTTTTTTTTTTAAATACTGGGGACTGCAGTGAGGGCCTGTGCAATGAGTTTCCCTAAACTGCCCAGATAGGACTCAAATTTGGCACTCCTCCTGCTGCAGCCGCACAAAGTGCTGGGATTACAGATGTGTGCCACCATGTCCATCTCAAATCCAAAACATTTTTAAGTATTCACACGACATCACAAGTGGAAAATTCCACACCTAACTTCAGGTAACAGGTCACAGTCAAAACAAAGTCCAAGGGTCTAATTAATGCTCAATGGTAGAGTATTAAACTTGCTGTATAAAACTGCACATAGGCTATGTGCATAAGGTGTATATGAAATATAAATGATAGAAGGCTTGCCTAGCATGCATGAGGCCCTAGGTTCAATCATCAGCACCACAAAATGAACAAACAAAGGAAACAAATGAATTTCATGTTTAGATATTTCATTATGCATATACATGCAAACCAAATATCTGAAAAATTCAAAATCTGAAATACTTCTAACCTCAGACATTTCGAATGAGGGATACTCAACCTGTACTAATAAATAACGGTATATGATATAGGACTCTGTGACAGTTATTTTGTTACAGGTTCTATACCTTACCTTCATTTGTGTTTCTAATGGTGTTTGTGCCAAGAAAGGAGGTTGTCCCACCAACATTTCAAAAAGAATAACACCAACACTCCACCAATCACACAACTGTGTATAGCCTAAGGATACCAAAATTATAGTTATTTATAAGCCATCTTTTCAAATGCTCAGAATTAATACAATCAGCATTAACATTAAATCGCCAATTTATACTGTCAAATCTATACTTTTTTCATAAACCTGAAAAATAAGTTTTGGCCTACTGAGATTATTTATGAAATAAATAAATAAATGTTTTCATTGGTTTTTTTTGTTGTTTTTTTTTTCCAGTACCGGGGATCGAACTCAGGATCTTGCACTTGCCAGGCAGGCGCAGTGCCACTAATCTACATCCCCGGTCCAAAAAATAAATGTTTTACCTGTTCGAAGCAACACTTCAGGTGCAATATAATTGGGAGTCCCAACCAAAGAATGTGCTAGACATCGCTGGTGCTGGCGTGCAGCTCTGCGCTCCAGAGGTTTTAGTCTATCTCCACATCGACAGTTGGAGGGATCAGCCCACTCGTTGCTGAAATCCATGCTATCTTGCCGTGGATGGTCACCTATACAGTAAAAAGAAAGTAAAGCAACAAAGAAAATAGTAAATCTAAAGTCTAATTCATCTTTTCATATCTTGATTTAGGGTTAACATTCTCCCTTATGACAAATTAAAACACAAAGTGTGCAAAATCACCGGTGATGTTTAATACTAATAAGGACCAGTTTTCTGAGGTATCAATAGAAAAAGTTTTAAAGTAAGAAAAATACAAGAGTTAGTAGTTTACTCAATGCTAAATGGTAATAAGTCATGAGCAGCTAGGTTTATGATTATTCAGGGGGCTGGGGTATAGCTCAGTGTTAGAGGGCTTGCTTAGTATGCATAAAGACCTGGATTCAATGCACAGTACTGGGGGAAAAAAAATGTTACTAAGACTGTTGTGTTACTACTTTAGGAAAATTTTCAAACAAATCAGATCAGTGTTTTTTTCAACATACAGCAAAAATAAAAAGACAAGGTTCTTCATTCAGGCAACTTATATACAACACAACACATACACACATTTAAAAAACATCATGAGCTAAGTGTATAGCTCAGTATTAGAGGACATGTTTAAACACACACAAGACACTGGGTTCAATCCCCAGCATCCTAAAACAAAACAAAACAAAAAGACAAAAGCAAAGTCTGTGCATGATGGTTTGCATCTGCAGTCCCAGCTACTTAGGAAGCTGAGGCAGGAAGATAACTTGAACCCAGGAGTTCAAGGCCAGCCTGGGTAACATAGCAAGACTTGTCTCTTATTTAAAAAGAGGGTGAGGGTGACATGGTGAAGTATTCCACACAGAGAATCAACCCAAGTGACGAGACAAATGTGACTGGACAGCAATATTAGATTGGGTGGCAGGGGAGCCCTATTGAGAAGGTGGCCTTTCCTGGGATGTGAAACACAAGAAAGATTCAACCATTTGAAAATCAGAGCAAGGCTTTCCACAAAGAAACAACAACAGAGAGAAGACCAGGATAGCTGAGAAAGGGAGAATTTGAAAATGAAGCTGGAGCCAGGGTACATGGGTTTATATCATAAAAAGATACTGGAGAATCTAAAGCAAGATGACAAGATCTAATTTATGGTTATAAAAAGCAAACTTTAGCTACATTGTTGAGAAGAGACAAAAAGGGAATAAGGGCAAAAACAGAACAATTAAGAAGCTATAATAAGCTGGATGTGATGGTACAGGTCTATAATCTCAGCGCTCTGAGAGCCAGAGGCAGGAGATTCACAAGTTCCAACCCAGGCTGAGCAATTTAGTGACTTAGTGAAATCCTGTCTCAAAATAAAAGAAAAAATTTTAAAGGCCTAAGGACATGGCTCAGTGAAAAGGCCTTGACTTCAATCCCCAGTATCATAAATAATAAACAGATAGATAAATAGCTGTTATGAGCCAAGTGTGGTGATATGTGCCTGTAGTACTAACACTTAGGAGGCCGAGGCAGGCACATCCCTTGAGTCCAAGAGTTTGAGACCAGACTGGGCAATATAGTGAGACCCCATTTTATTTTATTTTTTTAATTTTTGATACCGGGGATCAAACTTGGGACCTTGAGCTTTTGAGGCAGGCGCTGGAACCACTGAGCTAAATTTCTGGCCCAAGACCCCATTTTAAACAATAAAAAATAAGAGGCTATTACATGTAAGCTTGGACTAGGATGGTGGTAACAGAGCTGCAGAGAAGTGAGTACATTCACAATATATTTTAGAGATGGAATAAATAAGACTTAATAGATTAGGGGTAGAGGACATGAGTAACAAAAGGATCAGGACAACCAGGTGGGTGGTGGTGGTACCATTTACTGAAAGAGGAAAGACTAGAGGGCAACAGATATGGTGTAGTAGTTAAGAGTTCCCTATTGGCAGTGTTAATTTTGAACAGCCTCTTTGTTAAATCTGAAAGGCCTATTTGAAATCCATGTGGAGATTTATCCAGGAAGCAGCTGGATACAGAAATCAGTGATTTCAAGGAAACCATTTCTGACAAGAGAGACTTGGAAATCACTGACAGATATTATATGGTATTTAAAGGCATAACTGGATAGTCACCTATAGAAATGTTTCTGAAGGGGCTGGGGGTATATCTCAGTGGCACTGTGCCTGCCTGGCAAGTGGAAGGTCCTAAGTTCGATCCCCAATACCAGAAGAAAAGAAAGAAAGAAATGTATCTGAAATTAATCTAACTGTAGTAATTACATTGTATCTGTGAAGATTGATTAAAATATAACCTTGATTCTCCCATGCAGATTCTTACTCAGAAGACTGGAATACTCAAAAGCCTAGGAATATTATTTTTAAGAAGAACCATAAATAATTAAGATGAATCTGGGGAGACACTAAATTCTATCCATTTAATGTCAATCTGGATGTATTCACAGAAATGAAGGAAGCTAGTTAATACCTCAGAGGACTGCTATGAATATTAGAGTATACATAAAGTACCTAGCATACAGTAAACATTTAACAAATGCTACATCAAATTACACTTCCATTAGCATTTGAAGGGATCTTGGTGAGGCAGTGTAGTATGTAGCAAAAATATGGGTCCCATAATAAGACAAACCTGGGTTGAAGACCTAGCCCTTACAACTTAATTTCTGTCTGACCTTGGGCAAGTTACTTCAGCTAATTAAAGTCTCATTTTCTTGATAGTACCTCACAGAGTCATATATGTAAAATGGTTAGCATTAAGTTGGGTGATAGTCACATAATGAAATCCTAAATAGCACTGAAAGTCAGTGTTATATGCCATAACATGGAGAAACCTCAAACATATAAGTCAGTATAGAAGAATACACAGGATTACATTTAAATAAATGTTCAAAAGTAATTAAAAATTAAATTAACATATTATTTAGGGATATATACATACATGATTAAAACATGGGGAAAAGTAATGAACTGATTATAAAATTCTGAAGTAATGGTTACCTCTGGAGGAAGATGAAAAAGTGATTAAGGGAGACTAAAATATTATTCTTGGTAGATATGGAGCTTCATTTAAAAATCACTTCAAGGGCTGGGGATTTAGCTCAGTGGTTCTGGCACCTGCCTCGCAAGTGCAAGGTCCGGAATTCGATCCCCAGTACCAAAACCAAAAAAACAAATAAATAAATAAAAATCACTTAAAAAAAAATCACTTCAAAAATGTTGTCTAATATATTTCAAAATAAAATTTTGTAAAGAGGTTAACTTACAAATGTTAATATTTACAAACAATCAAATTTAGCACTCAGGAGGCTGGGGTAAGAGGACTGAGAGTTTGAGGTCAGCCTGAGCTCAACAGCAAGACCCTGTCTCAAAACACCAAAATAAATAAATAAATAAATAAACAAACATACAGGACTCTTTCATTCTATAAATCTAACTAAATATATAAAGAACTCACCTCAATTTATCCAACAGAGTAAAGACCTGATGCAGGTCTTCTGACTCCCACCCAGTGATACCATCTTACATTATACTGCATAACCAAATCACATTATTATGAACTAAAATAAACTTTAAGAGTTCACTTACCACTCTGATAGTACTTGGAATCATGTGTCCATCTGAAGCCAGTGCAGAGGCCAAAGTCAGTCAATTTAATATGACCATCACGATCAATCAAAATATTATCAGGTTTAATATCTCTATGAATAAAACCCATTTTATGAACACTTTCAACTGCACAAGTAAGTTCTGCTATATAGAATCGTGCCAGATTTTCTGGAAATATTCCCATTCTAATTAACAGGCTCATCATATCACCTCCAGGAATGTAGTCCATTACAAAGTATAAATTGTCCTTATCTTGGAATGAATAATATAAGCGAACTACCCATTCATTGTCAGCTTCGGCCAGGATATCTCTCTCAGCTTTGACATGGGCGACTTGATTTCGAAGCAGAACATCTTTCTTTCGAAGAGTTTTTGTTGCATACAAAGCTTTAGTATCTACTTTTCTTGCTAGACAGACTTCACCAAATGCTCCTATTCCCAGCGTCTTTATCTTGACAAACATAGACTTATCCATTTTAGCCCTTTTGAGACGAATGTAATTAGACTCTTTTTGACAAAGCATCTTTCTCATTTGATCCTGGGCATCCTGAGATAATCCAACCTGGGTAAATAAACTAAATGTTAAATGAGGAATTTTCTTCAATATTGAATATTAAGAAGTAGCTTAGAAAAAATTCAGGCATATAGCATAAAGGTTAAATGCATAGTAATTTGTAATAAAGCATGTTAGAAATCTAGAATATATTTCAGAGAAAATTGATAATCAAAAGTGCAGCTTAAGAAATAGTTAACAGGATATACAAGGTGAGTATGAATGCAAATTCAGCTGTGGAGAACCAAAAGAGGATACCAACAGGCAGCTTTCTATTCTCTAGTACACTCAAAAATAGCTTCCAAATGTGCAATAAAACAAATGCCTGTTAACATGCATTTTCAATTCTGTCCATGCACCCCCACCCCGAAGCCTTTTCAGGACAAGGCCTCACTAAACTGCCCAGACTAGGGTAGAATTTGTGATCCTTCTACAGCATTTCAGAGTGCTAGGATTATAGGCATGTGCCTGGCTTCATCCCAAATTACAGGATTAGACTGCCTTTATTAAATGCTTCCTTTTGTGGCATGCCTCGGTCTCAGACATTTTTCCTTACATTTTATCTTTCATAAAAAAAAATTCTTTTACCTTAGTATCATGCTTCTTAAAAATGATGTACTATGAACAACAAAGGAATGCTTTCTTTAACCTACTAGCCCTTTCTCCCATTCTCAAGAAATAAACTATAGTTCCTGACAGTCTTTTCTCTTTCCTAGGTCATTAGAATAAGAGTGGGAGTCACAGCCCACCGTGAATGAAAATGCAAAGAGAGTTTCTCCTATCTTATTTAGAAGGGACCACCTGATTGAAAGTAACTTTCTGGTTGAAAATATCTTTTAGATATTTTGGAATATTTCAAAGAATAATCAGTGTGACTTATAAAGATACCAAAAAGCAGATAAAAACAAAAACCTTTTAAGTAGATACAGAATACGTGGATTTAGAGAGAAGCCAGGGATTTAACTTAGTGGTGCCACTGCCTGCCTCGAAAGCGCAAGGTCCCGAGTTCGATTTCCAGTACCAAAAAAAAAAAGGAAGAAAGGAGAAAGTTTCTTATGGCTAATAAAGAACTAAAGGGTCTAAATAGGAAAAGAATTCAATTGGAAATATAGGGTCTAATAAGACTAATTTAAATAAAGCAATCTCATGCTTCTGTTAGGATGCACATTTACATGCAAAATTTTTAAGGCTAGCATGCCAGATTTAGTACTGAACTGTTTCTCTTAAAATCTTACTTGCCTACACAGTAATGGAGGCTACAGAAGTCAGCAAAGCTTCCAACACCATAAAAGTTTAAATCAGCTATTAGTGAAAGTGAAGAGGAAAAAGGAAAAATAAACTAAGAAAATACATACAGACTCTAGTAAGAAATCCTAAGAACCACAATATGGGTAAGTCAGAGATTATCATGATATTTCTCATCTAACACAGTTCAATTTATAGTGAGAATAACAACATGTACGGTAAAATCAGATTTGGAATAATTATTTTAAAAGAACAGTTCTTTTAAGTATGTTGAAGAAGTTTAATCATAAATTAGACCTTCTTGGATTCTGAGTGGTATATTTAAGATTAGGAGTCAAATCTTTGAATTCTAAACATATGATAAGAATGATGTAGGGCCAGGGATTTAGCTCAGTGGTTCTGCCTCCTGCCCCGCAAGTGCAAGGACCTGAGTTCAATCCCTGGTACCAAAAAAAAAAGAATGATGCTGATGATAGTATCCATTAAAGAGCACTATGTGGAGTCACAACACAGATCAAATTAAAGCATTTACTTATTCTGATCTCCTTTATACTATATTTTTACTTAATAATTTCATTATTTATCTAGGACATTATAAAAATAAATTTATAGAGCCAGGGATTTAGCTCAATGGTGCCACCACCTGCCTCGCAAGCACAAGGTCCTGAGTTCGATCCCTGGTACCACAAATAAATAAATAAATAAACTTAGAAGGAAGGGGTAAATAACTGAAAGGAGACATCTCTGACACTTTCCTTTTTTTTTTTTAACACTAATTAGACCTATGTGATTAATAAACCTATAAACCCAAAAATTTACACTTAAAAAGAAATGTAAAGAAATATTTTTTTCTTTTTTCTTTTTTGGTACTGCAGATTGAACTCAGAGCTTCCACACTGAGCTACATCCCCCAACAACCTTTGCCCTTAGTTTATATTTTTGAGACAGTGTCTTGACAGGGTCTTGCTAAGTTGCCTCAACCTCCCAGAGCGCTGGGCTTACAAGTATGCGCCACCATGGCCCACAAAAAATGTTTCTCACATATGTCAAGAGATGACCTAGAGAGCCGGGGATTTAGCTCAGTGGTTTCGCCGCCTGCTGTGCAAGAGCAAGGACCCGAGTTCAATCCCCAGTACCAAAAAAAAAAAAAGAGATGACCTAGATATTCCTAGCTGATTTTTAATGTTCTAAGATAATGCATAAGCCAGAACATACCCCTTGGAAAAAAAAAAACAACACCTTGCTCCAATATTCATAAAAAGGGATAATGTACACCTAAATTTGTAGGCTATAAAGTTATATTTTTCTTAATTTACCCAAGAATTCTTTTACAGGAAATTGAGTAAATTTAAAAATACTATAAAGTGCTATATTCAAAAGTACTTTTAAAGTCTGCTCACTTAAAATGACTGATAATATATTACATTTAGTTATACGAAGAAAAAAACTGGAGCAAAATCTTTTAAAGTAAATACCAAGTAAATACATGATCAAATATAAAAATAGATATTTCAAAAGGTTTTACCCGCATCATCTCATTCTCCAGTTGTTTTTTACGATGTAGACGTTGCTGATGAGATTTGAGGACATTTTCTACATGTTGTTCCATAAAGAATTTAAATGCCTGAGGAGAGTAACTCTGAATACGAGATTCCCTTCGTTCTTCATCTCTCTTGTTTTTTCTAACAGTGATAGGTGAAGTTGTAATCTGCTTCTTTTCTTTATCCCCATTATCAACATTTTCAAAATTTTTCTCATCCTCATCTTCCTTGGGCAAACTAGACTGATCCTCTTTGCTAGATTTACTTATTGATTCATATGGAGGAACTGGTGGGTTCTGGTGTAGCAGATGTTTTGGATAAGGTGGTGGTGGGCCTTGATAGGTTGGAGCTTCAGCAACAGGTGGCATAACAGTCATATTTGAAGTGGTACCCTCAGAAAAAGGGCTAGGTTGAACAGTTTGAACTGGCTGTGGTATCCAAGAAGGGTGGGTAGGTGCTAAAGCAGTCTGTAGCTCTGGCTTTAATACACGCATGCTTTTCACAGGTTGTTGAATAGGAGCTGGTGTGATCGCAGTGACTGTTGTAGCTGAAGGTTGAGAATTAGCTGAGTGACTTGTTCTGTTTCCTAATGGGTTATTAAAAGAATTTGACCTGACTGGTATATTAGGTTGCCATGTGGGAATTTCATGTCCACTGCTTGGGGATGACTGGGCAGGAGCAGAAGATGACTGAGGCCAAGTTGTTTGCAGTCCAGGGACATTAATGTTGTAAAGTTCCATGTTATGACTATTTCTGTTTGGCACCATCATAGACTGAGGCACATTTCCATTTGTATATGATGAAGGCGCAGTAGATCCCCCTGTCTGTAAGGTGGAAGGGCTTTGTCCATTAGTTGGGGTCAGAGGATACGGAGGAGGTGGCTGCCGATTAACAGTGCCAGCAGGGACAACATTTTGGTGAATCATAAAATCAGTTTGACCACCATTCTGAATGCCAGATCTCCCTGGTGTAAAGTTAAATTTGTTAGAACTCTGCATGATGATTGGTTGTCTGCCAACGGGAACAGAACTAATGCCCCTCTGTCCCTGGTTAGGAGGATTCATGGTGGAAGTGTTAAGAGGTGGTGGTGGATAGCTCTCTTGCCACGCCCCAGGCGGAACAGGAGAGATTCGGGAAATTACGTATTCCATGTTCCCAGAATACCGTTTTGTTTGAGAGTTTGGTTCCCACGACGGAGGAGGTGGAGTCGTGCCTCGTGGAGGGGGAGTCTGGCCTCTTGGAGGGGGTGGTGGAGTGACACTCCTTACTTGAGGAGGTGGGAGGGGGTTTACTCTCTGTCCATTGTTTGGGTGAGCTTGAGCAAATGCTGTTATACCGGATCCAGACAGAGGTCTTCCTACATCTGTCTGTGAGTTGGGACTTTCAGAGTGATAGGCTACACTTTCTCCTAGAGGTGGGCCATGTCTCTGAGGAACCAAGGACTCCTTAGAACCTTTCCAGCTCTGTTTGCGGTTAATTGATTGTTGCACAATTCCTATGATCGTAAAAGAGAAAAATCATGTTTTTAATCTCTTAGTTTTAAAGAATTTAATATGGAATTTCGATACTCCTAAATATTACTCAATTCTCTTTCAAGAACTATTAAGAATGGGAATAACTTCAAGAAATCTGCTGCATAGTGAGTCTCTGTCTCAAAAAGCCAAAAAAAAAAAAAAAATCTTTTCTACAACACGATTTGTTAATAGCAATATATTGTATTCTTGAAAATTGCTGAGATTTTAAGTGTTCTTACTACAAAAAATACATGAAGTACAGCATATATTAATTAGCTCAGTTTAGTTCAAAAAGAAAAAATTATAAGATTTCAGTAAGTGATTTTATTTTATCTTTAAAATTTTTATTCCTTTTTTATTTTTTTTTTTGGATTTTGTGAGACAGGGTTTTGCTCTGTAGTTCATCCTTCCTTGAACTCACTGTGCAACCCAGGCTGGCCTTGAACTCAGGCCATCCTCCTGGCTCAGCCTCCCGAGTGCTGGGATTACAAGCATGTGTCACTATGCTTAAAATTTTATTCTTGACTAAGTAATACTTTCTCATTGCTCAAAATTTACAAGATACAAAATGGTACCTGGTCTGTCTCTTACCCTACCAATTTCTTTCCTTGAAGGTATTCAAAGTTATCAGGAAGTACAAAATTCTGTACAGATATCATCTTATATATATGCATGTGTATTTGTAGATAAATTATTAGAGGAGAAACTACTGAGTCAAAGGGTATATTCATTTGTAATTTTGACTGATGTAACTACTAATTTTATTTATTTATTTTATTTTTTATTTTTTGGTACCAGTGATCAAACTTGGGACCTTGTGCTTTCGAGCCAGGCGCAGGCACCACTGAGCTAAATCCCCAGCCCCGAAACCACTAATTTTAATATGGCTTTTAAAACAAGTTAGCAGGGAATAATCAGCTGAGCACTTAGTAAGGTATAGATTTTACAGGAATTTTAATAGAATAAAATTTTAACTTTAATGGAATTTCCAAGTAAATGAAATCAGCAAGAAAATATACAATATCAAAAAATGAAGCATTTAAATGCAACAGTCTGGTCACTTGGGAAAAATACGTAATACATTAAAAACAAACTGCTGGGGGTTAGAAAATGCTAGCCCAAAGCTTTGACATGCTGAACTAGAGAGACAGTCTTAGAATTAAGTCAGAATGAAGGTCTCTTTGACTTTCCCCTGCCTTTGTCTCTCTCTCATCACCGATCCTTTCTCTGTGAAGCCCTTATCTGAGTAAGGCAGTTCCCTTTCCAGAAGGAATGAAATTGTTAAGAAATATTATTAACCAGAAAGGATTAACCACAGAAGTGACTGAAAAGCAAATTCCAGACTTAAGAGTCCAGAGGAACTTTGTCTGAAGTCTATTCTTGGGTTCATTCATCTCCTCTACAAATCATTTACTACTCTTCTGAATTTGTCCCCCCCCCCCCCCCCCCGCCCCGCAACACTTTCCTCTTCCCTATGAAGGTGGTATTTAAGTCTCAACAATTTGACCCCTTTGACTTTTTGTATTTCATATGGCTTCTGTACACATAAATTTGTATGACTTTGCTCATGTTAATCTATTGTTAATTTATTTCAGAAGATTTAAAGATTTGAACCTTCAGAGAGGGCAGGAGGAATTCCTTTCATTGGTATTATACACTGGTATAAAAAAACATAAAATATACATTCCAGAAGGATTAAAGATTAAAGATAAAGCTGTATAAGCACTAAAAGAAACAAGCCATTCAACAGTTTAGGAGTACCTCTTTTATATCTCTTGGGAAGTTCTTCCCAAGCATTTCAAAGATGAAGATCTAAATATGTGAAACACCTATGACTATTCAAAACAAAACAAACATCTACAAATGTGAAAGATCACTATTATCATGGGAGAAAATATATATAATAACACATATGAAGGGAAAAAAAGCAGTAACATTCAGAATGTAGTTTAACACTGCACTGCATGTAGGATGGGCAGCTTTTGGATCTGTGACTTCTAAGGAAATCACTCTGGGCAAGCCAGACAAGTCCTCTGGCCACCAGGCTCTGGCTCACTTTCCTTAGATGGTCAGTGGAGACCGAAACTACCATGTCACTCATTTAGCTTTTATCAGTTAAAATGTTTTATCAGTTAAAATGTAAGTCTCCACAACCCTGGAGTATATATGGCCGTCCCTGCTGTGTTATGCCTCTGTTAGAGCCCTCTACATTCTTCCACCTCCCAGACTCCTCTGCCACACCTTCCAGATTGCACAACCAGCCAGTGCTTTTCTATCACTGACTTTTATTCCCAGCTTTCCTGCTACCATTTTGAAGCTAGTTTTCTTCTGCTGTTGTTACTTTCAACTCTTTGAAATTAAGATTTTCCTTAAAACTCAACAGGGCCCCTGGAGTGGGGATTTAGCTCAGTTGGCACCACGCCTGCCTTGAAAGCTCAAGGTCCTGAGTTTGATCCCTGGTACCAAAATAAAATAAAATAAACAGGGCCAAAAGGCAGGGTTCTATCTCTGCTCTCCATTTATGATTCTAGATCATTATTCTTTTTAAAAAGCCATCTATTTGCCTGGCATTTGCAAAGCCCTGGGTTCAATCCCCAGCATGATGAACAATAAAAGCCAGAGCTTTTGTAGCTCATCCTATCTGAAAAACCAGGTCCACTCCCCTGACCTAATGAGCTCCTACTCCCTTTCTCATTCATCCACAACTATGGCATTTGATCTACCCTAAGGCCTATAACCTCAACATAGCTCCTTGACCCTCTCCCTCCACTCGAAGTACCACTCTTTAAATCATATTTCAAATTTTGGTATCACTCTTACCTGTTCTTCTTTCATAATGAACCATACAAGGTTTATACTGTCCAATTCCTCTTTTGATTAACCTTACTACAGAAGTTCCTCAACCTGATCAAGAGCTCCAAGATTAATCCTCTACTTCATCAGTCCTCTTTTTTTTTGGTACCGGGATCGAACTTGGGTCCTTGCACTTGCACAGCAGTCAGCGAAACCACTGAGCTAAATCCCTGGCCCAAAGTATAGGTGTATATCACCACGCCCGGCACTTTTTTTTTTTTGGTACGGGGATGGAACTTGGGTCCTTGCGCTTGCGCAGCAGGTGGCGGCACCACTGAGCTAAATCCCCAGCCCCATCAGTCCTCTTTATGGCACATTTGATCTAGTATAAATTCATGGCCCATCACTTCTTAATTTCCCCTATTGCTTTTCTTTTTTCATGCTTTCAATTCATTCATTATTTATTGAGCATCCACTATATACCAGGTCCCCCTCTAAGCAATCCAAATACATTAGTGAACAAGATAATGCCCCTAGACCCAGGGAACCTATATTCACAGGGGAGGACACAGACAATAAACAAGTGAATAAACAAAGTAATTTCAGGGCATAATAAATTATTCATATAAAACATAAATGGTGGGGAGGGAAGGAAGGAGAGGGAGAGAGAGGGAGAGAGAGGGAGAGAGAGGGAGAGAGAGAGAGGGATAAGGAACAGAAAGGAATGAAAACCAGTAGTCAGAAAAGGCTCCTCTGGGAGAGGACATAGGAGCTAAAACTGGGTAATGGTCCTGAGGTAGGAGCTTGGTATTTTCCAAGAACAAAAAGAAGCCGGAGCTGGGCATACTGGGGATATGGTGATACACAACTATAATCCCAGCACTTGGAAGGCTGAGGCAGGAGGATTGCCAAGTTCAAAGCTGGGCTGGGCTATATAGCAAGTTCAAGGATAGCTTGGACTGTGTAGCAAGACGCTGTCTCAAAAAGAAAAAAAAAAAGAAACAAGTATGTCCAGAGAGCAATAAATGAGAGGAAGAGAATACTAGATAAAGTCTGTGAGGTAGCCAGGTTATGGAGAGAAGTTATGGAAGGAATGAAAAAACACTAAAGATAGAGGAAGAAGAATATGCTCTAAGGAAGGACTTCAACTCCCTTTTTAGTATTAGTCTCTTTCTAATTTATTGTGCACTTGTTTAATAAAACTCTGGTCATGGGAAATTCCAGATATTTCCCTTTTTTTTTTTAACCACATCTACCAGAAGAGATGATATAACAGTAAAGTTGATTCTACTATAAATTCATGACCAGCATCTTCAAATGACATCAGCACTACCTGGAAATCCTATTTTTTCTTTAGTCTCTATTGTTGCCATCCTTGGTCTCCTAAATTGCTTGGCCAGCTTGTCAGCCACAACTCCTAGCAAGTGATAGTTTTCTACTTCAGAGAAAAGACATCAAAAAGTAACTTCTTGATCTAACCTACCTACCACAGCCTGTCTGCTCCTATTATGGCTGCTCCTCTTTCCAGTAAAGCTAACAATCCTTCATCCTACGCTTTGGATCTTATCTCCTCCTTTACTTGAACCATTCTTGAATATATAATTTCATCCTCTTACATAGTCATCCAATCAGCTTCTAAACAAATATAAGTCTTTCCTATTAAAAAAATAAGACGACTCTTCCATTCCTATTCACCTCAAAGTATTATCTGGTGCTGATGTAAAAACTGATACTGGCCTCCTATGAGTTAAGTGGTAAGTATGGAAGTTGAGAGAAGTGAGGGATTTTACAGATTAAAAAAAAAAAAGTTTTTGTTTTTTGTTTTGGCAGTGCTGGGGTTTGAATCCAAGGCCTTACAAATACTAGGCAAAGGCTCTATCATTAAACTCCGCCCCTCTTTTCTGGTTTTTTGAGACAAGATCTTGCTATGTAGTTCAGTCTGGTCTTGAACTCACTACATAATGCAGGGTGGTTTTAAACTTGCAGGGATCCTCCTGCCTCAGTGCAGGGATTACAGGCATGTACCATCATGCCCAGCCCTATCCCTTTTTAATTTTTATGTATTTTTGAGATACGGTCTTGCTAAATTGTCCAAACTGGTCTTGCAGTTCTCCAGTCTCAGCCTGAGTAGCTGAGATTACAGGCTTGCACCACCACACCTCACTTTTTACAGAAATTTGACAAAGTAATCAGATGTCTGTTAAATCTAATAATAAAATATTTAGATTTTACTTTATATGCCACTTTTATTTCTTTGTGACATCAAAACTTGGTGAAGGAGCCATCCATAAGTGCCTCACTAGAACCATCCCTATAAAACCTTATCATTCTTCAGATATCAGGTGTTTTTCAGGAAGGTTTTCTGTTCTTGATTAGATCAAGATCCTCTCTACAGCAGTTCACAGTACCATGTAATTCTCCACTCCTCATTCATACTTACATAGCTGTAATTCTATGTATGTTTGTTAAATTTATTTGAGTTCCCATTACTAGAATGTAAACTCTACAAAAGGGCAGAACTTATTCAATGTCAGGCAAAGGGCCTGAAACAGCAGTTGATCGATAAAAATTTGTTGAATAAAAGGAGGAACGAAGACCTCTTATAAGTCAATAAACAAATACAAGATTAACAAAGACATACAATGGCAATTTAAAAATAACCAATAAAGGTGTAGTTCAGTGGTAGATCATGTCTTATCAGTACATGCAAGGCCCTGATTTCAATCCCCAGCACCAAACAAACAAACTGTGCTGGGCATGGTGGCACATGCTCATAATCTCAGGAGGCTGAGGCAGGAGGATTGCAAATTCAAAGCCCAGCCTATGCAACTCAGGAAGAGACTGTCTCAAAATAAAAAAATAAGTATGACTGGGGATGTGGCTCAGCACTCCTTGGGTTGAATCCCGGATATTGCAAACAAAACAAAACAAAACACAAAATAACCATTAAATGTTCATCAGTGATCAAAGAAATGTAAATGTAAAATGAGACAATATTATTAATTAAATAGACGAAAATAATACATAGTACTGGCTTTACAAATATTTGGCATTCTTATTGTCAGCAGATATGGAAAATATAAGTTGGTACCACTCGTTTTTGGGATGTGGGTACTGGCAACTGAACCCAGGGCTCTATACTGAGCTACATCCCCAGCCCCTCCCCCCCTCTTTTGAGACAGATTCTTGGTAAGTCATTAAATCACCCAGGCTGGACTTGAATTTGTAATCCTCCTGCCTCAGCCTCCCAAAGTGCTGGGATTACAGATGTAGACACCATTCCTGGCTTACTTGGTATCACCTTTCTAGACAGCAATATCTACGGAAAACTGTAAATATTTTCCAAATATACATTTAAAATTTATTTTTAGAAAATCATTAGGTATATACAAAGATTTAGGTATACAGGTCAAAAAACAAAATCAAAACAAAAATGGGAGATTGGTTAAATAAAGTATGTAGAGCTATTAAAATTATTTTAGCTGGGGATTTAGCTTAGTGGTGCTGCCACCTGCCTTGCAAGTACAAGGACCTGAGTTCGATCCCCAGTACCAAAAAAAAAAAGAAAAAGAAAATTATTTTGTAGGGCTGGGGATAAAACTCATAGGTAAAGCATATGCTTAGCTTGTGTGAGGCTATGAGTTCAATCCCCAGCATCATACACATAAAAAATATTAAAATAAAAATTGGTAGAACATTTAAAAAATCAAGTTACACATAGTATATCAAATGAATAAGGTAGGATTTGGTATCATACCATTTTTTGGCCTAAACAAGAATCAAAATATATACAATCTTACTCAGGTTTCCCACGGGATAAAAGGATGGGAAGCAACACACCAAAATACAGTGGTTAACAATGGCCAGGAGTAGTGGCACTTGCCTGTAAGCCCAGCACACTGGGAGGCAAAGACAGGAAGACTGCAAGTTTGAGCCCAATCTAGGCAATTTAGTGACCTTGCAAGAGACCTTGTCTCAAAATTTAAAAATTTTTAAAAAGGGATGGGGATGGATGTAGCTCACTGTGAAGGCCCTGGGGTTGTTCAATCCCCAGTAACCACACACGCACACACACACACGATGTTTTCTTCTGCTTAACTGTTGTCTAAATATTCTATGATGAATGCATTTTACTCTTAAAATATGAAAAAAAATTTTAAAAAAAAAACCAAGAGTTTGAATGATGGTATTTGGGGGTAAAAAAGATGTGTTTCAGTTGCAATACAACCAATCAAGTAGTTCTCAACCTAAACTCCTGCTTATCAGAATTACCTATTAACTTTTAAATGTGAGGGCCCCATCCTCAAATTCATTTTAGTATAACACTGTAACATTATGATCTTAATTTGAGACTTTCAATTAACTGGGATGCTTTTAACAATTTCTAAGACCAAAGATTTTATATAATTAAGTGCTATAAAACTATACCATAAAATAGACTAGAAAAAAAAAAAGCTTGATTAATCACCTGGCTTCATGCTGGCATTAATAGGTCTGGGAGCTGCTGTAGCCATCTGTTCCCGCCGAGGATCTTGGTAACTCATTTTACTAATAAATTCAATTGCTGCTTCTATACTCCTATTATTAGTTTTCTGCAGAGCCTGTATAACCATATCCTGATAAGAAGTTAAAAAAAAAATGAAACAAAATTTAAATCTTGTAATTAGTAGGAGGGAAAGAACAATATGAATTCTACCAGAGGAATTCATAACTATGACAGACAGGGCCTTAATCCACAATATTAATGTCCTATTTGTAACTACTAAAAACAAAACAACACCACTATCACAACAAAAGCAACCATAAATCTCAAATTACTAAAGTAAACAAAATAAATCCTTTAATATATTTCTTTAATATTTTCACCTTTATGTAACAATTTTTCCTTCTAGGATTTTCTTTGGGGTACAACCACGGCAACATAACTCTGATTACTTCTCGTTTTTAATTTCATTCTTATATAAACAGAGACTACCAGATTGTTTACAAAATTATCAATCAAAATACTAGAAAACACTTCTTTGTATCATTAAAGCATTTTATGAAGCGCTTTTGCCATTATGTATACTGGTAAAAGAACAATGTAGTTCTATTTTTCCCTCTTGGAGTTTACATTTTCAGGAAACTATTTACAGGGACACAAATACAGGACAAATGATAGAAGAAAGTAGATATAATTATGTGATGAAGACTTTAGGTGGTTAGATGGTATAATGGAAGAAACAAGATTTGGAATCAGTCTAATTCGAGGTTGAGCAGCTTCACGTTACAATTGTGTGGATTCTGGTAAGTTATTTAATATTCCAGAGCCTCAGTTTCTTCAACTGTAATAAATTTTCAAGGTTGATTCAGGGTTAAATTAGAAAACATGGAAAGCACATAAATGCAGTGCCTAGAGCTTAAATACCAGGTGTCTTCCTTCACTCCTTGTCCTTTATGTTAAGCATAAACATAAATTATAAAGTAACATGCAGAAAGCATTCAGGTGTGCATTTATCAAGAAGAGGACAGGCCGGGGATTTAGCTCAGTGGTTACACCGCCTGCTGCGCAAGTGCAAGGACCCGAGTTTGATCCCCGTTACCAAAAAAAAAAAAAAAGAAGAAGAGGACAACTACTTACTTGTTCTAGAGGACAAAATATTTCAAATGATATTCTAAAATGTTGTTATGGCTTAGAAAGACCAATGGGTGAAGAGGCTACTAACAGATGATTATGCTATTGGAAATGAAAGTGAGGCCAAAGAAAGGTTGTGGTAGAGCCAGGGGTGAGCATGTCTATAATCCCAGGTACTCTGCAGACTACAGCAGGCATTTGAAGCCAGCTTGGGCAACCTAGCAAGGCCCTATCTCAAAATAAAAAGTTAGGCTTGAAGCTCAGAGGTGGAGCGTTTGCCTAGCATGTGAGAGGCCTTAGGTTCAATCCTCAGTACAACAAAAACAAAGCTGTGATAGAAACCTATTGCCTACCCAAGATACATAAGATTCATTATCATTTTCTTGCAAAAGTTACTGATCTTGTTGGAAGAAGCATGGTTTCTGAAATAATTTTGCTATTTTGGATTTGGGAACTGGTCCTTTGTGCATCCTGTGTGCTGGAGTATGTTGCTACTGTGAAGTGAAATTCAAGAGATATCTCCTGAGAGTCCTAGACTCTGACATCTTTAAGAGGCCAATGATAACTATTTAAACTGAATCACTATCCTGTTTAAAGCATTATTTTTAGTTTTGTTAAAAACAACCAAACTCGGGGCCGGGGATTTAGCTCAGTGGTTTTGCCGACTGCTGCAGAAGCACAAGGACCCGAGTTTGATCCCCAGTACAAAGAAAAACAAAAAATAAAAAACACCCAAACTCAATTCCTTACTGAAGCAAGGGTAATGTGGTCCATTTTATGCCAATTAGACTTTGCAAATTTGCAATGAGATACAAAGAAGTTAATGTCTCAATGTATATGCAAACTTAAAATAACACAAATCACCTAAAATTAAAATTCATCTGAGTGCTTAATTTTAAAACTGGTTAAGCCAAGTGTACCAATAACTATGCTATCATTTACCACATGTCAGTGCATGTCAGCTGGCAAGAAAATTGGTACCCATCCTATTCTTTTTCAGTATGGGAATCATTCTTGTTAAATTTCAGCCTGTGAGTTTGGTGATTATTATGGTAGCTTTTAAAAAAATATTTACTGCTATGTTTTAAAATATATTTTATATCTATAACATGAAATAAGGGTGTTAGTGTCAGTGTGAAAAAGAACACTTTCAAACCAGTAACTTTTGGATGTAAGTCTTATGTGACAGAAAACATTAGGTCCACATAACTATACCTGTTTCTAGGTAAAAATACACTCCGGTGATTGTGTACTTTTTTTTCCCCTTTCTTTCTTATTTTTGTGGTACTAGGGATTGAACCTAGGAGCACTCTGCCACTGAGCTAAATATCCATCCATTTTTATTTTTTTAGAGATACAGTCTTTTTAAGTTGCCCAGGCTGGCACTGAACTCATGATTCTCCTGCCTCAGCCTCCCAAGTAGATGAAATTATGGGCATGTGCCACTGTACCCAATGACTGTATATCAATGTGTTTCAAGAATGTATTGCTGCTTGGGGTGGAGATTTAGCTCAGTGGCATGACAACTGCCTGGTAAGCACAAGATCCTGTGTTTGATTCCCAGTACGGCTGGGGGATGGGGGGGTGTGTGGCTGCTATTTGACCTTTAATTTTTGTTTGTTTTTGAGACAGGGTCTTACTATATAGCCCAGGCTAGCCTCGAACTCATGGCAATCTTCCTGCCTCAGCCTCCCTGAGTGCTGGGATTATAGGCATGTGCCACCATGCCAATTCTTAACATTTAATCTTAGGAAGAAATTAATCTAGAAATATTTGAACTTTTAATTCTACAGAGTCACCAGAAACATTCTCAAGAGAGAAAAAGCAACTGTCTTGAAACTGGCAATGTTCATAAAAGGAGTACGTTAGGGTTTATGAAATAGCAAAAAGAATGAGATGAAAACTAGGTAAGAATTTTGAAGTATCAAGTTAGGCTCTTGATGATCTACCGTATAATAGGAAACTACAAAATAAGTGAATCAAGTAGACTGCAGAAGCACACTGCCACATCCTTTATATCACTATTAGTATATATAATACTGTGCCATCACTATTTGTCTAAGCACTTGCAGTGAAATGTCTAAACACTTTCAGTGAAGCAACATTACTTAAAGGTTATCAGTGTCATAAAGTGACAATTTTGAGATGTGTGACTGGACTAAAGCTAACATGTCTTTGTAATGCAAAGCCATTATTTTTTATTACTGCCAATAAATGAAAAATAGGACATGAGAGCTGGGGATGTTGCTCAGTAGTACAGTGCTTGCCTAGCATGGTCCTACCAGAGTCAATCCCCAGCACTGCATGCACTAAGAAAAAGAAGAAGAGGAGGAGGAAGAAGAAGACATTGAACAATCCCTTAGATTTCTTAAAACTATGTACATCAGAAAGAACTTTTAGGGGCTGGGGATTTAGCTCAGTGGTTTCGCCACCTGCTGCGCAACCGCAAGGACCCGAGTTCAATCCCCAGTACGAAAAAAAACACAAAACTTTTAAGTCCCTTAAAGATATGGACCATGTCTGATATGACTTATTATCCGTACTGACTGGTTCACACATCTATAGAGTGACTTATCTGACATAACATATTACCAGCTAGTGGCCATTAAACCTGTGTGATTTGATAAACTCTCTTAACAGTATATAAAAGGAAAGAATAACATCAGTAATCTCTTTATTCTTTGCCTTTTGGCTAAGTAGGAAAAAAGTGCTCTGGAGAATCTACATTCCAGCCATTTTCTTAATCCTATGCAAAAACTATTCTAAGTCCTTTTTCTTCTCCCTCTCTCTAATTTCTGGTACAAATTCAGTATTTTTAGAGCATGTAAGTATAAAAATGATAGGAAATAATTTTAATCAAATAGGTAACTAGAATGAGCTGAAAAGAATAACCTTTTCTCTTCCCAGTTTAACTGTAAATTTCTCTTTTTTTTTTTTTGTAAATTTCTCTTTTAAAATGTTGTAATTCAGACTTAGGTTCTCTTCTTTTTTTTTTTTTTTGGTACCGGGGATCGAGTTCGGGTCCTTGCGCTTGTGCAGCAGGCGGCGAAACCACTGAGCTAAATCCCCAGCCCGGTTCTCATTTTTAAAATTAAAAAGACACCAGATAATAATGTTTCCATTAATAAGACCATAAATACAACAAAACAGTGGTTCCATATAGCCTAGATGTGCATGCAGTAGGCTATACCAACTAGGATTCTGAGTGTACTATAGGATAGTCACACAATGAGGAAATTGCCTGATAGTTCTTTCTTCATTGATTAATGAATGACTGTAGAGTGATGTCTAGAAATGTGGTCACCAAAATTTTAATAGTGAAAGAATTTTAAGAGTAGCTGTCTTTGTATAATAGAACTAAAGGTAATTTTACATTTCCTATTTTTTAATTTGTTTTTGTTTTTGTTTTTGGAGACAGATTTCACTCTGTAGTGCAAGCTGGCTTAAACTCACTGTGTGGCCCAGGCTGGCCTCAGACCCGTGACTATCCTCCTGCCTCAGCTTCCTGAGTGCTGGGATTATAGGCAGGCGCCACTATGCCTTTATTTTCAAATTTTTTACTCAAAGTGTAAGTAAATTAAAGAGCAAAATCAAAGACAGATAATAGGAAACAGAGATAATCTTTTACAAATGGGAAGAGAACCAAAAGATGAAGAGAGAAGAAAGGGAAGTAAAAAGATGTGTTAAGTACATGAACTAACTCTCCATGATGAATGTAATCATTATGTGCTGAAAACTTACACTAATAAAAATAAAATTTTAATTTTTTCATTTTCCATAAGTGATTTTTATCTAAAATGATTTCTGCCATCTAAAATATTCACTCACAAGATATAGTAAGTAAATCTGATTATTAACCTAAACAAAATATGATTAAATAAATGTGCTATGAAAAGTCTAAAAATTTAAACTTCATATCCTTGGAGCTATCATTTCTCCAGCAGCCACTGAGCTTGGCGAGCTCATATTTCACACAGATGTCCTCCCCCTACCCTCACCTGTGGCTTTCTTTTCTTTTCTTTTTTTTTTTTTTTTGGTACTGGGGATCAAACTCGGGTCCTTGCGGTTGTGAAGCAGGCGGCAGGCAGCAGAACCACTGAGCTAAATCCCGGGCCCACCTGTGGCTTTCTTCAACTGCACTTCCACTGACTTCATGAACTGATCTTTTAAAATTCTAGAAACTCCAAATTTTGTTACAGATAGCAAAGAAGAAACTAAAGAAATACAATTATTTTGTTATAATAATTAATTGAGCTGTAAACATTGTCGATGGAATATACAAATTTGTATACACAGTCAAATTCTTAGAGCACGAGCTCACTAAAACAAGTGCTATTACACCAGGGATTTAGCTCAGTGGTTCTGGCGCCTGCCTTGCAAGCTCAAGATCCCGAGTTTGACTCCTGGTACCAAAAAAAAAAGTGCTATTACACAGTACAAAGTAAGAACAAAAGTTCTTACCTCATCAAATCCAGCAGCCTGCAAATCTTGAAACATTTGTGGATTAACTTCTGAAGTACTCCTGCAGGAAGAACTTGTTTCATTTGCAAATGGTAGTAAAGAGTTTCGAATTTCTTGCAAGGCTTTATGATATGTCCCAAATTTGGGTGGATTTCTCACTTGTCGAGCATCTTCAGTTGACATTTTGGTCATGTTATACTCAGCCTTAGCAGCATCAGATGGTTTGGATAAATTCCTAAGGGATTCTCGAATTTCTTGCAACATTTGCCGGCTGCTGCCAGTGTAGTTACTGGCAGGAAAGGTCTTAGGCCTCATTTGTCTATATCCTTCTGGCTTTTCACTCCTCTTCATGAAAACATCTATATATGTAACCCACACAAATGACTTCTTTATGAGCTAGTTGATAGATTCAGAGCTTTCTCTTGAACAAAAGTGAAAATAATTCTTTGATGAAGTCTTCAGGAACGTTAAAATCCCTAATAATCTAAATAACCCTGTGAAAGAAAAAATAAGTAACAGCTATAATTGATAAAGCAGTATAACGGACCTCACTGATACAGGAGTGAAGATATCCAGCTTATATTTCTGGTTCCATTAAGGATTTACTATAGGACCAGAACAAGATACTTGTCCTCTCTGTGCATATTTCCTAGTCTGTAAAATAGATGTACCTTATTTGCCTCAAGCAGTACAGACATTCTTTGTTTAATAACTGAGTCCAGTTTCTGTGACTAGGTTGTTAAATGAATTGGTCACTAAATGAAGAATTGTATGTAGTATGTACATTACAACATTTAGAACAAAGAAATGGTCAAAGGAAACTCCAACCTGATGACTTTGCATTTATTTAACACATGCAGTACTATAATGTGTAACAGAACAAAATTATAGTACTGTACTGTAGAGTACAATCAACAAAAATTACAGTACTGTATAAACAAAGTATACTGTACTGGACCCCCCCCCCAAAAAAAGACATTGAGGCTCTATAAACAAGATGTACAGAACTGTACCAAAAAAAGATATGTCATAAGTCTGAGCAGCTGGCCATAAATCTGAACAGTGTGCCTCAGTACTAAGCCTGAACAGTTGTTAAACAGGTAGATCGTTAAACGAGGAATTCTGTAGCTTTGATAAAAATAATAATTTTAAGAGTGCTTTAGTGCTGGGTGTGGTGGTACACACCTGTAATCAATTCAAGCACTCTGGGAGGCTGGGAGGCTGAGGCAGGAGGATCACAAATTCCATCTCAGCCTGGGCAACTTGGTAAATTTGTGAAACCCTGTCTCAAAAAAATAAAAAAGGGGATGTAGCTCAGGGCAAAGGCACTAGGTTCAATCTCCAGTACTGTAAAACAAAACAAAGCAAAACAAAACAAAATGTACATAAGTATACAAAGCATATTAAAATGCAGATGATTACCATGTAAATAAAGCAATAGACAACCTGTCATTATCAACTTCACCCTAAATGCTCCAATTTTAAATTTTACAAATTAAGACTTCAGTACGGGATTTCTTTAGAAGAAAAGATACTGCTGCTTTAAGAAAGTTTTTAAACCCCTAGTCTAGCTCTTATGGTTCAAAAAGAGGTGCTTGGGTTTATTCCCTAAACTAGAATGGAACTATACAGACCATAAGCTTATCAACAATGGGATAAGGAAAGGATCTCTGAGGTCAACTTGTCTCATTCCTCACTTATACAAATATCTTCTACAACACACTGGAAGAATGGTCACCTAAGGTCTACTTAACTGTCCTCATTGATAGGGAAAATTACTAACCCAAAAAAGCCATTTCAGACTGGGGATTTAGCTCAGTGGCACTGCACCTGCCTCGCAAGCACAAGTTCCTGAGTTTGATCCCTGGTACCAAAAAAAAAACCTATTTCATTTGTGACCTGTAATAATAAAAGTATTTTCTTCATGTGAAGCAACATAAAATTTCACCCAGTGCCTACTGACAGCCTGTTACTTGTCACTGCTAAACAATTTTGCCTATCTTCTTATCTAACTATCCTAATAACTCTATGAGGTAGGCTGGCTATTTCTACCTTGTAAATGAAAAAATTAAAGTTTAGAGAGTATGTTAAGAGTATGTTAAGTGATATTGCTGAGATTTGAAACAATTATCTACTGAGAGCCTATTTCTAGACTCATTAAATAATTAACATTCATGTTACATAAAGATGTCTATAATTAGATATGTAGATATTCCTATTATTTAGCTTTTTACCCTATGTTACTTCTTCACAGAACCTTTCCTTGGTCACTTGATAACCCTGCTTTAAGGATTTTTTTTCTTTTTTTTTCTTTTCTTTTTTTTTTTGGTACCAGGGATTGAACTCAGGACCTTCTGCTTGCAAGGCAGGCACGGTGTCACTGAGCTAAATCCCCAGCCCAATGATCCCTTTTTTCTGGTACCAGGGAATTCTATTAATTTTCTTTTAGTCCTTAATAGGGTTCCTAGATGGTTATGGTGGTGCATGCCTGTAATCCCAGCACTCGTAGAGGCTGAGGCAGGAGGATGTTTTGAATTTAAGGTCAGCCTGGGCTACACAGTTCAAGGCTAGCCTGAACTACATAGCAAGACCATGTCTCAAAAAACAAAAACAAAACAACTAAGATCCTCTCACTTTTCTCTCCTACTTCTAATATTTCTTTATTTTTCAAATTTTACTTTATTTTTCCATTCCCCAACTCTTCTATCTTTAGCAGTATTACTACTAAGATTAATTTGTAGATATGCAGTTAATTCTATGCTATCACTGTTGAATTATTTTCTCTTGTCAATGGTTATATAGTTGATTCATCTAGTAAATATTTACTTACTTATTTATTTTTTTGATACTGGGGATCCAACTTGGGACCTTGCACTTGCTAGGCAGGCGGCAGCACCACTGAGCTAAATCCCCGGCCCTAGTAAATACTTACTGTATGTCAATATTTGGTTTGTTTTTCTGTCTATATTATATTGCAGATCTCTTCTATTGTTAAGGGTGGTACAGTGGTAGCTTTTATTGATTCATAAGGTATATCAATATCCAGTTTGTCTTTGACTCTAGTATTACTGATTTTATTGCTGCTGCCAGGGTGGCAAAATTGTTGTTATTAATTAATTTTTTACTTTATACCAATACAGTACCTGGTTGGTGTCTGTGTCATCATCAACACCATGGTACATTTCCAGAGAACTGGGAACTAGGCCAATTACACCGCACCCTCCCCTTCCTAAATTAACACAGGTGGTTGGACCATGAGACAGAGGCAAAAGGCTACAGTTCATCATGCCCAGAGTGCAACACTGGAAAGCAGACACTAAGTAATATTACCACCAAAGTCTTTCCACT
Source organism: Heterocephalus glaber (assembly GCF_000247695.1). The sequence continues at coordinate 8,367,072 of NW_004624785.1, read as the reverse complement.
ATAATAGACTTTCAATCTCAGCACACAAAGAATAAACATGAGAAAACAAGGCAACAAATTCCCAACTCCCCCATGGGGCACTGATTAGGAGGAAATCAAAAACCAAATAGCTGAATTATATGAAGTGATGAAAGAAGAGGACCTCCCCCCCCAAAAGAGATTGATAAGGTGCTCAACAAGCTCAAAGATGATATACCTAAAGAGATAATGGGCTTAATAATATGATCAATGAGCTTACAGGAAACATTATCAGAAAGCTAGCTGAGCTAAACAAAATGATACAAAACATGAGTGAGCAGTTTAACAAAGAATTGGAATCTATGAAAAGATTCAAAACAGAAATCCAGGAGATTAAAAATTCTATTGAAAGTATGAGCTACAGAAGTGACCAATGTGAGGACAGTGTCAAAACTGAAAGATAGGCTAGAATTTGGTGAACATATACTCAGAGATACCTTGAAAATAACAAGAGATCATGAAAAATGGATCCAACAGCTGTTAGATAACACAAAAAAGACTAATCTAAGAATAACTAGAATTATTGAAAAATCAGAAGACATTAAAAAAATCTTCATAGAAATAATAGCAAAAAACTTTCCAAGTATGGGGTAAGAATTTAACATAGATAAGTGAGGTATACAGAACCCCAAATAGCCATGATCAGAAAAGAATTTCTCCATGACACATCATAGTCAAAATCTTAGAAGTCCAACACAAGAACAGGATCTTAAAAGCAGTTAGAGAAAAGCAATAAATCACTTATAAAGGTAAACCCATTAGAATTATAGCATACATCTTAACACAAACCTTAAAGGCCAGGAGAGTTTGGAGTGAAGTATTTCAAGCCCTAAAGAAAACAACTTCTAATCCAGACTAATACATGTTGCAAAACTATCTTTCAAAATTGATGGAGAAATAAAGCCTTTCCAAAGAGCACCTTAAGAAATGCATGACTACCAAACCAGCACTCTGAAAAATTCTCAAGGATATCTACCTAGAAAGACACAATGAAGCCAGTGATGCCAAAAACTCAAGAATGAATACATCAGGTAGGGCAAGAAGTTAAGAAGCCGCTGGGCCAGGGATTAGCTCAGTGGTACAGTGCCTGCCTAGCAAGTGCAAGGCCCTGAGTTTGATTCCCAGGACCAAAAAAAAAAAAAAAAAAAAAAATTAAGCAGCAAGAAGAAAAAAAGGAAATCAACAACAGGAAAATGATAACAGCGACAGGAATAAGTCAGTAATAAGTCTTCAGTAATACTCCTAATGTGAAGTTGCAACTCCCCAATCAAAAGACAAAGATTGGTAGATTAGATTTTTAAAAACCCAATGAATGCTGTGTATAAAAACATTTAAACAAAAAAATTCATAGACTAAAAATCAAAGGATGAAAAACAATATTCCATCCGATGCAACCCCCAAAACAAGCCGGAATAGTTATCCTATTTTTGGGCAAAGTGGACTTCAAGCCAAAAGTGATCAGAAGAGGCAAAGAAGGTCATGATGTATTGGTTAAGGGAACAATTCAACAAGAAGAGATAATAACTATAAATATATAATTTATATATTTGAACACTACTGCAGCCAACTTCATAAAACAAACACTACTGGACATTAAAGATCCGATAGGGCCGGGATTTAGCTCAGTGGCACTGCACCTGCCTTGCAAGCACAAGGTCCTGAGTTTGATCCCCAGTACCAAAAAAATAGATCCAATAAACATCAATAGGGACCTCAATACTCCAATTTCCCAAATATATCAACTACACATCAAAGGTGAAACAGACTTTTGGACAAATGGAATTAATAGAAATCTACAGTATATTCCCCAATGACAACAGAATACATATTCTTCTCAGCAGCACATGGAACTTTCTCCAAAATAGAGCACATATTAGCCCATAAAGCATGCTTAAATAAAAATTGATATTATTCCACACATATTATCAGATTATACTAGAAATTGATGATAAAAGAAACCACAGAAGTTATGCAAACACATGGTGATTTAACAACACATTCTTGAATAATCAACAGGTCACAGAAGACATCAAAGAAGTAATTAGTTCCTACAATAAAAAAAAAAAAAATGATGTCACAAGGACCTGAGCTTGATCCCCAGTACCAAAAAAAAAAACCAAAGCAAAATAATGATGCCAGTACAACATACCAGAATCTATGGGGTATGATGAAAGCAGTCCTAAGAGAGAAGTTTATAGCTGTGAATGCCTTCTTCAGAAAAACACAAGCCCAAATAACCCAATGAAGCAACTGAAGGTCCTAGAAAAACAAAAACAATCCACATTAAAGCCAGTAAAATGGGGGGGGGGGGGAGCCAGTAAAAGGAGGGAAATTATAAATAACAGAAATTAATGAAATTGTGAGTAAAAAACAAAGAATTGATGAAAGAGCTGGTTCTTCAAAAGAATAAATGAGATAGACAAACTCTTAGCCAATCTTACCAAAAAAGGAAAATCATATCAATGCAATTAGAAATGAAAATGGCAAAATCAAAATGAACATCCCTGAAATCCAGAAGATTATTAACTACTTTGAAAACCTATACTCTAATAAATTAAAGAATCCAGAAAAAATGGATAGACTGTGAGATACATATGAACTACCAAAACTAAACCAAGAAGATATAAAAATTACCTTGAATAATCCAATACCACCAGTGGAATTAAGACAGTAATAAAAAAAAAAACCCTACCAACAAAGAAAGCATAGGACCCAATGGATTCACCACTGAATTGTATAAGAATTTCAGGGAAGATCTAACACACATAATCCTCAAACTCTTTAATGAAATTGAAAGGTAATGAATTCTGCCAAATTCATTCCTGGAAGCTAGCATTACCTTCATTTCAAAACCAGACAACTAAGGGCCGGGGATTTAGCTCAGTGGTTCTACCGCCTGCCTTGCAAGCACATGCTCCCGAGTTCAATCCCCTGTACCAAAAAAAAGAGAGACTATATTGGGCCGGAGATTTAGCTCAGAGGTTTCGATGCCTGCTGTGCAACCGCAAGGACCTGAGTTTGATCCCCAGTACCAAAAATAAATAAATAAATGAACAAAACCAGTCAACTGAGCTAAAAAAGAAAACTACAAGTAAATCTCTTTAATGAATATCGATGCAAAGATCCTCAACAAGATACTGGCAACAGAATGTAACAAATCATTAAAAAGATCATATACCATAATTAAGTAGGCTTTATCCCAAGGATGCAAGGATGATTCAACATACAATAATCAATAAATGTAATATATCACATAAATAGAAATGAGTACAAAAATCACAGGATCATCTCAATAGATGCAGAAGACATTTTTGATAAAATCCAACATTCATTCATGATAAAAACCCTGAAGAAGGCAGTTATAGAAGGGCTTTACCTCAATCTAATAAAAGCCATTTATGACCAACCTACTGCCAACATATTAAATGAGAGAAAACTGAAAGCTTTCCCTCTAAAATCAGGAACAAGACAAGGATGTTCACTACTACCACTCTTGCTCAATATGCAATCAAAATATTAGGCAGAGTAATCAGGCAAAAGAAAGAAATAAAAGGGATATGTATAAAAAAGGAAGAAGTTAAACTATCCCTATTCACAGACAATATGATCCATTAAATAGAAGACCCCAAAATTAAACCGAAAGACTTCTAGTACTAATAAATTTAGCCATGCAACAGGATACAAAAATCAACACACAAAAATCAGTAGCATTCTTATACACCAATTGTAATCCCACCAAGAAAGAAATTAGGAAAACAATACCATCCACAATATCTTCAAGAAAATTACATACTTAGGAGTTAATACAACAAAAGAAGTGAAAGACCTCTAATGAAAGCTTTAGTAGTCTGAAAAAGGAGATCACAGAGGACATCAGAAAATGGAAAGATTTTCTTTTCCTGGATAGGAAGAACCAATATTGTCAAAATGACCATACTTCCAAAACTGATATATAGATTTAATGCAATTCCAATCAAAATACTAAAAGCACTCATCACAGAACTAGAGAAAACAATCCTAAAATGAATTTGGCACCAGAAGATACGCAGGACAGCAAAAGCAGTCCTGGGCAACAAGAACAAAGCAGAGGCATCACAATCTTGCACTTCAAGTTACATTACAAAGCTGCAGTGATAAAAACTGCATGGCACTGTCACAAATATAGATGTGTGGATCAATGGAATAGAATAAGAGGATACAGAAACAACTCCACCACACTGAGCCATCTGATCTTTGAAAAAGGGGCCAAAAACATATGCTGAGGAAAGACAGACTCTAGTAAATAGTGTTGGGAAAACTAGCTATACACATGAAGAAGGCTCAATCTAAGGGCTGGGGATTTAACTCAGTGCTTCCGCCACCTGCCTCGCAAGCGCAAGGTCCGGAGTTTGATCCCTGGCACCAAAAAAAAAAGGGGGGGGGGTGAATCTAGACCCTCTCACCATGTACTAAACTAAAATCAAAATGCATCAAAGATCTAAATATTAAAACAGAAATACTTAACTTGTTGGAATAAAATAAGCAAAACTCTTGAAGACACAGGCAAGGGTTTTCTGAACAGAAGCCCACTTGCACAAGAAATAACATCAAGAATCAACAAATTAAAATTAAAAATCTTCTGCACAGCAAAGGAAACAACCAATAAACAACAATCTATAGAGTGGGAAAAAATTTTGCCTATTCCTCAGACAGAGGACTAATATCTAGAATATGTAAAGAACTCAAAATATTAGACTCCCCCAAAATAAGAGATCCAATCAAAAAATGGGCAACTGAAATGAATAGATACATCTCAGAAGAAGACAGATGGCAAATAAACACATGAAAAAATGTTCAAGACCTCTGGCTATTAGAGAAATGCAAATTAAAACAGCACTGAGATTCTATCTTACTCCAAAATTAAAGGATATTATGAAGAAATCTAATAATAACAAGTGCCAGTGAGGCTGTGGGGGGGAAAAGGAACCCTTCTACATTGTTTGTGGAAATGTAAACTATTATAATCACTATGGAAATCAGTATGGAGAACCTAAAAACATTAAAAATACAAATTCTATTTGACCCACTATTCCTGTCCTAAGTATCTTCCCCAAAGAGTTAAAGACATCATATTATAGTGATACATGCATACCCATATTTATAGCAGAACAATTCACAATAGCTGAATCTTTGAAGTAGCTTAAATGTCCATCAACAGATGATTAAAGAAAACATAGTATAGTGTTTATACACAATCAAGTACTACTCTGTATAAAGAAGGATAAGTTTGAGTCATTTGTTGGAAAATGGATGTGCCATACTATTATGTGAAATGAATCAGACACACAAACTTAAATATTGCATTTCCCTTATATGAGAAACCCAAAGTATAAAAAAAAAAAAGCAAAATAAGAGATATATAATAGGAAACAGGGAGGTAGCTCTTTTTCAAATGGGAAGGAGACCAAGAATGGAGGGGGAGAAAGGGGAAGTAAAAAGAAGATGTGTTCTATACATGTACCAATTTCCCATGATGAATGTAATCATTATGTATCACAAACATACACTAATAAAAATAAAAATTAAAAACAATTGTTACTAGATGGTTTGTCTTATATTTAATAATGTTTAAGAACAGAAAATGACAGTTCAACCATGTCCCTTTAAGTAACTGTATACTGAATTTCATCTTGTAGATGTTCTATTATTTATTTGTCCCCTACTGATGGTAATTTATTTTTTTGCTATTACAGAAATATGTTGCAAACACTGGTAACTTCAATTATATTGGTACTATTCTAGTTCTGAGGATGGGTACAGATTTCAGATTTCATATTCATTTTCCTATGCCTTATAGCTTACATGTTTCCTTAGCCATATCTGCAGAGGATTGTGATATTGATTATGCCCAAAGCAGTCTGTAAGGACTTAACCCCATAATTGGCTTGTTTATAGAAGTGAGTCTGGCTGAAGCCTACGAGCCAAGGTCAGAGTAACCTGCACCCAAATTCCATTCCCACAACTAAAACCTTCTGACTAGAAGGACAATGTTCTAATTACAATCATATATTTTGTCTATTCTGTTCCTAATTCAAGAATGCTTTGTCTTGTACTTTGAGCCTTGTTTACATTAATTTTAATGTTCTAGTTACAATCATATATTTTGTCTATTCTGTACCTAATTCGAGAATGCTTTGTCTTGTACTTTATGAGCCTTGTTTACATTAATTTCCATAGAAACCACATGTCACCTTTACCCCAGGTGATTGCCAATAAAAGTCAGTGCCTGGGACTAACCAGCGCCTTTGTCAGTTGCACTGGCACTGGTTGTCCTGGCACCCCACTTTCTCTCTCTTAGTTGTCTCCTAGTGTATTCTTTTTCTCAGGCCTGCGTTGCACACTGGGGAGGTAGGGACTGGAACTTACTACAGGGGTCTCTGGCACATATCAAAATTAGTTGATCAAGAGAATCCACAAGGCAAGGGATCTAGCTCAACTGCAATTCTTGCTTAGCCTGCTGAAGGCCCTCAATTTAATCCCCAGCACTGCAAAACAAATAAAATAAAAATATACATAAATATGAGAATGAATATTAAAATTGTGGTATTTATTTTCAGATTGTCTTCCACAAAGGTGTACTAATTTACAATCCTTTCAACAAAGTACGGTCAACAATGGTATTATCAAATCTTAGTAATCTTTATTACGATTACTGTTGAAAATTCACATTAATAACAGGCAAAGAGAATTTTTAAAAATAATTCTTCAAAGAGGTCAAGAGCAGTAGGCCACACCTACAATTCCAGCTACTGGGGAGGCTCTGGAAAAAAATCTCAAATTGAAGGCCAGCCTGGGTAACAAAGTGAGATTCCTATCTCAAAAATAAAGGAATAAAAGAACTCTTCAAAGCAAAAAAGCTTACCTCTTTAACCCATGGTACAATGATGCCAGATTAGTTTTCCTAAAGAATAGTTCTAATCATGTCACTTATATTTCTTTCATTGCCTAGGTATGACTCCCAACTCTACCACTTCCTGGCTGTGTGATCTTGGGCAAGCTGTTTAGCTTCTGTGTCTCAGTTTCTTAATCTTCAAATGTGGGCAAAAATAGGTTCTACCTTACAAAGGGTTATTGTAAGCATTAAATGGGTTTAATACACGTTGAGATGGGTGTGGTCGTGCACACCTGTAATCCTAGCACTCTGGGAGACTGAGGCAGGAGGGTCTAGTCCAGCCTGGGACTACTCAGTGAGACCCTATCTCAAAAAACAAAAAAAATTGGGCCCAGGATCTAGCTCAGTGGTTCCACAGCCTGCCTCACAAGTGCAAGGTCCTGAGTTCAATCCCCAATACCAAAAAAAAATTTTTAATTATATTAAAGAGAAAAAAAAATCATGTCAAGTGTTTAGAAAAAGCACCTGACTCACTATATGTCAGTTATTATCTTATCTGACCCATACTTCCCAACTATCTCCATAATTGTACCTTATACTCTAACCAAACCAAATTACTGGCTCTCAACTAACATACCTTGTGCTTTTCTATTTTCATGTCCTTACTCATCCTGTTTATTCTTCTTGGGAGAGCTCTTGGCATTTTTCTTCTTGAAGAAATTATATCAAACCTTCACTCAAACATCTCCTCTTACAGGAACTGATATTGAACTCCCAGCTGTTACCCTTTTCTTAACACCACATGCACTTTGGACAATTCTGATAAAACTTACACTTCTGTCCTATTTATGTTCTCATCTGATATTTTCCTACCAGTTCACAGATCCATAGATTGTAAGATGTCTTGTAGATTTTCTTTTAACAAACAAGAAAATGGATCCAGAGAAGTGATATGACCTATATAAGGTCACATAATCAGCTGGTGGTAATGCTAGGAATGGACTTCACATCCTAACACAGCCCAGGGCCCTTTTTATCACACCTACATCTTCAACCTCCTAAGGACAGAGATCATGATTCACTCATGTTTTGAAGGGGCACCCAAACTGCTCACAATAAATAGACAAACTTCAATTTTCTTGAAATTTAAGACCCTCTTCAAAAATATAAATGCCAGGGCTGGAGAGGTAGCTCTGTGGTGGTTCAATTGCCCTTGGTTTAGTCCCTAGCACAGTAAAATAAAAGTTGTTTATTTGTGCAAGTAAGGAAAAAACAGGTTGAGGGCCAGGGACTTAGCTCAGTGGTTCCACCGCCTGCCTCGCAAGCGTAAGGACCTGAGTTTGATCCCTGGTACCAAAAAGAACCAAAACAAAAAACAGGTTGAATTAAGTTTATAAAAAAGATAGCCTGAACCAGGCAATCCAGCAATATGAGAGGCTGAGGCAGGAGGATCACATGTTCAAGCCCATCCTGAGATTTTTGTCATGGGGGGCGGGGGGGGGGCTTTCTCAATGCTTTGACTAGAGATCAATGTTAAGAATATTAATGACGATATATATGTTTATTCATTTTTGTTGTTGTTGTTTTGAGACAAGGTCTCCCTATGTAATCCAGGCTGGCCTCAAGCTTGCAGCAACCCTCTTGCCTCAGCCTCCTGGGTGCTGGGATTACAGACATGTGCCAGTACTCCCAGCCCTATACTGTTTTTTAGTAGAATAGTCTCACAGAGTGCAATACTCACAGATGTCTGCACCTGGCATTTTCTTTCATCCACTTTCTAAGAATTAACTGGTCAAAAGTGAAAATACGGAGCTGGGAATAGCAATGGACTCCCTTTAGTCCTACCAGCTACTCAGGAGGCTGAAGCAGAAAGATCAAAAGCTGGAGGTCAACCTGTGCAATTTAGCCTGATGATGACCCAAAGAGGGGCTGGGAGTGTAGCTCAGTGGCAGAGTGCCTGCCTAAAATGGCCGAGTTCCTGGGTTCCCTGGGTTCCATTGCCAACACCACACACAGACACACACACAGACACACACACACACACACACACACACACACGGAAGGAAAGAAGGGAGAGAGGGAAAGAAAAAGGAAAACAATCATTGCATTTTTATCTTCCTGATGAAAATTATTTCTAATTGATAATGTTCAATGATTCAAGTAGTGCATGAAAGTCACCTATGAATGTATATCTATAATGTGAACTTTTTCTTTTCTTTTGGTACCAGGGATCGAACTTCAGACCCTGCACTTGCAAGGCAGGCGACAGCACCACTGAGCTAAATCCCCAGCCCTTTTTTTTTTTTTTTTTTCTGAGGCAGGGTCTCCCTTTGTAGTTCAGGCTAGCCCTGAACTCACTAGGTAGCCTAGGCTGGCCTTGAACTCTTGGCAATCCTGTCTCAGCCTCCTGAGTGTTGAGATTACAGATGTGCACCACCATGCCCAGCAATACATTTTATAATGTATAAACAGAAAACTACTAGAGTACAACTGTTTTAAGACCATATGTGTATAGAATAATGACTAACATTAAAGTCTATAGAATGAAAGCTAGGTATCATAATAAAGATGTAAAAGAAGTGTTAATTATTTTGAGAGCAGTAAGGCATCTTCAATCAAAGACAGAAAGAATGTGCCTTTTCCAGCATGTGCTATGATCTAATTTCTTGCAGTAACAGACTATCACAGGAACACAATGGTACTACTTTTACTTCAAGATCAGTCAAATTCCTCCACTGCCTTAGGGAATCAACTAGCCCATTTTACCTATCTGTCTACACATCCAAAGGTAAGAGAAAACCTTAGTCAAGGCAATCACAAATGTAAGTGGTTATCTTAACAGAACATTCATTCCAACCATGGTATCTTACCTTTTCTTCCTCACGAAGGAAAACTGATAAAAAAAAATTTAATCTTCAATAAATAAATCTACAAGCATCTGAGAAGCTTCATGATCCTAGGCATTCAAATCCATTTCTAGAATCGGGATGATACAAATATTTTGTGTGGGAGAGACGGTATTTATTGTTCACTAGATGAATAACTTCTAAACGATGATATGTATTTTACAAGTTATACTTACATATGAACGGACAAACATTAAACTTTGTCCCTTTAGAAAATAACTTTCAATTGGAGAAGTCAGAGTAGGGTTAAAGTTACCTGAGAGTCATTCTTTGCACTACAAGCTGTTTTGTCTTTTCTTCGTTTTCCGTGTTTATTTACTCACTCCTATTCCACAAAGACACCTACCCCCATCTCTCTCACCACTTCCACCTATGAGCAGCGACCTAACATTACAGCGGACTGGAAAAAGAGCCTCCTAGATTTCTTCAAGGTATACCCAGGATCGGAGCTCTCTGCGATCCAAAAGTAGCTCGCCACTTTCCTTCAGAAACCCCTTTCGCTTTCCTCCCTTCTTAGACTTGTAGGGAGTAGGTTGCGAGGTAAACGGTGGTGTCGAGGCCACGAGCAAGGACAGGCTCTCCGCAGCCTAACCTGCACCTCCGGGCCGAAACGCCTGGGGCTCTTCCTGCAGCAAGGGTGCGGCCAACCCTCGTTTCCCCAGGGCAGGGCTCAGCTCAGGTCGCTGCAACCAGGCAAGTCAGGCCCAGACCCGGCCGTCTCAGCCCGCCAGTCCGCAGCAGCCCCTGGACCCCCGCCAGCGGGGATGGGCGTGGGCACCGGCGGCCACCGCCCCGACAACTCCCGCTCGAATGCATTGTGAGCCCCACCCGCTAGGCCAACCCCGGACCTACCTGCAGGGGAGAGCGGGGCTCCTGGTCAGCGGCCACGGGCCCGAGGACCGGCGCTTTGGAGACCAGAGCCAGTCCCGGAAGCTCCAAGTATCCCGGGTGAAGCAGGGCGAGCGGAGACGCCCGGGGGCTGCCGCGGGCCGGCGCGACCCGATGCAGGGGTCGCCGGGACCTGGCTCTCCCCTTACCACCAGGCCACCGCCGCCGCCGCCATTTTGCCTTCCACTCCGTGTCGCCGCCGCCGCCGCACTCCGCTGCAGGTTTCCCGGATGTGGGCATTTCCCGGCGTCGCTTGCGCGGGGGCCGAGGACTGGGGGCTTCTGGCTGCCAGGCCGCGGAGAGCTACCGTGCAGCCTGCGACCTCTGTGCCGAGGCCTGTTCCCGCTGCTCCGAACATGGGGAAGCGTCGTCCCACGTTGCTCCCACCTGCCGCTTCCCGCATGACTCGCTCGCGTTGGTGGCAAGAAGCTGTCCGCCGCCCAGGTCTCCTCCGCGCGTGCGATCGTTCTCTTTTCCATTGAGCTTTCTCTGGTCGGAGAGAACGGATACGCGTCCAGTCTCAGGAAGAAGTGTAGTGAGCTAGCTCTGAAACCTCCCTGTGGACGTCAAGGCTCAAGACGTATTTACTTAAAATCTCATTCCTGCGTAGCACTCTTTCCCCGAGTATATCTGTGAGCTTAGAGTACTGAATATGTATTTTCTGAATCAGCCAAATAATACATTGTTGAATCAGGACTAGCAGAGTTGAGATCTGTCAGCCGAATCCGTAGAGGATTCGTTATTGCCTTAATTGGGATTACGTTGACGGTTCGAGTCTCGTTAAATTGAATTTCTCAAAGTCTGGGTTGGTATCATTGGGATTGTGATGTTTAATAGTTCTGTCAAAAAATAAATAAAAATAAAATAAAAGTGCTGTCCGCCTTTTGTAAATAAAAGCACCTTTTAAAATGTTGCCTCTAGAAAGTATGTAGTCATTATTTTCAGATATCTTTTTGTCATTTTTTTTTTCTACTAGAGATTATGAAAATTAAAAATGACTGCTTTTTTGGTGTGTGTAATGGTGGTACTGAGGATTTAGGGTACAAGATATAGTCTGCACACGGTAGGCAAGCACTCTAGCCCTAAACTACACCACCAGCCCTTTTATTTTGAGACAGGGTTTCACTGAATTGCCCAGGCTGGCCTGAACTTGCACCCCTCCTGCCTCAGCATCCAACCCCTCTCCCAGACTAGTTTTTCTGGTGATACATTAATTACTGGCTACAGTAGAGTTCAAATGTGAAAACCTTTGTTAAAAGATTACATTTCAAGCCCTCAAGGGGCTGTCTAAAGGCACTCAGAATGGTCCAGAGTTTGACATACCATCACAGGCTTTCCTACAATGCAAGCTCTTAACAAAACTAGGCTATGCCAAGGCCCTGGTAATAGAATTGTTTACCTTTATACGAAGAATATCGAGAAAGTGTCAAAATCTGCATGTAGCAGACTGAGAAGTTCCAGCTGTGAGACCTAAAGTTCTTATGAAATTGTCTAAAAGGAACTAATGTCAGCAGGGCCTATGGTGGTTCATGTGTGCCAAATGTGTCCCTGACAGGACTAAATGTGCTTTCCTTATTGAGGAGCAGAAAATCATCAGGAAAGTGTCGAAGGCTCAAGGACAAAGTCAGATAGCTAAATTTAAAGAAGTTTTTTTTTTTTAGTAATAAAAGATCGAAGGGCAAGGATAAAATGATTACATTTCCACTGGATGTGTACCTCAAAGGTAGAGCAAAGGAGGTCCTGGGCTCAAGCCCTGTCATGAAAAGAAATGAAGAAAATTACATTTGAAGAACATTTGCTTGAAAACTATTTTCTACAAGCAAGTACAGAGTTTGTAGGAGATAGAAGATATGACCTGAGGCGGGTCACTAAACAGCCCCAGGTCTTACTTTCAACTGCAGGACTAATTAACCTGTGGAGTCCCTTTCAGCCCTAAAATTATATGAAACATGTGAATCTACCATGTTTGCAGGCCTGCTTGTCCTGCTGCCCAGAATGATTTTGTATGTGGAAGCTAGCATACTACCCTCAGAGTTTTGTCATTTGTCACCAACCCACAGCATATCTTCACTTAAGCTCCTCAGTGCCCTTTAATCCTAAAGGAAAGTATTTGCATAAGCCATTGTCTTTGGGGAAATTCTTGGAAAATCCAAGGAGCTCATTAATTGCTATATGTAGATCTGGGAGGTTTGCTCCTGTGAAGCTTGGTGTGCGAGGAATAGGGAAAAGAGAAGAAATCACTAGGAGAGAGCAAGCAGATAAAATGAAAAGTGGCTGGGGCTGTGGATGGAGATGGTGATGAAAGGCCAGGAAAATGCTTTCTTAACTGTGGGTGCTGGATTTTTGAAAGGGACCACTGCATTCATAGATCTTTTGTCTTGTGATAGAAAACCCTCCAGCTTCAGCCTACTTAGCTCTTGAGTGTTTTGCCTGAGTGGGGGCCACATTGCATGACTGTAGGGAGGAACAGGAGGAAGCTCTCCCAGAAAAATCACAAAACCTTGGGAGAAGATTCCAGATGAGCACAGAATCCATGAAAGGAGTGGAATGTTATGCTCCACCTGCTTGAGAACAGAAAATCTAAATAAGATATTTGGAATTCTGCACTCATTTTTCTTCTTCCCCATTTATTCAAACATTTTTACCAGTAGGAACTCCAGACATTTATTTTATACTTCAGGTATTTTATTTAGTTGTTCAAATTGTTCTACTTTTGCCAGCCATGGTGGTGCACACTTGTAATCCCAGCACTTGAGAGGCTGAGGCAGGAGGAATTTGAGACCAACCTGGATTACACAGTGAGACTCTCTGAAAAAAATAAAATGGCTTTGGTGTGAAGCTTCATTTGAAACTGACTACAGAATTTATTAGACATTTCACAGGATTTATCACGTGATTCATAATTTTAGGGTTTTTCTCTAGTGTATATTCTTTTATGTCAACCAAGACAATCTCTGACCCAAAGATTTTTCATATTTACATTTGTAAGGTTTCTCTCTGGTATGGATTCTCTGATGTCTAGTAAGGGCTGAGCTCTGATAGAAGATTTTTCCTCATGTGTCACATTTATAGGATTTCTTAGTGGAAAAAATGCTCTCCCATTTACTAAGGTGGGAGAGATCCATTAGGCTTTCTTTGTATTCATTAGTCGGGAAATTCTGTTGTAGATTCATGTGTTCACGTTTACCAGATGCTGAGTTCTGGATGAAGTTCATGTCTTACTTATTGTCATCAATATTCTGTATTCTAACAACTCTGTTCTGTATCAAGGGTAGAATTCAGACTGAAGCTTTTTTCAGATTCATTACATTCGCTGTTCTCACAGATAAAGTTTTTCTTGCTGACCATTATTTGCCTAAACTCTCTCCAGGAAGAGAAATTTCCTTAGGATTTCCTGAAGCCTTTCTTTTTTAATTTTTATTTTATTTTATTTTATTTTTTTGGCACTGGGGATTGAACTCAGGACCCTGCTCTTTCAAGGCAGGCAGAGGCACCACTGAGCTAAATCCCAGGCCCTCCTGGAGCCTTTCTAATCTGTCCACAGACTCATGCACTTTTCTAATCTTAGGAACTTGGACAATATCCTGTTTGAATCTTCCTACTCTCATTTTGTATGAATGTACTTCTTCCAAAATTTTCTGCTTAGGAATCAACAGCTTGTTCTCTTATCTGATTGCTCCATCTGACCAGTCACCTCATAAGAATTCTCTATTCTTAGTTTCCATATCAAAGATCTGGATCTGGGCCAGGGATTTAGCTCAGGGGTTCCGGTGCCTGCCTCACAAGCACAAGGTCCCGAGTTTGATCCCCAGTACCAAAAAACAAAAGCAAAAGTAAAGACCTGGATCTTTTTTCAACTGGGAGAAACCATCTGGCTTGGAAATTGAAAATCTTCGAACCTGGTTGACAGGAGTACAGCTGCCTGGTCTCCTGGGCTTCACTTGAGGGGAAGAGCAGGCACCTGGGGAACAGGTAGAGTCCTAGGGAGTCCTTGCTCCAAGTCAGTGTCCTGCAGGCACTGAGGATTTGGAAGACTGAAAGGGGACCCTTGGTGATCCTGCAGCCTCTTGGGCTGACAGTGTCCCCATCCCTGTTCTGAATGGAGGGGTGGGCCTAGTGTATCACTGACACACTCCTTAATGGAGCCATGCCAGCCCTTCCAGGCCACCTTTAAACGGCCCGAGGGCAGGGCTGGCTACAAGCTTTTTAAATTTAAGTATACACAGGGATAAAAATTATGTTTTGATCTATTGCCATTATTTTTAAGGTCTAGCATTAATATAGTATGTGTGTGTGTGTGTGTGTGTGTGTGTGTGTGTGTGTGTGTGTATATATTTTTTTTCCTTTTTGGTACCGAGGATCGAACTTGGGAACTTGCACTTGGAGGCAGGCGTGCACCACTGAGCTAAATCCCTGGCCCAGCATTAATATAGTTTAGCTTCATATGGTATATCCATGGCCTATAGCCCTATACTAAAATCACCTTGAGAGTTAATGCATTTCTGTTTTGTTTTGTTTGAGTTAGTGCCTTGCTCTAGAGTCCTAAGAGGCCTTGAACTTTATTTTTGGAAATAATAATATTAGCTTTAATATGAAAGAAAAATAGGCAAAATTACATACATGATATAATATATCATGTTGGGATAATTTTGTCACAATAAGAAACATGCTCATCTACAAGTTGTGTGAAAACAAATCAACTTTGTCAAAAACATGTTTGAACTTCTTAAATAGCCCAGGGTACCCTTGAACTCACAGTCATCCTGCCTTAGCTTCCTGAGTGCTGGGATTACAGGTGTATACCACCATGGCTGGGAGTTAATGTATTTCTGATGGCTGTAACTTGGGGTAATCTGTCAGCTATTGGCTCTCAAAGTCCAGTCATGACAGTTTGGAATTTAACATTAATTTTAATTAATTAATTTTTACCTGATAAGCCAGGTAGCTTCCAGTTATTCTACTTCACCCGTACTCATGGGGTTTCCTGCCCTCTTTCTACACTTCTAATGAAGGGGAATGTTGCTGAAAATTGTTTCAATGTTAAGATGACTGTTAGGAACTAGCTTTAGGATACCAATTAAAGAGCCAAATAGTTGCATCTTATATTTTTGGTCTCCCTAGGCTTTGTGTCTATAAAACGAGCACTACTACTGCTTCAAACTAATAGTCTGAGTCAGATACGACATTCATACCTTAAGCTTAAATGAAGGTTTGATATAAACTATAACCTGGTAAATTTCTTATACTTCTTGGACAAGATTCTAGAATGGATTACTGAAAGATTGTTTCCATAATACTATGAAATAGAAGTATTGTTCATAAAAGACAAGGAATTGTTTATGATAAACTTTTCATATGATAATATTTTTTCACCATGGTCTTGTGAACAAGACAAATGGAGCAGAATGTGAATAAATTAGTTTGTTTATAAATATTTCAACAATTGTGGCCAAATTCTAAGGATTGAAAAGGATGCTTATAGTGGGCCTAAGACCTTCAGTGCATTCAATGTATCTCCTAGCCAACAGGATGAAAGTGTAGAGAGCATGCTGGGCAATTCCTAAGATAACTAGCTTCTACAGAAGATTGAAAGGAGATCACTAGTCCTTCCTATACTGAAATCAAATTTATCTTAGCACAAGAATAGGTGTATAATGCACTAAACTAAAACCAAAATGGAACTAAGATCTAAATATTAAAACAGAAACACTAAATCTGCTAGAAGATAGAATAGGTAAAACTCTTGAAGACATTGGTGTAGGCCAAGACTTTATCAACAAAACTTCAATTGCACAGCAAATATCACAAAGAAACAACAATGGGGATCTCATCTATTAAAGATGCACAGCAAAAGAAACCACCAACAGAATGAAGAGACAAGCTACAGTGCGAGGAAATAAAATTTTCCAGCTGTTCCTCAGACAGAGGAGTAATACCTAGAATATATAAAGAACTAAAAAAAAATCAGACCCCCCACCCCAATTTAAAGACCCAATCCAAAAATGGGCATCTGAAATGAATAGAGACTTCTCAGGTGATGTAGAAATGGCAAATAAATATAGAAAAAATGTTCAACATCACTGGTCATTTGAGAGATGTAAATTAAAAACAATGCTGAGATTCCACCTCACTTCAGAAAGAATGGCTGTTATCAAGAAATCAACCAATAACAAATGATAGTGGGGATGTAGGGAAAGAGGGACCCTTCTTCACTGTTGGTGGAAGTGTAGACTGGTACAACCACTGTGGAAATCAGTGTGGAGATTCCTCAAAAAACTAAAACTAGAGGTTCCATTTGACCCAGCTATTCCCCTTCCTGGTATCTTCTGGAAAGAATTAAAACCATCATACCACAGTGACATATCCGCACCCATGTTTATAACAGCACAGTTTGTGATACCTAAATATTGGAAACAGCTCAAATGCCCATCAACTGATGAATGGATAAAGATGTGGGTTTTTAATACAATGGAGTACTTCTCAGACATAAAGAAAGCTAAACTTGGGACAGTTTTTCTGGTGTGAGAAACTAAAAGTGGAAATAAGGACTAAAATGTATGATAGATATTGGGAAATGGAAAGAAAATGTTCAAATGAGAAAGGAAATAAGGAAGTGGGGAGAGAGAAAGGAAAGAAGGCACAAAAAAGAGAGAATAGAAGGGGAAAAATGGAAACAAAGCTTTTGTAAATAAGGAGGGGAAGAGGGGTTGAAGGGAGAAAGGCAGAGGAATGGGAAAAAAAGAAGAAACAAGATATATCATGTACAGGTACAAATTCCCTATGATGAATGTTATTGTGTATATCTAAAATGTACTAATAAATGTTTTGTTTCAAAAAAAAAAGAATAGGTGTATAATAAGGATCAAAGCCCATCTGCATTAACTCAAAATATGGGAAGCCTGGCTTTAGGAGTATCTCATATAAAAACCAAAGGATTTAGGGAACAGGAATTTAGCTTAGTGGTGCTGCACCTGCCTCGAAAGCACAAGGTTCTGAGTAGTTAGCAAATGTTAAATAAACTAAGACAGGGGTGGAGATTTAGCTCAGTGGTTCCGGCACCTGCCTTGCAAGCTCAAGGTCCTGAGTTCGAGCCCCGGTACCAAAAAAAAAAGCTAAGACAACCTTACAAAGGAATATTGTGCCCAGAACAAGTATGGCAAGGTTTCTGTCATGCTCTCAGTAAGGCAGACACCACCTAGCAAAACAGTCACTTTGGAAGTTACACTTCAAAGATGGTCTTTGGCAAACAGGACTATTTTTTCATTTATTTGTATTTTATTTTATTTTTGAACTCAGGACCTTGCACTTGCAAGGCAGGTGCGGTGCCACTGAGCTAAATCCTTGGCACAGGACTTTTTTTTTTTTTTTAAAGGGAAAACAAGATTGTCATTTTACTTCAGTTAATAATGGTTCACTGCTTACCAAAGATCATACCACTGAACATCTTAATACAATTGGAAGACACGGTCCCTGTTCTTGACCTTGTGGTCCAGTAGGGGGAGACAACCTGTTTAATAAATTCTCCACAGTTGGCATTTGAAGCAGAGTATAATTTAGCCTAGATTGTTGGAAGCCAGTGAAGGTGTTCTTGGGAAAATAACACCTAAAGGGAGTGTTAAAGAACACCTAAAAATAATAGGAGTTAGTCATGAAAGGCTGGGAAGGGAAACTTGCCCACAAAGAACCACTAAAAGGGTTAGAAAGAAGCTACAATATACTATAGTTTTGAATATCTGAATACTTGAATATGTATTGAGAAGAATTAAACATTTTCTGGCTCCTGAGATAAGACAAATGGACATGAATTTCAATTCTGTATATGAAAATTCATTTATTTAGTGAAGTCCCACATTAAAGCATCCCAACCTAATACAAATTCAAATAGAATGTGAATGGTGACTAGCTCGTCTCATAATAGGCTCATATAATTTAACTACATGATACTTGCTACCTTTTTACAGGATTGTTTTGGATCCCACCCATACACTAAATCTTGCTCTTATCAATTAGAGCTGTCCAAATGAGAAGTTGCATACTGGAATAGGAAACTTTATGAGAGTACTCTAAGTTTCGTTTTGTGGAAGGATTTCTCTGTGTAACCCAAGCCGGCCTGGAACTTGATTTGTAGCTCAGGTTGGACTAAAACTCAGAATCCTTTTGCCTCAGCCTCCTGAGTGTTGGGCTTACAGGCATGTACCACCATGACCAACTCAGAGTATTGGTTTATTTTTGTTTTTTGAGACAGGGTCTCACTATGTAGTTCAGGCTGGACTTAAACTATGTTTACATCTGTTATAGTTTACAGTAAGTTATGAACAGGTTATGAATAGGTTCTGTTACAGGAGAACATTTGTAAATCAGATTCATTCTTAATCCAACAAAGTGAGTCTTATATACCTATGAAAGTTCGCGACTTGAGTGTATGTTAAATTGGTAACACTGTATATCTAAAATGTCCCCCAAATCTTCATAGGTTCCCAAGGCTTTTGGGAGTGACTAGATCATGGAAACAATGACTGGATTAATCCACTGACTGGATCTGCATGGTTCTGGGTGTGGCTAACTGGATTTACTTAAATCAGAAGACCAACCATGGGTGTGAGTGGTACCAACCAATAGGCTTATAGCTTGAATGGAATAAAAGGGAAAGGAAGACTCACTGCTCACTGCCTTATGCCTGCCACATCAGGGACTGATTGTGCTCTGTGATGTCCCTCTGCCATACCACCCTGCCTTGACCAGCTGACTATGGACTGAAATCTCTACAAACTATGAGCTGAAGTAAACATTTCCTCTTTTAACTTAGAGATGTTGGGTATTTCACCCCAGCTACAAGAAAAATTACTAAAATATCTAACACTGGAATATTGCAAAATGAGACAGGTAGCTTTGCTAAGAGTATTTAATAGGTGGTGTTATTTACTCCTTTTACATCTCATCAGGAAGCACATGTCTACATGTCTACCTTTGTGATAAGAATTGATCAGTAGTTTCAAGGTCTGCTTGATCCATTCATATATAGTTGGCCACCAGCAAAAAAGAAAAAAGGAAAAATAGGGTAGAACTTACGGGTTAAAAGCAATTTAAGTGACATATAATCCAATGGACCTTGTCTACTGATTTAAACAAACTAACTCTAAAAAAAATGTTTATGGGATGGCCTGGGAAATTTAAGCACTGCTTGAATACTTGATAATAATAGTGTAGTATAGGAATGATAATGGTATTGATAACAATAATGTAGTGTAGGAATGATAATGGTATTGTCCTTATGTCTTAAAAGCGGGAGGGTTCTCATCCTTCAGACATATATGGGGAAAATTATGAATGAAATATGATATCTAGAATTTGCTATAAAATAATACAGAGGAGTGGGGTAGAGGGAAATGAGTGGCAGCAGAGATGAAATAGGCTGTTAGTTGATGAAAAATCAGTGATAAGTACATGGGTATTCTATTTGTATGTTTTTTGTTTTGTTTTGTTTTTTCGGTACCAGGGATCGAACCTTGTGCTTGTGAGGCAGGCAGTGGAACCACTGAGCTAAATCTCCAGCGCTCTATTTGTATGTTTGAAGTTATCCATTAAGAAAAATAATAGGCCAGAGATTTAGCTCAGGGGTACCGTGCTTATCCTGCAAGCACAGTGTCCTGAGTTTGATCCCCGGTACTAAAAAAAAAAAAGAAAAAGAATTCAGGGAGTATAGTTCAGCAGTAGAGTATGTGGCTCAAGGTGCTGGGTATAATCTTTAGCAATCAAAACAACAAAAGTATTTTTTTCACATGCAAAATACAAAACTGTAAGACAGGAAATTAGTGGTTAACATTTATATAAATCTAGGATGGAGCAATGTGACGTAATGGGCAGAAACTGTAAAAGAAATCAATTGATCTGACCATATAAAAAATGCCAACTCCTGTGAAAAGCCCAATACATAAAGTCATAAGCTAAACTAGAAATATATGTATTCTATGACCAGAGACAAAAAAATTCTTTATATATAAAAAGATGTTGGGGGCTGGGGATTTAGCTCAGTGGTGCCACCGCCTGCCTTGCAAGAGCAAGGTCCTGAGTTCGATCCCTGGTACCAAAAAAAAAGATGTTATAGAATAATAGAATAATAATAAAATATAAAACTACCTCAGGAAATAAAAATGGCAAAGGGTATGGACAATTTTTAAAAGAAATATAGATTAAGTAGACTGTGTAGCACTAACCCTAACATCAAGAAGCAAGGAACATATAAAATAGTAATAGGAAACCAATTGAAATAAATTATGGCATACATATCTATACCATTGAATTTTTTTTTCTTTTGTACTGGGGATTGAACTCTGGACCTTGTGCTTGGGAGGCAGGTGCGGCGCCACTGAGCTAAATCCCCAGCCCTTTTATACTACTGAATATTAAGCAGCAGTTCAAAATGATAGTATAGAAATTAGAGGGCCAGGGATTTAGCTCAGTGGTTAGTGGTTAGGCCACCTGCCTCGTAGCACAAGGTCCCAAGTTCGATCCCCGGTACCAAAAAAACCACTAGAGAATGTGTATCCACAAAAATAACATGTGTATTTTCTTTTCTTTTTTTTTTTTTTTGGTACTGGGGATCGATCCCTGGCCCTAAATTTTCATTGTTATAAAAAATGTAGTATTACTATAAAATTATAAAAAATGATGGGTTTGGGAGTGCAGCTCAATGGTAGAGTGCTTGCATAGCATGCAGAAGGGCCTAGGTTTGGCCCTCAGCACACAAGAAAAAAGAAAAAGAGAGTATATATATTGATGAATAAGAAAGGGTATGAAAAGAATATTAACTAATTCAGAGATTACCAGCTTTAAGCACTTCAAATTTTCTTTTGCTTATATTTGCTTTATCTATAATTAATCATTTTTGTGAAAACAAGTCTTTAAAAATTAGTCCCAGCAATAAATTTATAAACAGACTAAAAGTTTATGAATAAATCTATGAACTAAAAGTTAAAAATGTTTTCTCCAATTCTTTGGAATTCAGTTACTAATTACATTTTTTGGGGTAGGGCAGGGGGATACTAACCCAGGGCTCTACCACTAAACTATACAACTCCACCCCCACAGTTACTGTATTTTTGAGCCAAACATGTATATACAAAGCACAGTACATTAGTCTTGGCCCAATAGATTTGTTTTTCTATGTTTTGGGCTGTAGGCCTCTGTGGCAAATATGCTCTACCAGATCATCAGTCAGGCCAAGAAACATCCTAGCTCGATCCCCCTTTTCATGTTTATTGGAGCAGGAGGAACTGGAATGGCACTGTATTCAATCCAGAGGTCAGTTGGGATGGGAAGAATAACCCAGAACCCTGGAACAAACTGGGTCCCAATGAGCAATACAAGTTCTCCTCAGTGAATGTGGATTACAGCAAACTAAAGAAAGAAGGTCCAGACTTCTAAGTGAAATGTGAAAGCTGCTTAGAATGAAGGTCTTTCAGGCCCAGGGATTTAGCTCAGCGGCATAGCGCCTGCCTGGCAAGCTCAAGGCCCTGAGTATGATCCCCGGTACCAAAACAAAAACAACAACAAAAAAGAATGAAGGTCTTTCAGAAGCCATCTGCACAATTTTTCACTTAACCAGGAAATACTCCTTCTCTAAATGCATGAAGTCATGTTGATTTATTGGAGTTTAATACACAGATTAATAAATCTCTGAAACTTGAAGAAAAATGCAGAATACATAACACTTTCTCTCTCCCTCTCACTCCCTCTCAAAGTGCCTGAAAAAAACCTCCAAGCCAGGCATGGTGGCACATTCCTATCATCCTAGCACTTTGGGAGGATGAGGCAGGGAGATCTCAAGTTCAACCCCAGCCTGGGAAACTTAAAGAGACTTAGTAAGACACTGTCTAAAATAAAAACAAAACAGTTTCTGGCATGTAGCTCAAATGCAAAGGCCCTGATTTGGGTTCAATCTACACTACCAAGGAAAGAAACAAAGCAAAATGAAACAAACTCCAGGCTGGGAATTTAGCTCAGTGGTAGTACTTGCCAGCACACTTAGAGCCTTAGGTTCAATCTCCAGCACTGCCAAAAAAAAAAAAAAAAAAAAAAAGGAAGGCTCAAAAAGAATACTTGCAAGAATAAACATTAATATTGGCAAAGCCAGTGGGGCAGGTATAGTCTATTGACAAAAAATTATAGGAACCCACTGGGTTTGACAGTGTTAAGTCCTGTAACATCAAAAAGTTGGTTCTGCAAGCTGTCAACAATAGTCATTTTGAAAGCAATGTATTTATTAGCACAAGGATACCCTGATGTTCTTCCACATGTTCAAAAATCTTTTGTCATTAGTCATCTATCAGATTTTCCAACTGTTGTGGGAGTTTTCAAGAAACAAGAGCCCAAACCTGGCACTAACATTAACAGTAATTTACCAATGATTCCCTTTTGAATATCACATTTTCCAATAATAAAGCTTTGCACAGAAGTTGGAATCCCAAAGGCTGTTTTATTTGAAATCTTATATTCACAGTCTTTTCATGAAAATAGTTGTCTGGTAACATAAATTGCTTCTGCATCAGTCCCACAAACAAGACAAGGACCTAAAATATCCAAACTGTTCACAGACAGAGTCCTGGTAGGAAGCAAGCTTGTGATTTCAATTTGGTCTTTTGCAGGATCCGTGCTGAGCCAGGAACTTATCACAGACTGGTGAACATTAGCCTGATTACTAATGCTATGAGACAGAAATGTACTGGTTCGTCCTCCTGGGAGAAAAAAAAAAGAAAAGGTAAAAACTTTTCAAGGCTAATTTTATGGAGCCGGGGATTTAGCTCAGTGGTTTTGCTGCCTGCTGCGCAAGCGCAACGACCCGAGTTCGATCTCCCATACCAAAAAAAACCCCACTAATTTTATGTTAGTAAACCTTAAAACTTCTGATATTTCAGAAAAGCGATCATTTTATAGCCTGATGATGATTTTATGCAGTATTTTTAGTGCACCCAAGTTTTGGTTCTGACTCAACACATGAGGTCTAGTGTGGAATCTTCCACATATGGCATCAAAGTTTCAGAATTTGGAGCAGTTTGGATTTTTGATTTTCAGGTTAGGGATGCTCAACTTGTATTATTAGAACTACTGTGATAAACTCCTTCTTGGTCTCCCTGCTTCTGCTTTTCTCATTCTTCTGTCTACTTGCCACAGCAGCCAGTGATTCTTAAGAAACAGAGGAGTTCTGCCACTCCCTCACTCTAAATTCTCTGATGCTGTATTAACACACTTAGAATAAAATCTTGTCTTTATCTTGGTCTCCAAGTCCTATGAGATCTGATCCTCAGCCAGCAGCCCTTATGTTGTATCACTTCCTTACCCTGTTAAGTGAATTGGAGCGACAGTGGCCTTGCTATTCTCTGCCTGTCTTGGGCTCTCTGCCTAGCATGTGTTCATGTGACTCATAACTTCACTTCCTGTTATTTTTGAGCTGGGCTGGTGGTGCATCCTTGTAGTCCCAG
Source organism: Heterocephalus glaber (assembly GCF_000247695.1). The sequence goes on along the minus strand of NW_004624785.1, from coordinate 8,342,911 downwards.
CACTCAGGAGGCTGAGGCAGGAAGATTGCTGCGAGTTCGAGGCTAGACTGGCTATAGTGAGTTCAAGAGCAGCCTAAATTACATGGTGAGACCGTTTCTAAAAAACAAAATAGCCAGATGTGGTAGCGCACACCTTTAATTTCAGCACTCATGAGGCTGAGGTAGGAGGATCACAGCAAGTTTGAGGCCTGCCTGAGCTACACAGTGAGTTCAAGGCCAGCCTGAACTACATATTGAGATTCTGTCTCAAAAAAAAAAAAAATGATTTCTGCAAACTGGCCTTTTCTAATATTTCTCTCTAGATAGCTTCTCTCACTCTTTTATTGTTCATCTTTTCACTCTGCTGTACTTTGTTTCACAGTAATTATTGGTGTATTTGGTGTATGTGCTGCCTAAGCGAGCACAATTATTGGCATATTTGGCCCAGTTATTTTGCTTTCGGCTCCCTTTCCAGCTTTTCTACATTCTACAATGTATCATGGGGGTGGAAGTCTGCAAACTTCATTTTGCAGGCTCCACTGCCATCTGCTATCCACATGGGCCCTGCCAATGGGAGGCACCAGTGGTGACTGGAAGGCAGAGGAGGAGAAAAGCAGCTCTTTTTTTTTTTTTGAGATAAGGTCTTGCTTTGCTGGCCTTGAACTCTCTATGTATCCCAGGCTGGCTTCAAACTCAAAGCAATCCTGTTTCAACCTCCCGAGTGCCAGGACCAGAGGTATGTGCCACCAAGCCTAGCAGCAGCTTTCCTCCTGATCCAGGTTTCTGGCAATGACCAGTGGCAGGAGCTCCAGCCTGGTTGAAATGGTGCCTCTTCTGGTGATCCAAAACCAATTCTAACAGCATTTCCAATAGCATAGTGGCAAAAGTATTAATGATTCTGATTTCTAGGTATTACTTTTTTTTAAAATTTGCTTTCCCTGCATCCCTCCTCTTCCCTTTTGTTTTGTCAGCCTTTCCTAACACATGTGAAACCAGCTCCTTCTAAATTCAGGGTAGTCTCTGTTTTTTTAATTAGCATATTATTGATAAATTATCTTTTCTTTCTTTTTTTTTTTTGATGCTGGGGACTGAACCAAGGGCCTTGAACATGCTGTGTATGTGCTCTACCACTGAGCCATACCTCTAGCTCATAATCCATTTATGTCCTATATGTGTAGCAACATTTTGTCTTGCTCACTGTTGCAGGCCCCAACATTTGAGTGCCTAGCACAAAGTATGCCTTCAGTAAACATTTCGGAATGAATAACCAAAGCAACTTTGGAACCGTGGACAAATCCTCAAAAATAAGAAGCTTGGGCTCTTGTTATCTTTGCTGCCTTGTGCGAGCCATGTTTTTCTCTGCAATGCTTGTTTACCACCGCAGTCTCAGAGGCAGCTGATTATGGACTGTAACCTCTATGAACTGTGAAATGAATCAGAAATACAAAGAAGTAAAAAAAGGGAAGAAAATATGGACACTTCCATAGACACTTTTGAGGAAACTAAGAATCAGGAACTGGAACAGAAGCCACAGTTAGAAGGCAGCAATGTTGCACTTTTGGAGCATTGTAGTAGGACAGTCAATGTCTACAGTTAGATCTACAGAAAATGGAGCTCCTGGAAAGTAAAATGATAGAGGAACAACATTCTCTGAAAAGCAAAATTAAGCAAACGACAGTGGATCTGGAGACATATAATGATTTGCCAGCTTTAAAATTATCAGGTAAAGAAAAGAGAAAGAAATTGCATCAGGAGAGAACAGTATTGTCAACCTGTAAAAATGCCTTTAAGAGGGCCGGGGGTTTAGCTCAGTGGTTCTGGCGCCTGCCTCGCAAGCGCAAAGCCCTGAGTTTGATCCCTGGTACCAAAAAAAAGGAAATGCTTTTAAGAAAATAACAGAGAAGCTAACTAGAGAATATGAGACACTGAAAACACAATTACAAGAAAATGAGACATATTCTCAGCTTACAAATTTGGAGAGAAAGTGGCAACACCATGAGCAAAATAATTTTGTGATGAAAGAATTCATAGCAACCAAGAGACAGGAAAGTGATTACTAGCAAATCATTAAAACTGTGACCTGGGGCCGGGGATTTAGCTCAGTGGTTCCGCCACCTGCCTCGAAAGCATGAGGTCCAGAGTTTGAGTCCCAGTACCAAAAAAAAAAAAAAAAAAGGTGTAACCAAGCAGATTGCAGAGTATAAGAGAACCACTGGGGACACTCTACGTAATACCAGCAGGAATGGAGTCTGAATCAACCGATAGTTTCTATAGAAGTTATCTTCTCGATGTTAAACTCTGTACAAGATGACTGAAAAACTACAATATCTTACCTTTTAAGAGTTATATCTAAAATTTCTGAATGCTATAATTTTTGTGGCCTCTTTAAAGAGTGGTATTTTAAATAGTTCAATAGTTCAGTAAAGAATTCTTTTTTTTTTTTTGAAGACTTAGGAGAATAAATTTATTTTCTTATTAAACCCTGTGATCTATAATATAAATCACCTATTTCCTAAAGATTAACAAAATCAACAATAATCACAATCAAAACATTGATTCTGAATCTACTTAAGTAGTTAATGTTGATTAGAAAGCGAAGAGCCCGATGCAGACAGGGAGGCCTGCGCACGCCCCACCGAGGTCCCCAGCCTCGTGGAAGACGCCGAATCACCCCGCCCCAGACAGGCAGGCCAGCGCACACCCCAGCAAGATCCTGAGTCGCGCGGAAGACCAAGAATCAGCCTGCTGCAGACAAGCAGGTCTGTGCACACCCTATGGAGGTCCTAAGTCGCGCGGAAGACGCTGAATCACCCCGCCGCAGACAGGCAGGCCCGCCCACGCCCCACCGAGGTCCTGAGTAGCGCGGAAGACCAAGAATTCTCATATTAAAAAAAAAATAAGAAGCTTGGAAAATGCAAAACAAACTTTATTTTTGAGACTGGTGTCACTATGTAGTTCAAGCTGTCTCTGAACTCAGTATATAGCCCAGGTTGGCCTTGAACTCATGGTGATCCTCTTGCCTCAGCTTCTGGAGTGCTGGGATTACAGGTGTGCTCCACTACACATGGCTCACAAAAAACCCTTGTTTACAAGTATATAGTTTTTGGTTCAGCTTTACTCATTACTGATTTTAATCAGGAGGCAGAACCTTTTAAACTGAAAAAAAACAAGTTCCTTAATATATAAAAGGTCTACTTTATTCTCGACACAAACCCTTCTTTGCCAACACAATTATAAAAGAGTTGCCAATGCCTATCCCATGGTGATCACAAAGAAAAACCTTGACTGTCTGAAGTGAGCCACTGTAGAGCATTTCTAGTCATCAGCCTCAGTAAGTAGCTGACTGAAAGCAGTCAGACTTGAAGCTCTAAGATACTCAAATTTAAGCTGGATTATGAGAATAGAAACATTTCGCTACAGTTCAATGTTAAAAAGATGAGAATGTCTAATTTGGCATTTAAAAGTATCACACAATGATGCAGAAGAATGTTCATTAGATATTATACCTTGGTGAAAGAGTGAGGATTTTTCCGGCATGTCTATGGAGGCATCCCAGTGCCAGAGGGATCCATCTTCAGAACAAGTGAACAGATGATCTGGTTTGGATGGGTGAAAGTGAACTTCCCACACTAAGAGGCAAAAAAAGAAGCTTATTCCTGTGCAGGTCATCTGAACAAAGAACATTAAAATTCTGTCTCTAAGCATCATCTTCCAACAGCCCCAAACATACTATGAACCTCAGTTCTATGAAAAACCAAAGGCTTTGGAATTAAAGAAGACAGAACATACTCCTCATGGCTATAACTCAAAGATAGAAAAAAGAAACCAAGTAAATATACTTGTAGATTGGGCCAGAAAAATAAAATAACTGATAAAGCATTTGAACTACTACATCTTCCTTTCCTCCTTCCTGCTCTCCCTTTCTTTCTGTGGTACTGGGGATTGAACCCAGGACATGCTGAACTATATCCCAGCCCTTATTATTATTATATTATTTTTTAAAAATTTTGAGAAAGGGTCTCACTAAATTGCCCAGACTTGGCCTCAAACTTGTGATACTCCTGCCTCAGCCTCCTGAGTAGCTTGGATTACAACATGTGCCATCATGCTTGGCTTGACCTATTACATTTTTATGGAAAAGAATGATCATGGATAATTACAAAAAGACTTTTTCTTAACTGGTAAGTTGTCTTATTTCCAGGTACTGTGTTTTTAATAGATGGAGGCTATGTAATTGGAAAGACTGAGAAAAGAGATCATAAAAGAAACATATAAATAAATTTCTAAGAGGCAGAATCCAACACTTGTTTATGCCAAGGCTCTGGATACTTCTGGCCTGTATCACAGAAATAGCAACCAGCTCCTGGCAAATCAAAATTTGTAAATGTTCCAAGAATTTGGATCCAGTTTCACATGAAGGATTTCTACAGAGCCATACTGGGACTGCCACCTTAGCTCTAAGGGAACTTTGTCTGTCCACAGATGTCTGGGAGTCACTGTCTGGACAGGATTCCCTAGGAAGTTAACTGTAGCATTAGATAAAACAGTCAGTGGACAAGGGTTCTATGAGTTTGGGCCAGGTCATTTTGAAGAATCAGTACAGAAAGTGTCTGATGCCTGGCATACAAAGTTACTTGCATATGTCTTCATTCTAACAGTTACCACAATTAAATATAACACAGGGGCCCAGGATTTAGCTCAGTGGTTCTGCTGCCTGCTTTGCAACTGCAAGGTCTCAAGTTCGACCCCTGATACCAAAAAAAAAATCATGCCACAAAGCATAAAAAAAGTCACCTCCTTCAGGAGAATGTATTCTGGGGAAATTCCTGGAAAGTACATTTGCACTGTTCTTTAAAACAGAGTGAAACAAAACACCTTTAAGAGCCATTAATAGACTGCCCGAATCTACATTTTCATGGATTTATTTTCAAATTAGAAGACAAATCCCTATATTAAACATTTCATTTCTAGCCAGGAGTTAGAATAAATTAAAAATAATACTTGACCGGCCACTTATTTGTGTGGATTGCTTAATACAGGCTGGCAGTTAACAGAGCTTGGTAAGAGGAGAATTGGGAGTCTGTAAGTCTACCACCAGGTTGGTCAACATCAGAATCTACAAGGGCATATTTATTTCTCTTTTATCCTCACTTGTTCTTGGGCATAGTTATACTTGGGAAATGCAAACTATTTTCTATCCTTTTATCTCTTGAATATAACCTTTTCTTTTTGAGACAGGGTCTCACTAGGCAATTCAGGCTGTCAACTCGCTATGTAGCGCAGGTTGGCTTCGAACTCGAAGTGATCCTCCTGCCTTGGCCTCCTGAATACTGGGATTTTGAATGTAATCTTAAAGTCATTTATCCTTCCAAAGAAATAGTGTGAAATTTATTTAAACAAAAGTTGTAATATTGGTTCAATGTTTGCTTTCTTGTTCTTTCATTCAAGCAGACTTTAATATAAACTTTTTGAAATCAGTTTAAAAGTATAATCCAGGGGTAAGGGATGTAGCTCAGTGGTAGTATGTGCTTAGCATATACCAAGCCCTTGGTTAAATCCCTAAAACCATATACCCCCTCCCCTATTTATAAAAATATATTCCATTTTGGCATGATAATAGCCTATATAGCTACTTTTCCTCGTAAAAGATCAGTAAATATAAAAAAAATAATTGAATGCATTCACATGAGAAGGGGAATTCTCACACACGTAAGTACAGCAATGTAAACTGGTATTTTCATGTAGGACAATCTGACAGCATGTATTACAGCTTTAAAATTATGTAACAGTAGCACTGGCACAAAAGAGATATATGGAACAGAAGACGATACAGAAATAACTCCAGTCACATTCAACTGTCTGATGTTGGACAAAGGGGCCAAAAACACATGCTGAGGAAAAACAGCCTCTTTAGCAAATGCTGCTGAGAAAAATGGTTTATACACATGCAGATGATTGAATCTAGACCCTTATCTCTCACTGCATACTAAACTAAAATCAAAATGGATTAATGACCCAAACATTAAAACAGAAACATTAAACACTTAACTTGCTGGAAGATAAAATGGATAAAACTCTTAAAGACATAGGCGTAGGCAAGGACATTCTGAACAGAACCCCACTGCACAAGAAAGAACATAAAAGGGTCAACAAATGGGATCATATCAAATTAAAAAGCTTCTGCACAGCAAAGGAATTAACTAACAGAGTGAAGACACAATCTATAGAATGAGAAAAAAATTTTGCCAGCTATACCTTGTCAGAGGACTTATGTTAGAATATGTAAAGAACTCAAAAAAACCAGACCTCCCCAAAATAAGAGAACCAATCAAAAAATGAGGCTCTGAAATGAATAGACACTTCTCAGAAGAAGTGCAAATGGCCAATAAATATGAGAAAATATTCAATATCTCTGGCCATTAGAGAAATACAAATTAAAACAACACTGAGATTCCAACTTACTCCAGAAACATGGGTATCATCAAGAACTCTAATTATAACAAATGCTGGTGAGGCTATGAGAGAAAAAGAAACCCTTCTACATTATTGGTGAGAATGTAAACATTATGGTTATCAGTGTGGAGATCCTAAAACGCTAAAAATAGAAATTCTATTTGACTCAACTATTCCCATCTAGCTATCTTCCTCAAAGAGTTAAAAATGTCATAATGGGCCAGGGATTTAGCTCAGTGGTTTCGTCGCCTGTTGTGCAAGCGCAAGGACCCGAGTTCGATCCCCGGTACCAAAAAAAAAAAGAAAAGCAAAAATGTCATATTACAGTGAGACATGCATACCCATGTTTATAGCAGCACATTTCAATAATACCTAAATCGCAGAAGCAGCAAATATGTCCAATAGATCACTGGACAGAAGAAAATGTGGTGTTTTTAAACAATGGAGTACTACTCTGCTATAAAGAAGGATAAATGAGTCATTTGTAGGAAAATGCATGTACCTTGAGACCATAATATTTTATAATTTCTCCTTTATCAAATATCCAAAGAATAAATGAAGAGCAAAATAAAAGATAGGTAATAGGAAACAGAGAGACAGAGACATTACAAATAGGAAGATGAACAAGAGATGGCAGGGGGAAAGAGGCACATAAAAAGAATTGAAATGTGTTATGTATGTATACCAATTCCCCATGATGAACATAATCATTATGTACAGCAAACATGTACTTACAGAAATTTTTTTAAATTATGCAAAAATTTTGGCCCATCCATTCTACTTCCAGAAACTTATCCTAGGAAACTAAGTGCATAAAGATAAATAGGTACTGATATTTACTGCAGTTCTGGGTATAATAATGAAATATGTTGAACAACTTAAATGTCAAATAAAAAGGGATTTATGCAATTTAGACACTAAAAGTTATGATGTAAAATGATCCATATGTATCTTTATGCAAAAGTGCTTAAGTCACATGTTTCATCCGATAAAAATCTTCTACATCTCTACAATACTTACTTTCAGCTTCATGAGCCTTTAGCAGAGATACAGGCATAGTGCCTTGTCGAACATCCCAAATACTCAACATTCCATCCTGGCCACCTGTAGCTACAACATGCTGCTGGTTGGGGTGTCTGTCAACACAGTGGAGTGGTACTCGGTCACCATTCCTTTTGTGGGAGATACAAGATATATCAAATATATTGCAAAGTATAATTTATCCCAAAAAACATGTTTTATTCTAGTAACTAAATGATAATTATGTGACTAGAGCTACTAACTCTTAATGATGGCAACAAATTAACTAGATTAAAATATAAACTAAAACTGGTTTGGAATTAAAGGCCAAAATTATTCATTCTCTCAATTTGGAAAAATAAGAAGATAACCTAATTAAGATGTACAAAACACATTTCGTAGGCTTTAAAAAAAAGTCAACTATATCAAAATTCTTTATTCTTACCATATTTAGTGCTTAGGTTATGTAACTTTTTTCCAGAATGACACATTCTGATTTTTTAAAATGGAAGCAAAAGCAGCAGAGAAGGCGATTTTTGTTCAGAAGAAATATTTTGGATTGTATTTTTCCCCAATCACATTTAGCATGTGTTTTACTATCACTTGATCTTAGCCAAAAGGCCGAGAAGCAGTGTGTTTTACTATCAATAAATTCATTTGATGCACAGACACAAGTTCTCCCTTAATAATAAACTTCAAAAATAAAGCCTCTGAATCAACACAACAAATTATTACTAACTGAACCATGGAGGTTTCAAGCCCATCATGCTATCCTTGCTGTATCAAATTTAATCAAGCATCATTCTTTTTTTTGGTACCAGGGATTGAACTCGGGACCTTGTGCTTGTGAGGCAGGCACCGGAACCACTGAGCTAAATCCCCGGCCCCTAATCAAGTATCATTCTTAAGATGTGATTAAAATACAATATGGTTTTTAAGTCAGTTACTATAAATAATTTAAAAAATTAATTTTGCATTACATTACTAAAGTTATAAATCGATACTTACAGTGACAATATCTGAGCAGGCTCATTTCCTTGTAGTCTGAAATCCCATATTTTTAATTGTCCAATTGAATTTACTGTAACAATCTCAGGAGTTCGAAGGAAGGTTACAGCATGGAGTGTACTACTATCTGCATTGTCTGGAAGTTTAAAAAGTGGTAGTGTGTGTTAATAGCTCCCCTTTTTCCAAGAAAATCTTAAGACACATTCTACCTATCCACTAAAATTTTTTTTTCAGTGCTGGGGTTTGAACTTTGCATGTTAGGCAAGGGCTCTACTACTGAGTTATACTCTCTCCCCAACTGATTGAAATGTAGTCTCTCATAAGATACAATTTAATTTCTATGGAAAGATATACACAGTAACATACACGTTTAGGTATTTTCCTCAGATAGAAAAACATTGCTCACAGTATGTTTGCAGTAAGCTTTCACCGTCTGAACTATTTTTCTTAGTGGAGGACTGAGTTTTCACACATTCCTTTCCTATTTCAAGATTGCTACCCTGTCTTTCTGAGACAGCTGTTCAAGCAACTGTCTATATCTAATCTTATTTTCCACTTGTCCTTGACCCAGAGCTTCTATTCTAATGGGCCAAAACCCAGTGATTCCTACAGCACTCAGTCTTATCTTGCATTACTCTGCTGATCCATACCAAATCTATTCATCTTTACTTTCAAATCCACTCTTCTCCATGAAGTCCTTCCTGACTGCTAAAATGGTCCTTTTCTTTGACTAGCTAGAGTGTTTAGAACTATAGCACAGAACATACATTCACAGACTTATTTTGTTGCCAGTATTCCACAATGCCACCCACCAGCAGAAGACCTTCACAACTGAACAGATGGTGTAATTCAGAATTAAACAACACAGGGAACTAATTCCTGAGCTTATCTAGAGATTCTGATCCAAGAGGGCTAGGGTGGTAGATTGTTGGAAATCCCCTAGGTAACTCTATGTGAAGCAGTAATTGAGAATCACTCTGCTAGAGTAATTCTTCTAAAGCACTACATGGTGTACATCACTCCTATACATAAACTTTCAGTGATGCCTCAGTTTTCCACCTAGAAAAATGTAACCACTGTGATTTTGAGCTACATCCTCAGTCTTTTTTGAGACAGGGTCTCACTAAGTTCTAAGTTGCCCATGTTAGGTTCAAACATGTGATCCTCCTGCCTCACGCTACCAAAACACTGGAATTATAGGTATGTGACATCAGGTGTGGCCTCCGTTTACCTATTTTGATTCATCTTTCATCTCTCCTATGTAAATAATCTCTGATCAAACTATTTTTTTTGTCATTTTCTGTACAGCTTTATTGTGCTTCCACGCTGTTCTCTTTGTCTGGTGTGCCATCTTTTAGTAATGCTTTTAGGCATATCCATCCTATGACACATAGGTTACTTGCCCTCTTTTTTTTTTTTCTGTCTGTTCTGGAGATTGAACTCGGGTCCTTGAGCTTGCACAGCAGGCGGCAAAACCACTGAGCTAAATCCCCGGCCCTACTTGCCCTCTTTTTAAAAAAAAAACTAAAAAAATAAAGGAAGTCTTGTTACTTATTTAACTATATTGTATATTTTATATGTGGCCCAAGATAATTCCTGTTTACACAAAGCATCCCAGGTAAGCCAAAAGGTTGGATGCCTATGTCAGGACTAGATTAGATTGGAGTCAGTCAATCATTCACCCTAGTCTCATTAACATAGTGCTATTTATTTTTTGAGACAGGGTCTTGTTATGTAGTTCAGGCAGGGCTTGAAATCATGGCAATCCTCCTGCCTCAATTTTTTTTTTTTTTTTGGTACCAGTGATCAAACTCACTTGTGCTATGTGAGGCAGGTGGCGGAACCACTGAGCTAAATCCCTGGCCCCTCCTGCCTCAATCTTGAGTGCTGGGATTACAGGCATGTGGCATCATATCTGGCCTAACATACTGTCTTTTTTTTTTTTTTTGGTACCGGGGATTGAACTCAGGACCTTGTGCTTTCGAGGCAGGCGCAGTGCCACTGAGCTAAACCCCTGGTCCTAACATACTGTCTTCAAAAAGGGAGCCTGCCTTTTACATTTTTATATCCCTCAAACATCTGGCACTTAATTAGCATATCATAAGCACTCAGTTGCTCTGTGACGGACAAAAGAAATATTCTTACCTATAGTTCTTACAGTTTCCTTGTGATCAACTCTGAAGAGATTTATTCGACCATCCTCTCCAACTGTGACAATTTCTGGGTTGTCGCACACAATACCTGTACATGGTGCACCTCTATAGACAGGACCACTGGGATTTGTATGGTGGTGAGCTGTTTTCCACTGCTGGTTGACTGATAAAGTCTACCAGAAACGAAGATACTATTAATCAAAGCAAAATTCTAAAGAATGAATACTTTTGAGCAATAAGAGTATTTCAAAATCCTCATATCCTTTTAGAAAAATAACTCATTCTTTTCTCCTCTGTATTTTGGAGTACTGATACTTAGAGACTATTCTCATCAAGGCTCTGTATATACTAAATTAGAATCACAAGAAATGTCATTCTATAATAGTCCACATTCATTATCAAAGTAAAGTAAAATTTTTTGGTACGAAAGAAAGTGAATATTCAAAAGCACCTATAAATTCTTGAGAATTGGGCTATATCTAGAAAATAAATAACTACAGCTTCTTCTAGATGATTCCATCTTCACTAAAAGAATCAAGTCTTCAATCTTCGTGTAAGAAATCCTCTCTCCTAATTAAGATCTGTGTTCTATTCATAGAAGCAAAGTAGCTGTTCCTGTTCTCCTTCATGGAATCTGAGCTAGAAGGTGTTCTGTCTTTTTTCAAAAGACTAGAATAGGAACAGAGGAAAAACTCCAGGAAAATTACCCATCAGAATACCATCTTGTTATATTTAATCAATAAAATTTATTTAAGGGGTGTCCAATTTCCATAAAAGCACACACGAACATGGTTCTAGAATTAATCTGCCAAAGAGTGGGTAAGATAGGGCTGTGGGTATAGCTTAGCAGTTAAGTACATGCTCTTTTTCTTTTAAGACTGACTCTCACTATGTTGTGCAGACTGGTTTTAAACTCCTGGGCTCAAGTAATCTTCCTGAGCTTTTAGAATAGGTGAAGCACCCACCTGGCACCACACCTGGGTTGCTTCATGTTTTAACACTTCATTATTTGTATAATTTTAAGCACAGTTTTCTTTAAGCATTCATAAGAATAAAGTACAACTTGCTTTTCATGCAGAAGTTCTTTACCTGATTATTTGTATGGTGAAGGAAAACTGTTACACATCCTGTTGAAGAAGCAGCTACAATTCTTTCCTGGTCAAAAAACTAAATTGAAATTTCCTGGTTGTTAGAGATTCAGAAATTTTAGTAGGGAAAAGCCCATTTGTTCAACTCAATTAGTAAACTCTATAACAATTTCCAAAATCAAAGAGCCCATAGATGCTAAGCAAGTAAAATGTGTTAAAAGATTTCAAAGTCAAAACTGCTATACAAATAAAAGTATTTTCACGAAGGATAAATATTTTCCCTAAACTCATTCACCTATAATTTATTAAATTTTGGACCATAACAATAAAAATTTAGAAAGGTATCATTGCTAGGGATAGGCAACTTTCTACAGAGTAAAATGCTTGGACTTTGAAGTCACACAGATCAGGATTTGAAAACTTAATTTTGGGGGGAGGGTACTGGGGATCAAACTCAGGACCTTGTGCTTGTGAGGCAGGTGTGGTGCCACTGAGCTAAATCCCTGGCCCGAAAACTAGTTTTTTTGAGATGAATTCTCTCTATATTGCCCAGGTGGATCTCAAAGTCCTAGGCTCAAGAGATCCTCTGCTTCAGCCTCCCCAGCAGCTGGAACTATAGGCATCCACCTCCACATCCAGCTTTGAAAACTTAATTTCATATCCACCATTTACTACTGGTTATCTATCTGGCTTTTTGACACATGGTCTCTCCTCTATGTATCCCACACTATCCTAGAACTCCCAGGGATCCTCCTATCTCAGCCTCCCCAGTGCTGTAATTATAGGCGTGAGCCACCATGCCTAGTTTGAGACTCTATTTAGAGAATTCAAGTTCTTTAAATTTTGGTGAACTTTTAAAAGGGAGAGTACTAATAGCTACTTAGGGTGTTGTTAGGAGAATTCAAGAATCAATTTTATGTACATTGTCAGGCACTGCATTTGCCACATACTATGTGCCCAAAAGATATTAGTGTTAATTTCCCCAGAGTAACCAGAGATATTAATACTTTAGGGCTGGAGATACATCTCAATGGCAGAGCATTTGCCCAACATATACAAGGCCCTGGGTTCAGTCCCTAACACCAGAGGAAGGAAAAAAAAACTTGATTCATACATATGCAATAAGAATTAACTTGTATTAAGCTCCTGAAACAGAGCTTGGCACATAGTAGATGGACAATTAAAGCTATGATTAAATCTACACTCCCTTTTCTAGTCCTGATTCTACAAATAAGTGGCTAATGATGGGAAATCATAAACCACAGAGAATTTAGTTTCCTGTAAACCCTACTGAGAACCTCACATCTCTAATCGTACTGTTTTTTTGTTTTTGTTTTTTAATTTTTTCGTACTGTTTTGTTTTTGTAAAGTTTGCTTTTCGGTACAACACAGTTTTTTAAAATAAAGATTTACCTGTAAATCCATGACATCACCATCGTGTCTGATATCACACAGTAACTGATGGTCTCCTTCAAACCCTCCATCAGAGTCCAAATTTCCATAATCTCCAATAGACCACAGTGAAACATAATTGTCCTGCAAAGCAAAAGATTTTTATCTTAGGATGACGTCAACTTTTGAAAAGTAAAATTTGTATTCCTTTACTTATCCTTGCTTCAAAAGCATGTCAAGCGAATGGTATGGTAAGAGTTTAAAACAAGATACATGTCTCAAGTACACCATCTCTGGCTCTGAGCTACAGGACAACCGAGCCCGAGAGAGCGGATCGGGGACCAAGAAGAGCGAAAAGAGCCAGAAAGTGAGCTTGTCCGCAGGCGACAAGGCGGGAAACCCCAGGGGAGCCAAGGGCTACCCAACCCCGGAGAGGGGTTACCTCGTTGTCCCAAGATCCTGTAGCAAAGGTCTCCGGGGTCTGCAGGCTCCCGGGAGGCAGCGGTCGCCAGCGGGTTTTGCTGATTTTTTGAGACACAAACTTTGCACAAATACTCTCCATAATAAAATCACGCGTTTATAGGTACAGCAAGAAGCGCAATGCGCGCCTCTCCGTCCCGCCCCTTCCTGCCAGTTCTGATTGGATGGGCCCTCAAATGAGAGACGGTGGCTGCAGAGAGCCAATTCTTGTTAGTAACAGGCTCAGGCAAGGCCAACCCGGGGATTGGGGGACCCTGAGATGTCTTCACTGAAGAGGGTCTATGCTGCTGTACAATAAAATCTGCTCCTAATCTGCAAATTTGTCTAGGCACACTGCAGCAATGTATCTGTGCAGTGTAAAACAAATTTAAGAGTTAAAATAAAATCAATATGCAGAGAAGGCACTTTGGTTATTTTATAGGGAGGCATTCAGTTACTCTTCACTGCGCACAGAAAACGGTCGCCACCTGCTCTGCAAGCACAAGGACCCGAGTTCGATCCCCGGTACAAAAAAAAAAAAAAATCCTTAAATTGGAGATATCTTGACTGATGTTAACAATTTATGCTAAACCTTTGGTTCTTCGTCCCACAAATTCTTTGCTTCAAAGTGTGTGTGTGCGTGTGCGCCCGCGCGCGCGCGCGCGACAGAGAGAGAGAGAGGGAGAGAGAGGGAGAGGACAACAAAGTTAACAAAGTCTATCAGAGCTGGAAGTGAAAACTCTGATTTTAGCTTCCATGTCCATTTCTTGCTGTGTAATCTTGGTCAATTATAATTAAGAATGAATTTGGTGCTAACGTCAACAGTCCCCGGAATCCGTGCTCTACGTTGTTTCTGTGCTGTTGGTTACACCTATATCATCCTTCCATTCTGCTCTATTTCTCAGAATCCTGCCCATCCTGCAAAGATCAGTCTTTTCCTGTACCTTTTCCTGACGCCAGCCCACGATGATCAAAATAAAAGCAACACTTGGTATCTAGACCATTAATGGCAAGTACATTTTGCCCTTTTATTTGTTCTTTTGATGTACACCCCTCTCATTAGAATATAAATCTTTTAAATTTCCTTCCCACTATAGGTATTTGTAACAGTGCGTTGCCTATTTTTTTTTAAAAAGGACTATGCATGTTATATTGTTGGTTTTATCTGATATTGGTAACGCTACTTCACAGCCCCAGCTCATGGAAGCACTGCATGGAAAATACAACTTATCTAGGTCAGCTTTAGAGAGAATTATCAGGTTCCTATTAAAGACTTGAGTTTTTTTCAACAGGAAGACTGTTTCCAAACCAGATTTATTTTGCCTGTGTGCAGTATGCCCATCATTAAAACGATGAGTTTTACCAAAAAGAAAGTTTATTTGAGAGATAACCAAGTATGTGGAAATGGGAGAGCAAGTCTCAAATTCACAATCTGGATACTTATGGCCTGAGATATGGGGGAAAGTGATTGGATCAAATTTCGTCAACCATTACCATCTTGCCCCACACACCAGAGATGTTATCTATAGACAACTAAAAGTAAGTTACTTAAGTGCAGGTGGAGCAGCTTAAGTCTAGAAATGCAAGTAAAAAATGCGGATAAAACAGGTTAACTCAAGAAAAACAACTAAGAACTGATGAAGTCCAGAGACTTTATTCAGGAATTAAGAGCAAATGGTTTATTGAGGTTTTCCCCGAGGTTTCAAGATCACCAAGAAACCATAGCAACATAGAACAGAAAACTACAAAATATATTAGAGTCCCAAACTGACAGTTATATTTCTAACATTGAAGTAAAAAAACACTATTTTGCATGTGGGTTTATTTATGGTCACAGACTGGAAGGTAGGTAATGTATATTTTGGGCCAGAAGCAGGCTGTGTCACATTTGACAAAAATTTGAGGAAAAGATTTTGGAAATTGCTGATGTAGGAGCACAGACGTTTTGACACATCGTTGTTTTCCTCCTGAAAGTTTACTGGACTAAAAGATGGCTGGATTCTGCCAGCAATTTGGATGCGACAGGCAATGCTCCCTAGTTCTCTTGATCTGGAAGAGCTGATAGCAAATAAAACTTGCGCCAGTTTTATGCTTAGGTGAAAACGCATGCTTGCTTTGGAAGAATATCATATTCACCATAGGACACTGTGTTATTTTTTAACCAACTGTAGCTCTTTACGTTTGTCTTGTTCTAAATGAGCAAAGCTTTCTCCCCCCACTGCACCCCATGTCCTGGTATTCTTCCACACTGAATTTGTGCTTTAGAGTTGAGAACAAACCAGGTTCCAAAGTTTCTTGCTTAACCAGTGATGTGCCTATCACCAAGCAAGGGGCTGGAGTACTTAACCGGTTAGAGAGGGCCTTCGCCCTTGGGCTCTATTGAAGTGATCCCGGCTTCATCACAGGGAGTCTTACTCCAAACAACCTAAATATTAGTCAATAGGGTTGGGTGAGGCAGGCCAGAGGAAGCCCACCTTTTAACAACCTAGACAGCTACAGGAGCAGATCCGCTCGCAACAGCTGACTCAGCAGCGACTGCGGAGTCCCTAACAACGGTGGCAAAAACCCGCCTTGCTATTCTGCCGCCCCGCTCGGCAACAGGAGCTGCAGCCAGCGACGCAACCCTCCGCGCTGGGAGCCGCAGTACGAAGGTGGTGTGCAGGCAGAGGCCTCCGGAAAGGGCACTCGGAGGCAGCTGTGCTAACTCTGCTGGCTCCCCTGCGGTCGCTGGGCAGCGACAGAGCTGGTATACCAGCACCCGTCTCCGGCCCCACCCGGCCGCACCCGGCTACGCGGCGTCACAGAGCGCATGCGCGCAGCAGGGGATGCCGGGAGCGCGCAGTGGCGGCAGCAGCGGCGACGGCAGTAATAGCGGCGGCTCCAGCGAGGACGCTAGCGGGGCGGTGACCGTGTGGGAGGTGGTCTCACTCTTGGGAAAACTACTAGGCACTGTCGCCGCCCTGAAGGTGATTCTGTACCTGCTCCGGGTGTGCTTAGCGATGGCCTGGAAATCCGGCGGCGCCAGCCACTCGGAGCTAATCCACAACCTCCGCAGTAAGTGCCACCCCCGCCCGGTGTGGGCCAGCTGGGGTAGGCTGGGCCTGGACTGGATCCCCCTGGGCTGTCCGGAACGTTTTGTCTGCACCCCCGTGCCTGTTGGAGGGCTTCAGCGCGGGGTTGCACCAGTCGTCCGGAATGGCCTGCGCTTTTGATCGTCCCCCTCGGGACCTGTCACTTGTCGGCCAAGTGGACGGGAAGGGAGAATGAGCAAGGGGCTACTGCTTGTGGGGCAGGGGCGTTCTTCTCCCCGCGGGCCTGGGAGCATGGGCTCTGGCACAGGCGGTAGGGTTGTGTCTGGGCCCGCGGCCTGACAGGCGAGGGGCGTGACTTTGGGGGATGGAGGTGTGGGCCTGGATTCCTAGAGACTGGTTTGCCACCGAGAACCCCATCTTCGGTCCTCGCATTTTCCCACCTTCCTCCTCAAGTGACCTCGCAGCAAGCTTTCTCTTTGAATCTGCCTCCCCCGCCCTCTTTTTTTCTCCGGAGGGAGATGCCACTGTCTGATGGGGGCGAGGGGTAGGAGAGGAAGATGAGAGTATAGCCACTGCGGATGCTGGGGGAAATTTCTCGGGCGGCTGTCCAGTGGAAAGCTCCGTGGGGGCCCAGGGGTTGCTGTTCCTGAGACTTGTAATGCTGGAGCCTTCCAGGGTCCTGAATCCAGCAAACGATTGTTCATGTGGAATGTTTCAACCTTTTTCAGGGCTACCATAGGTCTTAAAAACCTTTTATGGAAGTTTCTTTATATCATTTTCTTTAGTTATTGTAATTTTAGGGTGGGACGAGTGCTGTGTGACTTCTTTTTTAAACTAAAATACTGTGTCGCTCTCTGGTTGGGAGAACAGAAGGACTGAAGTTCATAATGATCTCATTCTGGCCATAATTTATAGCTCTGTCTTTGCACTATCTTTGCAAATAATTATTACTGCCGAGTGATAATTTTAATTGTCCTGTGATTTTTTACCTTTTCATGTGTTTGCCTTATCTCTCAGCTCCTTTTGTTATTTCGTGGAGGGTTGGGACCACTGTTTTAAAAAACATTTTTTAGGGGCAGGGATTTAGCTCAGTGGTTCTGCTGCCTGTCTCGAAAGCGCAAGGTCCCAAGTTTGATCCCCGGTACCAAAAAAACAAAACAAAACATTTTTAATATCCTATCAAAGATCTTAGTATTCATTCCTTTTTTTTTTTTCCACAAATGCCAATTAAGTGTCCATTATATGCCTAGATCTGTGATAGGAATATAAAGGTGAATGAGTGAAATATGTAGGAGTGTTTAGCACATGGTTAATACTTAATATGTTCATTTAACTGTTTAAAAACGACATGAAATATGGAAATTGTGTCTTTAGTGTTTAGTAATGCAAGATAATGAAGGGTGTTTAGATGTCAAAAAGAAATTTTTTTTTTTTTGTACCAGGGATTGAACTCGGGTCCTTGTGCTTGCAAAGCAGGCAGTGGAACCACTGAGCTAAATTCCTGGCCCTAGATGTCAAAATTTTGACAACCATTGCAGCCATTCACTTTATGGAAGGATATTTGGAAGTAGACATTTATGTACTGAGGCAATAATATGAAGTGTGATGTAGGTTCTCATGAATTTTACATAAGTTCAATGTGTTATAAGTATTTTTATAAACTTCTTAACATGATTTGCGTGCCTGCTGTTTACAGTATACAACGTTCAATACATGAATTGTGACTAAGTAATTTTCCATTAGTAGGTTATCACAGTAGACACTTGGCTGTGGCAGAAATTTGCAATCTATTAGGTTTTTAAAGTGTTTTCCTTTTTGGGCCAAATTTGTGGTGAGCCAAATCTAGATATTTTCCCAGTGGTGTGATAATCACTTAAATGTATTGCATTACCATTCTTAGCTAAAATTTCTAAGCATGTTTTTTTTTCCTGTCAGAAAATTCAATAAGGAATATTTAACCTCCACAGATGTTGATAATGGAAATATTTAGCTCTATACTAGATCTGTGATCGATAGGAGGAAACTAGAGTGCTCAAACTGTTTAGCCTCTTTTGTTACAGTTGTGCAACTTTAAAGTTTTTGCTGAGGTAATTCTAGATAATTTCTTTTTTACTTATTTATTTATTATAAAAGCAATATTTGTATGAGGATGTAGCTCACTGGTGAGCTCTTGCCTAGGATGAATGGGGCCCTGGGTTCTATCTGCAGTACTCCAAAAAAGAAAGAAAGAAAGAGGGCGGGGGAGAGAGAAAGAAAGAAAGAAAGAGAAAGAAGGAAGGAAGGAAAGGAAGTTAGTTATATAAAAATATGTGCCCATGTAAAAATTGCAATTGGCTACACAGTTTGAAAATACCTTCTTCCTCATTTTTTCCTCTGTGTGTATTCTTCTTAAGTGAAAGCCTTTTTTTTTTTGTAGTGCTGGAGATTTGAACCCAGAGACTTGTGCAATGAAGTAAGTGTTCTACCACTAAACTACATCTCCTGCCCTCTAAATTAAAGGCTTTTAATTAGAAAAAGATGGAAATATGACTATGCTGATATTGAAATGAAAAGGAATCTGCAAATTGGAAAAGGAGACAAATTATGGTTTTACTGTTTTTTAAAAGATAAGTTCATAATTTATTTAACTTTAATATTATGCTAGGCATGGTGGTGCATGCCTGTAATCCCAGCACTTGGGAGGCTGAGGCAGAAGGATCACTTTGAGTTCAAGGGCAGCCTAGGATACAAAGTGAGTTCAGGGCCAGCCTCAACTGTAAAGTGAGACCCTGTCTCAAAAAAATACTCCAAACAAACACCCCCCCCCAATCTGGAATACATCTCCTATTTTAACTTATTTTGAGTCAGTCTTATTGATACAAACTAGTAAATAACATAAAATGCATTGAATAAGATTTAATTTATATTTTTTGGATTTTTAATGTCAATGTGTATCTATTTACATTTAACTTATTTTTTTTAGGGGGTGGTCAGGGATCACAGGGCATTCATTTTATTGAGGATTCTTAACCTTGGGCCCGTGGTTAGTTTCAAGGGAACAAAAACATACATTTTCTCTGTGTGTACATTTAACTTAAAGCTAAATAAAAGTTCTGTTTGGTTGCACTAGATCTAGATGTGTGGTTCAAGTGTTACAGCCTACTCAATATGGTCTTAGGCTGAAAGAGGGGGAAGGTACCATTGAGCTGTTAAGGTGTGTGTGTGTGTGTGTGTGTGTGTGTGTGTGTGTGTGTGTGTG
>NW_004624785.1:8272296-8284762 GCF_000247695.1 Heterocephalus glaber | reverse complement strand
AAAAAAAAAAAAAACTGAACTAGTATGATGTTTAAATAAAGAGGGTGGGTGCAGGACTTGTCTTGCCCATGAGGACCTCCAGATGACCTTGAAGGACATTTCTAGATTTAGCCTAATAAGATTATTTACTTATTTATTTATTTGGTACTGAGTTTTGAACCCAGGGCCTTCACACTGAACTGTGTTCCAAGCTCTTTTACTTTCATTTTTTTTTTTTTGGTACTGCCAATCGAACTTGGGTCCTTGTGCTTGCAAGGCAGGCAGAGGCACCACTGAGCTAAATCCCTGGCCCAGTACAATGCACTTTTAAAATAATGAGAAGAACTACATGAAATTTCAGAATATTTGCGATGAAGAGAAGATTGTAAAAGCTTTCTGGAAAACAAAATACAGACCTGTTAAGGCTTGGTAAGAAGAAAGCATCAGACTGCAGAGTAATATCATCAAAATCAGCAAATCAGAGGAGCAAACAATCAAAATTTGGAGCTGAAATTTAATTCCAATCTTGAATTCTTTACCACCACATATCACCAAATGAATAGAATAAAGGTGATTTTGGACTTGCAGATCACATCTTCTCTCATATTCTATGCACTATTTTATTTTTTAAAATTAATTTTATTGGTACACTTTTGACATATATAGTCACATTCATCATAGGGAATTTGTACGTGTACATGTATATCTTAATTCTTTTTTTCTATTTTCTAGCCTTCCCTTCATTCCATCTTCCCTTCTCCTTTTACAAAACATTGTTTCTATTGTTTTCCTTCCATTCTTTTTCATTTTTTTTATCCCTACTGTATTCCCTCTCTTTCCTCCCCCATCCCCCTTTCTTCTCCATCCCATTTGAATATTTTCTTCCTATTTCCCAATATTTTGATCCTTATTTACTCTTTGGGTTTCTCACACAAAAGAAACAATGTGATATTTAAACATGTGTCTGATTAATTTCACTTAATAGTATGGTCTCAAGGTGCATCCATTTAGCTAGAAATGTCTCAAGTTTAGCCTTTATGGTTGAGTAGTACTCCACTGTATATAAAAAAACATATTTTCTTTATCCATTCATTGGTTGATGGGTATCTGGGCTGTTTCCAAGAATTAGCTATTTCAAACTGTGCTTCTATAAACATGGGTGTATATATGTCACTGTGGTATGATGCTTTTAATTCTTTTGTGAAGATACCAAGAAGAGGAATAGTTGGGTCAAATGGAACCTGTAGTCTTAGTTTTTTGAGGAATTTCCACACTGATTTCCACAGTGGTTGCACCAGTCTACACTTACACCAACAGTGGAGAAGGGTTCCTTTTACCCCACAGCCTCACCAGCATTTGTTGTTGGTTGATTTCCTGATAACAGCCATTCTTTCTGTAGTGAGATGGAATCTCAGTGTTCTTTTAATTTGCATTTCTTTTCTTTTTGTTTTTGGTACTGGGGATCGAACTCGGGACCTTGCGTTTTCGAGGCAGGCAGCAGAACCACTGAGCTAAATCCCCGGCCCTGCAGTTCTTGAATGACCAGTGATGATGAACACTTTTGATTTGGGGTTTTTTTTTTTTTTTTTTGGTACTGGGAATCGAACTAAGGGACTCACGCTTGCCAGCCAGATGCTGCACTGCTGAGCTATATTCCCAATCCCGAACACTTTTTCATATATTTATTTGCTGTTTCTACGTCTTCATCTGATAAGTATCTATTCATTTCAGATGCCTGTTTTTGGATTGGGTCTTTAAAGGGGCATGTGATTTTTTTGAGTTCTTTATATATTGTAGATGTTAGTCCTTTGTCTGAAGAATAGCTGGTAAAGTTTTTTCCTATTCTCTGAGCTTTGTCTCTTCACTCTTGTTGGTGATTTCTTAATACTCTTTTTTTTTTTTTTGGTACCGGGGATCGAACTCGGGTCCTTGCGCTTGCGCAGCAGGCAGCGAAACCACTGAGCTAGATCCCTGGCCCTGTTGGTGATTTCTTTTGCTGTGCAAAAGGTTTTTAAGATGAGATCCCTGTTGTTGATTCTTTGTAATATTTCCTGTGTGATCAGGGTTATGTTCACAAAGTCTCTCCCTACACCTATGTCTTCAAGAGTTTTACTTATTCTATCTTCAAGCAGATTTAGTGTTTCTATTTTAATATTTAGATCTTTGATCCATTTCAGTTTTAGGTTAGTACATGGTGAGAGATATGCGTCTAGTTTTTATCTTTGACATGTGGAAATCCAGTTTTCCCAGCACCATTTATATTAAAGAGGCTGTCTTCCTTCCAGTGAAGGTGTTTGGCCTCTCTGTCAAAGATCAGATAACTGAGTGTGTCTGGAGTTGTTTCTGCATCTTCTCTTCTGTTCCATTGATCCTCAGGTCTGTGTTTTTTTTGCCAGGATCATGCTGTCATTATCATGGTAGCTTTTAGTATAATTCAAAGTCAGAGATTGTGATGCTTCCTGTCTTGCCTTTGTGGCCCAGAATTGCCTTTGCTATTCTAGGTCTCTTCTCATTCCAAATGAATTTTAGGATTATTTTCTCTAATTCTGTGAGATATGCTGTTAGAATTTTGATTGGGATTGCATTAAGTCTGTGTAACAATTTTAGAAGTATGGCCATTTTCACTATATTAGTTCTTCCTATCCAAGAACAAGGGATATCTTTCCATTTTCTGATATCCTCTTTGATCTCTTTTTTCAGAGTGCTGTAGTTTTCAATGTAGAGGTCTTTTACTTCCTTTGTTAGATTGATTCCTAGATATTTCATTTTTTTGGATGCTATTGTGAAAGGGATTGTTTCCCCAATTTCTCTCTCAGTGAGTCTGTTATTCATGTATAGGAATGCTATTGATTTTTGAGTGTTGATTTTGTATCCAGCTATGCTACTGAATTTGGTTATTAAGTCTAAAAGTGTTTTGGTGGAGTTTTTGGGGTCTTCCATGTAGAGCATCATATCATCTGCAAATAGTGACAATTTACCTTCTTCATTTCTTATCCTTATTCCTTTTATTTCTTTCTCTTGTGTAATTGCTCTGGCTAATGTTGTTAGAACTATATTGAACAACAGTGGTGATAGTGGACATCCTTGTCTTGTTCCTGATTTTAGAGTGAAAGTTTTCAGTTTTTGCTCATTTAGTATGATGTTGGCTGTTGGTTTGTTATAGATGGCTTTTGTCAGATTAAGACAAAGACCGTCTGTTCCAATTTTCTGTAGGGTTTTTATCATGAATGGGTGTTGGACTTTGTCAAACGCTTTTTCTGCATCTATTGAGATGATCCTAAGGTGTTTGTCCTTGGCTCTGTTAATACAATGTATTACATTTATTGATTTGTGTATATTGAACCATCCTTGCATCCTTGGGATGAATCCCACTTGGTCAGGGTGTATGATCTTCTTGATTATCTGCTGCATTCTGTTTGCCAGTATTTTCCTGACAATTTTTTCATCTATGGTCATTAGGGTCATTGGTCTGTAGTTCTCTTTTTTGGTTGGCTCCTTCTCTGGTTTTGGAATCAAGGTAATGCTTGCTTCCAGGAATGAATTTGGGAGTATTGCTTCCCTTTTAATTTCATTAAAGAGTTTGAGGAGCAGTGGTATTAGATTGTCTCTAAATTTCTTTTTCTTTTTTTGTCTCTAAATTTCTTGAAGAATTCAGCAATGAATCCAGCTGGGCCTGGGCTCTCCTTCGTTGGTAATTTTAAAATTACTTCTTCAATTTCATGCTTAAGACAATTGTCTTAAGCAACCACCAACAGAATGAAGAGACAACCCAAAGTGTGGGAAAAATTTTTTTGCTGTTATTACTCAAAGGATTAATATCTAGAATATATAAAGAAATTAAAAAGATCAGAACCCCCTTATTTAAAGACCTAATCCAAAAATGGACATCTTAAATGTATAGAAAGTTATCAGATGAAGAAGTAGAAATAGCAAGTAAATATATGAGAAAAATGTTCAACATCATTGGTCATTTGCAAGATGCAAATTAAAAGAACACTGTGATTCCATCTCACTACAGAAAGAATGGCGGTTATCAGGAAATCAAACAATAACAAATGCTGGAGGGGCTGTGGGGAAAAAGGACCCTTCTCCACTGTTGGTGTAAGTGTAGACTGGTGCAACCACTGTGGAAATCAGTGTGGAGATTCCTCAAAAAACTAAGACTACAGGTTCCATTTGACCCAACTATTCCCCTTCTTGGTATCTTCACAAAAGAATTAAAGTCATCATACTACAGTGATATATGCACACCCATGTTTATAGTGGCACAGTTTGGAATAGTTAAATCTTAGAAACAGCCCAGATGCCCATCAACCAATGAATGGATAAAGAAGATAAGTTTTTTATATACAGTGGAGTACTAAACCATAAAGAAGGATAAACTTGAGACATTTCTAGCTAAATGGATGCACTTTGAGACCATACTTTTAAGTGAGATAAATCAGACACACATATGTAAATAATGAATTATTTCTCTAGTGTGAGAAACTGAAAGTAGAAATAAGGACTAAAATGTATAATACATATTGGGAAATAGGAAGAAAATGTTAAAATGAGAAGTGGAACAAAGGAGGGGGGGAGAGGAAAGGAAAGATGGGACAAGAAAAAAAAAGGATAGAAAGAAAAAATGTAAGCAAAGGCTTTATAAGTAAGGAGGGGAAGATGAGTTGAAGGTGGGGGGATGAGAAAAAAGAAGCAAGGTATATCATGTACAGGTACAAATTCCCTATGATGAATGTTATCATTATATGTATCTAAAATGTACAAGTAAATGTTTGCTTCAAAAAGAAAAGAACAAAATAAAACAAAAAAGCTAAAAACAACACTGACACTCATGAAAAAGCTAAAACAAGAAAGAAAAGGGAAAAAAAAGTTTTAAAAAAAAGATATCTCTGTGATTTCAAGCCAGTGGTTATCTTCTGGGGTGTACAGTTTTGTGGTAGTATCTGATTCATGGCACGTCTCTGCTGTCACTGGTAGACAAAGGTAGACAGAGCCCAGATCCGTCCTGGACAATCCCAGCAAGCCTGCAGTAAGAATAGTGCAGGGTGCCGAATGTGGAGCTTTTAACCCCACAGAGTTCAGGCTGATTCTGGCCTGTAGTTGTGGTGTTGGGGCCTGAGTTGTTCAGCCAAGAACATTCTTGCTGGCCTGTTCTCAGCTCTCTGACACTGGACATGTCCTGCAGGTTTTCCCTCACCCAGTTACTGGGATCCCTGAGATGAAGCCAGCCCATGGCTGTTCTGAGTTCTGGGTTCAGTTGGCCCCTCCCTAAAATGGCATCTGGCCAAGTACCCTCTCCAGGAGACATGGCAGATGCTTGGACTGAAGTCACTCAGTAGCTGTTGTAGTTCACAACATACACTGGTCCATTTCTCCCTGGAGGCCTCTGAGTCACCCACCCTCACTGTGTCTCTGTCAATTTGAGCCTCCTCTCTGGTGTTGGGAGCCGAGGAGAAAGTGCAGTTTACCACCTCCTTTTTCTTCATTGAGGTCTGTTTCTTCACTTTCTTTGTGGGCTTCAATTTTCCCTTTAGATTGTCCTGGAGATCCACTTCTTTCCTTCTTCCCCAGATTGTTATATTCCAGTGTCTGGATTCCTAGGCCCTGGAATGTTGATTTGTTGTTGTTTACCACTCCACCATCTTCCCAGAAGCTGGTTTCTCATGCACTATTTTATAAAAGTCTTCCAGAGAAATTACCTTAATAATTTTATACAAAAAAATAAAGAAAAGAGAAAAAAAAATGGGAATGAGGGAAAAATAGGTACAGTAGGAAAAACCAAAGAGAAAGCCATGGGATTTAAGAAGTAGTACATCTTGGTCAGAGAGTTTGTAGGATTATTGTGCAGGGAAGTCCCAAAATGGAAGATGGGCAAAAGGCCTAGAGAGGAGTATACAAAAAAGACAAAAAGCAGAAATTACATAGGGTTGCTGTATGAAAATTTTTTTGAGAAGGTTTTGGGGGTTAGAAAGATTTAGAGATAGTTACAAAGAAAATAAAATGAAAAAAATCTCCATTTTAGATGCAGTGAACAAAACTATTATATAAGAAAGGAGAAACAATCATTGGATATCTCTTGGCTCAGCAGCAAAATACTCAGTAATAATTGAAAATGGTTTTAATGAAAAATTATGAATTCACTGGGTTGGAAGAAGGAATTACAATGTAACTTGAATCCTTATCTCACATATAATTTGAAATATGAAGGTAAATTAGATGACATAGTTAAAAGGATTTAAAATGACTGGATTTAGGGAGCAAGATTGGGCCTGGGGAGAAATTGGTAAGTCTTACTTTTAGAAAAACAGCTAAAGAATACTTGCAGATATTGCCTTGATAAAAAATTTAAATGAAAAGTATAAGATAGACTTTCCAAGTAAATTTTAATTGCCAAGACCCTTCTCTGAGGTAATAATATGAAAAATCAATTTTTTCCTTCTTGCTTTTGAGTAAAGTTGATCTATAAGATTATATTCAGATGGTAACATATGATTTAGTTATTTTCTGACTGGAGGACCTGTCACCAAATCTTCTTGGTTCTTCTTTGATGACCAGGGGTCCCCTCATTCTAAATTCTGCAGTACTCTGTCTTCCCTCTTCATGGTATGAGTCATTTAGGTAATTAGGGTTCTCTTTCTTTGCTTCAGTGATGCCAATAGTGTAGGAATTTTTTGCTAATTTTCTATACTTTCTCTCCTCCCTTCCCCATCCTTTCCATCCCATAGAGACCCAAAGCAGGCACACAGGCATTAGAATTTTCTGCTTTGTCCTTGGCAGAGTCTTCAGGAGGATAGCTCTGCTTTAGGTGGCTCAGTTAAAACTTGAGCGTTTTAGTTAAATAGGTACCGTGTTAGGTGCTAGTGGTACAAAGACATAATCCCTGTCCTCAAGGAATTTATAGTTGAGTAAAGGAGGGTAAGAGGTAAATGAGTAATGGGTAGTTGAGTATAGTATTACACTCAAATTATGTACAGGTGGAGCCCTGTCAGTCAGCCAACCATGAATAAAAAATACTTGGGGAAAGAATCCAGAAAGTTCCAAAAAGTGAAACTTGAGTATGTTATACACTGAGTCCTATGCTAAATCCAACCAAATGAAGTGATTTGTAAGCCTTGTATTAGGTATTGTTAGTAATCTAGAGATGACAATATGCATGAGGAAAGCTAAGTGCAGTGGGGCACACTTGTTGTCCCAGCTACTTGGGAGGTGGGTAGATTGCTTGAGCCCAAGGCCAGCCTATGCAAGATAGTGAGACCCTGTCTCAAAAAAAAAAGTATATGGGGGAATGTGCATAGGTTATATGCGATGGAAATACTGTGCCATTTTATATAAGAGACTTAAGCAACTGTGGAGTGTAGTATTATTGAGTTGTCCTGGAACTAATCCCCCTCCACAAGATACTGAGAAATGACTGTATATACTAAATAAAGCACATACCTGCTTTCTGCACATGGACACTGAACATTGTTTTATGGTGACATTAGATCTATAACTTGGTGTATGTGTGTGTGTTTTTTTTCTTGTAGCTAATAGACCAGTTGAAGCCTGGTGGAAGATTGATATTGCCAGTTGGTCCTGCAGGTGGAAACCAAATGTTGGAGCAGTACGATAAGCTACAAGACGGCAGCGTCAAAATGAAGCCTCTGATGGGGGTGATATATGTGCCTTTAACAGATAAAGAAAAGCAGTGGTCCAGGTGGAAGTGATTTTCTCTTCTCCTCTTTCTTCTTCCACACATGCAAGGTGAAAGAAAGCGTGTGGATTTTAAGACATTAGACTACAAGAGAGCTATTTTTTGGTTGCCACCTTCATGCTACTTCATTAAAAGATCAGAAATTCATTTCATTAAGCTTGAAACATTTTGCATGGTCTGCTTTTTCTTGGTTTAATTTACGTCATTGGGAAAGGGAGGGTGAGACTTGGTTGGCACAAAGGTTTTTATTTTTAAAGAGGCTTTTCGCCAAGTTTAGCATTTCCCAAAGATATTTTATTCCTTATCAGCCACCATGTTTCTATATGTATAAATCATTTTTATAGCTGCTGTGTGGGCATGGAAACTTTGGTCCGGAAAAGAAGGGGCCATCATATCGTGCCTCATTCAGTCCTTGTTTTACTGTTATAAAAAGAAGGGGGAAGATAACAGTTGTCCCAGTTTTCGAAAGTGTCAGAATCCCAGAGAGAACATTCTACCTTTTGGCTTGATTTTTCTCTTTCATTCGGTTCATAGATGTCTGACACACTGCCTGTTTTATATTCAGCCATCAATTCAGGGCCATCATGAAGAGTAAACATCTTGCCATCCTATATACTTGTGAGGCAGGCAGCAGAACCACTGAACTAAATCCCCATTTTGCCATCCTGTATACTAAGCCATCCAATTTTTTGTTTGTTTTTGGTACTAGGGATCGAACTCAGGACCTTGGGCTTGCTAGGCAGGTGCAGTGCCCCTAAGCTAAATCCCCTTCCCTGAGGGGTGGACTTCTATAACCTGCCCAGTGAGTGCCCAGGTCTCACTAACCCACCCAGACAGCCAGTAGAATGCAGTCAGCACCATCTCAACAGCATGGCTTCTTGTAAAGATGACTGCTTTGGTTTTGTGTCATATAACCTGAATATTTTGTTTGAAACAAGATTTCTCCTCTTCACCTTTCCTCTCTTCTCTATTCCCTTGAGGTAGAGGGAGTGAGACCAGTGCACAGGAGTGTCATTAGCTAAGGCTGCCTGAATTTAGATGCCAAGATAAGTGAGGCTTTACAGTTTCCTTCTCTTAGAGTCTAATTTTAGTTGACAAAATGATTCTTGTTTTAAGATAATTATTTTCTTAGTAAGCACATGGTAATTAGTTTTCTGTAAAGAGGAAAGGCAATTGAAATGAATGTTTAATTGCAGAAATGATAATGAATCTACTTCAGTTTGTGCTAAACAGTGTTTCACTTTTAACCAAATGCAGCTTGGCCTTGTATAAGTTAGCTTACTAGGAACTGCATTTTCTTCTTCATCTTGTATAGTTACAGCTATTTTCTTTGAATTCTAACCTGGAGCACAACTACTTGTTTTTGTTTTTGTTTTTTTTTGAGACAGTCTGCTTGTGTTGCCCAGGTTAGCTCTGAACTCAAGATCCACCTTCCTCAGCCTCCCACAGTGTGCCACTGTGCTAGCTTAGCACAGCTACTTCTTTTTAAAAACAATTTTTTTAAAAAACCTATTTTTTTTTCAGTTAGAGTCAGATATATAGTAGTTATTAATAACTAATTACAACCTTCACTTTGCTTCTAGTGTGCTTCAAACACAACATAATTGTATGATTACCATTGTTTATAAAAGGGACAAATATTTCACTGAAATAACTAAAGTTTGATATCAAGTAAGAGTTCATATTTTCTTTAGTAAATTTGAAATGTTTAATTTTGTACAAAATAAAAGTATTGAACATCCCACTTATAATTTAGTGATGATGGAATTACAAAATGGTATTTTATTTTTATAACCAGAGGCAGGTTAACCATGAAGCTAATGATGCTGAAGCTTCAGAGCCCTCGCTTCTCAAGGTCCTTTCCAGCCCTAATTTTATAAGCACAAATTTTTCTTCATAGAGAAGTTGTTCTCCTGTCTACAACTACATAAACTTTAGGCACCACAAAGCCTGAATCTACCCCTGATAAAACCAAAGTATTCATGAGAAGAATTTAGAATAATTTTTAAGTTTATGGACAATTAGTCCCCTACTAAACATGTAAATGTATACTTATTGGACTGGAGGTATAACTTAGTGGTAGAGCACTTGCCTAGCATGCACAAGGCCCTGGGTTCAATCCCCAGCACTGCAAAAACAAAATGACAACAACAACAAAAATGGATCTGAAAAGATGTAAATGAAGGTAATATAATTTACTTTTCAAAAAGTGTATACTTGTTTTTATGAACTTCAAATTTTAAACTAGCAGTTTTGCATGTTTTCATCATTGGAGATCATTTCTCTAATTGTACCAGGACTTATTTTGCTGTTACTGGCTTTCTCTCTGTTCAAATACATTTTTCTATATCCAAAGACGTGAATGTAATTACAAAGATACTCAGTTATTTGATTGTAATTCTGGAAGTTTAGAGATTATAACAATATAACTAAAAGTGAAATAAAATCTAGAAACTAAGTTGGTAAAACATCTACCACATTAAAATTTTTTTGCTAAAAGTTACTGGAAAATAGAATGTTGGAGAAGGTACAGTATTGACAATAAAAACCTTAGTCTCCTGTTTCTGTTTGTGTTCATAAACTGTGTCAAGTCAAGGCCCAGAAAGGAAACAGAAGGACAAAGAAGGGATATCTGTTCAGGGATCAGGAACACCTGGGATAATCCAAGAAGTATTTACCTTTTTTTGCCTAATGGGGAAAAGGAAGGATGCAATTTTAATGGCAGTCATTGGAGCAGGGACAACCAGGGTGAGATGTGGGATGGGTGGGATGACAGGAGCCGTAGTGATAGAGGAAGTGGCCATGACCACCCATTCTCTTAGCAGGGCATCATAAGGGCTAGACGTAACTGGAAGTCAGAGGAGGGGACCTTGTGGCAGACATGGTCTGAAATCGTTTCTCATCACTACTTTTCCCCCTACTTGATCCCCTGCTTTATTCCTCCTTTCATTTCCTTTTCTTTCTGCACTGTTATCCAGGTTGGCCTTGAACTGTTGGGCTCAAGTGATCCTCTGGTCTCAGTCTCCTCAGTAGCTGGGACTGCAGGAATCTGCTACCAAGCCTGGCTCTCCTGCTTCTTTTAAAATACAGGTCTGGAGTAGATTTGAGAGGACATCTAGTTTTTGTGTGGTCTATTCCTATTTCTTTTAGGCCAGTAACTTTATGCTTAAAAGTGTTCTTAACAGAAAAAAAAAGGTTTAAATTGCCTTTGGAAAAGCAGCATCTAGTACTTTTTTTTCACAGTTTGGTCTGTTAAATATTTTTCAGTGTTAGCGTTTCTCTCTTTTCTCCTTCTTATCCCTTCCCTTTTGGGAACACCACCACATCTGGCTGAGAACCTTCTTAGTATCATTTAGAATCTTAGCAAGCTGTGCTCACTGTGCCAGGGACTGTTCTAGGTGCTAGGAATCTTCAGCTGTGAATCTGAAACTGACAGAGTTTATTATATAGTCATGTAGGAGATCCAAACAAAGACCATGACCAACAGGCACTTGCAGTGCAGGATGTTTTGACTTACCATAGACAGCAGTTGAAATGTTTAAGCCAGGTCAAAAGGATAACTGGCTTTTATAGAAAATAGATTGGAAAAGGATAAAAACTGAGTTAGAAACAGGTGTTGGTTGTAGCATTTCAAGGGTGAAATGATGGTGGCTTGAATTAAGGCAGTGGTGGGAAGATAGAAGTGGATTGATAACTGTGTCTAAAATTTGTCATTATTTTCTAATGAGCATCTCACATTTGAGAATTACCATCTTTAAAAGTTCCTTGATCAGTTTCTTGCTAGGCATGGTGATTTCTGTTTTTTTTAGTCTTCCTTCAGGATTAATTTAACAAACCATTGTACTGCTTTCCTAGATACCTTAGCTTGTTTCTCACCTGCTTCCCAACTTTCTTGTACAGTGGACTTCAGAGTGAGTCACATGCTTGGGTGAGGGTGAGAGCCAATTTGACAGAAACGGTATTTAAGAAAGTTGTAACTAATGGGCATGCTGAATTTTAGTACTAGTTAAAGCTCCAAACTTGAATGTAGGCTTGGATCTCCTTATACTTTGGTGGACTGATAGGAGAATGCCAGATCTGTTAGCCATTCTATGGTATTATGTTTATGACGATAAGTATGTAAAAGTTGTGTTATTTACTTCAGAAGCTTAGCATTAAATTTTATATTTATTTTAAACAAATATCTATATGGAAACCAGTATTTTCTTAATTTCTTGATAAAAGTTTTATTTTCATTTTTACTAGCCACAGTCAATGAAATAGGTCCATTTCTAGTTTGTGAAACTGAGGAATGTTTCAGGATTATCATTCAATACGCTCTCTGATTTATTTATTTATTTTTGAGACAATATCTCACCATGCAGTTCAGGCTGGCCTTTGCTGGCCTTGAACTCACAGCGATCCTCCCACCTCAGCCTCCTGAGTGCTGGGATTACAGGTGTGCGCCACTATGCCTGGGACTCTCTGATTATTGATGTCTTCTTAAAAGTGTCATGTCTACATGAAAAAGATGTAATGACTTGATTCTGCATTTCTAAAATTGATAATATAGCTCCTGGGGTATCTTACTGATTGTGTTCCATATTCTGTATTGTTCCTTTTTAATTTTTTATATATGTTATAACATTTTATATCTTTAAAGGCAGGGATATATTCTATTGCTTTTGGAATTCCTTCCCCCCCCCCATTAACTTTATTGGTACATTTTAGGTATAATACAGTTACATTCATCATTGGGATCTTGTACCATTACATGAGTCTCTTGGTTCTTATTTTTTCCCCCTTCCCTTG
>NW_004624785.1:8219586-8260607 GCF_000247695.1 Heterocephalus glaber | reverse complement strand
CCACTATGGAAATCAGTATGGAGATACCTCAAAGAACTAGGACTGGAAGTCCCATTTGACCCAGCTATTCCCCTGCTGGGTATTTTCCCCAAAGAATTAAAGGAATCATACCACAGTGATATATGTGCATCCATGTTCCTAGCAGCACAATTTGTAATAGCCAAAACTTGGAATCAGCCCAATTGCCCATCAACTGGAGACTGGATAAAGAAAATGTATTTTTTAAAAATAAAACGGAGTACTACTCAGCCATAAAAAATGAGAAATTAGAGACATTTTTTGGTAAATGGTGCTATGGTAATGGTAATTGAGGTGATCCTCTTAAGTGAAATAAATAGGACACACATGTAAATACCGAATAGTTTCTCTAGTGTGAGAAACAGAGTGTAAATAAGGACTAAAAGGTATAATAGATAATGTAAAATAGGAAGAAAAGGGGCAAAGGAGAAGGGAAAGTGGGAAGGGTAGGGGAAAAGAAAGGGGAATGGAATTAATATGAGAAAATGAAAAAATGGAAAGTCTTACAAAGTCTTTGTAAATAGGGAGGGATGGAGATGTTGAAGGGAGGGCAGAGGAATGGGGAAAAAAATAACCAAGAGAGATTATGTAAAGGTGCAAATTTCCGATGATGAATGTCATTATATTGTATACCTAAAATATACCAATAAAATTAATTTAAAAATTCATGTGAGTATTGTAACTTGTGTACTAATATTGCAAATAAGCAAATAATGTGGATGATTTCTTTAAATGTTCAAAATGGGCCAGTAACATTTTAGCTAAGTGCTAAAATTCTTGCAGCATATAAATCATTTTCAACTTACTGTGTTCTTATTGAACTGTATTCACTAAAACAAATGAGTTCTGATTGGATTTGTTGTATTTTTCTGAATTTCTTCTACCATACTGAGAGTATCAGTGGAAGCATCCCATTTTATGAAAACTGGTGGCCCAAGGACCTTTGTGTTTGCATATTGTGATATAATAACAAGGAAATCAAATCAAATAATTTCTTTATCTTTAATTCTTCTAATATTACTGCTACTAAGTGTCCTTGCTGGTTCTCCATGTTGAACTTTGTCTTTTTAGCTCATTTTGTGTTTGGGCTAGGATTCTTTGAAATGGCCCCTTGCTTGGTAGGAGATAAAACAGTAATATCTGTTATTCCATTCAGTTTCCACATCGTTTAGCATACTGGGTCAGTGAATCCCTGGAGCCTTTGTTGTTTTTCTTGTTTCTCCCTTCCCGTCTTCTTGTTTCTCTTCTTTCAAGGGACAATGGAGGGACAATGAAGGGCTGGTGAAGAATTCATTCTTAGGTGGTGTCCCAGTACTTTGGGCATCACAATTTTTTTCCCCTAAGGTTAAGGTAATGGCAGTACTGAGGGTATTTTAAGTGTGAGAAGGCAGAATCCAGGGGCTTGGGGAGTTTGGGACATTTATATTTGAATTTCCATACCCTAAGCACTTTTTAGGATCATATCTTAAGGTGTAATTTCCTTTGCTGTCACATTTTTTTTTTTTTTCAGTATTAGGGATTGAACCCAAGGGTTTGCACATGCTAGGCAAGGACTTTACTACTGAGCTAAATTCCCGACCCCTGCTATTTGATTTTTTAGGGGTTTTTTTCTTTCATTATAATTATCCTGTCAAGATTTTTGCCTAGAGATTACATTTTAGATCAGAGGCTACAGAATTTCCATGTGAACACTACTGTGTAGGTTTTAAATTAGTTATACAAAGAATATTTTCTAGGGGAGAAAGGTCTGCGTCCCTTTAGGATCTTGCCCTCAAAGAACAATTAGGAGATGGACAATATCATTAAATAAAATTAGGGCAGCAAGTTACAGATAGGGGTTTTACAGTGTGTCAAGACTATTGCTGCATCAGCCACCCTCAGTGACAGATTTCTGAGGCAGGCCTCAGATTGGGTAGTTCATAGTTCTGATTTCTTCTGTACACAAACATGTACATAATAAATACATTCTGAGAGTCTCGATTCTCTCATTTCATCTGTAGAACTGTTGTTTAAGAAGACTACCCTTTGATTTATTATTTGCATTTTTTGGTCTTACTCATATGAAAAGATGACCATGAAAATGAGAGAATAAAAGCCTTTATGCTTTTTTTTTGTTTGGTTGAGTGAAGATGTTCACCACAGTGTTTGTTTGTTTTGGTATCAGGGATCGAACTCGGGACCTTGCGCTTGAGAGGCAGGCAGTGGAACCACTGAGCTAAATTCCCAGCAAAAAGCCTTTATACTTAAAACAATTTTTCCTAAGGTGTTTTTTTTTCTAGTACTTGGGATTGAAGTCAGGACCTTACACTTGCAAAGCAGGCATAGTGCCAGTGAGCTAAATCCCCAGTCCTTAAGCTTTTTAAATATTATTTTTATATCAAAACTTGTTTTGGGGCCAGGGATTTAGCTCAGTGGTTCTGCCGCCTGCCTTGCAAGTGCAAGGGCCCGAGTTTGATCCCCGGTACCAAAAACAAAAAAACAAAAAAAACCTTGTTTTGAAGCTAGTTGTGGTGGCACACACCTGTAATCCCAGCAGTCAGGAGGCTGAGGCAGGAGGATTACCCCGAGTTCGAGCCAAGCCCGAGCTACATAGTGAGTTCAAGCCCGGCCTGAACTATATAGCAAGATCCTGTTTCTAAATAAATAAATAAATAAATAAATAAATAAATAAATAAATAAAATTGTTTTGAGTAGTTTCCTGAGTTTAACTTCATGGACAGATCTTATGTTCCGTTCATAAAGTTAAAGATTGAAATATATATTGATCTTTCTAATTTGCAGTATCATGACATAATTTCAGAATAAAACTAACTAGGAATGAAAACATATTTAGATCTAGCAAATGTAGAGGGTGGCTCAGTTCAGTCTATTCCCCAAAACAGCTTTGAGATGTCTAAACTTACTTTCACGTAACTTTATTTTCATCATTGGTGGTTTTATATTTATCCTAAGACTCTCTAAGAGTTTAGCCATTGCAGTAGCTATAGCTTAAAAATTTCTTATCTGTAGAATCCTATAATCTAGTAGGACAAAAAGCTTGGAAAATGGGGCCAAGAGCCAACTAGAAAATATACAAGACAGGTACTTTAAAAGCCAGTGAGATGAGGACATTTGTGAGCAACAAGCAGCCTTTTCCTTTTCATGTTCAGCTTAAGCAATTGTTTGAAAGTCTCAATTTTAATACAAAAACATGTAGAAAACTTGAAGCCCAGGAAACAAATGATTGGAATAGCTCTGCTGAGAAGAAGGTGGTGTTACTGTAATCCTTGAAGAAAGCAGCCAAAACTTGAACTTGTCTGGGCATGATAAAATTTAACTGTGACTCTAAATTGCAGAAGCCTAGGCTCAGATGCTTATGTTAAGGGGCATCATCAGCATGATACATTACTGAGGGAGCATCTGAAGGTAAGGCTGCCTGTGTTCTAGGGCATAGCACACTGCTATGTTGCATAGGAGAAAGCCACCTGAAGTCATCAAAGTCTGCCTTGAACAGCTAAACTGAGGGACACTGGAAATATGCACCTCTATGTTTGGGTTGTGGGAAAGAAAGAACAAGAATAGCCATCGTGGAGGAAAGGAGGTATTGATAAGTATGATAGGCAGCTGTGGGGCCAAGTCATAGGGTTTGAACAGCTACTGGGAGAAAAATGAAACAATTTCTTTGTAATTCTTTCCTATGGCAGAGACCATATTTAGTACTCAGGTGATGTGAAACACTGAAATGGTTTTTGGAAGGTTTGGAGGAATTAGCCATTGGCTACTTTTGAAAGGAAAAAAGGTTTGAGTTTTCAGGAAGATGGTTTTTGGGCCTTAGGAAGATGTGAAAAACAAGAACAAGTTTGAAAGGTAAAACTGTGGACATATTTCCCTTTAAAATTATTTTTATGTTGTCTTAGATATGAATTCCTTCAGTCAGATAATCACAGGTAGGATAGTTGTTAATAGTCTCAGTTCAGGTGTAGCTCAGTGGTAGAGTGCTTACCTAGTGTGTGCAAGGCCCTAGGTTCAATCTACATAGAAAGTCACACACACACACACACACACACACACACACAGATACACACAAGTCCTTGTCCATCTGATAGAAATACTTTGTAGAAACTGACTCTCTTTCCTTCCAGTATATCCTATATGGTCTTAGGCAAGCCAGTTTTCTCCAATCCTCATATTCCTCCTTTAAAAAATAGAGTTGGCATGATTAAATGCAAATAATACACTAACAGCTCAGTCAATATCAATAACTTACAGGTTTATAGTAAAATATTTTTATAGGCTTAAGAATAAAATACAATTTATTAAAGGAATGTTGCATACATACACATGGGTCAACTCTTCCCAAGTATTTCAACACCATAGCATACTAAGTTCTATTTAATTTCCTCATGTATAAAAGATATGCTAAAGATGCATGCCTTATCAGTTTTTATTTTATTGGGTATGGCTATAGATGATATCCTTCTATATAAAAACAAACTGCACAGTATCACATAGAGAGTACAGACATCTTAAATTCATTCATACCCATCTCATAAACTGCCCTCAAGAAATTTAAATCATTGCTCAATTGGAATTTCACAGGAAAAAATGATGCTCAATTTCTTTGTTTTTCTAGAACTTTCCACTTGTTAATGTTGATATGTTATATCCCACCACCCAAATTAACCACCTACTTAGTTTTAAGTAGAGTGTTTTTCAAGTGTTTTTAAAAAATGTGCCATTTATGATAAAAAGAAAAAGTATAAATAGGAACATCATTTAAGGTAGACAGGCACCGCACTATACATTCCTCTTAGAATAATTTCTAGAATGTATACACACTGACTTTAAGCTATGATGAGAATAATTTGGCTTTAAATGGCTACAAATTTAAAAGGGGAAAGATGTTAAGCTAGCTGTCAGATTTCGGTAAGGATGAATCTGTAAGGATGAAAACTGTTCCCTGCTCTGGAAATACATAAGCCTGGCATTAAATGATTGTACATTAAAACATTTTTTGTGGAGTGAATACTAGGTATTGAAGTCAGAGTCTTCCCACTGAGCTACATCCCTGGACCTTTTTATTTTTTATTTTGAGGCAGTGTCTAAGTTGCCTAGGTGAGACTCAAAGTTGGGATCCTCCTGCCTTAGCCTCCCACAGTATTGGGATTACAGGTATGTGCTAATGTGCATTGCTGTTAAAACATTTTATAGCATTAAAAAGTATTAGAAAAAACCTGACATTCCATTGGATCTGCTGGTACTTCATGGTACATTTTTAATAAAAGCTGTATGCAAAAATCTACTTGATGTTCTGGTTTAGAATTTACATTTTTCTTTTTCATTAACAAAGAATAATGTTGAAAACTGATGACTACATAAATGAATTGCTTGCTATGGACCATGGTGCAGTGTTGACCAGCTATAGCTGAGTATTAAATGTCCTTACTTTGCCCTCAGCTAAGTTTCTGTTAAAATTTTTGGCCCACCATATTCTCTGCTTCTGATCTTACTTTATAACTGTCTTAGAGCTGTTCCTAATCCAAAATCTGTTTTTTATTTTCTCCAAAGATCAGCTTAAGGAGGCAGCCAACTACATGCTGTGATATCAGAAGCACTGGAAAGAACCTACATTCCTGTCCCGTGAGGCATCAGTGACCTGTTGAGAAGGCTTATAATTTACACACACCTGCCATACATGACATCTGAAAAGGTAAACTCACTTGAGATCCACTGTCAAAAACAGGTTTTGGAGGGGAAAAGAAAAAGAACATTCAAGATTAAAGGAAAACAGGGCCACAAAATGAGGGGAAGCTGGCTTAATGTGGCCCAGCACTGCCAAGGGCCAGTGTTGGCTTCTCAAAAAAGAAGGGTGAGCACCACTATCCCAAGGCCACATCTTGACATACCTTTTCTTTTTACTCTCAGCTAACTACAAATTTTTGTTTCCAGGGACAGGTTAGTAAATCAGAATCAGGTTGGTAGACATCTTTAATCACATGAATTCCTCCCTACATTTCAAGGTATTTCACATACTCCCTAAGGAAAATCTACAATAAATAAAGACAAAGGTTTGCAATTTGAAGAATCTTCT
Source organism: Heterocephalus glaber (assembly GCF_000247695.1). The sequence goes on along the minus strand of NW_004624785.1, from coordinate 8,254,519 downwards.
AGCCTAATTAAAAATAAGAGGTTGTAAACACCAGAACTTAATATAAAGAATAAATTATAAGCAAAACATGTCCTTGCCCAAGCTGTTTAAGTTATATTTACTACAGATACATCCCATTTATGAGGTAGTCAGATTCCTCAGATGTAATGGGACGGGCTTTCTTAAGTTTCTGTTTCACCAGTCGTAGTCGGCAAGCAACCATGAGAAGCAGCAAAGCAGTGATGGCCAAACCCAAAGCCAGGGGCAGCACCGCACCTGTGAAAGGTTAGAAATGAATAGGGTAGATCAGAAACTAACAGGGTAGGTCAGTGAATAGGGTGGGTCAATGACAGCTACTGTTTATGATATAATAAGCACTCTGCACTCTTCTTTAACCTGTATAACTCAGCATGGTACTAGCATTACCACTACTTCAGATTAAGGTGAAAAGAGGTTAAGTAATTGAGCTAAAATTGCTTGCCTTGTATGTTGTAGGTCTAGCTCTCCTGCCCAGACCTCTTCAAAACCAAATTCTGTACCAGGTTTCTATAAAATTTGTTTGGCATCAGTGGTTACAAATGTTGCAATGAGGTTACCCTTGTATCCAACTGTAATAGACACACTGACCATTAGAAAGTTTTTCATTGTCATACATGATCATTCTCCCTTAGGTAGGAACTAACTCATTTCTGAGATCTGGTTAGGGCTTAAGAAATTTATTTCCTTTTCTAAATCCAGGGGCTGTATTTCCATACAGTAGAATCTTTGTTGAAAACTAACTTCAAAATATGCCACTGTAACTTTGGTCATGAGTTGGTAAAGAAAACATTTCTTTTTTTTTCTTCTGTGGAGTTGGTTCTAGACAGAGACTAGACACAGACTTTAGAGGCTTGTGGAGTCCGGAAGAGGGACCAGGATGCCCCAGATCAGTCTTCTGATCAAGGTCAGCAGGCTCTATTCTTAGTCTGATCTACTCTGTAGTGAGGCCAGGTGTGGAGATGATATGGTGGGTCTATTTTTAGCTGCATGGCCTGGCAACTGGTGGAACTAGAGGAGCAAACATCTCCACTGTGTAACCTGATTCTGTAACATTTTCTTTCATTCATTTATTCATTCATGCTGCATTAAGTAACAGCCATCTATTTGTCAGAAACTGAGCTGACTACCAGTAATCAAAGGTAAGAAGAAATTTTTGTCAATTAAAAATAAATAAAAAGGACCCCCAAAGGATAAGGTAATGCAAACAGTACCAGGTTTATAGTTTAAATCATTGAATTCTCACAACACCCACATGAGCTGGTATATTATTGTATTCATTTTACAAGTGAGGGAACTGAGGCATCATAACTAAGTGACTTGCCTAATGGTGTATTATGAGTGGTGGGGCTAGGATACCACCCAGACAGTCCAGCTCCTTAGCTTGTGCTCTTAACCACTGTAGAATGCTTCCCCAATAGGGAAATGAGACTGTTTCTGAATGGCTTAAAGTCTAGGCAGATAGGCATTTAACACATTCACAATGGGGCCATAATTTAAACCACCGGTAGTACATACATGATGTCCCATTGGGCAGCTTTTTATTAATTTTATTAGTAAAAAGAGTGATAAAAGTGATTAGATCCTTTTATACCACCAGTGGTATAAGCTGCCTGAGGAGAGAGTTATGCATGTACCACTGATGGTTTAAGCCAGCAGAAATGTGTTAAAAATAATGCAATATAGTATTATAGTTACCATGATATGATTACATATGAATTACAGATGTGAAAAGGAGTACTCCATCTGTGTGGGGTTTTTTTTTTTTAGGTACTGGGGATGAAACTCGGGACCTTGAGCTTGCAAGGCAGGTGGCGGAACCACTGAGCCAAATCCTCGGCCCCTCCATACATATTTTACTGGAGTGATTTGATGCTATGATGGAGCTTGTTTGGGGTGGGTAGGGAGATCATTATTATTTTTTTTAACATTTTCAGAATAACATGGCTGGGCTGGGGATGTAGCTCAGAGGCACCATGCCTGCATGGCAAGTACAAGGTCCTGACTTCGAGTCCCAGTACTGGAAAACCCCCCCCCCAAAAACATGCCTATAGGGACTCCAGGTGGACTTTTCTCCTAGGCTCGATCCTTTAGCATAAAGGTGGTACCTACAGCCATGAAAGTGAGTGAGTCTGCCAGAGAGAAAGGAAGAAAGGAGGGCTAGAAGCCAGGTCTTGGGAAGCACTGTCCATGGTGTAGACCAAAGAGGACAAGTGAGAATTAGAAGACAGGTCAGAGCAACAGTAGATCAGGTGAAGGAGAGGAGGGTATTAGGAGCCAAGGGAAAAGACAAGCCTATAAAGAAAGGGCTCTGCAGAATCAGATGCTAAGGAGAGGTCATGTACGGTGAAGTGTGGAGCGTCCACTAAATTTAGCAACTGGCAACTTACTTACAGAAGACTGAAGACTAAGGGCCGATATCTATGTATGCCTCTGTCTATATTTTTTAGAGAGAGAGAGAGAGAGGGAGGAGAGAGAGGAATTTGTTTGCAGTTGTCAGAGGAATGAGCCAGTAGAAAAACATTAAAAGCTCTAGAGAATTAATAGATGATGGAGAAATGTATCTGAGGGAATAAGAGGTTAAATGATGACTGGGGAGAGATGGCCCTGGATGAGGACCCCTACTCCTTCAGTGCTGGAGGGAAGGAAGAAAAGGTGGGTGCAAGCAGACAAGTTCCTGGGTTTGGGGATGTGTAGCTGAGGAAATTCACTCAGGAAAACCTTGATTTTCTGGCCCTAAAGCTGGTCTCAGGAATCCAAGAGAAGCCTCTTGAAGATATGAGGACCTGGATCTGGTTATACACACAGGGATTTTCAGCCCATAGGATAGTTTTAGAAATCCAGGTAAACCTGAACAAGATTTTTGAGAACAGTCCTGTGTCTGTTTTGCAGGAGGAGGAGAGGTGGAAGTTGCTTCAGTGACTGTTGGGTATCAAATACTGGAATGAGGCCAGTGTTCCCTTTGAGGTTTGTGAAAGCTAAGAATCTGTGATAAACCTATGCCTAAAATTTTTTTGGTTGTTTTGAGACAGGGTCTCACTATGTAGCCCAGGCCGGCCTCAAACTTGTGGTTATGCTTCTGCCTCAGCCTCCTAAGTGCTGGGATTACAGGCGTGCACCATGGCTATAATTTTTATTCTATTTTTTTTGTGGCTTTTTTTCTAGAATTTTTATTCTAGAGTTTTCTCATACATTCCACACACATCAGCTCTCTAGAGGTGACAAGAATCACTGCTTCCATACTCACATCGGTAGCACATATATTAAAATTGGAATGACACACAGAAGATTAGCATGGCCCCTGCACAAGGATGATGTGAAGATTCACGAAGCGTTCTGTGTTTTGTTTTATTTTGTTTTCTTTTCTGTATGCCATTATCTGGATGGCATTGTGTTATTAACAATACTGTGGTCCATTTCTGGAGAGCTGGGTGCTGGGCTAATTATAATGCACCCTCACTCTCCAAATTAACAGAGGGGGTTGAATCTTGAGACATAGGCAAAGGCATATAGTTAGCCATGCCCAGAGTGTATGGTTGAAAAGTAGATGCTAACTGAATAGGTCTCTATAATAGCAACAAAATCTTTCCACTATAATTGACCCACAAAGCTCAGCACATGCATACACACACACACGGACACATTACACACAACAACAACATGAGAAGATAAGACACAAAATGACTCCAAAAACTCATCTTACTCCCCCAAAGCTGATACATGGGGTATCAATGGTAAGGGACTCAAAAGCCTCAAAGCTGAATTATTTGATGTGATGAAAGAGGAGATAAAAAACAGTTCAATAAGGTGCTTGGCAAGCTCAAAGACAATATAACTAAACACATAGTGGACTTAATAAAACAGTGAGTTTATAGAAGACACTAAGAAACAACTATCTGAACTAAAGAAAATGGTACAAAACATTAATGACCAGCTTAGCAAAGATTTAGAATCCATGAAAAGGTACCATACAGAAATTCCAGGAGATTAAACATTTTATTCAAAGTATGGGTAATAGAAGTGACAAATTTGAGGACAAGTGTCAGAACTAGAAGATAGGGCTGTTGCAGTGACCATATACTGAGATATACCTTAAAAAGAACAGAACATAAAAAAAAAAACAAATGGATCCATCAGCTGCTGGATGACACACAAAAAAAGACAGATTAATTGGAATAAGTGAAAAATCAGAAGACACACAATTGGTATTAAAAAAAATCTGTTTACAAAAAAAAATCTGTTTACAGAAATAATAGCAAAAACCTTTGCAAATATGGGGAAAGAATTAAACATACAGATAAGTGAGGCATACAGAACCCCAAACAGTTTTCCTACTTAAGAGAAATGCACATTAAAACAATAGAGATTCTGTTTTACTCCAGAAAGAATCACTATTATCAATAAATCTATTAATAACAAAGGCTGGAGAAGCTATGGGGAAGATGGAAATCTTCTACCTTGTTAGCAAGAATGTAAACTAGTACAAGTATTATGGAAATCAGTATAGAGATTCCTCAAAAAGCTAAAACTAGAAATTCCATTCAACACAGCTATTTCCTTTCTAAATATCTTCCTGAAAGAGAAAAGACATCATATTACAGTGATATGTGCATACTCATGTTTATAGCAGCACAATTCATAATAGCTAAATCTTGGAATCAGATGAATGAGAAGACCACATTTTTTTGGATCCCATTGGGAAGAGCCATTGAAAAGGTCCTAAGACCACAGTGTGAAAGAAAGGAACAGAGCTAAATAATCGAGAAAATACATTCTCTGTACCAGTCTACAGCAATCCTCTGGAAAGTAGTGAATGTCTTATAAGAGAGTTCATTATCCATGTGGGCTTAATTATAGAGCAGATGGGTGTGAGCACATGTAAGAGATTGTGGTTTTCCATTTAAAGGATGCATGTAAGCAGGGTTGGCCACATAATAAAGTTGCTGAAGAAAAATGTAAAACGAGAAATTCTCACAGCATGCAGAGGAAAAGGCTAAAGAAATTAGGAAAGAGGGGAAAAAGAGAGATGTAGAGGGCCCGCCTGGAAGATACAAACTATGTGTAATAGGAATACCCTGAAATGGAGGACAAAGCAAAGAAACAATAAAAAAGCTGAAACAATAAAAGAACTAATTGAAGAAAACTTTCCAAAGTTGAAGAATAAAGTAGGCCTGGAAATTAAGAAGGCTCACAGGGTACCTTTAAAATTTAACAAGAAGAAAGCAACACCTAGACATATCCTCAGGAATTTTTAGAATATCAAGGATAAAGAAAAATTTTTGCAAATATCCACACAGAGAAAGCAGGTTATCTGTAAAGGGGCAAGAGTCAGACTGACAGATTTTTTTCTCTTGAAATTCTAAATGCCGTAAGACAATGGAACAATACCTACAAAGTTTTAAGGGGAAATAATTTTGAAGCAAGAATTATATACCTTGCCAAGTTAGCATTTGTGTATGAAGGCAACTGGAAGATATTTTCAGATACCAAGGGTTAAGAAAGTATATCAACCAGGAACCCTTTCTGAAAATTTTGCTGAATGCTTTACTGTAGCCAACAGAAAAATTTAAAAAAGCCAGGAGATAGCTGTATGAAAGATTTAATGATTAAAACTAGTTAAGAACAGGAAGTCTAACATTGTTACATATAGGATAATAAACCTAAATGGAAAATAGATTGGTAAGCTAGATTTAAAATTTTCAGCTTATGTAGTTTTAAATTATCAAAGTACATGCCATATATTTGATATACTGGACAAATAAATACCATTATTTTTGCCACATGATATTATAAAGATGCATGTTGTTAAGCCAAATGTATTTTAGATAGAAGTGCTTTGTCACTGTGGGCAGGACAAAGTATAGAAAAGACATTTTAAATGTTCATCTGACAGAATTGGAAAGTGGTTCAGTTTTATTTCCTTTCAAAAAATTAACAAGTTCATAATGTTAATACTGATAATATAAGAAGAAAATTTCCAAAGCATTGGTCAGAGAGGGGTGGATATGTTTGAAATCCTGAACTGGGAAAACCAGTAATTACCGCATCAGATAGTAGTTCATATAAATCAATTTGTCAGAGTTGTAGACAAAAATAGATTATGTACATTCCAAGTTTCTGGAATTGAAAACATGAAAAACCAAGACAAAGTAGCAAAAGAAAAATATCAAGGAAGAGAAAAAAAGAAAAATATCAAGGAAACATTAAAATTTGCATAAAAGATACTGATAGAGATAGAAGTGAGTTGCACTCATAAACTGGTTAAATTCCAAAGTAATAAGATCCAAAATGAGTAAAAATCAGGCTCTGATCTGCGATAATAACATTTGTATAAAACAAAGGTTGAAGGGGTTTAAAGGTCACAGAAACTCATTAGGTCATAGAAATGGAGAGCAACATTTCCATTAGACAGAGACAAGGATAAGAAATTTCACATTGAAGAGACTGTGTGGCAGTCATATGTAAGATCTTTGTTTAGTGCCTTGCTGTGTGTGTTAGTAAATTGATACATATATTTTAAAACATTTAAAATTAGTGATTTTATGTACTTAAAATTCATTGAACAATCCTTCAATTAAAGAGAATAGGGCCAGGGATTTAGCTCAGTGGTGCTCCTGCCTGCCTTGCAAGTGCAAGGTCCTAAGTTCGGTCCCCGGTACAAAGAAAAAAAAAAGAGAATACATGTAGCAAACAAAACAAAATGAAACAACAGATGAATGGATAAAGAAAATGTGGTATTACTTTGCCATAAAGAAGGATAAACTAGGGCCGGGGATTTAGCTCAGTGGTTTCGCCGCCTGCTGCACAAGCGCAAAGACCCAAGGAGTTCAATCCCCGGTACCAAAAAAAAAAAAAGAAGAAAAAAAAGGATAAACTTGAATCATTTGTGGGAAAATGGGTGAACCTTGAGACCACAATGTTAAGTGAAATCACACATACAGGCTTTCTATGAGAAATCCAAAATATAAATAAAGAGTAAAATAAAAGACAACAGGAAACAGGGAGACAGATCTTACGCAAAACGGAAGGGAACCAAGAGACGGAGGGCACGGGAGTCAGGGTTAGGGGATGAAAACAGAACCAAGATGTGCTATATACATGTATGAACTCCCCAGGATGAGTATAATCATTATATACTGCAAACATGTGCTAATAAAAATAAAATCAGAAAGAACCCAGTGCTTCCTTCCTTCATGCCAATGGTCTGGGCTTCAGTGACCACCTCGATGGAAGAAATTTTGAATGGGCTGAGTGGTCTGAAGGTGTCAGTTCTCCCCTTGGCCTTGTGCACAGACCACATTAAGTTGGATATTTTATAGAGGAACAGGACAAAAAAAGACTTTAGTCAACCCCACAGAAATCCCAGGAGCCCCCAACAATATCCCACAAACTAGAACAGAACACCCAGCCCCAGATCCACTTATTCAGACCAGGGAAGGAAGAAGCAGCTTCCAGACCTCAAACTGTGTCTGACTTGTTGAACACTGAGAACCAGAGTTTAGGTTAAAAGGGAAGCAAGCTGTTGGTGGAGGCCCCCACCCCCATTCTGGGGCTCAGACTTAGCTGTGGTAACAAAACCCAGATATACAACTGAGGACAATGTCTGTTTGCCAAGTCAGATATGAGGTTGTTGAACTGTCAAATCTGATCCCTGCTGAACACCAATAAGGAAATGGAAATCTCCTATAAAGTAGCATTTGCCAGAATACTGAAAATTATTCCCAACTTTTTAGAACCTAGTTGGCATAATTTCTCAATTAGCTTGGGGAATCTGAGATTTAAAACTTTCCAGCCCCTTCTAAAACACACTATGATAGGACTGGGGATTTAGTTCAGTGGTTCTGGTGCCTGCCTTGCAAGCTTAAGGTCCCAAGTTTGATCCCCAGTACCAAAAAAAAAAAAAAAAAGAAGGTAAAACACATCATGATAAAATTCTCAGTAATCAGATAAGGTGATGAATTATGTATTCTTCTCATAATGAATGGAAATGACATTGAAAATATCTAACAATTAGAATCAATACCAGCCACTAAAACTGAAGCTCTATGTTTCATGGCCAGATGTTGATAGGGGACCAGCACCCTGTTATTCAAATATCTCGGGACAGGCTAAGTCCACTAGACCAGCAGAGTGGAGTGAGGGGCATTCAGGTACTTAACATCTAGATTATTCTTAGATATCTGTCTTTTAAAAATTATAGTTTAAACCAGGAGTGGTGGTGCACACCTAGTATCCCAACACTTGGGAGGCTGAGGCTGGAGGATAGCCAAGAGTTTGAGCCTAGCCTGGGCTAAATAGTGAGTTGAAGACCAGCCTGAACTACATAGCAAGACCCTGTCTCAAACAAAACAAAAAAATTATATTTTAGTGTTATCTATATATTACAAAAGTAAAAGAAAAATTTTCTCAATGTTTCAATCTGTAATTTAAGAATCATTTGTGCTCCTAAATTTCTTTTTACTGATTAGTTTGTGAGATTTAGGTCTAAAGCCTGCCTTTCTTTAGCAGTATGTCCAAAGTATTTTCTTTCTAGTTAAAAACAACCAAAATTGTAGAATTATGGTATTCCTTTTCACTTAGTAAAATTTCCTTCTACCTCCTATGTCCTTTCCCCATTCCTGCTGCTTTCTGTATTTGTTACTGGAGCACTAAGAGCACTAGGTCCCTTCTTGCATCATAAATATCTCAATAGTAATAGCCATCATTTATATTATTTATATCATTATTATCCTATGAAATGAGCCTCACAGTATAAATGCCTTATATTAACTGTTCCATTTGTTCTCCTTAATAACCAACCCTATGAGGCAAGTGAGTAACTATTCTCATCTCAGCAGTGAGGAAATTGGGACCAAGAGATAAGGACCTGTCCAAGCTCATTGAGTTTAGTGGTGCAGCCAGAATTTGAACTGTGTGATCCTAGAGCCCTTGTTCTTAACCCTATGCACATGACTTCCTACAGAATGTTCTACCTGACAGGGTATAGAAAAGAAAACTGAGGTCCAAAGAGCTCTAAGGTCAGGAGCACCATGATACATGATGATGCAGAAGATGAGAAGACAGTTCTTTTGGCCCATGGATTGCTGCTCCTGCCCTGAACTCTCAAGGCTTCATCTGATATCCTCAACCACAGCACATGTGGTTCTGCAGAAATCTCTACTCTGCAGTACATTTTCAAAGTATATGTTTACCTGCTTCAGGAGCTGGGTGTTCCCCCCTTCTTCGATGGCTCTTGGACTCAAAAATAAAATTTTCCTCATTTCTGTTCTTCCCCAGGGAACTGGTATCTGTGGAAAACAAAGGGAACATATGTTGAAGACACATCAAAAACTTCAGTAAATGGAAGTGGAAATACAGCCTTACTTATTTTTTAAAAGAATGACTTAGAGGAAGGACTTACATGATTTATTTTTCAAACATAGGCCTATGTTTGATACTAAGACACTGGATGGCTGATGTGACCAGTTTGATAAAGCAGAAAGTAACTAGTTAAGCCATTGGACAGAGAAAGGGAAGAACCTCACTGCACCAGACTGCCCTCCCCACCCCTGAAGGAAGGAGGAACCTCATCTAGGAAAGTCAAGGGCAGTCTCTGGACATTAGGCCTGGGAAGCAGAAACAGTCAAGAAAGTTTTCTTTGTAAAATTAAGAATGAGCACACAGAGCATGTAGACTTGCTGTGGCACTTTCTCACCACAACCCTGCTGGTCAGGTAATGTTAGCTCAATTTTTCCTGTTAGGCTGAGGCTCAGATTACTGCCCAGTTTCACACAGGAGTTAAGTGGGTCACAGGGCAGAGACTGAAGGTCGGGGTATCTGGCTCCTTGTTGGTGGAAGCTAGAACTTCTGGTTTAATGATGCATTATTGAACTCTTCTAATCAGTTATTATATACATATTGAGGGAAAATATCAAGAAAAAGAAAATCTCAGAATTTTTACCCTACGGTTCTGATAAGCCAAGGGTATGCCTTTCTGTCATTTCTCATCCAGTAATTTATAGCATTTGTGTGCTTATTCCACTGATAGAATAAATAATACCTGAGTTGGTGGAGTTACTCTCATGCTATACTATGGTTTCAAGTGGATCTTTGAATATTATAATGCTTCATGGGAATAAATTAGAAATCTTCCCACATGAACAATTTTATTGAAAAATAAAACAACTTTTAAAGCTTCTTGACTTATATGGCATCAACAGAAATATTAATAACTCTGCCATTAAAATGAGATGATTTAAAGGTGGTATATAAAAAACACATGGTCTGTCTAGCAACTGTGCACATCAAACTAGCATCCCTGACAAAAGGTTGGAAATTAAACTATTAAATTACCTAAAATCCACCGTGTAAGATTTCTCCATCCCTTTCTTCCTCCCCATGTCTTACTGCCAAGTTAGTTGCAAAAAAACTATGCATTCTCCTTTACCTCTCTCTCCAATAATAAATTTGAAAATGGGAAGATCACATGGTTAGAAATTTTGAAAATAATGATACAGGACTACACAAAATGCCAAAATTTATTAAGTCCCAATTTTATTCAGAGGATTAACTGGCTTGTCTTTCTGCTGACAGAAAAACATAAAATAACTGCATTCATAGGGTTCTCCCCTCTGCTTCTTCCGAGTAGAGATGTGAGTGTGTTTATCTTAACTCTGAAGAGGAATCCAGTGCTGGAACTACCATTGTACTTTTTCTATTTTTGTCTTACAGTTCTCTTGCCCTGGTTTCCTAGTGAATACCACTGAACTTGAGTAGTCCAGTAAAAATTCATATAGTGCAATCATGCAATCTACATAATACAACGAGAAGATACTATCCTCTTACAGGTGAGGAAATGTAATTTGGAGAAGTTAATTACCTTGTAGTTAGTAACTGGAGGTGCTAGATTGGAACCCAGAACTGATCAAAAGCAGCTTTTCTAGGGACCCACACTGCTCTCCAAGTCACAGCTAACAAATACAAGTTTTCTATCCCCAGGACTTATAGACAATATTCATATTTCAGGATGATTACAAATTTAATTGTTTCCTCTGGAAGGCTTGGCACAATGGTCTATTAAGAGAAGTGGATTAACTGTACTTGGAAAGGGAACCTATTCTTGGAAGGGGGGTGGTGTTTAAAAAATGGCACAAACCTTCAGTTATCAAAATTAGAGTATGTTCTTAAGTGTCTTCTTTCCCTGGGGGAGGAAACAGTGGAGTGGGAATTGGGAAAGATGTTGTTCTAGGAGAGGGAATGGGCTCAGGAACTTCAGGAGGCACAAACACCAAGGTCTCCAGAATTTCCCAGATACATTGCCCTCCCTTCTTGGTATTTGAAATGTGAATTTCTATTTTCTACATTTTATGAAGGAATTCACTGTAATTTCCTAGACTTCATGATTCACTTTTCCTAGACTTCACACATGGAATGCCATATATAGAGAATGCTTTACTCCCACACATCCAATTATCAGCTCTAACCTATGCAGTAAATCAGAACAAAATGATTATCTCTCTTACTTTGCAAATGATTCTTTTTGTAATGAATCTTCCAGAAGAGTTCAAGTCTTAGGAAAGTATTTTTCCTCTCTTCTGGATGACCTGGCTATTATGTTCTCCTAACACATTTACTGAGGGAGTTGGTAGCTGGACAGAATTGTTTAAATTTCATTCTCGGTCACCATAGAACATGTTCTGGAAGAAGTTAGAAAAGCCAGCTGGGAAAGGGCCTGCCTCTCAGAATGCTTTTCAGCTTCCTGTGATCACCTGCTACCTGAGCCCAACCAATGTAGACACTGGCATTTTGCCCTTCAGTGCTGGACCACACTGCGCGTCTGCAAAGTACATAAAAGGGAGCTCTCTGCAGGAACTGTTCAGTATCGCAGTAGGGTGAGATCACTGCTGGCTGGACACCTCTGGTCTGCATGTACATCGTGTACACTGGGAGTGTTATTTAAGCCTCATTATAACCATAAAAGTGCTCATGACATCTCTTTGTTCATTTTCATATTTAGGAGTAGTAAGCTTTAGAAAGCCTCTACAACTTGTCTAAAACTTATTAAAAAGTATTCTAAAATTCATTTTACTAATATCTTATTTCCACTGGCGAAGGCAGAACAATAAAAATATCACTATTGATGATTATATTTGTATTTGTCTATAGAATAATCTTTTAATACTACCTGAAGGGTAGGGGATATTTAGCTAATTTCTAAATAAAATGAGCCATGTCATTTTGTTGAAAAGCAAGTGGTTCCTTATAAGGATAGAAAAAAAGAAATTTAAAAACAGACAAAAAAGATGCAAGGAAATCGGGATTTAAAAGTTGTATTTAAGGGCTGGGGATTTAGCTCAGTGGTTTCGCCGCCTGCTATGCAAGTACAAGGACCCGAGTTCGATTCCCGGTACCAAAAAAAAAATTGTACTTAAAAAAACACAAACCTGTAGCTTCAGAACACAAAAGTTACTCAAGCCTTTTTCCCTTTCAGGAAACTCACTCAAAAAATTCCTAAAGGTCTTTAAAAGCCTGTAAATTGGTCTTTGGACCTGTATTTTTCACCTGTAAATTGTGCTTCCTCCAACCTCAAAAAAAGCAGCAATATTAGAGGGCAGCATGTCTCAACTTCAAACACATGTAAATGGCTTGCATTCTGCCAGATGAGTAACTTGACAGACAATAGAAATACATATCCTAGATCATCCATCTTGAATATACCCAGGACCCCAAAAATATACCTAGCTCCAGCTCATAAGGAAGCCTTCTTTCTTTAGGGCCCATACTCTATTTCTTTGAGTGTGTACTTCTGAATTTCTGCTGAATAAAACTTTTCCCATGCCTCTTACTGACTACTCCTGAAATTTTTTTTTTCCACAATGAGAGTCAACGAACTTCTAAACAGTCTATGTTTAGGGTGGATTGAGTTCCTCATCTCAGCTTTGGGAACTTGTCAAACCCAGTCCGGTGAAACTTCAGCTTTATCAACATGTGGGTCAGAGTTTACAAAATAGAATTTATTCCGGGTATAGTGGTGCATGCCTGTAATCCTAGCACTCAGGAGGCCGAGGCAGGAGGATTGCCAGGAGTTCGAGGCCAGGCTGGGCTACATAGTGAGTTCAAGGCCAGCCTGAACTACATTGTGAGACTCTGTCTCAAAAAACCAAAAACCAAACCAAAACAAAACACAATGTAATTTACTATATAAACCATATATAGCTTTCAAAGTTAAAACATTATATAGCCTCCATTATAAAACCTTCAACCTGAAACCCCGTAGAAGTTAGAGGGTGCCTTTTCCAAGATCATCATTTCTCTATGTGCCCCAGAACAATGAGTATGCTTACAGGAACCTGCTGATTGCAGTAGGCAAAATGACATTTTCCAAAGTAAGTAGGGCAGTGAAAGAGGACCTACTCCCCTCAAAATAATTTCATGGAAATAACCATTTGAAGATTCTCTTTTTTTTTTTTTGGTACTGGGGATCAAACTCGGGTCCTTGCACTTGCGCAGCAGGCAGCAAAACCACTGGGCTACATCCCCGGCCCTTTCTTTTTTTTGGTACCGGAGATCGAACTCAGGTCCTTGCGCTTGTGCAGCAGGCGGCGAAACCACTGAGCTAAATCCCCGGCAAGATTCTCCTCTTGATAAGTAAATGTCCTTACACATGATCTTCCAATCTGGTTTATTCCTAGCACCATGCTGGTGGAAGACAGGCTGTACACCTGTGCTATCACATGCAAACAAATCTAAGGTATTTTCCCAGAACTCTGATTTTACAGTTTCCAAATGGTTCCTCCATAAGAAAATAAATAATTTAACATGATGAGATGAAATTTTAAAAATTTAGGGCATGAAAAAGGAACTCTTTAAAAAAAAATCTTAGGCCCGCAGTATAGCTCAGTGGTAGAGTGCTTGCTTAGTATATGCGAGGCCCTAAGTTTGATCTCCAGCATTTAAAAAAAAAATCCTTGAATAAAGTACTTTCTGTAACAACACAAGAATCAAAGTAGCTCACTCTAGTTACTTCTGCAGATAAGCTAACCAATGAGGTTTTGGCATATTCAGCCAAAGAACCCACGGAAAGCACGAAGAACTCCAGGCCTCTGTACAGAAAGCACATATTCTCCCAGGTCTGTACTTTATTCTTTAAAGAATCTGACCTGCCGAGCTAGACAAGAGTTCTCAAGTTGCCAGAAAGACACATCCATGTGAATGTAAACACATCACTACTTTTCTAGCACTCCGCAGGGCTGGAAATCAGATTTCTTTCCTCTGGTTGGGTGGATACCAGAGGACAGGCTTATTAATGAGTGACCTGGACCACAGAGAACAGGCCTCACGGCTGCAACCACATCCAACAACAATCCAGGCATTGTGCCTTTTGGCACCCAGTAAACTCAGCCACACTGGAGCTCCGTGTTCCTCCCAGCCTGGGGCTTAGTGTCCTGGGTGTTTCCTTGTATAACCAAATGTTTATATGCAGTCTTTTTTTTTTTTTTTTTGGTACTGGGGATCGAACTCAGGAAATTGTGCTTGTGAGGCAGGCACCAGAACCACTGAGCTAAATCCCCAGCTATGCAGTCTTTATTTTATCCCTAGCAATGTGCTTGGAATAAGGCCCCAAGATTGGAATAAATGGATCAAGGCATTCACAGTTCTGAGGGTTCAGTAACAATTTTATTTTTATTTATTTTGGGGGGGGTACCGGGGACCTTGTGCTTGCAAGGCAGGCATCGGCACCACTAAGCAAAATCTCCGGCCCTAAGTAACAACTTTACAGAGGACTGTGATGAGTTTATTCTCACTAGAAGTGTATGAGACTTGTTTCTTTCCACCCCTAGAGGCACTACTGTAATTTTTTATTTCCAGTGTGACTGATCGTTGAGAAACTGTATCTCCTTGCTTTCTATACTACATTCTCAGCATTGATCTTAGTATCTCATGCACGTGTCTATGGTGAGCCAGGTCTTATTTCTTTTCATCATGGGCCTTTGAGGGAAGGAGGCAGTAGAACACCTCACTCATCCATATTCATTTGTACTAGCTGATGGTCCTTTTAAGCCTCAGGCACATGTCGCAAACAAGAATGTACTTTTAGATCTATTTCTATTATGCCAGGTCTTTAACTCACATGAAATTGCAGGCCAGGGACATTAGGAAAGGAGGAGTTGGGAGACAGCTGCTGTCTAAACAGAAACTAGTGCTAGAAGGGCTCTTTTTAACATTTTCAAAGTTCTGTTCTTTTCTTCCCACCTTCTTCTTCTCTGGATTTGAAAATTGTGTTTTTGTTGAATATCTACTAGCCCATGTCAATCCTCCTAACTGGTAAAAATAAAAGTTTTATAAAAACAATATTATCCTGGGCCGGGGATTTAGCTCAGTGGTTCCAGCACCTTCCTTGCAAGCACAGGGTCCCAAGTTTGATCCCCGGTACCAAAAAAAAACAAAAACAAAAACAAATCCTGATCTCATTAAAAATGAGTAAATATGTGTGTATGTGTACAAATAAAAGTAACCAGAAGAAAGCATGACAAAGATATTAGTGAAAAAATTTGCTAGACAATTTTTATTTTTAAAAAATATTTTTCGATTTTCTTAATTTTCTACAGTAAATCTGTATTGCTTTAATAATTAGAACAAAGAACAAACTCCCAATATGTTATTAAGAATAGCTCATCTCTATGCATCTCTATGCATCTGTGAAACACCACTCTACATCTTCACAGCCCAAACCAAAGGTTTATTATCAAAAAGGCCAAAAATAGAGATTCCAAATACATTTCAAATTGCATACTGACTGGTGGCAGCTTAGGCATGATTTTCAAAAGGATTCTGCCTGAGTCCACACTCCTGGGGCTACTGCTGTGATCAGCAGGTGATACCTAGCATGGTAAGAGCTGATGGAGCAAAGCATCAGCGTGAGGCTCTGTCTGGGTCCTGAAACAGACTCAGGCCTCAACAGGACCTCACAGGGGGCCAGGCTGAGATCCTTACAGATAGATAAGGAAACCAAGGGCCAGAGATAATTTAAGGCAAGACCTGGCCTCTATTGTACCTTCAGTTAATTTCATATGAACCCATGTGGGCTTCTCTATCTCTTGGATGTAGCAAGAATTCACCCATCCTGATTTCTAAGAACATGGCTCTCTGACTTTTCTCCCCTTCAGCACTTCTGGTAAAGACACCTGGTGTCCCCCACTGTTTCTTAGGTGGGAGTTGTCTTCCTCCTACAAATCTGCATGGAAAAAACTGACGAATCCTGCGACTTGTATGCAGTGACTGATCTTCCCAGTAGGTGGCAGTACTAGCAAGGCATGGACTGAAGTGTGCTTAACCAAAAAACTCCGAAAGAAAACCCCTCATAGAATTTAGCGTTTTGCAGACATATTTGTACAGAGGCACTTAAAACACATAAAGTATACAAAAAATTTGGAAGGAGATATATCAAAGTATTTAAAGTATTCAATAAAGGTTGGTATTTTAAGTCATTTTCATTTTTTTACATTTTCCATGTTTTGTACAATCAACATTTTTTTTTTTTGAGACAAGGTATGGCTAGGTAGCTCAGGCTGGCCTTAAACCTGTGGTGATCCTCCTCATTCAGCCTTCTAAGTGCTCGTGTTACAGTTATGTGTCACTACACCTAGCTCAATCAATAAAGTTTTAAAAGTTATTGACCACTGATTATTTAAATAAAACAAGAGTTTTGGTTCTGAAATGACATCAGCAAGAGCATATGGAAATGTGATAATCTGTATTTCTGTCTCTGAGGTCACATAATCATGAGAGTACAAATGTGTATAAAAGAAATTTAAAATGATGGAGTCCTGTAATACTTTAGTAGTGTGATTTTAAAATCTTATTAACTTTATTAAAAAACAAAATACAAAAAAACCAAAATTACAGATTTAAACTGGAAAGCTAACATTGAATTATTAATACATGAAAACACTTCACGATGATGTATATTTCTTTTTTTTGGTACCAGGGATTGAACTTGGGACCTTGCACTTGAGAGGCAGTCATGGGGACCACTGAGCTAAATCCCCGGCCCTGATGTGTATTTCTTTATGTTCACGTGCTCAGGGTGAAGAGGACTGACATAAATATGTAGGGGTTATGCTGCTTCATCTCCAAATAACCTAAAATTTAACACCCAGGGCATTAATTAAACTAAGTACTAAAACTTTCTAACTCTAATTTATCTACAAATACATGTAGCAGCCAGTCCTCCATGTTTAAGGGGTCTTCATTCAATCTTGGGTTGAAAATATTTAGATAAGAAATTGTGTTTGGGACTAGGAATGTAGCTTGGAGGTAGAGGGAGGCCCAGAATTCAATCCTCAGCACACACTAAAAAAAATGTGTCTGTACTGAAAATGCACGGACTTTTTTTGTGTCGTTAGTCCTTAAAAGGTCCAGTACAACAACTCTACATAGCATTTGGATTGTATTAGGTATGATAAGTAGAATAGAGATGGTTTAAAGTATATAAGAGAATATGCATAGGTTATATGCAAATACTATGCCACTTTGTATGAAGCACTTGAACATCCACAGATTTTGGTATCTCTCCTAAAACCAATTCCCTGTTAATTAATCAACTTAATTTTGAGCACATTTACCAAAAACAAGGCTCTTCAGGGAGAACCTGCCAGAGCCCTTACCTGGCATCACAGGACTGATTTGACTCTCTGGTTCCCCCAAGGCAGAGTGATTCTTCTCTGTGCTTGATAAGGTAGCTGGCAGGTTGGGTGGTGTGGGTTTCTGGGACTTTTCCAACTGTGAGTCCTCCCCAGCATTTGCGATTAGCCCTGTGGTGCCTGGCAGGGCAGGATTCACTGCTGTGTGAGTCACCAGCTTTCGGTCAAGGCCCACTGAAGCATGGGAGAGCTCAGTTAGTTGTGTGGTTTCTTTTCTGCACTTCAACTAAAATTATATATTTGCAGTTGATTCAAAAGCATTGATATCTAGGAGAATAACCGACCCATCCAAGACATGTCAGAACCTCATAAAAATGTTTCTCTCTAGTTTTTGAATGTATTCATGTATTCTCCAGTCTTTCAGTAGCTCGCTTTCCAAATAATATACATGAAGAAATGGAAAAAGATAAAACCTAAAACCTTATATTTTGAGACTGGTTGTCTTTCCTCAAATGGGTGCTTCCTTAAACTTTCTGCAAGTCTTCTTTCTTGCAGGGCACTTCTATGTACATGACACTATAAGAATTCTGACTTAGGTACAACCCAGTGTGTCATAAATGTTCTTTAAAGACTATCAAAACAAAATGTCAATTCACTGCAGTTTTTTTTTAAGTCACATTATTGCAGCATTTTTAGGATGGGGAAGAAAAAAAATCTTTGGAAAATAAAAATTTTTTAAAAAATATGCAATGGACCGGGGATTTAGCTCAGTGGCACAGTGCCTGCCTGGCAAGTGCAAGGTCCTGAGTTCAATCCCTGGTAACCCTCCCCTCAAAGTGATGGATTAAAAAAAAATAAAAATATGGATAAAAGAAGTAATGGCACTGATATGGCACTGATAACAGCAAAAGATTGACATTTGCAACTTAGACTAGAGACTCATGGTGAATTCCCATTTAAGGCATAGCTTTTGGACATAAAGTTATACTTGAAACCAGGCAGAGAAAGAACACTGGGTTCCCATGTTATTCTAAGAACACAGACATCCCTCCTCTACCCCTGCCAGCCCCCTGCCTGACAGGGTAAAAGGCAGACTCACAATTTTGACAGAAATCCTCGTCAGATCCATCAGGACATTGCCGCACTCCGTCACATGTCAGGGTGATGTCAATGCAGCAGCCGTCATCACAGAAGAAGTGGTAGCGCAAGCAAATGTTCAAGCATCCTGTTTGTAGACAAGTGTCAAGTCACAGGGGTATGGGAATAATTAAGACTTCTACTCTATCTGGATGGACAGACACGGGTATGAGGAAATGCATCTGGGCAGAGTGCCTAGAGAATGAGAAAAACCTAACCAAGCTAGAGCTACAGGTTCTGGAAAGGTTAGAGGCCTCTTCTTGACCTCCTGACTGAATTTTCCTCACCCTCGATTAAGCCAACCTTACTAGATACAGCTGTGCAAGAATCAAGTGACTGACACTGATAATACAGATGAAAGGTATCCAGCTAGGATTAGGTTACAAAGAGTCCCAGTTTTACAGGGAAAGTCTGGACTACACAGTTCTCTCAGGAAATGTGACAGGAGCGTGCTATATGCTATTTCAGCAAGGCTGGTGACTGAGCACATTCTACACAACCAAGTGAAATCTCAGTATCGTTCCCATTTTTAGTATATGTGCTGCTGAAGCAAGCACCCAAGTAAAATCTCAGACACATTTTATTGAGACACATTTAAACTAGTGGAAAAGGAGTTTACATGGGCATCACCCAATTGGAAGATATCTTGATCCAGGGGAAAAAGAGGGTAAAAAAAAAAAAAAGAAAAAAGAAATGGTAGAAGCGACTGAGGAAGAAGGGAAAACAAAAGGCCTGCAGCTAGGACTGAAATTCAGGCTACTGTGGAGGAGTCAGAGAAAAAGGTCGGGGCAGGACGGGATGAGCAAAGATGTCTCTGTTCTTCAAACAGAACAGAATCCAGGTCCTCTTCTGTCTGGCTTTAGGTATAACTTTGTATGAAAAAGTTCTGCCTTAAATGTGAACTCATCATGAGTCTGGAGTGAATATTTGTCACATTTCTTAAATCCATGACATGAAAACCCTAAATATCTGACAGTTTTACTCATCTCTGGGTAGTTTTAGAAATAAAGCCATATTTATTATGGATCCATTTCTGGATTAGTGGGCTCTAAACTTTTTTGACCATGCATCACGACCAATAATACATTACTGAATATGCATCTCAAATTTATTTAGAAATAATATGCTATATACCTTATCAAATATGCTGAAAATTTTAAGGAGATTCAAAATTAATGAAAATGTAGGTTTCACTATCTTCTCTGCTGTCCTAAAAATGTCTTGAAAATCTCTGGGGGATTCTATTTGGAGATACTGGAAGTGCTTTTCTGGCTTGCTATTTGAATAGATATTTTTTCAAACACACAAAAAGTATTAAAATGTTGACATTATCAAAATTGAACCAGGTTACTATCATATAATGTTATATAGTAACTTACTATTATATAATAAGTTATCATATAATAGGTTATGATCATATAATAACTGTCTTATTTATGCTGGTGGATACCACTCTTGGTTACCATAACAGCTGGATTAGTAATTACAAAATCAATATATGTAATAAAGGAGGCAGAAACATCTCTCTATTCCTGCTGCTGCTTTTCACCATTTATATATGGCATTTCATTAACTTTAATTCATAGCATGTTCTTCCAGTATAACCTGTAAGTGATTCCAAGTAGTAGAAGTAGTAGTACTGCACTGATTCTTTTTTATTTACTATATAAAGTTATATTCACAAGACTGATATCAAAGTGGCCTTTCAGTATGTGATTCACATCATTCTGTGCCACTTTAAAAGCATTTTGTTATCATCTTGGAGAAGGGCCAGAAATTTACAACTGGCAGTTTACCTGAAAAGCTGGGCTGAGTCTATCCACCAGCAAATCATTTGCTGCTGAGGGCTCAGCCATCTGCTCATGTTCACACAGGCTCTTCCTCCCTCACAGCCACCAAGCTGGACAAAAGCACTTGTCTTCTAATTTCTGTGTGAGTGACAGGCTATCTGCATCTATTCAGGTGAGCTGTGAGCCTCCCTGGTGCTCTGTTCCCAGTGGTCCAGGTACCAGCTAATGATCTCCCTAGCTGATTAGCTCTCTTGTGCAGCAGCAGTTCATCAACAGGGGTGCTCAGATCCAGGCAGAGCTAAATGAACTCACCATTCCTGGTGATCTCATGGTGCCAGGGTAGTGGGAGTTTAGTGCTGGCCTATCCATGTGTAGCTACCCTTTCCTTCATTACAGGAAGCTTAAACTTGGCTGGTCAGGGAGTGTTCAGCCAACCAAAATTTTAATGCTGCTTATGTAAACTATCAAGGTTGCCAAGTTCTTAGGATTCTAAAATCTCTAACTCTTTATGAATCTTCATTTCCAATATGCATGCCTATGTTTTTGGTGGAAGACTATATCCACTACAGAAGTATACCAATCATATTCCAATTCTTATATCCTTATTCTTCAAACTGCTAATTACAATCTATAGCCTAAGTATTCAAGAATGTTAGAGACTTGCTGCAAGTTTGCTAGAGCTATGGCTAGTGAGAGCAGAGCTTTTTGACACTAGATCCTTTGGGAGGATAGGACTATATCTACTGGGTTTACCGCTCTGTCCCCAGTGCTTAGCACAGTTTCCATGTTCTGCAGACAGTAAGGAAATATCCCCTGACCAAATTACAGAATGCTCACATGCATGATATCTCAGCAGTTCTCTAGAAGTCCACTGCATGGGCTTCCCTCTGCAGTATCACTATATCTGTAGTTTAACCAAATTCGATATAATGGGTATTTTTAAACGAGCTAATCTTAGAAATGCAGGGCTTGGGAAAGTAATATAGATGAGTGAAATGAGTTTTACATTGTGCAATACAGTGTGAGAACCCCTATTTTATATATTTTAAATTATATTAATATATGTATCTGTGTAAAGTGTCTACAAAATTTTTTAAGTAATGCTTTCCACCTGACCCATGTATTTTGCATAATTTAATTTGTCTTAACTATTCCTTAGCCACATTCTTTTCTTTCTTAAAAATTTTGAAATGACTTATGTCAACAATTTATTGTGCCCAAGAACTAAGTCTTTCTTCTATTCGGTGGCATGACTTTCATTTTTTATTCTGTATTTTATTTTTAATTGACAAATAATAATAGTATATATTTATGGGGTACAGAGTGATATTTTGATATATGTATACATTGCGGAATGATTAAATCAAGTAAACCAACATATCCATCACCTCAGATACTTACCATTTTTTTGTAGTGAGAATATTTAAAATCTACTCTTAGTAATTTTGCAATGTGCAATACATTATCATTGACTATAGTCATCATGCTATGCAACAGGTCACTAGAGCTTATTCCTTCTCAGTGAAACATTAACCAATGTCGCCTACATTGCCCCAGCTTCTAACCATCCTACTCTGTCCTTCTATGAGTTGGGCTGTTTTAACTGCACTCTGCAGCTGTACTCATTGAATGTGCATGTCAAAAAGCCCTCAATCTTCAAACAAAATGCTCTCCTGGAAAAGTCAGAAGCTGTCTTTTATGAAGGCAAATGAGAAAAGATGAAGCATTTACAGGGCCCAGTAGATCACAGTCTATTCTCATCTCTTGGGGGTGCTCCCTGCACCTCAATCTGTGGTGTCAAAATATCCTAAAATATAATGCAGCCTGTTTTCATTATTATATTTTTAGTAAAAACTAAACCAAACCAAACCGAACCAAAACACCCCTCTCACTCAACAACCTAAAAAAACCCAAAAAATTAAAACAAATTTTTAAAAGGAAGCACCATGGAATGCATAGTCAGGATGTAAAACAGCCGACGCCGTCCTTCCAGGAACAGCCGATGTGACTGGCTGTGGTGAATGCAAGGGAAAGACTTTCCTCTCACCTCCTGGTGGCGAGGAGGTCCTGGGATGCACTGTCACCGACACATTGTCTGAGCTTCTCTGACCCACAGTGTCAGTCACGGTCAGCTGCAAGGTGTACATTCCTTCCTGTAGGTGGGACAGCTTCAGGGTTCCTGGGTGAGGCACCTGACACACAAATGGGGTAGCTCAGGGTTAGGGAGGAGATCCGAGCACAGAGTCCAGCAGCCCACAGAACTGCAAATCAGTGTCATTGGAGCAGGGCCACCCCATGCCCCTCCTCCAGGTCCAGGGCTGCTGAGTACTCCATCCTGCACTATTTTGGCCCCATCTCAAACACACCAGTTCGAATACCATCCAAGCTGGTAGCACCCTTGACTGACAATCCCTCCACTTGGCCTTAGCAGCCACTGTTCCAAACCTGCTCCTCCTCTCCATGCTCCACACTCAGGGTCAAGTCCCTGCCTTCTCATCTACTTCACTAAGAAAACCAGGACAATGGTTATGGTTGTCTCACCCACCTCCTCCTGGGCATAGCACTGTGCTCATGGCCACCTCCTTCCTGATACCTGACTCTCTCAGTCTTTGATTTTCCTTCCCTGACTTTTAGAACCCTGACCCATCAATCAATTCCTCTTTCAAATGGCTTTGCTATTACTATGCTCAAGGTTCTCTCATCCCCCAAAACAAATGATATAAAACAAGAACAACTAAAAAACTGCTTGAACTCCAGGGTCCTCCCTGGCCTGTCTCATTTCTGGCCTGTCTCATTTCTGCCCCGTCTGGATGTGGCTCCTGGGAAGGTCGCTCAGTATCACTGGCTGCTTCCACATGCTCATTTCCCATTGCAGTCTTTGACCACCACTGAGGCCGCTTGCCCTACATTCCCCTGAAACTGTGCTGGCAAAACACACAAACGGACCTGGCAAAAGCCACAGAGTTGTCAAGATCAACAGTTGTCTTTGGGCCTGGGGGTGTGGCTCAGTACTACAGTGCTTGCCTAGCATTCTCGAGGCCCTGGGTTCAACCCCCAGGACTGAAAAAAAAAGAAAAGAAAAAGAGAGAGATATTCTTCCTTTAAATTAAAAATATTCTACTGTACTCATACATGCATACTCATGTTTATAGCAGTACAATTCATAATAGCTAAACTGAAAACAGCATAGATGCTCATCAACAGATGAATGAACAAAGAAAATGCAGTATATATACACAATGGAGTACTACTCGCCATAAAGAAGAATGAAATCATGTCATTTGCAGGAAAATGGATGGAACTTGAGACCATCATGCTAAGCAAAATAAGTCCAACTCAGTTAAATACACCATGCTTTCTCTTATATGAGATGTAATCAGCTTCACTGCTGTGCCATTATATTACCTTAAGGCACTGAAAAAATATCAAACAGGGTCACTTAGGTGAACAATAAAATGCAAAAAGTGTAAAAGGGAGGAAGAGAAAGAAGAGGAGAAAAGAGAGGGGCGAGAAAAGGAGGGAAGGAGGGAGGGAAGGAAGGAAGGAAGGGGAAGGGAAGAGGCAAGGAGGGAGGGGCAGAGAGGGAAGGAGGGGGAGGGAGAATGCTAATAGCAACAAGACAATTCCAACAGATCCTGGAGTGGACAACTGATCCTGAAGAACACACCAACTTTAAAGTGCCAGTAAGCCTGAGAACCATCAGAGCAGAAGAGAGCTTCAGATGAGTAAGAATGAAATGAGATAAAACTGGTTTGGGACCCTCAGAGCTGTGATCCTCCCTCACTTTTCTTTCACAGCTCACTCCAATATATCAGAAAGTCCCACTGGCTCTACCTTAAAAACATATCCAGAATTTGACCTTTCCTCCTCACATCTACTCTGGTCTGAGCCCAAATCGTCTCTTGTCTGGGTCACGGCAGTGGTCAGGAGACCTGAGCCCCAGTGGGGTGTGGCCTGGTGCCCCTTATCTTCTGGAACTCTTTCCCTCCCACCTCTATGTGCAGCTTGCACTATGACCTCTCCCCCAGGCCACAGGGGCACTAATGCTGGGCTGAGCTACGGCAGGCCCATAACACTGAAAGGGACGGGAGCTGCCCTGGTGGAGACGGGGGCTGGGGCGATGGCAGGTTCTAGCTCTCTGACTCAGGCTCAAAATCATGCTGGCCTCACTAGGAGGGCAGGAGGCTACATCTCCATTAAATGTCTGTTGAGATTTAGGAACATAGGGGAATAGAGTAGCAAATTACGAATATACTAGAACGTGTCCAAAGAGGCCTGTAGCCTTTACTAAGAGGAAGAGAGGGAAAGAGGAAGAGAAAGAAAGATATAAGCAGGAAGATTATTTACTAGCTCTGTCCTAGTTGGTCTGCCTGAATGCAGGTAAGAAACTCAGACCGCTGAGGGCCAGCCACGGAGGGGCTTGGGTCCAAGGTAGGGAGCAGAGAAGTTAGAGTAGGACTGAACATGTGTAGGGTGAGTGGGACAGAGGGATGTTTCATCATGGCCAGTCTGAGTGTGACCATTGGAGTGAGGCGGAGATGAAGTTACCAGAGGTTTAAAGAGGCTCAGGAAGCCACGAGGCTAGGAGCTGGCCGGGCACCCAAAGGGATAAGGACATCACCCTGAGTCCGCACTCTCTGTGCAAGTGAGCCCCTCACTGGGCCTGGGCATCACAGCTCAGCGTGTCTGTGTGAGGCTAAACTCTGCAGGAGTGGGCTTGGCTGGGAAGCCTCTTGCCCAACACTGGGGCTGGAAGGACAGAGTATCCCCGTGAAGAAAGCCAACCACCCAGGCTGTGCACCCTGCCACCTTCCCAGGCCCCTCTTGTCCAGTACAGGAAACATGGATCCAGATGCAGATCCTGCCAGTCACCTTCACTGACCAGAATTCACCCATATTTAGATCTATTCACATTAGCTTATCCTCTGAGGGTGGCTAATTACAGAGCTAAGTCTGATAGACCCTTAATTTTGGACTTTCCAGCGCCCAGAACCATGAGAAATAAATTTGTTTAAAAGCCACCCAGTTATGGCATTTGGTTATAATCGCCCAAATGGACTATGACAATCACTTAATTAAAACATTTTAAACATTTGATGAATATTAATCAGCCCACTGCTTTGTGAATTCCAAATATCCCTAAACATCTCTGTTCTGATTCCTAATTGAAATACTCAGCATCATGTCATATTTTACATTCTGACTTTAGATTTAAATGTACTATATCTAATACCCATGAAACTCAGTGTCATCTAATGAGCTGCCTGGAAAATATGTGTCTCCTTGCATTTAAGAATGTATTATGGATCAATGTTCAGTTACATCTATTTATAACTTTTTTTCCCATTAAATTTATTGGTACATTTTGGGTATAAAATACAGCTACATTCATCATTAGGATCTTGTACCTTTACATGACATATCTTGGTTCTTATTTTTTCTCCATTCCCTGTCCTCCCTTCACCCCCTGCACCCTTCCCTATTTACAAAGACTTTGTTTCCATTTTTTTCCTTTTCTCATATTTTTTCATTCCCCTTCTTTCCTTTCCCCTACCCTTCCCACTTCCCCTACTCCATTAGACCTTTTCTTCCTATGACACAATATCAATTATACATTTTTTAAAAATTACAATATCAAGATTTAGATGCCAGGGACTTAGCTCAGTGGTTCCAGCATCTGCCTCACAAGTGCAAGGATCCAAGTTCGATCCCCGGTACAAAAAAAAAAAAAAAAGATTTAGAGGACATTATAAAAGATTTTACAGACTTTAAAAGGATATAGAAAGCATATTACAAATATCTTTTTTGAAATAAATTTGAAAACTTCTATGAAGTACCTTGGAAGACAAACTAATGAAACTGACTCTGGAGGAAATATAAAATTTGAATAGCATCTATTAAAGAAAGTATATTCTTAGCTTGAAAACCTACCTATATGACAACAACAGGCTCATATACATTTTAACTGATAAATTATGTCAAACATTTAAAGTAGAAAAAAGAAGGAACACTTCTCCCCTCATTGTAGGAAATCAACACTGTACTAATACTAAAACTGGATGAAGATAATAGAAGAAAAAGCATGAACATAAATAAAATTTGTTTAACAAAACAAACTATTAGAAGTCCAATCTGGCAGTATGTAGTAAGTGGTTTTATTACAGAGATAGCAGTGTTGGTTCAGCATTGGAAGTCATCATTTTAACAAAGGAAAGGAAAAAGCCATATGATCCTATCAGTAGTTGCAGAAAAAGTATTGGTCTAAATTGTACAGCTGTTCATGGTAAAAGCTATCAGGAGACTAGAAGTAGAACAGAACTTTCTGAACAGATCAAAGACATGTACTCCATACTTCCAGCAAAAACGCCTTATAT
The DNA here is from genome assembly GCF_000247695.1 of Heterocephalus glaber. The sequence goes on along the minus strand of NW_004624785.1, from coordinate 8,227,582 downwards.
GAAAGGAAAAGATACAATGCTTTCTCCCTAAGGTGGGGAACAAGGGCAGATATGCCTACTCCTCATCTGTCCATTAAACTTTGAAACATAGACCTAAACCAAAATAGTCTGGCAATAAAAAGAAACAAATACCATAGGATTGGCAAGGTAGAAGTAAAATCTTTATATGTAGATGAAATGATCATCTACAGAGAAAATACTAAGAAATCTCTAGGAACCCCTAGAACTTGTATTTGAATTTAGCAGGATTAGAAAACACAAGGTCTATACAAAAATTCAGGTCTGTGTATACTTGCTATAAATGAAGAACTGGATACTGAAATTTAAAAGTTATGTAGGAGTAGAAAGGACCTGGAAAAGTAAAAAGAAAAAAAATAACAATGTTGGAAGACATTTATTACCTAATTTTAAGACTTCTTCCAAAGCTACAGTAATCAAGGCAATGTTGGCATAAGGAAAGACACAGATCAATGGAATAAAAAAGAGAATCCAGAAATAGAACCACATATGTATGGTCTACTGAGTTTTGAAAGATTATTTAACATTAACATTCTATAGAACATAAACTCAACTCAAGAGCAGAGGAAAAGATAATGTTTTCAACAAATGGTACTAGAACACCTGGTATCTGCATGTAAAAAATTAACCTCGACCCTTTATTTCCATACATAAAAATAACTTGAAAGGATCTATGAATCTAAATATGAAGACTAAAACTATAAAACTTTAAGAAGAAATTATAAGGGAAAATGTTCATGAATTTAGGGTAGGCAAGAATTTCCTAGGATACAAAACCATGATGTATAAAAGAAAAAAATTGATAAATGAGATTCTATCAAAATTTAGAACTTTAAAAGACATTGTTAAAAAATGAAAAGTAGTCCTTAACCAAAACATGTATTTTGTTTGGCACAGGGGATCGAACTCGGGACCTTGTGCTTGCGAGGCAGTTGGTGGAACCACTGAGCTAAATCCCCAGCCAACCAAAACATATTTATAATACATACAACCTATGGCCAGAATATATAAAGAACTCTTTCAGCTCATTAATAGACAAATCAATTAAAAAGTAGACATAAGAAGATGATAAATAGCCAGTACAGCACAAGGAAAGGTGTGCAACTCTAGAATCAGAAAAATACTAATCAGTACAATAAGATCATATTATAAGTGTATTTATAACTTTAACATGTAGTGGACACCCTCTTGGTTCTGACCAATCCCCCCACCATACTTTTTCTTTTATAATACAGAGGATTGAATCTAGGGCCTTTCCATCCCAATTCATTATTATTTTTATTTTGAGACAGGTTCTCACTAAGTTGCTCAGGCTGGCCTCGAACTTGCAATCTTCCTGCCTCAGCCTCCTAATCTCTCTCTTCTATTCTTTCTTCAGAAATGAAGAAGACAAGCTGGGAACATGAGCTTTTCTGAATGCTTAGTCCACACAAAGTGCCAAGTCCAATACTGGGCACATACTAAATGCTAAACAAAAAGGTTAGTTATTAACTTTCTCATGACGAAGTTGGCAGTGTATTCTTTTTAGGTGAGAATCTCATTGGTTTCTGTTGTTATTGTTAAAGGACCCAAGGACTGGATCACTTGTGTGTGAAAAGATAGGTCCTAGAACATGATGTAAAAGTATCTCAAGACAAAACAAGGCCTCACTGTTCCAGAACAGAGAGGGAGCGTTGAGCCTGTGTAGCTGGTGGCGATCAGGGCAAAGGGACAGGAGAGAGGGAGAGCTCAAGAAGAGGCTGGGGAAGACAGGAAAGCCTGACCAAGGAGCACCCTGTGGCTGGTGGGGACAGTCAGTGGACAGAAGAACCAGGGCGTCCAACATCAAGTTTTACCTTCAGTGCTTTGCTATGGGAGGCTGAAAACCCTCTTCCTCTGCTTCCAGCAACCTCTGAAGTCAGCCCATTTTGTACCTTGAAGGAGGAGTCAGCTGGTTACCATTTTCAGAGAGAAAAGCAATTTGATTTGGGAGTCCCACTTTTTTTGCCAGAAATTTTGGGGTGTGAAATCAGGCTGCTCAAGCTAAAGGTACCAGAGTGATGGCCTGTGAGGATTGCTAGTTACTGTTAAAGGGAAACTCTCAAAAAGTAGAACCACACCCTTTACATAATATAATATAAACATGTGTGAAAGATTTTATTTAACCAATTAATTTAAGAGGGGACCGATAAGATATTTAACTGACTCAAAAGAGGGCCTAGAGAATAGACACATCTAGGAGTCGTGAAAGCTGAAATGAAGTTGCTAGTAGATACAAATGAGCTGGTTAATAAGTACTGAAAGTGTATTAATAGATTGGTTAATATGTACAGATACTAAAATGTCATATTTAAAATCATCTTTTCTCCAGGGTCAAAAATCAATCACATCTATATATAAAAATGTATCTGAATTTTTGCAGTAGAGAATCATTTATATTAATATCAGTTTTCTGCAACTTGTAAATGCTAACCCTGAAGGAGCTACAAACAGACCCCTAGCATTCCCCTGAAAGCGACTCAGAGCTGGGTGAGATGGCGTGCACCTGTATTCCTGGCCACTCCAGAGGCTGAAGCAGGAATGTCAGAAGTTAGAGTCCAGCCTGGGCAACTAGAGAGTCCCTGGCTCAAAATAAAATTTTAAAAAGGGCTGAAGTTGTAATTCAGTGTTGGAGTTCTTGGTTAGCATGTGTGAGGCCCTGGATTCAATTCCCAGTACTACAAAAGAAAAAGGAAGGAAGGAAGAATGGAAGAAAGGAATGCAAGAAGGTAAATACACACTCAGTAATTTTTTTCCCATCTCAAAGTCTTTCACATTTTTTCTTGACAATCTTAATCCACAAAATGGGGCTAAACTTCCATGTGAGGTTGCTCTGAGGATCACAAATAAGTGTTAAATGGTCTAGAACTGACTGATGCATAGCAACAGTGCTGTGATTATGATGCTGCCGTACTGGATGAGTGCTTACTGAGTCACTGATGAATGTACACCATTTTAAGAGAGTCACGATCTGGTAGCAGATGGCTTTCATAATGCTGACTTTGTCACTTGGATGACCGCTTTATAACTTTACAGCTATCTGCCACCGCTGTTATATACATGGCTAAGGAATCAGTTCAGTGTCCTCTTGATGGCACAGCAGTTTGTCCTATACCTAATTTTGTCACTTCTTTATGAATATCTCCAAAAAATTAAATAGGGAATCATTAGTATTACTTTTTTTTTTGTACCAGGGCTCGAACTTGGGACCTTGAGCTTTCGAGGCAGGCAATGGAACCACTGAGCTAAATCCCTGGCCCCATTAGTATTACTTTTACTCAGCACTCATTTATGCATTAATTACTCACAGAATAAAGCTTTTAGTAACAAATATAAAAAGCTGGAGGATGATGGAGGCTCATTCACAGCTGCTTGAACAAATATATCCCAGAGGTGCCAAGTGACAATGTCAACCCAAGGGAGCTCTCTAGTAGTATGATCAATAGCTTGTCCATCCTTCCGGATCAACTTTAAGTTTCAAAATTTCAGTTAAGATATATTAATCAATCTTGCAGCTGATGCAATGCACAGAAGGGTAATAAATGTGATAGATGATATGCCAAGTTCAAACTTATTTCTGTTGTAGATAAAAAACAAAAAGCTGAGATGTAAGGGGGATAAAAGAAGGTCCCGTATGGTGGTTTAATCAATTACACATGCCCAGGAGAAGGGAGACCATGTCCATGGCAGTAGTCACGGAAAAAGATGAAGCAGGTTGTAGGTAACCTGGCCAATGGAAGACTCAGCATGAATCTTTCATGTGATGCCGCCTCTAAAATAGATCATGTAAATTAAGTTTCATTAATAGAAGTAGAGACAGTGTCTGGATCATAAGAGGTAAAACTGTGTTAAGAAGAACCACAGCATAAATATGGGATTTGATTTTTAAGAAAAGTGTAAACTAATCTAAAACATCCAGAGCAGGCCAGATGATGTATGTTCTGAAAAATCAGTTCAAAGCCTTTTGTGCAGAATGAAAAGAGGATGTGTTCAGTGTTTTTCCAAAGGGAAGACCTAGCACAGATGCACAAAAGTAGTGAGGAGGTACAACCTTTTTGCCTAATAATTAGAGCTGATTAGCAATGTCACAGGATATGATGAGACACAGGACACAGTGAGCTTTTGTTCACAGAAAATTCAGGCAGAGAGAGCAGATGGCTCATGGAAGGGTTGCTGTAGTAGGGGCTCTTATTTGGATGAGAGGCTGAGTAAGATGCTGAACAAGGGTTCAGTCTAATTCTAAGACTATGGAATCATTGAGTAAATCAATGTACTTAAATAAGTGTAATGGAAGTGGAAGATTATTGTTTTTGTTTTAGTTCCAAGAGAGTATAAACTGTTGTTTTACTACCTCACCTTCTTCTTCCAGCTAGACTTGTTTTTGTTTTTTTGAGACAGGGATCTTGTTACGTAGCCCAGTCTGACCTTGAACTCACTATGTAGCTGAGGGTGACCTCAAACTCCTAGCAATCCTCCTTTCAGAGCCTCCCATGTGCTGGGATTACAGATGTGCACCACCACACGTGGCTTAGAGTGATTTGAATGATTGTGCCTAAGCCAGAAAATGTTTCTGTCTAGAAGAGTCCCAACTCCTTTCACGACTTGATTCTTACTATATGACAGCCCCAGGACAAACGGCTCCTTTCCATTGGCAGCAAATCCAGCTGCATACAGATGAGCCTGCCAGGGAACCTGTGCCACCCTTGCCCTTAAGCTTCTCAGCACAAGGGTGGCAAGCTGCCTAACTGTTTACTTTCTGGATCATTTCATTGTGTGCTTTATTTTCCTTTGTATTTTTCAAAAATTTCTATTTGAATCTTGAACTGAGTAAAGAAATAAGACCTTTAAGTAATCTGAGTCATTGAAATAAAACATGTCTTTTTCTTTAAATGTTTTTTTTTTGTCAAGAAAAAGCAGCAAAAATGAGGCAAGCTTCAAAACAAACAATCAAGACCACTGTTAACTCCATAGAAAACTCATTCTCCCAATTTGGGACAATCAATTTTATACTTTGTTTTACGTCTCTTCTACTAGCTCACAGGCATTTTAGGGAAATGAGGGGAAAGACATGCTTCCTGGAAGCATCAGTTTTCTCTAACAAGGGCGACCTGAATTACCTTCATGTTCACTGATGGGTCGCCTTGTAGCAAAGTCCACTCATACTGGACAATGGCATGGTCATCTGAGCTTTCGCGGCCATCTAGAATCACTTCATCTGTGGGCAGATGCAAAACCACATCCTGTCCAGCCTTGCTAAGTGGAGGTGCATCTTGGTCTATAAAAGAAAAAAAAAGTCATAGTAAAGAGATGGCTCCCTAATTGTTTTTCTAATTTATGAAGAACTATCTTATTTGGTGAATAGATTTCATCCAGCAAAGAACTGTTAAGAGAATGAATATTAAGTGGAACTTATTTTCCTATTGATTTTCATTTTATTCTCTTTACATAATAAACAATGAGAATATATAGTGAATATAGAATTTGGCTGTGATACACACAGAAGAGGAAGTATGGAGTGTCAGCTATTAGCAATAGCTATGGACAAAGTCGTGGGTACAAGACAATGTGCTGGGGTCCACCAAGATGTCAATTAAAAGTAGTTTTAATTTCTGTAATAAATTTTTTAGTTTATAAACGACTGAAGTTCAAAGTTCCATTAAATGAATTTATTTTTTAAAAAGATTCCTGAAACTAACCTCAGTAAGACCAAATTCACTTTTTATATAGATTTTATTTTTTCTTAACCTCAAGTTTTCAAAATAAGAGTGATACAGAGTGTTTAATAGAGGGGAAATTTATCAAATTTGGAAAGTTAAGGCAACCTTGAATCCATACTAAGTAAAGCCCACACAGAAATTCTCTGAAATCTAGTTTTTTACCTAGGAAAATAGAGGAGGTTTACAGACCTACTAACTAGTTTTTTTTTTTTTTTTTTGGTACCAGGGATTGAACTCGGGTCCTTCTGCTTGCAAGGCAGGTGCTGGAACCACTGAGCTAAACTCCCAGCCCAACTAACTAGTTTTTATGATAGAATCAGCACACTGAGTTTCTGTTGAGATGTCCTAAAAGAGCAAAACATGTATGTTCAGAGTCTGCCAAAAAAAAAAATGTATACACCAGGAAAAGAAAAACTTGTATAAATATTTTAATACTAAATTTATTGATACATCATGAGATTAATTAATACAAGTTACCTTTAGCTTCTACAGTTACAAGAGATGTTCAAAGTGGTGGCCATTAGCTTCCAGACATTTATTAGTATGGAAAACTGCTGAAGTGTGTATATTTTTTTGGTGGACTCTATTTTTACCTTTGATCTAGAATATGGCTAAATAATTTAAGGTTATAGGGAATAAGCACAGTTGCTTATTGTATGTTATTGCCTCAAGAAGATCAACTCCCTCTATTAGGAGGAAACAGGAAGCCTGCCCTTAAAAGAGATTGGGAGATCCTAGCCGGCACTTCCTTGATTCTGCTGTCTCATGATGTAAATGGTTTGCTCCACCACAAGTTTCTTTCATGAAAGATGTGTCATCCTGGACAATGGCCTGACGCAATCGGGCTGCTTGATCTTGAGTTGGAACCTCCAGAACTGGGAGTCAAAATAAGCCTTTCTCCCTGTGAGGTATTTTGTAATAAGTAGCAAGAAAGCTGGCTAATAAAATCAGTAACTCTGATTGAAATAAGCCAAGTCAACAACTCCTTGCCTAAGAAGAGACTTGTTCTGCCTTTTTCCTCTCTGAGCAAAGACCCAGAGCCTATTTTTATTCTGCTTCTCCCACTTTAAGAGAAACATGACATTTACATCACAATAGACCTGTTCTAGAATGTTGCCCTTTCCTTTGATTCTGAAAGGTTCATAGTTGCCACAGACTAGTTTACCACTTAATAATTCAGGGAAATACCTTATAATTCAGCAGTTGTATTTTATAGTTGACAGATGTGCATTAACATTTACTTTAAAATACTATATTTTTTTTGTGGTATTGGGGATTGAAACTACGGCCTTTGCACTGAGCCTTACCCCTAGTCCTATTTATTTTTATTTCAATACAGGGTCTCTCTATGTTGCCCAGGCTGGCCTTGAACTTAGAACTCTCCTGCCTCACTCTCCTGAGTAACCAGGATTATAGATGTGTGCCACTGCGCCAGTTAAAATACTATTTTTAAGTAGACACACTAAAATGTGGTATAAAGAACAATGCACACTACTAATAATTTTTTAAATCTCTCAAAAAGTTTACCTTAAAAATTTAACACGGAAGGATCAAATAAGTGCTGAAATATCTTACATATTATAAAACTAATTAATCCTGCCTCTCCTGAAAGAAAATCTTGTCATTTATTTTTATTTAGAAGAGCTTTAAGATACTATTTATGAACCTAGTGAAATCCTCATATCCTCTAAATTGACCTGTGATGTATTTGAAATAACAGAGATAATGCTTCCTTTTCAGTTCAAGTCCAGGTCAATTACACTGTACAATGTATTTTACAATAAGCAGAGCTTCTCTACCCTTAAAATAAACACATGACAACAGGAAAAGGACAGGCTACTACTTAACAATGGCTGACTTGTTAAAGATAAATGTAATTTTGAATTTTCATTTGTAAAATGTAATAAACCTATGTTAAGTACTATGGAAACACTGACTTCTTTTGAAAACTAAACATCATTGATAAGACCTACAGAGGTAAAATAAGACTTGCAATAATTTAGATTGAATGCATCAAGGTGGGGTTTTATCCAGAGAAGAAGGATACTGTTAGTGGTCGTATTCATAACACCCTGCTAGGTACAGAGCCTTTGTGACGAAGATGTTCTAGGTCTCTACTGCGTGGGCACAAATGATAGAAACCAGGCCAAGACACTAGAAAGGGTCCCAAGTGAGGAACAGAAGTAGGGAAGACTGAGGGAAGAGGCTCAGATATACGGGTAAAAACCATCCTGTGGTTTTTT
>NW_004624785.1:8187801-8212613 GCF_000247695.1 Heterocephalus glaber | reverse complement strand
TTTTTTTTTTGGTACCAGGGATTGAACTCGGGTCCTTCTGCTTGCAAGGCAGGTGCTGGAACCACTGAGCTAAACTCCCAGCCCAACTAACTAGTTTTTATGATAGAATCAGCACACTGAGTTTCTGTTGAGATGTCCTAAAAGAGCAAAACATGTATGTTCAGAGTCTGCCAAAAAAAAAAATGTATACACCAGGAAAAGAAAAACTTGTATAAATATTTTAATACTAAATTTATTGATACATCATGAGATTAATTAATACAAGTTACCTTTAGCTTCTACAGTTACAAGAGATGTTCAAAGTGGTGGCCATTAGCTTCCAGACATTTATTAGTATGGAAAACTGCTGAAGTGTGTATATTTTTTTGGTGGACTCTATTTTTACCTTTGATCTAGAATATGGCTAAATAATTTAAGGTTATAGGGAATAAGCACAGTTGCTTATTGTATGTTATTGCCTCAAGAAGATCAACTCCCTCTATTAGGAGGAAACAGGAAGCCTGCCCTTAAAAGAGATTGGGAGATCCTAGCCGGCACTTCCTTGATTCTGCTGTCTCATGATGTAAATGGTTTGCTCCACCACAAGTTTCTTTCATGAAAGATGTGTCATCCTGGACAATGGCCTGACGCAATCGGGCTGCTTGATCTTGAGTTGGAACCTCCAGAACTGGGAGTCAAAATAAGCCTTTCTCCCTGTGAGGTATTTTGTAATAAGTAGCAAGAAAGCTGGCTAATAAAATCAGTAACTCTGATTGAAATAAGCCAAGTCAACAACTCCTTGCCTAAGAAGAGACTTGTTCTGCCTTTTTCCTCTCTGAGCAAAGACCCAGAGCCTATTTTTATTCTGCTTCTCCCACTTTAAGAGAAACATGACATTTACATCACAATAGACCTGTTCTAGAATGTTGCCCTTTCCTTTGATTCTGAAAGGTTCATAGTTGCCACAGACTAGTTTACCACTTAATAATTCAGGGAAATACCTTATAATTCAGCAGTTGTATTTTATAGTTGACAGATGTGCATTAACATTTACTTTAAAATACTATATTTTTTTTGTGGTATTGGGGATTGAAACTACGGCCTTTGCACTGAGCCTTACCCCTAGTCCTATTTATTTTTATTTCAATACAGGGTCTCTCTATGTTGCCCAGGCTGGCCTTGAACTTAGAACTCTCCTGCCTCACTCTCCTGAGTAACCAGGATTATAGATGTGTGCCACTGCGCCAGTTAAAATACTATTTTTAAGTAGACACACTAAAATGTGGTATAAAGAACAATGCACACTACTAATAATTTTTTAAATCTCTCAAAAAGTTTACCTTAAAAATTTAACACGGAAGGATCAAATAAGTGCTGAAATATCTTACATATTATAAAACTAATTAATCCTGCCTCTCCTGAAAGAAAATCTTGTCATTTATTTTTATTTAGAAGAGCTTTAAGATACTATTTATGAACCTAGTGAAATCCTCATATCCTCTAAATTGACCTGTGATGTATTTGAAATAACAGAGATAATGCTTCCTTTTCAGTTCAAGTCCAGGTCAATTACACTGTACAATGTATTTTACAATAAGCAGAGCTTCTCTACCCTTAAAATAAACACATGACAACAGGAAAAGGACAGGCTACTACTTAACAATGGCTGACTTGTTAAAGATAAATGTAATTTTGAATTTTCATTTGTAAAATGTAATAAACCTATGTTAAGTACTATGGAAACACTGACTTCTTTTGAAAACTAAACATCATTGATAAGACCTACAGAGGTAAAATAAGACTTGCAATAATTTAGATTGAATGCATCAAGGTGGGGTTTTATCCAGAGAAGAAGGATACTGTTAGTGGTCGTATTCATAACACCCTGCTAGGTACAGAGCCTTTGTGACGAAGATGTTCTAGGTCTCTACTGCGTGGGCACAAATGATAGAAACCAGGCCAAGACACTAGAAAGGGTCCCAAGTGAGGAACAGAAGTAGGGAAGACTGAGGGAAGAGGCTCAGATATACGGGTAAAAACCATCCTGTGGTTTTTTGTTTTTTTTTTGGTACCAGGGATCGAACTTGGGACCTTGTGCTTGCGAGGCAGGCGCCTGAACCACTGAGCTAAATCCCTGGCCTGTCAGGTGTTTTTTTAATCGTAACACTTTAGAAAAACCTTTCCCATGACCCCAATATGATCATAACTGGTTTTGGTATATGTTGTTCTACTTTTCCATATAATGCTAATGACTATATGTGATTATATTATTATAACTGCTGCCACTTACTGGGTAACTTCTTTTGTTTCAGGCACCATGCTAAATTTATAGGCATAACCTCTCTTAACTTTCACTAATAGTCTCTGAAGTAGGATTATGATCTGTATACTACTGATGAGGAACCTAGCTCAAGAGGGATAAGTTAGTGACCTAAGATCACACTCGCACACACACAGACACACACACACGATCAATTTATTGGCTTATGGATCAGCCCAGATATTTCTAACTCAAATGTTCTTTCCACTATACTTGGAGGTACCCTAAGTGTATTCCTCTTGCTACAGATATAATTTTACATTCAGAATTGAATCTATTAACGTATTGATATATTCTGTTAATATGTATTCATACATCCTAGCAGTGCCCACGTAATTACTCAAATTTCACAATTACTATTTTAATTTCCTAATCCTTTCTATTGGACATTTATCTTGTTGTCAACATTTTCCCCACCATTATAAATAATACCATAATAAATACACTTTGGCTTATGCTTTTATTTTTATTTTTGCTTATGGTTTTTATTAGCACAGATCATTTTCCTGAAAAATACTGCAGAACAATGAATATTAGTGTACTCTGCTATGTATTTCCAAATTGATTTCTTAGAGAGCGGTACCAGTTTACACTATCGGTGACCATGCAAGAGTATATGGTTTCCACATGTGTGCCAAGTTGAATAAACTTATTTTTGCCTATCTAATAAGCACAGGCTGACATTATTTACATTTCTTAGATTATTTCTAAGTTGAACATTGTTTCACATTTATCAACCACACTTCCTCTTTGGGAACTATTTCCTCATGCCCTTTGGCCATTTGTTTTTGTTTTTCTGACTCATAATTATTTCATATTTTACCAGGCTCTTCTTTGCAATTCTTTTTGTTTCTTGACATGAAGTTTATATATACATAAGGCATGTTCACCCTTGATCTTCATGACAACCTGTGCTGGAAGGCAAGCAGGCATTCAATTCCATATATATATATATATTTTTTCTAACCTCTTCCTTCATAACCTCTTCAATGGATTAGAAAGCTATCTTCTTTCCAGATACAGTATGTAAGAGTAGGTTTATCTTCCAGTTTTCCTAACTATGGAATAAACTGGGGCTTAATTAAAAAAAAAAAAGGATTGTTCAGAATTGTAGGTCTAAATGTATTTCCCTCAACACTGCCAACCAGTTATATGAATATTATTTATTAAATAGAATTGTTTATTTATGACACAAAGGGGAGTAGATGAAAATGTGAGAAGGTAATGAGGATATTGGTAGGCAGCTGGGGAGGGATCAGCCCTGACCTGACCTCAAAGGTCCAGTCCTTCCTTTGCACTTGGAGCAGACGAGAGAAAGGCTGGGGGTGGCAGCAGGTGCTCTGCAGAGGGGAGAGCAGAACTCTACCTAGAGGCTTTGATTTTCTCTAACATGGAGGGGCTGACTTCCCAAATTCTTCCCAGATATACAGGATTTCAAGCTATTCATGGAGAAAAACATGAAAATTCTGGTCCCTGAGGCCTGGGAGGTTAAATTCACAGCTCCTCCAGGACCCCAACTACCCTGGTTTCCACCTCTCACAACCTCCCTACCAACACACCTCACTTTTATCACAACATACCATCCTCCTGCACCTCCCAACCAGGGCCCTACAACAATACCATGGGCAGGTGCACTGCCCTTCTTAGGCATGCCCACCCCTGATCCTCACGACAACTTGTGCCAGAAGGCAAACAGGCACTCAAGTCTCAAGGGCATTAGCAAGGACTTGTAAGGGGGAGGAGATGGGCCTGATACCCAGGTTTTAGGACTCTAAGCACCCTGCTCTACTCCCCAAATTCTGTAGCAGGCAGGTTCAACCAATTCATCCACCCAGCATCTCTCCAGTACCCTCCATTCATTCCTGCAGTTTCCCACCACCCCCTACTGTCCAACCCAGGGGCTGCAGATTGGCAGGAGCTAATGGAGAAAGCACAAGAGCAGCTCTATGACTCAGCTCCACAACCTACTTGCTGTGTGACCTTCCAGCAAATGTCTTTCCCTCTACAAGCCTTCCTAAAATACTAGGGATATAACAGAACCTGGATCTCTGGGCTGCTGTGAGGACAGATGAGTTCATGCATAGAAAGCATTTACAATGGCTCCTCACACCAAACCCAATAAATGTGGGCAATAAATAGGCCCATGGGTTCAGCCATAAATTTGTGCTAGTGTATCCCATCCAATCCTGCCTTAGTTCTTTGTGATCCTTTATTTGGACATTGTAACAACTTCTCTAACAAACATTTGCACTCTCATTGAGCTTCCAACTCCACATGCTCCAGGATTCGGGATAAAAAGAATTCAAGAAGGTAAAACTTAAGTCTGAGAAGCCTAAAGAACTCTGACAGGTTTAACATCTGGGTAAGGGAAACCCAGAACACCGGGAAATAAATAACCTGTACTCTCCCTGAAGAATAGGTAGTGGGAGCCCCTGCACTGGGGCTTTCCCTTCAGCATTTCCACATTGCGGGGGACCTGAAGAAGGCTGAACGGTTCTCCCACAAAGGAGACCACCAGCAGTCACCTGTTCTTATCCCAAGATATGTACAGAACATAATTCCCAAGATAAACTCTCCCTACAGAAGGGAAGGACAAAGATGGGAGTTGGAGAAAAAGCGACTGGAAAACTGCTGCAACCCAAACTTGCTGCTATTGTTAGTTTCCCTGTGTATTTCTCTTTCTCTTGGTTTACACAGGAAAGCTCATTTGGCAACGTTAGTTTCTTCCAGATGAGTAGTGAGAACAAGGGGAAGAAGAGTTGTTTCTTTGCTGCTGGGTTACTTTGGTTCCCGTTTGGGCAGACAGGAAGGGTAGGTACTGTAATCGTGGGGGAGGGCTCCGGGTGGCTGGGTGGGGGTGGGGCTCCAAGTGCAAGCGCTGTTTGCCTCAGCTTCAGAACGGAACCCGAGGGTCTTTCCCAGTGTCTGGCCCAAAGCTGTTGCAGGGTAGCCTTGTGACTCTGAGCCTCGCTCAGGTGTTGGTAGGAGAGGGCGTCAGGGCGTCACAGACACAGATTTCCTAACCCTTCTGGGTGGATCCTCATGGAGAATCCAGACGCTGGAAGTGGCCGAGGGTACCTTGCTCCCTGATCTTTCTAATGATGTCATTCATGTCACTATAAATCAAGCACCCCCAGGATGAGGAAACACACTGAGCTTGACCGCAAGGGAGCTCAGTCAAGGGTCTCATCCTCTCAGCGACACCAATTTCCAACTGTGAGAATTTTTTTTGTGCCCTGTGTCCCGACTCATTTACAGCACCCTCAGAAAGTAAAATCATACAATCGCCGTTGTTTTTAGCTCTTCTAAAAAGAGACATGCCCCAAACCCTTCTTATTTTCATCCAAAAGCAAGCCCCTTCTTTCCACTCTTTACCAAATCGAACGGTACTTTTCCTTTCTGCCTGATGAAGCCAAATTAAAGAAGCAGAATCATGAACCGCCACATCTCTTGCCCTGACAAGAGACAGAAGTGGGTGTTAGGAGCAATTTCACATCTAATTAGATTTTGTTCTTGCAATTACCTGAAAAAAACCATGCATTAGAAAACTGGGACTCGAAAAATATTTTTTTTTTGTCTGAGCTTTTCTCTTCCTCTTACAGTCCAATTTCGGTCAATCTCTCAGATCACCCCTCCCCCCGAAAAATTTCAGCAGCAGCCCACTGAGCCACTGCTGCCAATCTACCGGGGTTTTCAGGCACCATTCCTAGGCCACTTTCCTGGTCACCTGCAGCCCATATAACTTGCAATGAGAAAGGGAAGCCCAGCGGTCCTGTCCAGGAGGGTCTTCAACCCGATAGGTGCAAGGACAGGGGGACCCTTTCGGGGTGGACAGGTGACGCTTGCCGGCTGGACAGGGGCCCGGCTGAACCGGGAACCCTCGCGGGCCAGCGCGAGCGCGCTTACCCAGCTCTGGCGAGGCCCCCGAGGTGGCCCGGACCAGGGCTCCGGGTCCGAGGCCGCCCTGCTCGGCGTCCGGCGTCCGGCGGAGACGGTAGCTGCGGTAACCGCGGTGGGGAGCGAACTTGCAGACGCTGCGGCCGCGCGCCGTGCAGTTGAAGAGGAAGCAGCCTAGCGCGGCGGCCGGGGGCGCGGGCCGCGGGGGCAGCTCGACTACCGCTACGGAGCAGCGCGGCTCGGCGCAGCAGGCCGCCACGCACTGCCGCCAGTCCCACACGGCCGCCGGCGCCCGCAGGAAGCTGGCGCCCGCCGCCAGGGAGTCCTTGGTGCGGATGATGGCGTCCGGGAGCGCTCTGTAGCCGTCGCCGCCCGCGCCCGGGCAGCCCTCCCGCGGGCCTCCGCCCGCTCGCAGCTCGAGCTCCAGCTCCTCGGCCGGCGGCTCCCGCTGCAGCTGCCGACGGAAGTCCTCCAGCAGCTGCTGCACGCCCGACAGCTGCGCGTGCAGCTCGGACAGCGGCGGCCCGGACGCGCGGCCGTTCGGCAGCCAGAGGCAGAGCAGCAGCAGCCCGCGCAGCGCCCGGTCTCCCGAGCGCGCCCGGGCGGCGCAGGCCATGGCGGCCGCAGTGGGCGCGGGGCGAGACGGACGCTAGGCCCTGGCCTCACGGCGCGGCGCCCCCGGCCCCCGGCTGCTCCCCAGAGGCTGCGGGCGGGCGGGAGGCATAGCCAGCCGGCCTTCTCCCGGTCTCGGCGAAGATCAGCACGGCGCGCGAACAGGGCCGGGGCGGGGCGGAGCCGCAAGGAGGGGGCCCAGGGAAGGGGGGCTCGCTGGGCTCCCCGTTCCCCCGCCTGCTGGCGGCTCCTCCCCGCCCCACAGGGCTGTTCCAAGCCTGCTAGGTGTGAGCTGGCACTTGCGGGTGGGGTGGCTGGGAGAAGGGCGTTGCACAAATCCCTGTGATTATTCCAGACAAGGGGCATGCTTAGGTAAGGAAACACCGGGCAGCAGCAGGGATTTTTCCTCCCCAACGCCCCTAACAGTTTTCGCTTTAGATGCCCAAGAGGTTGTGTTTGGGTAGCACAGGGAGGGAGGGCAACAGTACAGAGGAATGTTTTGTCTGTTTGAAAATATAAAAACCAGTAGTCACATTCGCTCAGATTTCCACAGACATAATTAAAAATCAGAACCCGGCCAGTTATAACGACCTGGTGAGCAATCTCTACAGCCTGAGAAGTTGAGGCCTGCAGCTATTAGATCGTGTGAGATCTAGGGCTGATGTGCTTTACTTGAGATAATGTCTAAGAAAACGCCCAAGGCCAAGCCAGGGCGGCACAGCCATCTGTCAGCAGATGTATCTGTATCTTGTTTATTTTCCATTCAGTGTCTGTTTCATTTTCCCCTAATTATGGGCCATGTTTTCCTGCCTTCTACGATGTCCAGAAATTTTAACTAGAAGCTGGACATTGTGAATTGAAACTGTTAAATGTCGGTATTTTAAAGGAAGGGAATAATAAAATAATTTGACAGGAAAATAGCACTGTGCTTTTTAAAAATTTTTTTTCTAGAGTGATATTTAGGAACACACTGCTAGTGGGCACAGAACAGCAGAAGGTAGAAGGTAAAAATACAAAGAAAACAAGAAAAAGAAAAGATAGCCCGTTTTTTCCATTCCATGAAAGGGTGAAATTACAAAGTTTTGAGGGGTGTATTTGGGTGACATTGAGGCTGAAAGAAATAACTTCTTAGCCCTAACGGGTATGCTGGACTTAGGCTAGAGGTTGTTCCACTTATGGGATATTTATCCCACGTAACTGTAGCCATTTTAAGATGATCTTGAAACAATGTAAGGATTCTTTTTTTCTTTTTTCTTTTTTTTTTTTTTTTAGCTATAGCCTAGAACAACTCTAGCAGGCTTGTCATATGAGAAACTTTCACTTATGATAAAAATGCTCCTGTGGAATCACCAACCCTTCCAAAGACTAGTTAATTCTTAATGTTAAAAGAAATCAAAATATACTATGACCTAATATAAACTAGCAATTGTTTATGATTTCAAAGTCTGTCAAACACTTTCACACACGATTTCATATGGCTTTCACAAAGATTCTGAGGCACTTGACCCTGACACCTGCCTGCTCAATAGAATTCCTTTGAGAAGAGTGGAAATGATGTAATGTTTGTTTATCATTAACACGTAGCTGAATATAATACATTATACCTACATAAAGTATACAGTTTGATGAGCTTTAATACATGCATTCACCAGTGAAACCATCACCACAGAACTATCATGCAGAACTATCATCTGCATTAGTTTCCTTGTGCCTCTCTGTCATCCTTCTCTTGGTACTCCATACCTTGTTAGATGTATCAAAAGGTTTCTAGGGGCTGGGGATTTAGCTCAGTGGTTCCACTGCCTGCCTCGCAAGTGCAGGACCCTCGATCCAAAAAAGGTTTCTCCACGCTGGCTATTGGGGATGTGCAAGCTCCAAAACTGTTTTGCTTGCTCCCCAGTGTTTATTTTTCCAACCCTGGTATTTTTTCTGTGCAGGTCCTCTGTCATACTCAGATGGAGACTCAGGGGAGTCCGGAGCTCTCTGCATAGCTCTTTCCTCTCTGGTACTATGAATCTACCTGCCTTGGCCTCCCTGAATTCTCCGTTCTGTTCTCTGAACTCAGAGGGACTGCCAGGCTTTCTTTGGGCTCCCCTACCTGCGACTTGGTTACCTTCTCCAGGCAGGAAGCTGGACAGTCATTAGTTAAGTAACATATTACAGCTGCATCTCTACCAAAGTGTTGTGTTGGCTGTGGTGAGAAAGTGATTTTTACATCTTTACCAGTATGATGTTGGTACTTTTCCTTTGATTCACTCACACTCAAATCATTAGTTTCAAAAAGATTTTGCTTTGAGTTATATTGTATATAAAAGGTTTCATTTAATTTTACATTCCCCCACATTCGTCATTAATGACTGCCTGTGGTTTATCTATGCATGACAATGACTTCCAGATCCAGAAAATGCTTTCTGAATTTTCACTAATGTCCCTGTGGTCAAATTATTTTTATCCTCATTAAAAGAGCTTCTCATTAGTTAGTGTGGAGATTCCTCTAAAAACTAGAATGAGAGGTCCCATTTGACCTAGCTACTCCCTGCTGGGTATAGTCCCAAAAGAATTAAAAGAATCATACCACAGTGATATAGTGGCACAGTTTGTAATAGCTAAATCTTGGAAACAGCCGAAATACCCATCAACTGGTAATTGGATAAAGAAGATGTGTGTGTGTGTGTGTGTGTGTGTGTGTGTATGTGCTTTATAAAATGGCGTAGTACTCAGCTATAAAGAATGAGAAACTAGAGACATTTATAGCTAAATGGATGCACATTGAGGCCATACTCTTAAGTGAAATAAATAGGACACACACATGTAAATACCAAATAGTTTCTCTGGTGTGAGAAACTGAAAGTGTAAATAAGGATCAAAATGTATTAATAGATATTGTGAAATAAGAATAAAAGGTCCAAAGGGGAGGAGGAAGTGGGAAGGGTAGGGGAAAGGAAAGAATGGAAAAGAATAAATATGAGAAAATGAAAAAATGGAAACAGTCTTTGTAAATAGAGAGGAGTGGAGGGGTTGAAGGGAGGCCAGGGGAATGGGGAAGGAAGAAGAACCAAGATGTATCATGTACAGGTACAAATTCCCAGCGATGAATGTGATCATTATGTATACCTAAAATGTACCAATAAATTTAATTTAAAAAAGAGCTTCCCATTGTATTGCTATCATGCATGTGTAAATCGAAAGGAGTGCGTTCACAGGACATAGCACATGACTTTTCAACTTAATATCAGTCTCCATAGAAGAGTTTTCCCCTCAATATTTCCTACTATTGGAGTGGCTTCATTTATATCTGTTTTTTGTCTTTTTTTTGGCTTTGAGACAGTCTTGCTGTGTAATTCAGGCTAGCCTTAAACTCACTACTGAGCCCAGACTGGCCTTGAACTTGTGGCAATCTTGGGAAAAACAATTTAAAGAAGGAAATATTTATTTTGACTTATGGTTTCAGAGGTTTCAGTCCAGGTTGGCTGGCTCCATTGCTGTGGGCCTGTGGTGAGGCAGAAAATCATGGTGCCAGGGTGTGGGGGAGCAAAGTTGTTCACCTCAAGGCAGTCAGGAAGCCGAAAATGAGGGAAAGAGCCACGGAGGAAAGGACAAGATACAGTCCTCAAGATCACACCCCCACGACCCACTCCCTTCTTCACTCAGGCCCCATCTCCTAAGTCTTCATCAGCCCCCAATAATGCTATTCAATTATAAATCCATCAATAGATTAAGCCACTAATGAAGTTAGAGACTTGACGATCCAACTGCTTCCAAAAATCCCACCGCTTAGCACATGAGCTTTTAGGGGAACATCTTAGACTGAAACCATAACACGTGCTTCAGTTCAAGGTGTACCTCCCAAATGTCAATGGATCCATGTATGCACTAGCAGTCAAACATTTCTGAATGCTTTTTAAGATCTCAACTTTTGGTCTAAATTTATTTTTTATCGGCACATCAAAATTGCTCATATTTAGGGTATACCATACAAGTTTAGATACATATATGCATCGTGTAACATTCAAATTAGAACAAGTGGTCTATCTCCTTGAACATTTATCATTTTTGGGGGGATGAGAATATTTTAAAGGCTTTCGTCTAGCTTTTAAAAAAATACATGGTACCTCATGATTATCTATAATTACCTACTGTGCAGTAGCACACCAGAACTTCTGTCAACTTCTTGTTCTTCTTCTGCTGTGGGATCAGTAGGTTTGAAATACGAGAGCCTTACAGAGAAATCCCAGTGCCCAGGCTTCATTGACAGATGGAGTGAACCTAGACCTACTCAGCTCACCATTCCAAGTTGCTGGCCTCCGTCTTCCCAACAGCGATCCCGTCCCTTATCCACTAAGGTTTTACATTTTAATTTCAAACCAAAAGCTTTGTCCCTTATCCACCAAGGTTTTACATTTTAATTCCTAACTTCTATTTTTTCCAAATCTGTTGTGTGATGGTTCATAGTTCTTATTCTTTGCTTACATATCAATACTCTTTTCTAAAAAGCAACATATTAAACATATTTTGTCTAATGACACCAATATCTGACTTTTTGCAGATCTGACTAGTCTACTTTTTCTTGTGCATAGTCCTTTGTCGGCCAGATTTCTTTCAAGATGAGTTTGAAGTTATATTATTCCATAGATGAATTGATTTTGTTATCTTCCAATCATCTGTAGACTCTGCCAACCTCATTCATTTTGTATTAGATTCTCTTCTTGAGGGGTTTCAGAGTGTGCAATTGTATCACCTTCCAGTTTCTATGAGTGCAGCTATTCTTTTGTCTCTTACTCTCACCTAACTTTTCTAAATTTCCCATTGTATTGCTATCATGCTCATGTAAATTGAAAGAAATGAGTTCCCATGACACAGCAAGGGGGTGGGGGCTGGGATGGGGGGACGAGCAGTAAAACTTTTTTATTGTGAGACCAAACAACTATAAAAATATATTGCAGCCTTCACACAGCAAACAGACAGGCTATATTATCATTTCAAGTATAAGTTGGTGGAAAGACAAACAATCCTTATTCAAAAGAGAAAATGCCATGCTAGGGCAGGAACAGTGTTGCAAAGGCCCCAGGCAAAAATGGTATTTGGTAAAGGAATCACAGCCCAAGTTGCTTACTTTTTGACTTTGGGTTACTAGGGAATTACCTCAATAAGGTGTTAATTCAGGAGGCTAAGTAAACAATGCTTGGTTTAGGTTTTTATTCCATTCTATCCTATAAAAATCAATTTCTTCAAGTTCAGTACTTCAGAACTCTCTTATCTAGCTATCAGTTTCTGTTTCACTGTTTACTCTTGGATGTGTTGAATCCCTTTACCCTTGGGGGTGAAAGTGTCACTGCAAGATTGTTTTTTTAACTGCTGCAGAAAGCCTGACACTCATCGGCCCCTGAAGGAAGCTCTGCTTTTCATATGTAGTGTATGATGCTGACTCTCATTTTTTCAATCTGCTCCAGGTTGAAAGATGCAGTTTAAGAATTTCAAGAAATGCACATCCATATCTCGATGGCTAGAAAAGGATATACACAAGGAGCCTTTCAGAGTTCTTATCTACTCTCCTCTCAACTCCACGTCTTAAATCTACTTCATGTCCTTGGGTATAAAAAAAAACAAGCAAAATGAAGATATACACCCCTCCCCTTTTTGAGACAGAGTCTTGCTATGTAGTTTGGGATGGCCTTGAACTCATTAT
Organism: Heterocephalus glaber; assembly: GCF_000247695.1. Next base: position 8,200,119 of record NW_004624785.1, on the reverse strand, counting down.
GTAGCACAGGCTGGCCTGCAACTCATGGCAATCCTACTGCCTGCCAGATGCTGGGATTATAGGCATGTGCCACCACACCTGGCTCCCCTTCTAAATTAGTGATCTCCTGAATTTTGTTTTGTGGCTTACAGAGAAGAGTGTGGTGATACTTCTGGTAAATAGGAGGTTAGCTACAGGGACACCAGCAACTTCACCAGATCATAGGCAGGAGGAACCTGCCAGCCTGCTGGTGTGTATTAAGAAGAATCTGGTACCTTGGAGGTTCTCCATTGGTACGAGGGAGATCTTTACTGTCAGGATAAGGTCTTGCCACATGAAATTTAGGCTCTAAAACACCCTCTTGTGCTATATTTGACCCAAACTTTAGCACCAGTTTTTTTTTTTTCCCATTTTGCTTTCTAGTGTCCAAAAAGAGGAACCAGGGTCCAGAGGGAAGTGACATATGTCTTAAACTTGCTGTCATCTTTAGTTTCTTCATTCATAAACTTTACTTAAAAGACTAAATTTCCTGTTCTTCTGTTTTTTTTGTTTTGTTTTGTTTTTGGTAGGAGGATTGAATTCAGGACCTTGCACTTTCGAGGCAGGCAGCAGCACCACTGAGCTAAATCCCTAGCCCCTGTTCTTCTTTTTAAATAGATTCCTGCCCTGATGGTGACTGGAAAAAACTTTTATTTCCCAGAAGATGACAGAGATGCCTTGTCCTCTTGGTCACAGTTGGAATGAAGTTCATGTGGCCATCCACACACCTGGCTACACAACTGTCCAGCTGCCATTTCACCTGAAGCTCTTTACTCCCTGCATCTATTGAATCTTTGATTTTGTCATCACAAAGCATCATGCACCAGACTAGGTGGTCCTGGAATTTTTCCAACTCGTTTTCCATGCAATGCTGCATGGATGTCCGGTTGTGCTCACCGCAGTTAGCCCTGCACAGGAACATGAGGACCTAGATCTTCCAGATGTTCTTTCTCTCTACACTCTTCACCATGGAGTCTGCCTCCTGCACCCGGAGCAGCTGCAGCTTAGCTGTAGAGACCCTGCCCTGTGCTGTAGGCGACCACAATGCCTTGGTGCATGTCCCGCCCGCTTGCTGTCCCTCTAAATTTCATATATTTCATTAAGATTCTGGCATGGGAATATAAACAAGTCTCAGAGCTGAATTCCAACAAGGATGAAATGGCCATAGAAGGTGAGGCTGAGGAGGAAGTTGTAGATGAAGGAACCAGTCAGACTAATGAGCAAGCCAATTTGCTCAAGCAAACTACACAAAATAAATAAGAAAGTTTAATACAAAGACAAGCTCTAAAGTCTGTTTATTTTATTATTATTATTTTTGGTACCAGGGATCGAACTTGGGACCTTGCGCTTGCGAGGCAGGTGGTGGAACCACTGAGCTAAATCCCAGGCCCAAATGCCTTCTTACTTTGTCAGGGTCACCCTACAGGAAATTGGAGGATTTGAAACTAAGAACTGGACTGTCCCAAGAAGGCTCAGTGAGTTACAGAATTTACACCAGAAACTTAGTGAATGCATCCCTTCTTTTAAAAAAACAAAAGTCCAACTGCCTTGTCTTAGCAAACTGCCTTTCAAATCTATAGAACACAAGTTTATGGAAAAGTCAAAGAATCAAATAAGTTTTTACAGAATCTAATTTCAGTTAAAAGACTGTCAGAGAGAAGCACTTTATTTGAAATTTACCAGATGAGATATACAACATTTAATATGGAAGCTATTCAACATTTATTATACATATGTATAATATGAGACACACAAGATTTCTTATCCATACACAAATTTACTAAAACATAGGATTTGTGTTAGGTGATTTTGCCCAACTGCAGGCAAATGTAACAGTTCTGAATATGACTAAGGCAGGCTATGCTAAGCTATGATGTTCAGCAGGTTGACTGAATCAAATATCCAGCTTACAATGGAATGTAACCTACTGTAAGTCAAGAGGAATCTGTACATAGCCAGACAGACAGACATAGAGAGAGACAGAGATTTATTATAATGGATTAGCTCCCCTGATTACAGAGTCTGAGTCCCATTCACCACTATATGTTACAGAAAGGCCTACAGTGCATATAGTATACTTCCAGTCGAAATCCAAAGGCCTGAGAACAAGACAAGCCAATACTATAAGCCACATCCATGTCTGATGGTGTGAGAGCTAGAGGAGGTGGCAAAGCAATGTGTAAATCCTGGTTTGAGTCCAAAGGCCTGAGAACCAGTTAGCATCAATGTACCCAAACAGGGTAAGGTGGATGCTCTAGTGCAAGCACAAGGTAAATTTGCTCCTTCCTCAAATGTTTCATTCTTTTCAACCCCTCAGCAGATTGGCTGATGCACTCCTGCATGGGTGAGAGTGCTCTCCTTTACTCAGACTGCCGGGTCACATGCTAATCTCTTCTGGAAAGAGGGAGTAGGGACTGGATCCTTCATCAGCAACATAGGAGGAGCATGCGCAGGCCATTTCCCTGTGTCGGCTAAGGGGCCAGGAACACTGGTCGTGAGAGACTGCAGTGATCACTAGTAAGGAGGACAAGCCATGTACTCTGATCAGACTTTCTGGACAGGATGACTTTTGAAAAACATTGCCAGATAAGCCCAACTGTACTTCAGTGTTAGCACATTGGCACACAAATGCAAGCAAGTACCAAGAACATCGAGCATGATGTCACCAAGTACACCCAGTGTTGTATCAGTGAGGGGACTCTAGGAAATGGACGTGAAGAAACTGCCTGACCAAGAATTAACGCTAGCTATTTTACGGAAGCTCAGAAACTTCAAGAAAATAAAGAAAACAAATCAACAATTTAAGAGAGATTGAAATTACTTTTTAAAACTCAAACAAGAATCCTGGCACTAAGAAATACAATGAACAAAGTGAGAAATGTCAGAGGTACCAGCAGCAGAATTGGTCAACCAGAACTAATCTTTGAATTTAATGACAAATTATGTGAAAATCAGCTGGTGGCTGCAACTTCCTCTCGGGAAGCCAGTCTCCACCTCCTTCTCTCACTCTGCCTCCTTGGAGACCACAGGCACATGGGGTCGCTCTTGCCTCTCTGCCACCTTCAGCTCTGCCTACTCTGCAGTGGCGTTGGCAGGGAGAGGGACAGTAGTTGTGGACCTGACCCCTGGCTCAGCCAAGATACCATATTAAATGAACAAAGACTGAACTTTTTACAGATGCTGTTTATAAAAGGCATCTGTGCAGGGGTGCTACAGTTTGAATAATAAAAGATTGTACATTATGAGGTCTATGGGAATAGAATATTGGACAAAAATCAATTTTGTAAACTCTGTGTCATGGTTTTTAGCACCCTGATTGTTGTACAGTCTACTTGGGGAAAGTTCATGTTGAAAAACTGAAGCAAGTACTGGATAAATATCAAATTTCTCTACCAAGTTCTCAGCCTGAAGAAGAGAATCCCTTTTTTATCAACCTAGGGAAGCATTCAAAATCATATGACTCCTTTCAACATTAACTTGAAGATTATATTAAAGTGCAGAAAACCAGAGGCTTACAGCCAAAGACTTTTTTCCAAAAGATGGGAGAGGACTAATTGGAAGCCTGTAGGTATAGGGAAGAAGTTGATTCCAGACCCAGGTATAGAATGTTTGATCAAAGATTCCCATCTGGAACCGTCTAGACCTACCTGAGATCACGCAATATTCACAGGCAGAAAAACTCAGCTCATACATCAGGCTGAGACTATAGCCTCTGAGCTACTGTTACTTCCCCAGGGACTGTTTCTCAGAAAAAACAGTGTTCCTGAACCTCAGTCAGCAAGAAGATAATCACGGTTTAGCCAGTGTAGGATCTGGGGTTCTGAACACCTCTCCTCTGGAAATAGGACTGGTGCCCATCAAACCAGTCATCAAAAGAGAAGAAGGCAGAGAAAAGCCAAAGCAGGAGTGGCCCAACCATAAAAGGAAAAGAAGTTCTGAGGAAGTGGAGCTGGAAGAACATGGGAGCATCCAAAGGAAGAAAACAAGTACAGAAAAGCTTAAGCATCAAAAGGAGAAAAAAGCCAAGATGTAGCCTCTCAGAAAGAGAACTGGAAGTGTAGAAAAAGAGAAAAAGGAACAAAGTGAAGAAAGAACAGGAAGAAATGCTTTGGGATCAGTCTATCCTTGGATTTTGAACCTCTTTAGTTGGTTCTCCTGAGGTTAAATTGAAAAAAATAGCTGAGGAGCTTAGTTTTACAATATGTTCAAATCACTTCTGTGAACAGGTACTTTAATTTCTAACAAAGGCCAGGTGAACATGAAGTATTTAGGATGCTTGGTCTCCAACTTGGAAATACTTTTCCTCATTTTCCAAAACTATCATTACATCTTTCCTACATTTGATAATTTCCTTTTAAGAGAGTGCTCTGGTTTATGCAAATTGTCAGAATGGTGGAATTATTTTCACTTAGGACCAAAGATCATCATTTATTTTAAATTAGAGGATTAATAGGCTTTGGAGAGTCTATTTCTTAATTGTAATTGTTTTAGCTTTGAAGTGGGTATTTTTATATTCATTGATTTGTTTTTATAAAGCAATTTAGATCTTTCCCTTTGTTCATTTCCATGTATTTTCTAGGTTGTAAAATGGAAAATGAATACATTATAAATAAATATTAAAATAAACTCATGTTACATATAATTTTAAAAATTTCAAGGAGTCTTGATACAAAATTAGTTCATAGTCTGTAGAAGTTTACACTAAAATGTTTTATTAATAATAAAAAAGCATGTGAAAATATAGGGTCAAAGGGAACAAAAAATACGGGATTTATGGGCTGGGGAACATAGCTCAGCAGAGCCGGCACCTGCCTGGCAAGTGCAAGGTCTTCAGTTTGATCCCTGGTCCCGGAAGAAAAAAAAAAAAAGGAAAAAACCCCATGGGATTTATACACAGAATAAAAATAGCAGGGCTAGGAATGTGCCTCAGTGCCATCGCACCTGTCTGGCAAGCATAAGGTCCTGGGTTCCATTCCTAGTACCGCAAAAAAAAACAAACCAAATGTATATGTCATTTGTATTCAAAAAAGAACAGAGAAAGAACACTGTAGAAAGCTTATCTTGGGCTGGGGATTCAGCTCAGTGGTGCCACTGCCTGCCTTGCAAGTGCAAGGTCCTGAGTTTGATCCCCGGTACCAAACCCCCCCCCCCCAAAACCCAAAACCTAACTTAAAAAAAAGAAGAAAGCAAGCTTATCCTCCTAGACAATGAGGACACCTTTGTGGACAGTCAGAGCTTCTCATGCTTCAGGGGCCCCAACCCTCCTGGCAGTACAGGGCAGCTCTGCTCCTGGGAGGAGCACAGGCTGTGGTTCTAGGGGGTGGGGTTAGACTTCGGTCTTCCTTTGGTCCGAGAAGCATCTCTTATCCTGGCCTTGGAGGCTTCTGCATCTGCTAGACATATCCACCGCCTGTGGCCTTTGGCTTCCTGCCCAGGCTGTGGGTCCTGCAGGAGCCCTGGGAGATCCTGCCCAGCTGTGTTCTAGCACCCTTGGCCTCACTGTCTCCTCAGGGTCTGTTCCGAGGTCAGCCAGTCTGGAAGGGGACCCTCCTCGCTTCCCCTTAGGCTCCTTTGCCCTCCTGCCCCACCCAGCTGGCCCCATCTTGTCCTTGCTAAGTTTTTCAGGGCCCTTCTTCTCCTGGGGGCCAGTAGGGTGGGCTTCTTCCTGGGCTGGGTCTTCCTTTTATGCTGAGGGACCATTGTGTAGCTGCCGGTGGCCCTCTTGGTCTGGAAGTTGATGAGCCTGGTAAGGAGGCCACTGAGCATGCCGGTGGCCAAGGTCTACTTCAGAGGGTACTTGAAGTGGGTGACGTCCACCTTCAGGTACTTCTGCAGGATGTGGAGATGGTGGCCTCCACCCAGGTGCTATGGCTTTGCTCCCCAGCTGGCAGAGCCTCCAGCACCAAGCACAGCCCTGAGTGTAGGGAGCTGATGGGGCCAACCACAGCCCAATTGCAGCTCAGGGCTGGCTTTCCAGGCCTAGGGACCCAGACGCCTCCATGTGGCAGTGGAGATGTAGGAGGTTGAGGTGTTGCTGGCAATGCTCCCAGGAGCCACGGGACATGAAGCTGTGGGTGACCCGTCCCATCCCAGCACGTGCGCCAAGGTATCCCATGTGTTTTACTCCTAAGTATCAAGAAACCAAGTTCAAAGCAGCCCTCTGCATGAGAGAAATTTCTTTAAAATTCCTGTTTTTTTTCTGGAAAAGAAAATCACAAAGAGTCTGTATTCCTGTCTATAACATAGCAGGATACATTTTAATGTACACATAAGGCAGTGAGGTTCTCTGTACAAGCTTGTCACTCATTTGGACTGCCCAGAGCAATGTACCAGCTAGCCCCGGGGGTTCTTAAACACTTGTCACTCACCAGAGAATGAACAGGTGTGTGTGGTGTGAGACACAGAGGCCTGCATATCTAACTCTCCATCCCCAAATGTCACAGGCCTACACCTAGGACTTAGAGAAAAAGGCATGAAGTCACATGTGGATTTGATAGTGAGCACCACAACGAGAACAAGTAAAAATAATGATTTGTACATTTATATGTACTCCATCGCTGGGCAGACAAGTCTTGCCCAGGATCAAAGTGTTCCCTGGTAGCAGATCAGCCAGGTGCCAGGCAAAGAGAATAACAAGCAATGACTAGGAACTACTTCATTTTTGCCAGGAAGGTTGAAATTATATTATTTTACATGAACATAAAGTTAAAATAAAGAAAATAATCAAGTTGTCTCAGGAACAAGAAGGTGCCTTATTAATGTCCTTTCATTTCCAAATCTCATCAAGCAGTCACTACGTTTATGAGGTGAAGTTGGCCAAATGCTTGAAATCCAAATGAATTTAAAGAACTTCAATTCATCCAGTTGATTATTCACAATGCTGACATGAATAAATCCTTTCAGATAAATATGAATTCAAATACTTGCAATATTCTAGCGTACTTGAAAAGCCCTTCCCATAGTCACCACAAACATGAGGAAATATCTTAGCATGTTCAGTAGCAACATGCCTGTTAACATTTGTATGGAGCCTACCCTGAAACCTGCATACTTGACATCCAAAGAAGTTTTTCCGTTTGTCTAAAGTAATTTTGCATGAAAGGCTGTACTGTCCACGTTCGCCCTTGTTACAGAACTTATCACTTACTTCTGTTTGTTTGCATGCATGCTCATTTACCATGTGGCCGAGCAAGTCCTTTGGATGGTCAGTTTGGTGTTCCCAGAACTGACTCAAGTACTGTGCAGCACAGCGGTGCTCCTGCAAGTGTAGGTCGAGCTCACTGCTTGAGGAGAACTGCACATCACAATGCTCACACCAGCAGAGGTGATCACTAACATGGGTTCTGCAATGTGCTGTCTGAGGTTCTCAAAATCCACTGTCTTATAGTCCTAGTATTTACAAATGTAGGGATCCTCTTCATGTAATTTGGTGAGTTCAATCAGAAGCATGTTAGTACAGAAACTTTTCTTTCATACCCAATATACATTTGAATCAGTACATTTATGCTTTAGGATCATTTGTTGCTCTAAATCAGAAAAAAATATTTACTGTTGAATTCACAAAATTTACATTTATAGAGGCCACTGCTATGAGCTCTCAGTAAAGGCCATTTCTGCTGGGCAGTCATGTTCAAACCTTGTCTTTTGTCAAGAATTTTGCAAAGTTTAGTAGACGGCTCTTCATCAGTGATTTTGGAGGCTTTCAGAGGAATTGTTTTATATCTCTCTATCATAATCCTCTGAAATTGCATGTACTTGTATAGCAACTGGAACATCTTTGGCAGTGTGAACTTCCATAAGACTCTCCTCATTAGTTTGCTGATTGACTGATCCAGGTGAGTGGCCCTCTTCATCACACATAAGCAGATTTTTCTGCAGAAAAGGCAGTGTGGTCTATAATTCGAAGTACAGTACTGGGAACCAGGTAGACAGTTCTGATTTCTGTTTCTGGCCTTGAATTCTTTTTGTTGTTGTTGTTGTTTGGGGTTTTCTGTTTTTGTTTTTTGAGACGTGGTCTCACTATCTACTTCAGTCTGAACTTGAAGTCACTACATAGCCCAGGCTGGCCTTGAACTTGAAGCAATCCTGCCTCAGCCTCTTGAGTGTTGGGATTTTAGGACTTGGCAACTATGCCTGGCTGGCCTTGATTCCTTCTGCAAATTTTGGCAGGGCATTTGATGCCTCAGCATCAGAATCATCATCTTTGTTGTCAAAATAGTTTTAGACTGGCAGTCTCATAAAACAAAAAAGATTTGTTTTAATATAATGGAGTATTACTCACCCATAAAGAATGAGAAACTAGAGTCATTTATAGCTAAATGGATGCACATTGAGGCCATACTCATAGATAGGACACACATGTGTAAATACTGAATAGTTTCTCTGGTGTGAGAAACTGAAAGTGTAAATAAGGATCAAAATGTATAACAGATAACAGGAAGAAAAGGTCTAAAGGGGAAGAGGAAGTGGGAGGTATAGAGGAAAGAAAAGAAGGGAAATAAAAAAATATGAGAAGAGGAAAAAATGGAAACAAAGTCTTTGTAAATAGGGAGAGGTGGATGGGATTGAAGGGAGGGCAGGGGAATGGGGAAAAAAATAAGAACCAAGATATATCATATAAAGGTACAAATTCCCATTGATCAATGTTATCATATTATATACCTAAAATGTACTGATAAACAATGGAAAAAAGATCAGAAAAATTCCATTGAATTCATCTGCAATTCTGCTAATTCCAGAAGAATTTGTAATGAGAAGGCTGTAAAGTCTTACTTTTTCTTTGTTTTAGGATTTTTAGGAATAATTCAGTTCACAAACAAAAGCATTTCCGCAGATTTTTCTTCTGTTCACAAACTCTGCAACAGTACCATGGCCATCTACCCCATACAAGCACGAACACAGCCATCTACCCCCAAATCCTAAAACAAATTGTAGAGGCAAACAGGAAATACCAACAGGCACCCAGAACTTGGAGGCAGAAAGCAAACTTTATTTACGTCGACGGGCCTGGTTGGGATAATTCCTCAGAGAAGCAGGCGACTGTCTTTTGTCTGCCTACATTTTACATAGGATTTGCAAGCAGAAACTAGTACAGAAGCAGAACAAGCGGTTGATTGGTTATGTATTGGTTACATACAATATCTTTATTACTGATTAGTCTACAGCAAGTTCAAACTCAGGGTAAGAAACATTAATTTTAGGGTAACGTTGGCTACATAAGGGAGACACATATTTGGAGTATGCATCAGTTCTGGCTCTGCCTTGGAGGAGCAGATAAGGAAGACACAAACTCAGAGTGGGCATCATAGAGAGTGCGTTACATTCCAGAATGGGTTCAAGCCCCAGCAGAGATACGGAGTTACTGAATTATGCTCTTGGTGGTACTAATATGTTACACAGGGAGTTATGTGCCTGGCAGTGCTAGCAAGAAAATATGTGCTCACAATAATCATTCATTATAGACTACAGGACTAATACCATTTTCACATGAACCCTTACCACACTTTTTCTTTTCAAAATGAAGTCAGTAGAGCGGGGGATTTAGCTCGATGGTTCGGTCGCCTGCCTTGAAATCACAAGGACCTGAGTTTGATCCCCAGTACCAAAAAAAAAAAATGAAGTTAGTAAACTGAGGTACTACAGTAATTCTTTGACTTCTTTTTTTGTACCAGGGACTGAACTCAGGACCTTGGCGTTCGAGAGGCAGGCACAGCACCACTGAGCTACATCCCAGCAACAGCAGTTCTTAATACTGGAATGAAGAAAATGAATTACAGACATGCTTTCCCAGATGGTAAACAGTGCCTCAATTTTACTGATGAGGAAACAGACTCAGTGGAAGTCAAGTCTACTAAGAAGTGGCAGAACCAGGGATTATATGTGGCTTCTGATTCCTGGACTCTGGGTCACTAACTATAATCAGTAAATTTTCATTGCTAAGCACTACCACAAACAAGCTGCATTTATTTCTAGTTCTTACTTCCAGTTTTTAGTCACCAACTGGAAAGAAGGAAAGGAAGTAATCATCTAAAAAAATAGAAAGAAAGGAAAAAAAAGACCCCAGGGCCCACGGTGTCAGACTCTGCTCAGGCCCTCTTGTTCCTGTGCCCTGTCCTAGCTACCAGGCCCAGCCTGCCCACTGCACTCACTTGCCGGAAGTAACTTTAAATACAAATAATTGCACTCTTCACTGATTACTAAGCAAGTCTGTTGTCGACTTCTTATGACAAGTATCACTGCTTCTGTTCAGGGTACGGTATTTGGTGACCAAAAGGCGTTACAATTGTACTGAAGTACTTCCTTCTATGGAAGCAGCTAATGTACTACATAGGGATGTGCTCAGCTTTTGGAGTTTTCATGTCTTAGCTGAGATGTTCATTTCTTTCTACGCTCACATCACCTACAGTTGTAGCTAGTAAGAATTTTCTATACATGCAGGGTTGAGATCAAGACGAAGAATATTACTTTCGGGAACCACTTCTTAGCTACTAGAGGCTTTATTTGGCAAGACTTTCATACTTCTGAACCATCTGGCAGTTTACTGTGTCATAAAAGGTCAGTTGTGTAAAGATCTTTATTCCCTTGGGATTATGTTAACTAGGAAAAAAGTGTTATGAAAAGAACGTAAATCCTTATCTAAATCCTTATCACATAAATAATTACTGGGAGATAATATAAACACCATGTATAGAATTTCATGTTCTGGGGGTTGTTCTTTTTTGTCTTTGTGTGTCCAATTGCCCATATTTCCACTCTGTGTCGTTTCTGAGAGTTAAAAAATAGTTGGATTGAATAATATTCAATTCTCATTCATCCATCTTTACCCATTTTCAATATTTATTTTTGTCCCAAGGTATATTTTAGAGTCCATATTTTCCTTGGGACTGCAGTCTCTGTGCATACACTGATGTAACATTAATTTTATGTCTGGGGCTGCTCTCCACTAAGTGCTATGATAGCCGAGAGATCTGACAGGCTGTGCACATGACATTTTCTCATTCACCAAATACTAGAATACCGGATGCACTTTCCACTGCATAGGAACCCACAGCAAAAGAGCAAGCTTTTCTTTTTGTTATGTGTCTTTGTTTATTATTGTGACCCTTTAAACTTTATAACAATCCGGATGAGGGTAACAAAGCTACACACAATCACTTACCAGGGTTGTTTTGTTTGGTACTGGGGATGGAGCTCAGAACCTTGTGCTTGCCAGGGAGGAACCAGCACCACTGAGCTAAATCCCTGGCCCAAATCACTTAACGAAGTATGCACTCCAAGTACCTGAAGATGGAATTAAAGATTTTCTTCACTTGATTATCATGAAACACTTACATCCTACTACTTTCATAGCCAGATTTTGATGCTCAGACATTTTCTGAGACCTGAACAGCCTGCATACTGTGAAATCTTTCCTTTCACTTGAATCTTTCACTGAAGTTCCCTCTGATATCGGTCTTGATTTTGTAACCAAAGCGTTGGCCTCTACATACTGTTTCGAGTGCTTTATGGTGGGAAGTGGTAGTTTTACCAGATGTTTCTCCCCTAGGTGGCATCCAGAAGTAAATTAGAATTATAAAATCTGATAAAATTAACAAAAGTATCTCTTATCCAAAATGCATGGGATCAGAAATGTTTCTGATTTGGGATTTGTCTGGAGTTTGGGCTACTTCTTCACACAAAATAAATTCATTTATGTTTCATATAAGCCTTATATGCATAGCCTAAAGGTAATTGTACAAAATAATTTTAGTTCATTTTAATTCTGGGTACAATCCATTATCCCATGAGGTCAGGTGTAGAATGTTGCACTTGTGGCCTCAGTACTCAAAAGTTTCAGGTTTTGGAAAATTAGGGATTTGAGAATTTCAGATTAGGGATGCTCAACTTATAACCAATTGCCTGGAAGCTATGCTTTCCAAACTGCTTCTCGTGAGATGTGAAGTAAGTAATTCCCTCTGCCCCGTGAAAGAACTTGGAGATGGTCAGCTCAGGAACTCACCTTAAATAATTTAGGATAACTCCCTCATCTGAAGGACCAAAAAAAAAAAATCAAGATCCAGAACAATTAAATGACTTGCCACGGTGACAGTGAAGTGGTTTTACCACCTATACCTTCTGCTGTTTTATAACAAAATGAGCTACAATTCACTAAGAGGTTCTCATGTCCTAAGCACTATGCTAACCTCTTACATGCAGTGTCTTTGTTATGTGTATGATACAGGGGACTGAAGCCCAGGCCTTTACACTGAGCTACATCCCCAGGATCTTTTTATTTTTTATTTATTTATTTATTTTTATGTG
>NW_004624785.1:8162896-8181855 GCF_000247695.1 Heterocephalus glaber | reverse complement strand
AGGGTGTGGGCAGACCTGCCTGTCTGCAGCGGGGTGATTGGGCGTCTTCTGCCTGACTCAGCCCCAGGACCTTTTTAAATCATTTAGTTCTGTATTTATTTGTATTTCAGGCAAGGTCTTGATAAGTTACTAAGTTGCCAAGTGTGCCTCAGTCTTGCGATCCTTTTGTCTCAGCCTCCAAGGTGTATGCTCCCACACACAGCTATGAGTAAGCTATTTGGGTCTCACAACAGTATTTTGAGGTAGGCACTGTTGTTACATCTATTTTACACAGGGGCAAATAAAACCATTGTGCAGGAAGTTGAGAGAATACGTGTGCCTCACATAGAATGGATTTTGAACAGCAGGCTGATTATAGAACCCGTGCTTGAAATCATTAGGTACCTGATTTTACTGCCTTCATAGTAACTTCATACATAGATATAGGTACATGGATATATAGGTACAATGTTTGGATGCAGGTGTACATATATATATATATATATATATATATATATGATAAACCAATAAGCAACTTATAGCATTATTAAACACATTTTGGAAGTATAAGTGGCACCCTAACTCTTCACACCTAGGCTGGATGTGGGAAATCAGTGTCTGACATCCATTGCATCTTCTTTCTAACATTCCTGCCTACACCACAGAAATAGTAAATATAACCACGATATTTTCCACAGTCATTTGCAACCAGACTTCTGGGTGTGATTTAGAGTCTGTCAATGAAATGTGGCAGAATTGGAGCAGAGAACAGGCATCAGTTGGTCCTGCTATCACACCCCTTCCTGGAAGCATACCTTTTGCTGCAGCAGCATTGGCAGAGATGGAGAGCAGGGCCCTTGGTATCCATTTTGGGTGGAGGTTCCGCCCACTAGGTGTTACTAGCTCTGGCCACTGACTGCTCTTGGGGCCAGAGCCCTTGGTGTTACCAGCTGAGTTATGTGCTACTCAAGGCAAAAATCACGAGCAGGCAGGAACACACTATCTGGAAGAGGCTTTATTAAGAACATATGCTGGGGCCGGGGATTTAGCTCAGTGGTTCCAGCGCCTGCCTCACAAGTACAAGGTCCCAAGTTCGATCCCCCGTACCAAAAAACAAACAAACAACAAAAAACTACTGTAGCGCTGCCTAATAAGGGGGAAGCACACACAGACTCAGCCAGAGTGGTGTGGGATCATCCACGGGTGGGGAGGGCCCCTCTAGGACCTGGGTGAGGATGACTCAAAGGGGCATGGTCTTCTGTGACAGGACTGTCACAGGAAGCCCACTGCAGACCAAGTAAACATCTGCAGGACCTGCCATGGGTGCCTGATGGAGCTGTCACCTTACAGGCCTTTGCCATGCCCTGCAATAAAAGTGCCTTTGGGAACCATGGGCTCCTTTTCTCCACTCACCTTCTCTGAGCCACAAGGCTCAGTTACAGGCAATGAGAGGTGCAGCCCTGCGTCCAACCTCTGCTCACCTCACAGAACTAGAGATCTCTGAACGGGGGTGAAAAAAAAAGAGATCACAGCCCAGAAACCGCAAACCAAAACCCAAGAATCTTCTTAGACTCCACTGGTGATCATTTCACTCATCACCACACCGGCTGAAAGGGGGATGTGAAGTTATTTAAATATTATTGACCTGGTTGTTGGATGCAGGCCTGCATGAACCACTGGATGAAAGGCAATAGTGAAATTGTCAAGGTTCCGCAGCAAATGACATTAGAAGCCTTTAGGTGGGAGCAGAGCCTGCCTCTGGCCAGAACTTCTCAGCTTTTACTCTGAGAGTTGTTCTCCTGGGTTGGCACAGAACCTACTTGAAAAACGAATGCCTTTGCTGGCAGGATAGCTAATAAGTGTCTTCAAAGACATTGGCTTCAGACCAGACTGTACAAGGGGCCCGAAATTCTTAGATCTGTAAGGGAAAATGGTGAGATTCTGACCCTGGGGACGGAGTTAAAGAAGGGGAGACAGGAGTGGGGCATAAAAAGATCCTGCAAAAAGCACTAGAGTTGCCCCTGCAGAGACATACAGGAACTTGCAGTAATCCGCAGAGACTGGCAAGTCCTCTGGAGGACATTCACTGCCCAGGTGGCACAGGGCTCCCTTCGGGTGAGCGCCAGCCTCACTCTCTGGTAAGGAGCTTTGCCTGGCGCCCCTCTGCGCAGGGGACCCAGGCCTGACCCGCCCCTCCCCGCCTCAGCCCTGCCTACAACCTTCTCAGCACAGCGATTTTGCCACGGGAGGAAGCTATGGGCAAGGTTGGATTTATGAAGAACGGGGCCTGCAACTGCTTCTCTTATTTCTCCAGGCACTCTGTGCTCTGAGCAAACTCACCCTGGTGAAGAGAACTCCGCCGGCTGGTAAGGGCTAGACCGATGCGCGGCGCGTGGGGAGGCGGACCAGAGCCGCGAGGAGGTCCGCCCAGGGCTCCAGCCGAAGGAATCCGTGTGACGCTGCGGGGCTAGGAAAGCTGACGGTGAACGCCGCAGGAGGCCTGAGAAACTTTGGGGACGCGAGGGCTGAGCGCTGCCCGGAGCATCTCCTGGGAGGCGGTCCCATCCTCGCTTTGATGGCTCTGTCTCAAGACCCGCTGCTCTCCTTGTGCCCGGAGGGACCCATGGCGCCCGCTGCGACCCCCGCCCGCGTCCTTCACATCCCGGCTCTGTTGCTGCTGCTGCTGCTGCTGCTGCTGTCGCTGTCGCTGCCCGAACTTCTCAGAGCGGCCCGGACCAGAGAGTCCCCGCGCTCTGCGCCTCCCCCACCTCTTCCGTCCCGCCCCGTGTCTCCTCCACCGGCTCCTTCCAGTCACGACCAGGTTTCCACATCCGGGTCTGCGCCCCAACTCAGCCAGCAGAGGGGGAGAGGAAAAAGTAACAACGGAGAAAAGAGGTGTTGCAAGGGGAAAGCCAAGGACAAGGTGGCAGTCAGGAATCCCTGTTGACTCCACCCTGCCCGCCCCCTGCCCCGGATCCCATTAGGAGTCCGTGCAGCCTCCACAACTGACTGTGATTCCCTCCCCAGACAGCTCCACGCAGCCCCCAGGCCCTGCCCTGCTCCACAGACTCTCTCCTCTCAGTGCCCCAAGGCATCTTTTCCAGTTCTGTCTGTCACAGCCCAGGCCCCCTAGAGTCTCGGCAGTCCCATCCACCCCCTTCCCTGTTGAGTCAATGAGCTGCCAACCAGCTCCCCTGTCCCCCCGACCACCTTGCCCAGCCCCTATGCACCCCAGGCTCCTCCACTTTCCAAACAGGCAGGGCCTGAGCCCCTCCACCACAGGCTGGCACCCTTGTCCCTGCCCGAGGCACACCCAAGCACCACACCCACCTCCCCCACAGAACCTGAAGCAGCAGGGAGTGGATGGACACACAGCCACAGTAGGACCCTGGCAGTGGGGTGGGGAGTGGTGGTTGCAGGAGTAGTGACATGTAGTCATGTGGGAAGGGGTGGTAGGGAGAGGGTCTGTAGACTTCTGCCTTGGGGCCCAGGCCCACCTATCTGTTTGGAAAGACAGCACCATACAGTGGTGTTAATTAATTAGACAGAAATAGTATTAATTAGTTTGACAGAAATCCATGGCTTTTCTGTAAAATATTTCCAACTTTGTAGGCCACACCATATCTGCCTCAGCTCTGCTTTCAGTGCGATGGGAGCTGGAGATAGTCACATGCCAGAAAATGGGGACCAGGCTTAGCCACTGTCCTGTGCTGATTTTTCAAAGAAACAATTCTTTGATCTTTGATATTAATTTTTTCGCTCTATATTTCCAGTGTTTCTGTTCTGATCTTTATGATTTATTTTGTATTAATATTGGCTTTTTTGGGTCAGTTTTATATGCTTCGCGCAGAACAATTCTCCAGGCATCCTTTTTTTTTTTGGTACCGGGGATTAAACTCAGGTCCTTGCCCTTGGGAGGCAGGTGGTGGAACCACTGAGCTAAATCCCCGGCTCCAGGCATTCGTATGAAGCAGAGAGCACAGAACATTTTTCAGGCTTTCATGTTACATTCACTCTGGCATATGGATTCTCTGATCCAGTGTGGTTGGAAATTCTGGATTTGCTACATCTGCAGTATGGACTTGCTTTTCCAAGATAACAGACGCAGTCTACTCACACAGCAGTGCCACCTTCTAGCAGTACGTCTAAACCTTACAAGCCATGATTTCTGTGTCCTGTGGCTCCCATTCAAGCCTCATCATGACTCAGCCACCTTGGGGCAGCTCCATACACTCTCATCTCCCTGCAGGACACAGGGGCTGCCCCTGCAGTTCCTCTGCCATCCAGGCCTTTTCCTGCATAGCAGGTCTGCCATGGCCCTCACAAGTCAAGTGCTCCTGAATTCGGGTTTTAGTTCAGTGAGCAGAGGGATTTGAGCCTTGTGCCGGCACAGGCAGCTGCTTCCAGGAAGTGGGCTCCTCCTCCTTCAACAAGGGAAGGATACCAGCTTTAAACAGGTGGAAAGGAGCAGTCCTTGCAAGCTCTGCCAGCTCAGCTCTTCAGAGAGATTCTTCCCCTCACATAGACTGGGTGACAGGTGACAAAAGGGTCCTTTTTTCCCTCCATCAACCCATCTTTGTGCTTTTCTTTCACAGACACACACTCGCTTTCCTTGGGATTCACCACCAAACTAAAGCCTGCACATGAACATTGGTGCAATATTCAAGGGCACATCAACCAGAACCCTTTTGTTTCCTATGACTGTGCCCTTGCCATGGCCAAACCCACAAATGTCCTGGGAGAGGAGGTGAATAGCACCGAGACCTGGGAACAACTAAGAGAGACATCCAAGCATGTGGGGGAAAGTCTCAGAGAAAAAGTGCTTGGCATTGAACCAGAGAACTGTGGAACCATGGGTAAGTTCCAGTACTCCAAGGGAACAAGAAAGGCAGAGGGATGTTTATCTTATTCATGTGCGCAAACAGATCACAGTTGGATGTTGATCTCTGCAGCCAGTCTCACAGCAAGGGCTTGACTTGGAGGGGAGAACAGGCCAGGGAAGAAGTAGAGCAGCACAGGTGGATATGGGTGGTGGTCAGGGATTTGTCCAGAGCAGACACTGATCCCTTTCTGTGGGCAGCACCCCTCACCCTGTCAGCCAACATGACCTGTCGACTTGACGCCGGTGGACACATGAGCTGGTGCTGGGAGTTTCACATCAATGGACAGATTTCAGCCCAAGTTGACTCAAAACACAAAACATGGACAGAGAAACCTTCTGGACTCAGCTGCATGAAGGTCGCCTGGGAAGATGACAAGGAAATGACTGATGTCTTATACAGGATCTCAGGGGGAGACTGTCAGAAATGGCTTAAGGAGGTCCTGAAGCACCTCAAAAGGCAGGAGCCCACAGGTAACTGGGAAGAGGGGGAGAAAGAGGGGGCTGCTTTAAATGGCTGTCACGGTGTGCCTACACTTTCCTGTGTGTGTGTGTGTGTGTGTGTGTGTGTACGTACTCCATGAACCCCGAGTTCTTCCTGGGGAATGGTACCAGGTGTATTCCTCTCATCTTTTCCCTTCTCCTTTCCTGACACCTCTTGCTCCTGCACATATTTTGGCTCATGGATCGTGGATTTCTTGCTGGCTTCCACATAGGGGCACTGTTTTCTTCCCATGTCTTTTCCTCTTAGTCTTTCCTCACTCCAGAATCACTTTTCTTTTCAACCTCTCCTGTCTCTTTCTTGAAATCCTTCAAAACCACCTCACATATTAGCTCCTCAGATGCTTCCCTCGTACCACCCTGATGGGCCACCTCCTGTCCTGCTAGCAGAAGAGTGGCGAACATTGTCCCCTGGCTGCTCAGTACCTAAATGACCCCTTGCACACAGAGACCATCTGTTCTCTCACTTCCCAGCCCAGGACCTGTCACAGGGACTGCCACATAGCAGAGGGGTAGGGACTGTCAGCAAAGCTGGGTCACCTGAAGTAGAGAGAGCTGAGGAGGGGTCTGCTCAGATTTGGGGTCTGACCAAGGGCCGACACTCCCTTGTTTCTATTCCAGCATGTCCACCCACCACACAAAACTTGACCCAGTCCAGCTCCATGGAGGTCATTCCAAATCTGTGGGTCCTACTGCTGATCGTTACCTGCTCCATCCTATTTTATATCTAAGGAGAGAATTCAGAGTTGCAGGTATGGTGGACATACATGTGAGGGAGAGCAAGGGAATGAGGGGCGAGGAGTAAGGACAGGAAAATGAAATCCCAGAATGCCTATTCCTCCACTACATGTTGAAATGGAGAAGAGCATCAGACCTCATATCACCTCATAGCAATAGCCTGACAAGCTCAGCCCTGAGTTTGGAGAAGTACTTCCTCCTTAACTTAGCCATAAGGGGAGCAGCCCACACCAACCTATTGTCTGTTGGTATTCTAAAGCATCTCGGCAAAATGAGGCCTGATTCAGATCGCACTCCTACTGAGGACCGGACACTGATGCATGATATGGACACAGTAGGAACACAAAGAAGGAAAGTTTTCAAATGTGAGTGGTACCAGCATGTTGACTCCACTTGATGTGTGAGGGGAATGAGGATCCATTCCATAGATGAAGCAGAGGGGCGTGTGATTCTAATCCCAGAAGTGAAGACAGGGAAGATTTTTCTAATTCTACTAAAAGGCTGGAGTTCAGGCCTGCATTCCCAGAGAAAGACTTTGTTCCCATCAGTGGAGGTAGAAAGCTAGGAGCAGAGTCTGTCCAGGTTGAGGTGAGAAGGAGGCCAGCTCTCTGGTGAACCCTGGGAATCCAGGCTCAGCTGAGACTATGGCCCTGGCATCCAGCCTCCTGCAGACTGCAGATCCTGAGCCAGCTCTGCCTTCCCTGCCTCCCCACAGCAGAAGTGTGTCTGGGCCTGGAGAGGCTGAGCTGGGCTGCAGGCCATACTCCCAGAGGAGCTGACAGGAAATGGGTGGGGGTGGGTGAGGTGAGGCTGTGACACTGCACACAGGGCTTTTGTGTGTGGCTACCAGGTGAGGAGAGTGGAGAGTGAAGGAGGAGGCAGAATGTGTGCCTGCAGCCCCACCCAAGGCCCCCCAGCTTTGAACAGTCTCCCTCACGTCCCCCAGCAGGAGGAGCAGGCTCTGAGTCAGGGAGCAGATCCGGTCATGACAGCTTCAGTTTTGAGGCAGTCCAGGGTTGGGATGTGGGGAAAGAGGAGGAGGTTGCTGCAAGCACTGGGGACAAGGATTGAGAAGGGGAGGAAAATACATGACCCTCGGTGAGGACAGATATAAAATCAGGGTGACTAGGAAGGGGTCCCCAGCAGAACTGAAGCAGGGTTTCCTCAGAAACTTGGAGTAACATTTGCTTCTTTTCTGAAGGTTGACGATGCTCCAAAGACTCTCCTGAAGTGATCAAGGGAAATAAATCTCCCAAGTGGTCATTTGCCAGTCCACCACCTGCTGTTTCTTCCTAGGCTCTAGCAAACCGTTCAGACTGGAGTTGTCTTGGTCTGGATCCCCTCTGCTTCTCCATATGAAGTGAGGGGTCAGCAGGCCTCCCACTTACTCCCTTCAGATCCACCATTAGCCCACAGTTGAGGGCTGCATGAGTCAGTCTCCTGCTGCTCTGTCTCTCCTGCCCATTCCTCTGCTGCATCAGTGCCACCTGGTGACCCTTGTCATCCTAGGGTCCAGTTACTTCCAGGAAGTTACTCTGACTTCAGCATCTCATATCCTTTGTACTATTCGTTGTTTTCCCATTGTACACTTTTTCTTAAAGTGTTAGGACATTTCCTCTTGGTAGTAACTGAAGGAATTACACACTTGAATTCCCAACTGCTTGAAGAAGAAATCTGAGTAAAGAGGAATTTCTATCATCTGCCTTGGTTGTGTATGATCAAATACTCCTTGAACCAAAAACACAACCTTGTTGTAAGGGTACTGCTACAAAAATATGCTATACTTCATGCCTTCAGGAATTATTTGCATACTCTCTATTTTTAAAAAGCATTAAGTTATTTTTATTATTTTGAAACAAACATCTAAATTAGCCTGGAATTTTGTTCTATTATCCATGTGGTAAATAATTCTCTTGTCAACCTGACTGCCTGAAGGTTGTGGTGATAGCTGGTAAAATATTGTTATTACGATGCATGTGTCTATGAGGGAGTTTCTGGCAGAGATTCTTACTTGCATCACTGGACTTGAATCCATAACATCCTTTGCACACACTGATAAAAGCAAAAGGCAGAGGAAAAGCAAATTCAGTCTGCTTGAGCTGAGTCACCCTTCTGAGCCAGTCCTAGGATGTGACATTTCCACTCTTGCTCCTGAGGCTCCCTGACTAGACCAGGACATACACTGCCCACCTCAGGTCTTCCCACTCAGACTGAACTGACCACTCACTGCCTTTCTTCATTCTTTAGCCTGCAAGCAACACGTTGGCAAACATCTTGGCACCATATCCTATAAGCCTATTTCGACAACAAGCCTGTTTCTGTTTCCCTGGAGAATCCTGAGTGATACAAACTTAGTAGAGAGATAATGATACTTTGTTCTTTCTTCACATTATGGAGTAAGTAAAACAAATTATTTTGTTGAATTTATTTATAAAAACAGGAAGTTTAGGAATCACTTTTTAAAAGAATTTTCATTAGTACATCTTAGTACTATATAATGATTGCATTCTTCATGGGGAGTTGATTCATGCACATTCCTCATCTTTTTTCATCCCCTTTCCTCCCCCCCCCCCAATATCTTGGTCCCTTTCCTTTTTGCAAAAGATCTCTATTTTCCTATTCCCTATTATCTGTTTTTTATTTATATTGCTACTTATTTATATTTTGTGTAAGAGAAACCATGCAATATTTAAGCTCGTGTTTCTGGTTTTTTTGACATAACATTATGGTTTCAAAGTGCACTCACTTTCCTACAAATGACTCAATTTTATTCTTCTCTATAGCAGAGTAGTACTCTATTATGTATGAATACCATATTGTCTTTACCCATTTATCTGTTGATGGATATGCAGGCCACATCCAAGTTTTAACTATTGTAAATTGTGTTACTATAAACATGGGTATGCATGTGTCATTGTATTATGATGTCTTTAACTCTTCTGGGAAGACACCTAGAAGGGGAATAGCTTGGTGAAATCAAATTTCTTGTTTTGTTTCTTTGAGGATGCTCCATTCTGATTTCCATAAATCTGGTCCTAGTTTACATTTCCACCAACATTTTAGAAGTGTCACTTTTCCCCGACAGCCTCTCCAGCATTTGTTATTACTTGATTTCTTTCCTTTTTTCCATTAAGCTTATTGGTACACTTTAGGTATACAAGACAGTTACATTCATCGTTGGTATCTTGTACCTTTACATGATGTATCTTGGTTCTTATTTTTTCCCCGTTCCCCTGCCCTCCCTTCACCCCCTCCACCCTTCCCTATTTACAGACTTTGTTTCAATGTTTTCCTTTTTCTCTCAATTTTTCTTTTTCCTTCTTTCCTTTTACCTGCCCCTCCCACTTCCTCTACTCCTTCAGACCTTTTCTTCCTCCTTCACAATATCAATTATACATTTTGGTCCTTATTTACACTTTTAGTTTTTCACATCAGAGAAACTATACAGTATTTACACATGTGTGTCCTATTTATTTCACTGAAGAGTATCACCTCAATGTGCATCCACTTAGCTATAAATGTCTCTAGTTTCTCATTCTTTATGGCTGAGTAGTACTCCATTTTATTAAAAAACCCACATCTTTATCCAGTTTCCAGTTGATGGGCATTTGGGCTGTTTCCAAGTTTTAGCTATTACAAACTGTGCCGCTATAAACATGGGTGAGCATATATCACTGTGGTATGATTCTTTTAATTCTTTTGGAAGATACCCAGCAGAGGAATAGCTGGGTCAAATGGGACTTCTAATCCTAGTTCTTTGAGGTATCTCCATACTGATTTCCATAGTGGTTGCACCAGTCTACACTCCCACCAGCAGTGGAGCAGCGTTCCTCTTTCCCCACAGCCCTGCCAGCATTTGTTATTGGTTGATTTCATGATAGCAGCCATTCTTTCTGGAGTGAGGTGGAATCTCAGCGTTGTTTTCATCTGCATCTCTCAAATGACCAGTGACGTTGAACATTTTTTCATGTTTATTTGCTATTTCTGCTTGTTTGTCTGAGAAATGTCTGTTCATTTCAGATGTTCATTTTTGAATTGGGTCTTTATATTTTGGGATGGATCTGATTTTTTTTAGTTCTATATATATATTCTAGATAGTAGACCTTTGTCTGAGGAACCGCTGGTAAAAATTTTTTCCTACATTGTAGGTTATCTCTTAGCTCTGTTGGTGGTTTCTCTTGCAGTGCAGAAGCTTTTTTTGGTTGTTTGGTTTTGTTTCTTTTTTTGGTACCGGGGATCAAACTCAGGACCTTGCACTTTCAAGGCAGGCAGCAGAACCACTGAGCTAAATCCCCGGCCCCAGAAGCTTTGTAATAAGATGAGACTCCACCCTTGTTTTTGCTTTCTTCTGCTGCCATAAACTGTTGCCCCTGCCATGGGACAGGTAATTATGGACTGAAACCTAGGTGAACTGCAGCACTGTGTGCTATTCATGTCATCAGGAAGGTTCCTGAACTTATGGAGGTGTTTTTACCAGCAACAAAAAATTTATTGAATGAGAAGAACCATGGTGTAGTCCTCCTCACAGAAATGTGTGAGAGAAGCCCAGATATGCTTGCACATTTCAGAACGCTTGTCCCCAATTAGTCCATATTCTAAAGAACCTCATCATGTCTGGATATTCCCCAGAACATGATGTTTCTGATATCAGTGACCCTTCTTTGCAGGTACAGATTTTGCGGTTATTAAGAATTTTAGGATGGAACGAGGATGACTCAAATGAAGCTATGAATGATATACTAGCACAAGTTGGCACGAATACAGAGATTAGTAAAAATGTAGGAGATGCTATTCTTTATGAAACTGTTTTGACTGTCATGGATATTAAATGAGAGAGTGGACTGTGAGTTCTAGCCATAAACATCCTGGGTCATTTCTTATTGAACAATGACAAAAATATTAGATACGTAGCTCTGACATCTTTGTTGAAGACCGTGCAGACAGATCACAATGCACTACAGAGGCACAGAAGCATAACTGGGGACTGTCTAAAAGATTTGGGTGTCTCAATAAAGCGGTGTGCAATGGAATTGAGTTTTACCCTGGTAAACGGAAATAATATCCGAGGCATGATGAAGGAATTACTTTATTTTCTGGATTCATGTGAGTCAGAATGTAAGGCAGACTGTGCATCTGGAATTTTTCTTGCTGCAGAAAAGTATGCACCTTCCAAATGGTGGTTTATAGACACCATTATGCGTGTTCTGACAAGAGCAGGAAGTTACATTCATGATGATGCAGTCCCCAATTTGATACAGTTAATAACCAATAGTATGGAGATGCACACTTATACTGTCCAGCACTTGTATAAAGCAATTCTTGGTGCTTATTCTCAACAACCTTTGGTACAAGTGGCTGCATGGTACATAGGTGAATATGGTGATCTTCTTGTATCTAGCCAATGTGAAATGGAAGAACCTGTTCAGGTAACGGAGGATGAAGTATTGGATATTTTAGAAAATGTACTAATCTCTAATATGTCCACCTCTGTGACATGAGGTAACGCCCTCACTGCCATCATGAAGCTTTCAACTCAATTCACTTGTACTGTAAACCGAATTTAAAAAGTGGTTTCCATCTATGGAAGCAGCATTGATGTGGAGCTCCAGCAGAGGGCAGAAGAATATAATGCACTTTTAAAGAAATATGACCATATGAGGTTGGCCCTACTTGAGAGAATGCCTGTCTTGGAAAAAGTGACCACAAATGGCCCTACTGAGATTGTGCAGACAAATGGAGAGACAGAACCAGCTCTATTAGAGACAAAACCACCGCCTTCTGGGCCACAGGCCACCAGCCAGGCTAATGATTTATTGGATTTGTTGGGAGGAAATGACATAACACCTGTTATTCCAACTGCACCTACAAGCAAACCAGTATCTGCTGGTGGAGAACTTCTTGATTTGGTGGGAGACATCACCCTTACAGTTACTCCAACTGCTGCTCCTACCCCTGCCTCAGTCTCACAGACATCTCGGCTCCCCTTCTTATTGGATGGGCTTTCATCACAGCCTCTCTTCAGTGACATCACTGCAGGCATCCCCTCCATTACAGCATACAGTAAGAAAGGCTTGAAGATAGAATTCACCTGTTTTTTTGTTTTTTTGGTACGAGGGATCGAACTCCGGTCCTTGCGCTTGCAAAGCAGGCGGCGAAAGCACTGAGCTAAATCCCTGGCCCTAGAATTCACCTTTGAACGGTCAAACACCAACCCCAGTGTAACACTGATAATGATACAGGCATCTAACAGCACAGAGCTAGACATGACGGACTTTGTTTTCCAGGCTGCAGTACCAAAGACATTCCAGCTGCAGCTTGTGTCTCCTAGCAGCAGCATTGTCCCAGCATTTAATACGGGGACCATCACACAAGTCATTGAAGTTCTGAACCCACAGAAGCAACAGCTGCAAATGAGGATGAAGCGCACCTATAATCACAAAGGCTCAGCAATGGAAGATCTAGCAGAGGTGAACAACTTTCCCCCTCAGTCCTGGCAATGAGGGTCCAGCACCATTCTCATTCTTACCCACTCAATCAAAGGGACTCTGAGATGGAGGTTGTGATCGCTGGCAAGTTCCCCCCAACTGTACCGTGGGCCTGAGGAGCTGAAGAGAACTGCTGAGGAGGATTTTCCTGTCCTTGAAGCATTGTTAGACTGCTGTCCTCTCCTCCACTGTTGAGGCTGGCTGCTTCTGCAGGCTATTTTGCACTCTTCCTTCTCTTCTCCCTTTCCACACTTCTCTACTTGTCCCACATTTGCAGCCAGAATCAAAATTCCCCTGGCCCCTGAAGCCATAAGCAGCTGTTATGGAGGAGAGAACTGGAATTCACGGCGAGAAAACGCTCACTTCATCTCTGCAGCAGAGTGGCCCCTTCTTTCTACTGTTATTTTTCTGTGGACTGGGCATGGTGGGGTATATGTTCCTCACGAGCTGGGTTACCACCTTCAGGCGCTTTTTACATCTGGCATTGAGAATGGGAATGTAACAATGGACATTAGGGAGCCCTGCCTTTTTCTACTGGTTCCCTCAATATTTGAAAGAGGCTTTAGGTTCCTGGTAGCCTTTTCCGTTCATTGCTGTATACACACAGACACACACATGTATGTGTGTATGTATGTATGTATGTTATCAAGAACTGGTCAGATCTTGAGAGATTATTTGTAAACACTGGACAGATACAGTTAAAAAGAGCTTTTGCTGAGATTTGGCATGAAGGATATGGTGCTCTATTTGTAATAGAAACTTCCAGGGCTCTTTCAGCTCCCCTTTCGCTCCATTCTTTTTTTTTTTTTTGGTACCGGGATCGAACTCGGGTCCTTGCACTTGTGCAGCAGGCGGTGAAACCACTGAGCTAAATCCCCGGCCCTCTCTCCATTCTTTAGCTGTAGTCATGAATACGCTCCGTGATTTTCAAAATTGATTCCCCTTAAAGTACTGAGTCCTAAAAGATGCATTAATAGTTACTAATGACCGTACTTCCACCACCAATTTTAAAGCTTTTCCCAAGCCTGTCACTTGCCCATTTGAACTGTGGTAAATGAGTGGAAAGAGAAGTCCACCAATTTTAAAGAACAGACTCCTTAATGAAAACCTTTGCCCGTAGGAAGAGCAAGACTCATCCTGGGGCATATGGGAATCATCTTGTCCATTACTCCAAACGTTTCTTTTTATTTCCAGAGCCTGGCTTGTACGTTGGCATTCCATTTGAATTCCTTCTTTTAACTGGAACATTTGTGTTGTATCTGTAACACTGGCACTGAAATAAAGACCATACGGTTCAGGAAATCTTTCCTATATTGTACTTAATGGTGTTGGAATGAAGCCTTGTAGATTCCTTGCCCTCTATGTCAGAGGAAGTCTTACGTTCACCACAGGGTAGGATTATCCTTTCTGAGTCTAAGAAATTGATCTCTTGAAAGAGAACAATCTCATGAATATCTGTATTAAAGATTTGACCTTTTTTTAGCTAGTGAGAGTGCCGAGTTCTTTTTAGAAAGGATCCTTGTGTTACCAAACCTTAAAATTGAGTTCCTGGAATGAGGTGAAGCTGACTCTGTGGTACAAGTTGAATGTACTAAGTATGTTCAAGTATACACACACCATGTTTTATGTACAGCAGAAGAAAAAAAAATGGGGCTCATGTTGCTTTTAAAATGTTTGCACCTGTTGCTGTATTATGTGGTATAATGACTACTTTGGCTTCAGTCTTAAACCCGGATACAGATACCTTTTCCCCCTCCATTTTACCACACTTGACTTAAAATCTTCAGTGTCTTGTCAAACCTAGCTCTGTATCAGATGCTAGACTATTCCTAACATTTGACAAACTGGAGTTGAACTAAAGGCTCTAAAGGGGAAACTTTCTGGTCTTAATTGTGTATAAGAACAACATTCTGATAAAACTTAACTCCACTGGCTAAATGGTTGGCTGAGTCCAAGAACAGGATATTATTTCCTGTTTACAGTAAGTGTGGACTAGCACACACTTCTGACAACTGCTGTGCCTGTGCAATGGAAAATAGCCTTTAAAGATTTCTTCATGGACTGATTGCATTGGATGGATATTTAATGCTGTGAAACATGATAGGATTAACACAATGGTGGATTTTTTGAATAGAATTTGTCTTAACATTCCTCTTTGTGTAGAGGCTTTATTTTCTCCCTTACATTTTTTGCTAACCAGCTCAGGTTTTTTTGGTCGACGTGAGTTGAATCTCTGAAGAAATCTGCTCAAAACGGTGCTATAAGACAGTGCTAGCTCATGGAGCTGGAAAGAGTCTACTCTGCTGACAAAGCATCTCCTTGGGTGATCAGAGTTTTGAGTTAGGGTTGGTGATCATCCGTGGCTTTGTCTAGAAGGAATAAAATATCCTGGTCTTAACACAAAGGGTGCTGTGATAGAATATGAATTGATTTCAGAGACTGAATCTGAGCACCATACTGAAGGACTAGCAGCCAAATAACTAAGGCTATATAACTAATGCCTAGGGTACTGATGGTTATGAAGACTGTCTCAAATGATTGGATCTTTGAAAGCTTCAGCGTGCCTTAGTTTCAAGGATCAGCATTAGTTCTCCTCCTACTTGGCCTGCAGCTAAAAGGATAAATCTCTTAATTTCTGTGAACACTTGCTCATTTCAGTAATTCTTTTTCCCAAGTATAACCATTCAAGGGGGGAGCAAATTTGGATGGATTTTACAACTCCCGAGCCATTGTGATGAAAGGGTGATTTCTGTGGCTATTTAATAACCCTGGGGTGGTAAGCAGTGAGTCCTCACACACTTCAACAATTTCACATGCACTTGTACCTCATCGTTTCCCTTTTCAAGAGTAGTTTGTAGCCCGTCCTCCACACCACCCCCAATAATCTTAAAAGAATTAATCTAAGTAATCACAACTGTAGGAAGGGTGCTCTCCCTGAGAAGTTTCTCCCACAAAGCTTTGGTGCTGTTCCTTTAAGGTGGTTTAGATAGTCGTGAAAGCTTTATGCTGTGTGTAGTGATCATCTGTCAAGTTTAAGGTCTTTCTCCTTTAAAGAAACATTCCTCAGTGTAGCATTTGAGAGGAATCTTTCCTCTTGCTAGGTGAAAATTACAGTTTGTACTCTTTGTCCCACTCATTTATGAAAAGAGACTTTTAAAATTGTCCAGCACTAATGGTTTGAATATTTCCATTTACTATATGACATGCTTTCCATTTTTATGTCCTCTCAGAAGAGGTTGGAAGTTAGTTAGGGAATACTACTTTTGAGGTTCCACTTCACTATCTTCTGCATTGGAATGTATTTGGGCCATGAGAACTAGAAGAAAGAACGAGTATGGATGTGTATTTTTTTTCTAGTGAATGAATTTTTTTTGGTATCGGAGATCGAACTCGGAACCTTGCACTTGCAAATCAGGCAGCAGAACCACTGAGCTAAATCCCCGGCCCTCTAGTGAGTGTATTTTAACCACAGTGTCCTAAACAGAATTAGAGAGCAAAAAGTGCGTATTCATGAACTTTTGGGGAGCAGTTGTATATGTTGGTGTCTTCATGAGTTTGGGAGTGGGGAGGATCTCTGAAGAGAGATCGCTCAGATTTTGAAGTTTAAAACAGTTTTGACCAGCTCTGGCTTGGGACGATGGAGCTGCTTCTAGAACTGGAAGTGAAAAAAAACTTTTCAAGCAATAGCAATGAGTGGGTCCCACCTACAGAGTTCCAGGACTTAGAACACTTAAACGGAAAGAAATGCGGAAGCAGATTTCTCTCACGGACTTCCACAAGGCTAATTCTGGCTTCAAAATGGAGCATTGGAGTTTCGCTTTTTTAAAGAACCTGCATTTGATATAAATAATAAAATTTAAATAATTTAAATAATTTTTAATAATTAGTTGAGTATCTCAAGGGATTGGAAATGTGTTGGCAAAGCACTGAAATATCAAAGCCTAACTTCTAAAAATTTAATCATTGAGAGGACAGTGGAAAGATTATGTATAAAGCAAATCAAAATCACTCTCTTCTGGTATATGAGTTAATTACCCAAGGGATGTGTATTGCGTTTGCAGTGGCACAGTGCTTTATCATTCCTACTGAAAATCATTAGAAAGATTCCTGGAAACTGATACAGTGCAGTGTTTGGAAGCAAAATCTCTGGGTCCAACATGGGTTCAGTGTTAGTCAGACAAACATTATTCAGGTAGGTGTCTATCCACATGACCAGGATGACCTTACTCAACACCAGAGTCTCAGTTTCTGCAATTGCAAAGTGACGATAGTATCTACCTCCCACAGATGCTGTGTCAGAATTCAATGAAATAATGCAAGTGGAGTATTTTACAGTGAAATAATACATTGGAAGTTCTTTGCAATCTGTAAACACATTTGTCCCTTGGTATCCACAAAGGAATGGTTCTGGGACAGCCTCCTCTGCAGATGTCGACATCTGAGGATTATCGAGTCCCTTGTATACAATGAACTAAAGTCGTATGTAACATACACATATCCTAATACATATTTTCAATAAAATCTCTAGATTACTTATAATATTTAATAGAATGTAAATTCTACGTAAATAGTTGTATCTTTTAGGAATAATGACAGGGATACAAGTCTGTACATGTTTGGCACAGATGCAATTTTATGTATTTTTTTCAGTAATATGTGCTTATGATGTTTATTTCACGCAACTTTTATTTTTCTGTGTAGTTTTAAATCATGTAGTTCATACTTTATATATTGCTTTTTAAAATGTATAGTGCTTTTTCTAATAAATTTATGGTTTTCTTTTTTTCAAATAAGCTCTAATTTATGTAACGCTTCCTATACATTTAGGTATTTTTTGGTTCTCCACAAAGTAAAAAATGCTGTAGTGCTGTAAAGTTTATCCTTCCTGAACTTTTCTTTTTTTCACTTTAGATAATTTTCTCATGGCTCCTGAATGGAATTAAATTTCCAAAAGTTCAATCAAAAGATGTGAAAATTTCAAAGGCTTTTGAAAATAGAGTTCTGAAAGGCAACTCCTACCAGCACTGTGTGAAACACTATGCATTTTTCCATTTTGTGTGTACAGTTATAATCATAGCATGATTTAATTTTGTATCTTAATTTTCCTAGAATTATACTTCATATTTTTTATTTTTCTGAATGATTTTAGAACTGCTATTATACAGCCCTATAATATTCAATCCAATGAAAATACTTGACCATTCTTATACTGTTGGACATTTAGGATGCTTCCAGTTTTCTTTATGAAAAAACAAGGAATATGGGGTGAAGAATTTTCATGGCAGTTGTTGTTACAATTTTTGAATTTTCTTCTTACAATAGATTCCCAAATATGTAATTATTAGACTAAGAACATGGTAGTATTGGGATCTCTTAAAAACATATTGCCGTTGTTTCATATTCTGACAATACTGATATTTTCTGCAGCGACCAGTATGTTAACTGTGAACGATGACTGGGTCCAGTATGTCCTTATCAGTTGTTTTCATAACCCTTGAATTTACAGCCGTACTTTTGTTTTGTTCCTTTATTATTTGTACCATTTGGAAACAGATGGGCGCAATGCTTTTCAAAGCTCGTGGATACTTGTAGTTGGCTATTATCCAAGGTATAATGAAAGAATTTAGGTCATACTTGTAAAGCTCATCAATAGTTTATGACTAGTAGGATAATGACAGCCAGTCTGGTGCTATAGTTAGAATCTCCCCTCCGAATCATATGTTGAAATTTATCTGCCACTGTAGTGGTATTAGGAGATGGGAACTTTGAGAGATGCTTGGGATTATTAAGAGCTCTCATGAATGGACTAGTGCTATTGTCACGGGGGTGGGCTCCTAGTAAAAGGATTCAAGTCCGGTCACCATTCTGTCTGACTTCTATGCCTGCTTCTCCTTCCACCTTGGGAGACACCATGGTATGATGCAGCATAAAGGATATTCATCATATGTAACCCTTCAATTCTGGACTTTCTGGCCTCTAGATGGACCCCGATCAATGTCTGTAGTTTATAATTTACTCAATTGGTGATATTCTAAGGTAGCTGCAGGCAACAGACTAAGATATCTGGTAAGATACAATATCAAAACTTTCAGGCAAGGGGAATCCTACCGCAGTAGCTTAGAAACTACTACTCACAATTTTTGGACTAATACTGACTTTAGACTGGTACTGATGTTAGCCTTAGTACTAATTTTCCTATTTTATGGATGTTCCACTTTGAATTAGCTGAACAATCAGCTATGTAACATAAATTTAGCCCGTTAGAGTTTATTTGACATTATAGTGGTCTATAAACTAAGCCAGGTCCCAGTTTACTTCATCCTACTGGGTTCTGGAGTAATAATTTTTATTTTCTCATTGCAAATTTGGTCCAAATG
>NW_004624785.1:8085897-8099882 GCF_000247695.1 Heterocephalus glaber | reverse complement strand
TTTTTTTTTTTTTTTTGGTACCGGGGATCAAACTTGGGTCCTTGCGCTTTCGAGGCATGTGGCAGAACTGCTGAGCTAAATCCCTGGCCCCGTATTGTTTATCTTTACTGTTTCTATGGTGTAGGAAGAAAGAAGTGTAGAAAGAAGATGAAGTGGAAGTCAGGCACTGATTTTCCCCATCCACCCTATGCACATA
The DNA here is from genome assembly GCF_000247695.1 of Heterocephalus glaber. The sequence goes on along the minus strand of NW_004624785.1, from coordinate 8,099,686 downwards.
GAATTAGGATGTCATTCACTTGTACTTTCAAAATATGCAAAAATAATGCTACATCCTGCTCACTGGTTTCTCATTTATATGTAAGTACATGTACATCCATCCATCTGTATCTCTACATCCTCATATCTATATCTATGTGCCCAATTACTCTGAAGGCTGTAAGATCAGTAGGAACTTCAAGCACTGGTGTTCAAAACCCATTTGTGTGATGTGGGGCACATATATGTCTTCAACTTCTCTCTCAATGATTTTATTTCCCTCTCTGTAGCATAGATGTGATGACAGTGCCTATCTCAAAACTCTTGTGAGACTAAAATAAGATACTGCATACCTGGATGTGTTGGCAAACACCTGTAATCCCAACACTCTGGGAGACTGAGGTAGAAGGATCACAAGTTCAAGCCCAGGGTGGGCAATTTAGCAATACACTGTCCCAAAAAGGGGAGGGTCTGGGGGCATAGTTCACTATGAAGGCCTTGTGTTCAATCCCCAGTACTACACACACACAAAGGTACTGCATGGAAGAGACTTTACATAGTTCTTGGCTCACCATTACTAGTTAGTTAATTGCAGCCCCCTTTTTTAGACACAGGGTCTCACTAAGTAGTTCAGGCTGGCCTTAAACTCACTATGTAGCTCCACCTGTCCTTAAACTTGTGGCAATCCTGCTGCCACAGCCTCCCCAGTGCTGGGAGTACAGGTGTGTATGTCACCACACCCAGCTATTCATATTGTTATGAGGCAGCAGAAGATCTAGATGGTAAATCCAACTCCTTATATCAACTTGGCAAGTCATTTAATTTCTCTAGGACTTGATTTTTGGTCTTTCAGATGAAGGAGTTATCCTAAATGGTTTATAAGGTGAGTTTTTGACCGGACCATCTCCAAGTTCTTTCATGATGGTAGTAGGGTGGCAGAAGTTATCCACGTAACATGTTTTGATAAGTTTGGAGAGCCTGGAAACCAGGCATTTGATTACACCTAATTCAAAATTCTAAAATTTCAAATCTTGTGAAATCTGAAACTTTTTGAGTACTGACATGAGGCCACAAGTGAAAAATTCTACACCTGACCTCATGGGATGGGTTGCAGCCAAGGTAAAATGAAGTAAATTTATTGTATATAATTTCCTGTGGGCCTTATGTGTGTGAGACGTAAATGAATGCTGTGTATAGACTTGGATCCTACCTCCATGATATCTCATCTTGTATAAGGAAATAGTCCAAAGTCCAAACCAATCACAAAGCTGAAACACTGTTGGTAGCATGCCTTTTGGGTAAGAGACACATCATTTTCACAACATCTTATAATACTAATTTATCTCTAAACTCTGCCTAAAATATAATGATGAAACTACCACTATGAAGCACTTGAAAGATCCAGAGGTGGTTGCTAATATCAAGATGAACACCAGAGGGCATTTCAGTTAAAGATTGAGACAAAAAGGAAGTTTGAGCTTAGCCAGGCTTTTCAGGGCTGGGGAAACATCTGAGCATAGAAACCTGGTTGTGAAAGTAGTAGAATGTTAGTCTTTTGTGAAAACTAAGTGAAAAAAAAAAGTTTAATTCAATCATTGACTACCTGGATGTGGGTCCTATGGGGGAGTGATTATGTGTAGTTTTGTTATCTTCATCTGGATTGTTGTTATAAAGCTTAAAGTATCACAATAATAAAACACCAACATAAAAATAAAAACTTCAGGCTAGGAGTGGTGGCAAACACCTATAATCCCAGGAAGCTGAGGCAGGAGGGTCACAGCGAGTTTTAGGGCAGTCTGGACTACACAGTGAGTTCAAGGCCAGCCTGAACTACATAGTGAGAACCTGTCTCAAAACACCAAACCAAACCAAAACAAAACAACTCCCCTCAAAAACCCCCCAAACTTCACCCTTTGCTGCAAGTTCTTATGCAATGGAGCATGCGTCTAATATTCTAGTGTTTGTTGAATGAGAAAATGTCCATCTTACAGCTTGTCAAGTTTACAGGCTTTCACAGTATAGTACTTAGTGGACACAACCCCTGGAAATAAATTAACCTCTATCAATATACACACAGGGGAATGTAGTCCCAGGGAAAATTTTGACTCAAAAATAAATATTGGAGATGGATGTAGATTGAAGGATGAGAATTGAAATATTATTCAATTGGACTATTTTAACTCTCAAAGACGATACTTTTTAAAAAGTGAAAATATAAGCAACTTCATAGAAGAAAAATGACTTCAACAACATCAGATTCTACACATGGCTTTTAAATTATCTCCTTGTATTCATATGCTATGGATTTATATTCTGTTTATGACACTTTTTCCTAGTTAACATGGTTTTGGTAACCAAAATCTATGAAAAGAAGCCGGGATGCTTTTCGTAAGAAGATGACAATAGATTCTCTTAGTGATTAGTAAAAGATGGAATGATTTTTATGTTTAAAGTAAGTTTCTAGTCATTGCTTGTTATTCTGAAGGACAGCACAGTATACTAGTTTGTTAAGCTTGGAGCTGTTGTGTTACTTTTTGGCAGAGGACCCTTTGATGGCCCTTGGCTGATCCCCTACCAGGGAACACTTGGTTCCTGGGTGAGAACAGTTTGCTAATAATGGAGTACTTATAAATGTATGAATCATTATTTTTCATTGTTCTGTTTTTGGTACTCATCAAGAAATCTGTGTGTGGCTTCATGCCTTTTTCTCTAAGCCCAAGTGTATGCCTATAAGTTTGAAGATGGAGATGTAAGAGATGTGTAGATCTCCGAGTCTCACACTGCACTCACCTGTTCACTCTTTGCTGAGTGACGAGTGCAAGAAACCATAGGATGAGCTGGTGCATTGCTCTGGACATCTACATGAGTGAAAAACTTGTACAGAGAAGCTCACTGCCTTACGTGTAAATTAAAATGAATCCTGCTACATTGTGGACTAAAACACAGAACTCTTTGTGATTTTCTTGTCCATCATGAATCAGCAACTTTAAGGAAATTTCTCATGTGCAGTGGGTTGCTTTGAGCTGGATTTCTTTCTTTTTTTTTTTTTTTGGTACCAGGGATCGAACTTGGGTCCTTGTGCTTACGCGGCAGGCGGCGAAACCACTGAGCTAAATCCCTGGCCGAGCTGGATTTCTTGACCATTAAAAGTAAAACAAATGCTCAGTTAAATTGCAGCACTTGAGGAGAAAATTTAGAGACCAGATTCTTGCTTAATAATCTTACTTGACATCTAGAAGAACTGAAGCAGCAAGAAAAAATATCTGATTTATGACAGTGTTTTGGCTTTATATACCTTCACGTTTCAATTTAGCCTTGGATAATTCTTTACCAATTAAAAAATTCATAGAAGGCATAATTTAGTGGCCCAAGGACAAGCCTCAGACAAGCCCACAACTCTAGTCCCTGTTGGTGACACATCACCAACCAGTGTGTAACTAAAGCAAGAGATTTAATGTCTCAGTCTTTCATCAATAGAGAAATGTATTCAAAAACGAATAAAGAAGGAGATGTGAATGCCCATTCTACTTACTTCTCACAGTTGCCAGTCAAACTGTACAGAAGATGGGGAGAATGAAGCATGCAGTATGGAGATGGAGCCCAAAGCCCAGAATCCAGCAGTTGAAGCCTTCTTGGTGACTGAAGGGCAGAGAGAATATACCCCGAAGAAGTCTCATTTCAAGTTTTTCTACTTAGCTGCTGCTTATCTTTCTGGCCTACATTTGGTGACTCACGGCTAAGATTTTCTTTTCTTTTTTTTTCCCCCATTAACTTTATTGGTACATTTTAGGTATAAAATACAGTTACATTCATCTTGGGATCTTGTACCATTACATGAGTCTCTTGGTTCTTACTTTTTTTCCCCTTCCCTTGCCCCCCCTTCACCCCCTCCAACCTTCCCTATTTGCAAAGACCTTGTTTCCATTTTGTTCCTCTTCTCATACTTTTTCCTTTCCCTTTTTTCCTTTCGCCTACCCCTCCCAATTCCCCTGCTCTTTTAGACCTTTTCTTCCTGTTACACAATATCAGTTATACATGTTTAAAATTACAATATTAAGATCTAGGAGACATTACCACAGATTTTACAGAATTTAAAAGGATATAGAAAGCATATTCCACAAATCTTTTTTGAAATAAATTTGACAACTTCTAAGAAGTAACTTAGAAGAAAATTAATGAAATTAACTATGGAGGAAATATAAAATTTGAATAGCACCTATTAAAGAAAGTATATTCCTAGGTTGAAAACCTACCTATATGACAACAGCAGGCTCATAAACATTTTAACTGATAAATTATATCAAATATTTAAAGCAGAAAAGAGAAGGAACACTTCTCCCCTCATTTTAGGAACTCAACATTGTGCTAATCCTAAAACTGGATAAAGATAATAGAAGAAAAATGCATGAACATAGATAGACATTTGTTTAACAAAGCAAAGTCTTAGAAGTCAGATCTGGTAGTATGTAGAAAGTGGTTTTATTATAGGGATGGCAGTGTTGGTTCAGCATTGGAAGATCCACCCCCAAAAGTCATCATTTTAACAGAGGAAAGGAGAAAGCCATATGATCCTGTCACTAGTTGGAGAAAAAGTATTGGACTGAATTCTACAGCTGTTCATGGTAAAAGCTATCAGGAGACTAGAAGTAGAACAGAACCTTCTCAACAGATCAAAGACATGTACTCCATACTTCCAACAAAAACTCCTTCTATGAATGGAGACGATACAATGCTTTCTCCCTAAAGTGGGGAACAAGGGCATATATGCCTACTCTTCATCTGTCCATTAGACTTTGAAACATAGGTCTAAACCAAAATAGTCTGGCAATAAAATGACACAACTAGGATAGGATTGGCATGGCAGAAGCAAAATCTTTATATGTAGATGAAATGATCATCTAGAGAGAAAATACTAAGAAATCTCTAGGAGCCCCTAGAACTTGTACTTGAATTTAGCAGGATTAGAAAACACAAGGTATATATAAAAATTCAGGTCTGTGTATACTTGCTATAAATGAAGAACTGGATATTGAAATTTAAAAGTTATGTAGGAGTACAAAGGACCCAGAAAAGCCAAAAACAAAAACAAAAACAGTGTTGGAAGACGTTTAGCACCCAATTTTAAGACTTCTTCTAAAGCTACAGTAATCAAGGCAGGGTTGGTGTAAGGAAAGACATATAGATCATTGGAATAAAACAGAGAATCTAGAAATAGAACCACACATATATGGTCCACTGAGTTTTGAAAGATTATTTAACATTAGCATTTTATAGAATATAAACTCGATTCAAGAGCCGTGGAAGCGATAGTGTTTTCAGCAAGCGGCCCTAGAACACCTGGTATCCATATATAAAAAATTAACCTCAACCCTTTTTTTCCATACATGAAAATAACTTGAAGGGATCTATGAACCTAAATAAGAAAGCCTAAAAGTATGAAACTTTAAGAAGAAATTGTAAGGGAAAATATTTATGAACTCAGGGTAGGCAAAAACTACCTAGGATACAAAAAATATGATGTATAAAAGAAAAAATATTGATAAATGAGATTCCATCAAAATTTAGAAATTTAGATGACATCATTAAAATGAAAAGTAGTCCTTAAACAGACCATATTTATAATGCATATAACCTATGAGCAGAATATATAAAGAATTGCTAAGATTTTCTTATTCTTTCCTCCTAATTCCAGCCAATGGATGCCAGCAAACACGTGTTCCACGCTACTAGGGGTCTGGATAAGAGCAGGAGGAAAGCTCCCAGATCCACCCTGCACTGTTGGGAAACTGACAATGCCAAAGTGTGAGCTTCTGGAATCCTATGCAAGTGTCAGGCTTGTGCTCATCATTTGTTCCCTAATCCTCTCAGGAAGGTCTTAGTATCAATATCAGGAACATGGAGTCTGTGCCTTTTCCCATCTTAGCGACGAAGACAATGAAGTTTAGAAAAGTTAAAAGTACTTGACTCTTGTTTCAATTCATCTGCAGTATCTCCTCACCCTTCTTGCCTGGTCAAAAGCTGCAGAGAAGGAGACTTGATAAGAAGTTCTAGGTACCCTCTCTTTTGTTTGTGACCCAACTTTGGGTCACCTGTCCCACAGTTTACTAAGTTTGGGGACCACCCTCCTAGGCCCTCTCATAATGTTGATCATTTTCCTTCAATGTTTTTGCCTGGGTTTCTCTTGATGGACTGCACCATGAGGGCAGAGAAAGCTGGCTCATATTGTCACTGTGTCGCTGTGTCACTCCTAATGCTGTCCAGCATATGGAATGTTATGAAATCTATGAAATACAGAGCAAACAGATGCAGGAGTGAAAAAATAAATAACATTTAAAAGTAGAAGTTCACCCTGGCTTGTGATTACCTAGAATTTCTTATCAAGTCTCCTCTGTAGCTTTTGAAAACCCTGGTCCCATTCCAGCTGGTCAGGGCTCAAATATCCCTGAGACAATATTTAGAAAGGAGAATTTCTTTGGATCCTTCTGGCTGTGGCTCAATCAACCAATTTGAAGTCACTGCCAGGCCTCTTGCTGGAAATCTCCTTGACGGACCTGTGTCTTTTGAAGAAAACGTGAGTCCAAAGATGCAGGTGAGTCCAAAGCCAGCTTATCTGTTGGAAACTACTTTCAGCCCTCTCACAATTAATTTCATACTAATGAATTCTGAGTGCTTCCTAGAAAGTTGATGAATTTTCTGCAAGCTGTGCTGATCTTAGAGATTGGGATAAAATGACTGGGACTGGAAGGGAGGCCATGCCTCAAAATGCTGATAAACACCCTTACACACGGAGCTTGGTTTTCAAGGTCAGCAAAGGCAATAGCATGGCTTCTCACTCATTTCCCCATGCCAAAAGAGAACAGCATGGCTATGCCCCTGAGTCCTGAGCTGTTCACAGTGACCTAGAAGAGGGACATGCTAAGGAAAGAGGGTCACTTTTATGTATTGGAGGGTGCGGGCTTCTGTAATCTCAAACTTTTCCTGTTCCACTTCAAAGTGGTGTTTTATTTACCACTGTATCGTGGCTGTACCTGTGTGTGGACAAGAGGGCAATGGTCCTAACTAACTTCCTGGGATGTTTATCTTGCTCAACTGGAAGATCACACACAGTCAATTCTAAGTATCCCCAAAGAGCTCGCCAAGGGCATCTCTTAGATTTGGTTGGGATGCAGTGTGTTAATGTTTGTCCTTCCTCGTGACCAGCATCCACTCTGTTGCAGGACTGGGCCAGAGCTGGTTTACTCATTTTATAAACACTTACTGGGCATTACCACATGCCAGGCTCTCTGGTCAGTGTGTTGTTAACAAGTGGAGTCCCTGATTTTGATCCATATGTGCAGATTGACCTCTTGGTCTCAAATCTTTGTGGTTCCTGCAGCAATAAGCAAGAAAAACACCAATGGGGTGGAGGGACTGGTTAGACATCACTGCCCCAAAGCCAGCTCTGATTCCCTGCTTAAGGTCTAATCTCCCTGTCCTAAGGCTCTGCATCACCTTGTACTAGTCAAGAGCTCCACAAAGGTGGGGACCACATCTGTCCTCCTCTGTACTGTGTTCCCAGCACTAGGCACAGTGATAAACACATCCCAGGTGCTCAGTGTACACTTATAGAATGGATGGAGAGTGTACAAAAACTCACAGAGGTGGTGCCATTTGAGATGGGTCTTTACAAATCAGAGGAGTTTTCCAGAGTGAAACAAATACATGTTATTGTACTTATATCCCTTCTACCTGGAAAAGGGACATCCCTGGTGTTTATAAGTAGTTGTAATGGCAGGATAGCACATACTTCTGTGAAGTGCCTTGTCTTAGTGTTTTTGTTGCTGGGACAAAATTTCCAGTACTCAAAACTTAAAAGTGAAGAGGATTATAGGTTCACAGTTTTGGAAGTTTCAGTCCCTGGTTGGCAGGCTCAAATGCAGAAATGGCATGGTTGAAGGGTTTGCTGCAGAGGAAAGCTGCTCACATCATGGTGGTCAGGAAAAAGAGAGAGAAGGGAGGATTCTGGGAAGGAGCTATACCCTTCCAGATCATCCCCATAGTGACTCACATCTTGCAACCAGGCCCTATCTCCTAACAGCAAGTTAGCTATGAATTTATCAGTGAATTAATCCACTGGTGAACATAGCACTTCCATGATCCAATCATCATTTAGATGACACCCTTTATCTAAACCCTAACATGCCTTTTAGTCTCTTCTCTTCCAATATATTTGCAATCTATCTTTCCCACGTACCTGGGAAATCCATCTTGTAAAGGCATGGAGCTTGGTGGGCAGGGAGTCCCACATTGGGGTGGGAGAGTAGGATCTGCTTTTCCTCCATTTCTCTATCCTCTCTGAAAGAAAGATGCCACCTGCCATTCCATGCCTTGTTCTGTGGTGTGAATGTGTCTCTCCAAGTTCATGCATTAGAAATTTGCTCCCTAGTGCAGCAGTATTGGGGGTGGGACCTTTACGAGATATTTAGATTCTGAGAGTGGAGCCCACATGAATCATTTCATGTCAATTATAAAAGACCAGGGGCTATGGATTCAAGGTCTCCCCTGTGTTCCTGTTCTTGTGCTCTTCTGTCCTCCTCTACTACATGATTCAGCAAGAAGGCTCTTGCCAGATATGGCCTCTTTAAAATTGGACTTCTTAACCTCCAGAACTGTAAGAAACACATCTCTGCTATTATAAATTATCCAATCTCAAGTTTTCTATGATAGCAGCACCTAATGGACTAAGATGCTATGAGATGATAAAGAATTAAAATTTGAAAGAAACCTTTGAAAGATTGTCATTCCTTTGGTTAGTATTTCTTATTTTATCGTCCTCTACTTTTTAATCGGGGTTAATATATTGGTGACAAGATATTTACCAGATATAGCCTAAATCAGGAATTTAATTCATAATTCAATCAATTCAACAACTATTTAGTGAGCACTAATGATTTAAGGCCACAGTCTGTGAGCCACTGTACAAAGTACAAGGTGTGTGAGCTGCAGGCCATATCTTCAAGGAGCTAATTTTTTAGTAAATAAATAACACATGTGACATACTCAACTAGAGTGCAATCCAAACGTAAAGGCTTGGCTGTCAGAAATGGTCCCAGGAAGAGGGGGACCTGCAGTGAGGGTTGGAGGGCAGGAGCCATGATGGGGCAGGGAATGCCTGTGGGAGCAAGAAAATGATCTTGGAAAGTGTTACTGTTTATAACTAGATGTCCCCCAAAGCCTCATGTAGTCATAGGTGAGGCTTTTGGGAAGTTAGTGATCATGGGTGTGTGCTACTCAGCACTGGATGGGTTTATAGCTGGGCCTGTTGTTGGAAGGTGAAGCCTGGTGGGAAGAGGTGGGTCACTGTGGGTGTGTCCTGCAAGGGTATATATCCCTCCTCCTCCCTTGATCCCTCTCTGCTTCCTGACTGCCATGCCATGCCCCTCTGCCATGCTGCCCTTGAAGTTGGCCAACTATAGCCTGAAACCTCCACAAACTGTGGGCCTCTTTTAACTTGTTGGTGTTGGATATTTTGTCCCAGCAATGTGAAAAAGTAACTAAGACACAAAGCAAAGCACGCTTGAGGAAGAGACAGTAATAACTACATGCAGGAAAGTGATGGAAGATGAGGTTGGAAAGAGAGTTTGGGGCCTGCTGTGGGAAGTATTGAACACCAGGTCTAAAACTTTCCAGATGTCTTACAGAGGTGACAAAGCAGAAGTGTCAGGATAAGTGTGTAAACTTGTTTTTCTGCTGACCATGAAGCCTGTATTTATCTCATCAGGACATGTATAAACTGCTTAATGGCTTGGAATTAGAGAAAAGTGGCAGCACTTTTAGGAACCTTCCATGTTAACTAGATTTATAATACAAAATTTTTTTCTAAATTTTTAATCCAAAAGGGTCACAGCCAATTGGTCTGAGGAAAAGGAAGGTGTGGGTGGTTTTTCTCACCCAGCAGCAGGAGGAATCCTGTATGAAAAAGCTGACGGACAACTATTGCAGAGCTGGCTCTTGGTTAAGTTGGAGAGTTTAAATTTCAGGCTCTCTCTCTCTCTCTCTCTCTTTCTCTCTCTCCCTCCCTCTGATAGAAGCTGAGAGAAGGAAAGTACTGGAATTCTATTGCTCTCCATAGAAAGGAGGTTCTCAGATTCCTGGCCATACAAGTTCAGTGTGCCAGTTGAGTGACGTTATGGACATTCTGGGTGAGATTCCTGGGAGGAACTACCTGAACACCTCATTTCTATTTGTAGAACCTTTTCTAATAGAAAGCAAGTTTTAGGTTCTAAGAACATCTCACAAATGAATGCAACCTGTTTGCAAGTTGACGTTGTAATAATAACAATGTTTAGGTTCAAAAAATGTTAAAATAGTGATTGTTGAGATACTTGTAAATACAAAAGTGAGTGGCATCTGTTTCTCCCAAGGCCACTGTTGCCAGGAGCCCTTGGATAAATCACTTGACATTTCCAGGTCAAGTTTACCCATCTAGATGTGAAAGGGGCGGCACAAGGCTTTGTCCAACTCTGAAAGTCCATGAGCCTATGTAGAATGGAAAGATTTATAGTTGAGCTTCTCTGAACAGAATTTATAAAAGTTCAATGAGTGACTTTTTACACATATATATTGTTATAATCAGAGATAGAATACTGTTTACCATTAAAGCCTGTGCTTTCAAAAACTTAATACTGTTATGAATTGTGTTTTCACAAAGTGACTAGAGTGGCAGTGGATGTTAAGTATCCACTTGTGGATCCTTTATTTTCTATTTCCTTTCTGATGTGCTTCTAGCAAGTTGTTTAAATTTCTAGCATAGCGCCATAGAGATTGTTAAATTTTTGACTTTAGAAAGTATAAGCATGCACTTGCATTTTAGAATTAAAAATATTGATGGGTATACAAATTAATATTATTATTATTATTTAAAAGGCTATTTTAAAAGAAATAAATAAATTAGACTTTGTGGCAATATATGTCTAGGAATGACTACCTTGTTTTTCCTGCAGCTTTACCATGTCAAATTGAACTGTTTTATGTTTTTATCAAATTACTTTCCAGCTTCCAAAAGAAATCAACCATGGTGTCGAGAGAGCTTATTTCTGTGCCTTTTTCTTCTATAAACATGATCACCTCACTCTAGGATGGAAAAGGAGGGATGGCATAAATTCACTCTTTTTGTGAGATAGTCCCTCTGTGTGTGTGATAAAGGGTCATCTGGGACAGAGTGCGAGTTCTCTCATGGAAAGGTGACTACGGTGACTATTTTACAGTGAGACCTGGTATGATACATCCAGGGCCAAAGGGAAAGACATCACCAAGGGATACATGTTAGTAAAAGCTGATACATCAGAAGCAGCTTTGGGCAACGTGTGGTGACAATGAGTATGGTTCTAAGGAGTGGGGTTGTTCACAGGCACCACTCTCTGTAGGAAGGTGGGCTGTACAAGCAAGCATGGTGGCCTGTGGCCCTGAACGTAGGTGGGATCTGTCTTTGGGCTCAACAGAGAAGGGATATGCAGAAGCTTAGACGCCTTTCACGTTCCTGTCCTTACCTGACACAGCCACCCTTCTCCCTCTCAAAGCCAAACTTTTGTTTGTGCTGCTCTTTCCATGGGGGCCATTGGCCCCATGTTGCAGATTACTCAGGAAACATTATTTGTTCCATTTCTTAAGTGAGGAAACAGACACGGGAAAGTGAACCGCCATGTTCAAGGATGCACTACATGTATCAGAAGTTGGATTGGAGCCCAGATCTCTTGTCAAATGCAATGCTCTCTGTGTTGTTCATATGATTTCTGAAAGAAATTCTAGAAATATTTCCTGCATGGATTTGCTCCCTTTGTAGTATTAAACTTCTAGCCTGGTGTTAGTATCATCTTTTGTGCTCTGGTGTAGAGCCATTCAGGGACTCTATGAAAACCAAATGTTCTATGACCACAGAGAAACAAGTAGCTACTATAGCAAAGAAGAGGGAGGCTATTCCAACCAGCTCAGTGTGGTGGCTGGACTGTTTGTAAGAGTCTTGCAGACTAAAGGAATCACATTCATCAGTATGTTGGGAAAAGAGGGACAAGGAAGCTAATGTCTGCAGAGTACCTATAATTTGTCCCACGTGATGCTCCCTCAAGCTCTGCAGAGTGTGGAACAGAGCCTCTCTGGGAAGATATTCTCCCTTCCAACCCCCTGGCAGCTGTGGCCTAAGCCTGATGACTGGATGGCTCCCTATGGGACACTGACTTGGACAGGAAATCGCACCAGATATAGGAGAGCCCAGGATGACTCAGCAGCTGCTGAGTGCCCAGGGGACAGGTCTGGTGTCGGAAGCAGAATGTTCTTCACCTGATTCTTGAAGTTTGCAAGCCTGGACCTTCTGTCTACTCCATTGATCCAGATAGGCTCCTTTCAGTAGACCCCTTTCTGCTCTCTGAAAATGAATTTTATTGTTGGTAACTAAAAATCCAATAGATACAGCCAGTAATGTGCAGAATCAGGAACACAACAGGGCCTCTCAGATCCCATGGCAGAAACCCATAATTTATCCTTCTGTCCTCACAATAGTGGCCAGAATCAGAGTAACTGTAAAATCTTGTCCCGTTTAATCCTTCATAGGAATTTGTTTTATAAGGAGATCAATAATCAAATAGCTACATATAGCTAGCTATCTCTGTCACCCTCTATATGTTTAAATTGATTGATCAGCAAATTGTCATGAAAGACACTGGCTAATTTGTATGTTGCTGGTGCTTCTAGAGGAGGACAGCAAAACTAACATGACTGTAAGTTCAAGAAGCAATGGGTGGTGTCTTAGTCCATCTCTGCTGCTGCAACAAAATAGCACAGACTAAGTCACTTATAAACAATAGACATATCTCACAGTTTTGGAGTCTAGGAAGTCCAGAACCAAGGCAGAAATATTCAGTGTTTGATGAGAACTTCTTACTGCGTCCTCACATGGCAGAAGGCAGCAGAGTAAACAAGGACCTTAGCAGTTCCCTCCAGCCTTGCTATGAGACTCACCTTCATCCATGATGGTGAATGAACCCCTTATAATCATTTCTGTAAAGGTTCCATCTCTTAAATACAACCACCGTGGGGATTAAGTTTCAGCACATGCATTTGGGGCACATTCAGACCACGGCAAGTAGGTGATAGAAATGAAGTATTGGTTAAGAATACAGATTTGGGAGTCAGCGAGATTTGATATCAATCCAAGGACTACCATTTAATACTCCTTTAATGTGCCTTGTTACCTTGAATGAGTTATCCTTCAACCTCATCTGTAGGATGGAGATAATAATCTCTATTTCACAAGGATGCTAAACACTATATGGTTAGTGCTTAGTAAATGGGACTTATAACTTTTACTTTAGGGCATTATCTAATTTAGTTCTAATGATAATGTTCATAGGTGGGTCTTCTATTGTTTGTCTTTTCTCTTTTCTCTCTCTTCCTTCTCTCTTTTTCTCTCTTCCTGTCTTCTTTTTCTTCTATCTCTTTTATGGTACTGGGGATTGAATTTAGGGCCTCCTACATGCTGGGAAAGCATTCTTCTACTGAGCTACATTCCCAGCCCTGCTTGAATAAGTTTAGAAACAGAGGAAGTGAGCTGCTTCCAGCACCCAGGAGGAGGCTTCTGGGCCGCCATACCATCACCGCCCCCAGTGCAGAGGAGGTGAGCCATGTGGGTGCCAACAGCAACCACCCCCTGTTGAAATGAGAAGACATGTAAACAAGCCTCAAAACCAGACTTCCAGATCACCTACAGCAAGCCCAAAGGGAAACGAGATGGAACACTCTGATACTCAACCACCTGGACTCCCTGAACTGGCAACAAA
>NW_004624785.1:8054540-8073192 GCF_000247695.1 Heterocephalus glaber | reverse complement strand
TATAATCCCCAGTACCACCCCCCCCCCCACAGTTCTATATACTTGTTTCCTGTGCAGCAAGAACGTAGGAAGTACGGTGATGGTTGAAATGACTCCAGGGAGACCAAGGAGAGAAACTCCTAAGGGACAGTGAGAAGGCTGCCAAGATAGGATGTGGGCTGAGTCATGGTAGCCAGAACTGATAAAGAGAGAACAGATTGGGAGTTAATATGGAGTCTCAGAAAGGATCCTGACCCTGAGCAGCAGGAAGAAACTATTACAGTGGATATGAATCTTGGCATTGACTTTATACTTGTAAACTGTCATGAAACTTCATGGCATCTTGACCTGGTAACAGGAACTAGTGAAACAGGAGGTAGGATTCCTTTAAGCAGAAAGGACAACAGCATCCAAATGGAGTCTGGAAACCCAAAATGCAGTCTCCTGGGTCATGACCCTCCAAGTGTCTTTACAAACCATCTTCCAGGTGTCCTTCAGCTGTCAGAGACCTGCCCAGAGCATGATCAGCTAGGCCATTGGCTCAAGGGTACACAGGCCTGAATGGACATTGTATGAATGCTGTATAGATTGAATCTGGCTAGATTCTATAGATAGAGTCTCCTATAGATAGAGATTGTATTGCTTACACAATGGCCAGAGCTCCCTTCTAAACCTCTCAAAACTTTCTAGACACAGAGCCTTTTCGGGTATACTGCTTAGAACCTCCTCCCAGCTAGCAGAAGTTCTACTTCCTTGCTTTTACATCGTTTACTTCCTTGCTTTTATATCTCTTAAATAAATTTGCTCATGCCCTACCTCCTCTGTCTTCAGTTTCATTCTTTGTCACCATGAGACACAACCCTGACATATCCTTATCAACTTAATTCTGGTAAAATTGTACCTCCTTTTAGGTAGTAGTGACTTCTTTCCTTGTATTTTTTGTGCTAGTCAGAGACTCATTTTATATGTAAAAAAACAAAGAGGGAAGAAGAGGAAATAGTTATTGGAATAGATGGACTTTAAAAGTGAAACTTTGGGGATGGAGGCTCTTTCATTTCATAAGAAAAGCAACAGCACATAAATAAGCAAAACAAACTGAAAAAGGATGAAAAAGAGATGGTAAAGGGAGGACATCATTATTCCAGTGCCATGTGCCTCAGCATATGCAATGTCTTCCTTTACTGTTCATTGAATGCCCTCTAAGCTGAGGAACTGTGTGCTCTTTGCTATAGGGACACAAATGTGAATCCAACTTGGAAAAACCAGGGTCTATTTTGGGAGCTGGCTTGTGTCATACAGGTGGGCAGTGAGAAGATAAAGGGGGACACCCAGAGCCAGGGTAAGGGGCTCAAAGACCCTGCGATCCCCTGTAGCTAGGATGTTGCCCAAGGGGCTTTGGAAGATGGCAGCCTGAGAACGGGGGCCTGCAGAATGGCAAGTGGGATTTGATCCTGCTGGCATCATACAGAAGTGTTCATCCTAATGGGGACAAAAGTGAAGACAGAGGCATAGGAGGAGAAAGAACAGGGCTCAATACAGGGAAAAATCTTGGGTTAAAGGAGCAGTTCAGAGCCCGGACATGCAGGTTGTTGAATTTCTTTATTTTAAGGTAAGTGGGGAGTTATCAGAAGCCTTTGACTTGTTAGCAGATGGCTAGCAGGAGAGGTGTGCCAGCTGTGGGGAGTGCTCAGGGGCAAGGGTGAATACAAAAGCCCATTTCCTCCCCCTTATTGAAAGTGTTGAGCTGTTTTTTTGTGAAGCCAGAGGTCATAATTTGAATCTGGGTTGTTCCCTGCAAAGGTCCATGTGTTAAAGGCTAGTTCACCAGTGTGAACTTTTAGGAAGTGGTGGAAAACTTGAGGTGGGGCCTAGTGGAGGTCTTAGCCTATTAGGGGTGTGCCCTTAAAGGGGACTGTGAGACCTTTGTCTCTTTTGCTCCTTTTTCCTTCTTCTTGGTTTCCATGAGGTTCTAATACACTCTCCCTGCCATGATGTGCTGTCTCACTACAGACCCAGAAGCAATGGGGCCAATTGATCATGGACTGTGACACCCCCCTGCCCCAAATTGTGAGCCAAAATAAACCTTTCTTCTTTTTAAGTTGATTTAGCTCAGGTATTTGCTACAGTAATATAAAGCTGATTAACATACAGCTCCTGGTGCTTGCTGAGTGAACTTGAAGTTATAAAGGTCAAGGACATTGCCAGGCAACTCTGAGGATAAGTGAGGAATTCATCTGACCCTGAGGACAGTTTCCAATTCAGTTGCTCTGAATTCTGCTATTTCTGGCTCATGCTTTGCTACTTTACTTTTGGAAGTGGGAGGGGACTCTCTCCACCCCCACCCAACCTTGTGGTACTGGGAATTTAACCCAGGGCCTTCACACTGAGCCACATCCTAGCCCTCCATTCAAAATTTATTTTGAGACAGAGTCTTCTAAATTTTATATCTTACACATATACTTTATGGAATCATCTGGCAGCACACATACTTCCAACATCACAAGTAACCACATTCTTGGGGTGGCAGCATTGCTTCCTCAGTCACTCTGACCTTCTACACTCTATAATCCTAAAAAACTAAGTAAATTACTTTGAGCAAATTCATGGAAAAATACATACCAGCGCATTCTAACCACATCATCTATGTTCCTAAGTATTTTTTCAAGGTGAATGATCCTGTGGCTACCATAAAGCATTGCCTAGATTTTGAATATTTGTGTACGTTAATGAAAGCTCAGCATGTCATCATCCTGTACTCATCAGAGGAGAGATTGGCAATACCTGTGTTAAAAACTCTGCTCCAAATACAGCACTGCCTGGTGGCATTAACTGAGCTCCTTGCCAGCAGCCACTTCCAACTGCTAGCCATGTGCTAAGTTTTCATTATTATATGATCTAGAATTCTTCATAGACGTCTCCAGCAGTCTGTGGCAACCGGTCAACATGTACTCATCACAGGGAAAGCATGCAGCTCATTTTCCTTTGAAATGAGCAATTAGCTATTTAAAACTGACCTATGGAAATGAGCTATTTTGGCTATTTGGAACTGACGTTTCATGAGCACCCCCCCCCTTATTAATTGTATTCCCCTTTCCTGCTTAATCATATCCTGTATGGTTTGCTGTCTCCTCTGGTGAGAGGTGTAAGCCCTCAGCAAGCAGGGATATTGTCTTTCTGGTTCACTGCTATGTTCCTGCCTGGAACAGAGAGGACTCTGCATTTTCCTTCCTTCCATTTGTTGGATCAGGTTCTCTACATACTATACTGTACCTCCTTGGGGTTTGACTTCCAAGCATGAACACTCTTCATCAGCCCCCATGGCCTTCACCTTATATCAAGCATTAAACAATATAAAAAATCAAAGTAGGGCCTGCTTAAATAGTGCTCATCAAAATTTGTGGTCATAGACAAAAGCATTTGCCTTTCCACTGATAGCTTTTGACACTGTTGTATACTACATAGAATTCTTGATCTTTAAAGAAACAAATAGGTTTCATACTGAAATGTTTCATCTCATTTTCCAAATTCAATATGCTTCTCAGGGTCATGGGAACTTTAAGCAAGGAGCTGATGACATTACCTTTTAGGCAAATGTTACCAGGCACATACTTATAAATGAACAGATTATTTATAAACTTCTTATTGTGAGGGAGAACACACAAGACAGGGAGCCCTGGGGTGTCTCAGTAGGAGGAGGTGAGAAAGACAGGATTTGGGTTTGTGTGTGCTGCTTGGGAGAGGGCTGGAGGAAGGCTAGCTCTACTCTGCATTGGCTGCTGTCAGGATGTGGGGAAATTCTATGTGGGTATCTTGGTAATTCTCATTTAAAGGCAAAAAGGACAGATGAGATGGAAGCCATGATTTATAAAGAAACAATAGCCATTCCTATCAGCTGTGAAGGAAGGTGTTAGTCTTTTCTTGCTTAAGCATGACTGTTATTTTTATCTGTGTTCAGACAGATTATGAAGTAGTCTTGTTTATGTCTTGATCCATTATGGTTGCAGAACAGCTTTGTCTAGTGCGGAGACTGTTCTGTTCCGCAGAACCTCCGGGCTTAGCTGTGAATGCCAGGCCAAACTCCTGACTGCCAAAATCTTTCTCTTTCTCATCAGCATATCACAGGGAGGAGGTGAGACCTCAGCCTGGAATTGGGTCTGCCATAGGAAGTAGAGGAATGATATTTGAATGCAAATTGAAAAAGGCTACTTTGAAACACTTAGTCCTAAAGTGTACGTTCAATTCCTAACACACTTCATTCTGTTATGAAAATGAAGCTTGCATTTAACGCTTAATCAGTACTGCCTACATGGAAGCACAGAATAATTTTTCTGTAAATTTGCACAAATAAATCTAAGTTTGATTCAATATTGATAAAAGCCTCAACTCCTTACATTTTCTGTTCCTCTTGACCCTGTCCATGACCCTGTCTTGTCATCTGTGTAGTGCATCAGGAAGCCTTTCCCTTCCTGGGATCGGAACACAGCAGATGCAACAGGGTTTTAGTTTTGAACTCAGACTAACGGACTGAAACTCAGCAAGTGGTACTGGCATGGGACATGGCTGCATACACTTATGGAAGATTGTTTTTTGTTAACACTTGGTAAAGGAAGCAGAAACATTACTATTTAAACAAACAGACTTTGACGTCAGGCTGACCTGGTGTTAAACTACTCCAGGACTCCCATTCACTTGCTATGTGACCTTGGGAAAGTTGTATAACCTCACTAAGCTTCAGTCATTACAAATGCAAAAAGGGAATACATATTCTTTCCCCTGTCTTCTCAAGTTGAGAGGATTAAATCAACTGTGACAATGGAGAAAAAACACATTTCTTGAGTGTAATATATGGCAGCCCTCGTAATTGTTACTAGATGGTCACCATCCATGAAGAATTCCTCTCTGGAGAAGTCCAAGAGGAACAGGGGGAATCACGATGAGATTCTGCTTGAAATCATTCCTAGGTAAGGAGTGGTGGATGATTGTTAGGGAAGAATTATTTGATTTGGGTTTAAGAGATCTGAGTGCTAGTCCTGACTTGGTCATTAATCAGTTGAGCCTCAATTTGCCTGTGTTGGAATAATGACGTCTAACCCTCTGCACCACCAGAGTTCACTGTGAGAATGAGATGAGGACAAGTAACACTCAACAGATACTTAAGTGATGGAACCATATGAAAAGTCATCTTGCAAAGGTGCTGTATTAGCTACTTTCTCGTCCCTGGGACAAAATACCTGATACCCACAATTTACAAGGAGGACAGATTTATTTTGGCTCACAGTTTCAGTGGATTCAGTTCGTAGTTACCTGGTTCCAGGGCAGAATGGCATGGTGGAGGAAAGCTATTCACTGCATGGGTAGTGAGGAAGGAGCGGGGAGGGAGGAGAAAAGAAGGGAGGAAAGAAGGAGGAAAGGAAGGAGAAGGGAAGGAGAGGGAAGAGGAAGGGAGGGGAGGGAAAACCTGAGCAAAAGAATACACTCTTCTAAGTTGCATCCCCCGGGACCCACTTCCAGTGAGGCCCTCCATGCAAACATGAGACTTTTAGGGGACATTTTAGATCTAAAACATAATAAGTGAAGAGTACTATAAAATGTAAGACTCTATTAAGGAAACTTCAGAGTTAATTATATACTTACTCCTAAAATGTTGGCTTTAAAGAGGATGTCAGTAGAGAATATTCTTTTTGCTTGTGCTTTTGTTTGTTTGTTTTTTGGATATAGAATGCTAAAAAACACAATTTTTTTTAACCTGTGTTTATCTCCATGTAATCAGCGTACAGATTAAAATAAATGTTTCCACTGAAGTAGTTAAATTGTTTTTGTTTATGGATGACTTGATCTTATATTTAGGAAGATCTAAAGACTGCACCAAAAATTACTAGGATTTATGCATAAATTCAATAAAGTTGCAGGATAAAAAAACAGCTAGCAAAAATCCTTAGAGTTTCTATAAATTAAGAACAAACAAGAAATTGAGAAAACAATCACATTTAAAATGGTATTGAAATATTTAGAAATAAATGTCACCAAGAAAGTGAAAGACTTGTTCACTTAAAACCATAAAACACTGAGGAAATAAATTGAAGATACAAATAAATAAAAAGATATCCTCTGTCCATGACTTGGAAGAATGAATGTTGTTAAAATGCCTATACTACCTAAAGCAATCTTTTTCAAGATTGGGTGCAATTCTTGTAAAAATTCCAATGATGTTTTTCACAGAAATAGAAAAAAACTAAAATTCATATGGAACCCCAAATAACCCTTAATAGCCAAAGGAATCTTGAGCAAAAAGAGTAAAGCTAGAAGCATCATACTACCTAATCTCCAAGTTGGCTAGTTATAGTAATCAAAACAGCATTGTACTGGCATAAAAAAAGATATACAGATGAATGGAGTGAAATAGAAGATCCCAAAATAAACCCACACATTTACAGTCAACTGATATTCAACAAAGGTGCCAAGAACACACAGTAGGGAAAGGACATTCTCTTCAGTAAACTGTAATGGAAAAACTGAATATCCACATGCAGAAGAATGGAATCGGACCCTTTCTTACACCATATACAGAAATAACTAAAAATGGATTAAAAAATTAAATATAAGTCCAGAAATTCTAAAATTACTGGAAGAAAACATATGGAAAATCGGTTTTGGTAAAGATATTTTGGATATGATCCCAAAAGCACAGGAAACAAAAGAAAAAATAGACAGATGAGAGTACATCAAACTAAAAAGTGTCTGCATAGCAAAGGATACAATCAATGAAATGAAGTGACACTCTAAAGAATGGAAGAAAATATTTGCAAACCATGCAATAAAAAGTTAATATCCAAAATATATGTGAGAACTCAACTCAGTAGCAAAAAACCATTATACAATGAAATAAACATTTTTCAAAAGACATAAAGATGCCCAACAGGCATATGAACAATTTCTCAACATGAGGAATCATCAGGGAAATGTAAATCAGAGCCACAGTGAAGCCAGGCATGGTGGCACACGTCTTTAATCCCAAGACTTGGGAGGTTGAGGCAGGAAGGTCACTGTGTGTTTGAGGCCAGCCTGGGCCACAAGTGAGTTGAGACCCTATCTAAACAAATAAAAAAAACCTCGAACAATAACAACCACAAGCCACAATGAAATATACTGTTGGAATTGTTATCAAAAACAGAAAAGATAACTGTTGGCAAGGTTGTGGAGAAAAAGGAAAGCTTATACAGTTTGTGGGAATGTTAATTAGTACAGCTATTATAGGTACCAATATGAAAATCCCTCAAAGGATTAAAAATAGAATTCCATATGATCCAGCAATTCCACTACTGGGTATATGGCCAACGAAAATGAGGTCAATATGGGGAGGAGATATCTGCACTCTGATGTTCCCTGCAGCGTGATTCACAATAGCCAAGGTATGGAACCAACCTACATGTCTGTTCATAGAAGAATAAATAAAGAAAATGTGATGTGATATGAAGTGATGTGAGGGGTGGGCGTGTGTGTGTGTGCGTGTGTGTGTGTAACGAAGTACTATTCAGCCCCCCAAAAAAAAAAAAAAAAAGGAAAGCCTCATTTGCAACAACATGGTTAAATCTGGAGGACACTATTCTAAGTGAAATAAGCCAGGCACAAAAAGGGAAATACTGCGTGATCTCACTTACATGTGAAATCTAAAAAAGTTGAGCTCACAGAAGCTGAGAGTAGAATGGGGCTGTAGGGAGGCGGGATGGGGACATACTGATCAAAACGCATGCAATTTCAGTCAGACAGGAGGACCAGGTTCTGGAGATCTATAGTACAGCATGGTGATGGTAGTAATAATAATATATGATATATTTGAAAACCACTAAGAGACTAGCTATGGAATGTCCTCACCATAAAAAATAATAAGCAAGAGGGTATAGATAATCAGTCAGCCTGACTTAAAATTTCACGGTGCTTACATACTTCAAAATATCCCATTGTACACCAAAAACATACACAATTTTCATTATTAATTGAACCTTAATAAAGCTGAAAACAAACAAAATCAATATTTCAGCATCAGATGGCTTCATAGCCAACAGCCCTCCCCTCCAAGGTAACCACTACTCTGACTTCCCTCACCAGATTGGTCCTGGCCTGTTCTTTTACGTCACATAAATACAATCAAACAGTATGTTCTCATTTGGTGTCTGGCTTCTTTCGTTTTCATCATGACTGTAAGAGTCATCCTGGTTTGTGTACCAGAGTGTGGTCTTTATAAAAACAATGAGTAATATTCCTTCATATTGCTATATGACAATTCTCTTGTCTGTACCAACCATTCTCCTGTTGATGGACATTTGAATTATTTCTGGATTTTAGCTATTATAAATACAACTGCTATAAACTTTCTTATCTTTAACATTGGTTTCTATTACAAAATTTCATATGTGTTTTATAGAAATCTTTTGACCCTGACAAATACAATGAAACATTAAATGTGTAAATTAAAGCCTCTAAACATAACGGATAATGACAATTTCAAATGACATTATTCTGATAAGTAAAGCACAACATTTTAAAGGAAGCCTCTGGTATTGTTTTTACCTTTGTCACACAAACAGAATAGCCTAACTTTTTTTTTTTATTCTGCCAATTAGGAACCATCAGTCTGCTTCAGTAAAAATATTTTTTAAAAAACAGAAAATAAGAGGAATAAAACCAAACCCTTTGGACTTGGTAAGGTTAGGTATTATTTATTATGATTTCTATTTCAATAATGCAAATGTGTTTTCCAGTTGCAACTATAAAGAGAAAATTGTTCTAAATTTTGTCTGAGATAAGAGCCTTAGAGTATTGCAATTCACAATCACTTTTTTGGAAAAAAATGCGCATCCCTAAGAAGACATTTAAGCAATTTTCTGATACACTTCAATGGGATTAAGGCTTGTTCAAAGAAACATTACCTACTCACCCTGTTGACTGTCAGCTGAGTATCAGTCAAGAATCTAATGATCTTTAGCCAAACACTTTTTTACTAGGAGTTAGATTAATAATAGCTATGTTCTTTTTCTGGGAAATGCACCCACTATAAATAAATCTCTGAATTGGGCTACTGGAGGTCTTTTCTTTTGCAATAAATTTGTAAAAATAACTTTGAAATGTGTTCATAATTACTTTGATAAAAAAGTTTACTGCAATGTAAAATATATTTCTCCCTGGGGGTCCTAATTAAAAAGTCTAAAGGCCACTGATTTAAGGCTAAAGGACAGTGGTAGGTGAAACCTAGCTCTCTGCAGAGGTCAGCAGCAGGGCAACGGCCTGATCATGCCCAAGTGATACCTTTAAGAGAAGAGAACAGGTGAGGGCTTTCCAAGGACCTGAAACTCTTCCCTCAGATGATACCAGCAGGATGCTACCAGGATGTCTCGTGGGCCACACCACAGCGTCAGCCATGGTAGACAGAAGTGTGGCCAACAGGTGGAAGGCATAGGCTGGAAACAGAAGAAGTTGGAATCTGTAGCAGCAATTCATTTCTTGGATCACCCATGGAGCTCCTTCCTCTTGGGCCTCTGGCCATGAGGTAGCATCTTGTGGTGGAAAGATCCATGAAGGCAGGAAGGTGCCTATCTTGTTCAGTGATGCATTCTCTAACACTGTGGGTATGCAAAGATGTTGACTGAGTAAATGTTATCTTTTGTCCTTTAAGGGATTCTGATGTGTCTCCCTTTCCTCCAACGTCCTCTCTGTGCTTCTTCAGATAGATCAGAGTCCAAGCCACAGCTGGCTGGTGACACATCTCCTTTTTCCTGGGTTTCATTACCCACTTCTTTCCCGAAGGACCAGAGGCTGAGGCCTGACAAAGAAGCTTTGACCAACCCTGCCCCCCAGTACTTGGCTATCTGAATCCTGTTTTCAGGAACATTGTGGAAACCTCTGGCTCTTAGTATGACTGGTCAAAGAAAGGAAGAAATTAATAGAAAATTTCAAACTATATGATTATTGTGAACAGGACAGAGGGAAAGGCCAGGTAGAATGTATTTATCAATGAATAGTGAATAAAATATTAGGTGACACATTCCTGAAAATAGCTGACAGTACTTTAAAATCCTATCAAGATGGCCATTAGGTAATATGTATTGAATTGGTTGCCTCATACCTACACTTGAAAACAATAAATTTAGAATATAAATCCTTAAAATAATTATGTTACATATCTCTTTCTTTGTTGACTCCACTGAAAATAATTTTACCTGGGCTAAAAAAACCCAGTTTTTACAATGGGTTAGCATACATATCCCCAAAGGGATGCCACCCGCCTTTTTCCTACACAGTTGAACAGTTAAAAGCAAGTTGTTGTATTTTTCTACTTGTTCATTTCCATTGTGTCTTGGCCTACATTTTGGAAAAGAAAACAAAAAACCAGCCTGAGAAGAAGCATTAAGTATGAGGCTCTTACTTGGGAATATGGTCCCGGGAGAAAAAAACCAAAGCTCTAGTCTTGAGTTTTTTCACAGCAGCAGTTAACTAGGATGGGGGTTCACCTGAGGAGCCATCTGCAATGCATCTTAGGACTATTCTTCAGGGGAAGAAAAGGCAAAACGCTGTCCTCTAACTTCTGTCTCCATAGATCATAGATTTGTCTTGTAAGGTGTCAATGTCCCCATTTCCCAGGTCGGGCATGCATGGTTACAGAGTGGGTTCCCGAGACATCCCACTCTATGCTGCCCACTGATAGGCACTGGTTTGGGTGATGAGAGGCTTGAGGTGTACTCCTGGCTGTGCCTGGGCAAAACTGCCCAGAGCTCCATGGGTGGCCCCATGAAGGCTAAAATAAGAGGTGAGGGAGGCTGAAAGGATCTGAAGTGGTCCATAAGAGATGTCTGATACAGGTGGTGAAGCAAGTGCACCACATAGTAATTCCTTGGGACAATATTTAGGTAGCCATTGACTTTAGCCTTGGTTTTTGTTTTTCCTAGTGGTGACAGAGTAAGATCCTCTTAATAAAACTGCTCAACACTAGAACAAAGAATATAAGGATTTAGTTGTGTGAAGAGTTATCAACAGAACTTACTTCTAGATGCCACCTAAGAATGGAGCTTGACAAGGTATGCATTCCTTGACTTTATCCACTATCTATTTGATTCCCAGCACCAAATGTCCAACTCACCTTACTCCATTTGCTTTATTTCCTTTAAGAATGAATCTTCCAATATACAATGGAACCTTGACTTACGAACTGGATCAGTTCCCTAGGGCTGGTTGTAAGTCAGCACAGCTGAGATCTAGATGTTTACCTAAGTACACATGATGGATAACAAGAGGCAGATGAATCTTGCATTATCCTAATTAACCCAAGTTGTTTGTATGTCAGGCCTGTCATAACTTGAGGGTCCACTGTAACCTGTCCAAGTCAAAAATCAACACCTAAATCTTCCCCTCCTTCCTTCTCAGTTTTAATGTGGGTGTCTTTGTCACTTTCCTTATCACTGAGACACAATATCCAACAACCACCTCTTAAAGGAGGAGAGGGTTATTCTGGCTCACAATTTCAGTGGGTTCATTCCATGGTTACCTGGCTCCGAGATAGAAACAGCATGGTGGATGGGTCAGGGAAGGACAGCTGCTCACATCATGGCAGCTAGAAAGCAGAGAGAGAAAGGAGTGGCCAAGGAGGAAGATATGCCCTTCTAGGTTGTACCTCCAGTTAACCACCTCTTCCAACCTCCTCGAGGCACAACAGCTATCAAACTCATTAGCAGATGAATCCACTGATGAATACAGCACCCTAGGGCTGGGGATTTAGCTCAGTGGCACTGCGCCTGCCTAGCAAGCACAAGGTCCTGAGTTCAATTCCTAGTACTGGAAAAAAATATAGCACCCTTATGATTGAATCACCCTTCACACACAAGAGAATTCTTGAGGATACTGTAGATCTAAATCATAACAGTAGGGAATCATATCTAAACAGTAGGGAATCAGATCTAAATCGTAACAGTAGGACCAGAAAACTGGGTGAGAATCATTGCTGACTCCCTTCCTCTCTTCCCATCCCTCATCATATCCTATCAGCTGTGAAATCCCATCAGTTTTGCCACCTTATTATCTTCAAGTCTGCCCCCCCTTTTTTTGCCTGTGTCTGTGTCTTTTGTTCTGAGTTGCAGTCACAAATAGCATTCTAACCATTCCTTGCCTTCAGTCTTGTCTTCTGCCAAGCCTCTGGGAAGGCTTCTCTGACTGTCCAGAGATTAGAGGCTAATGAGAGAAGTCACATGACAATAAGACAAAGGAGTCATCTTTAAAGATAAAGTTTTTATAAAGGTTGCCAAAATTGGCTCTCACTTGTTCTCTGAGTCTATAAGTAAGTGTGGTATGATTTTGTCCCTTCTTCCTATATGTGGTTTACCCAGCTTCAGCCTTCTGGGAGGTGGATTCTTACTTACTCCATACTGTCCTCAATTCCCCATAGACAAGCATTCGTGACTTGCTGCAGCTGTGACTATTTATGCATTAGGTGATAGTTGGAGGAGCTGGGGGTGATGTTGGATCTATAACAAAGAATGCCACCACAAATTCACAAACATCACAGACATGTTCAGTGAGGCCCTTCTGGTTCTTCACCTGCCCTTGATTTTCCATCTCCCTCACTGGTGGTTAAGGGGAGAAAAGATAATTTTGGTTGAACTCCCTGGGGATGGGAGGGGAGCAAAAATTTAATTGAAAATTTAATTGATTGGTGGAAAGTGCAGTAGTCCCAACTTATCTGTCCAAAATATGTTTCAAGACCCCCAGTAGATGCATGAAACTGTGCATAGTACTGAACCCTATGTGTCCTGGGTCTTTTCCTACATGTCCTGCAGTGCAGTGACAGGTACCAGAGTTAATCCATTCTTTCTTTATTCCCCAGTGCCTCCTTTGCATCACTATGTTTGTCCATTAGGGCCATTTCTAAGTAAAATAAAGGTTACTTGAACATAAAACTGTGATACTTGGATAGTCTAATACCTATTGGACTAAGTGATAACCAGTGGGTAATGTACACAGCATGGATACACTGGACAAAGAGATGATTCTTATGGAAGGATGATTCTTCTGGATGGAGCAGGATGACTGAAGCTTTCAACACACTGCTCAGAGCATCACACAAGTTAAAACTTACGCATTGTTTATTTCTAGAATTTCCCATTTAATATCTTTGGATCACAATTCAGGAAACTGAAACCATGGAAAAGAAAACCAGGGCTAATGGGGAATTACTGTAGCATTTGAAGGCTTGAAAGCTACTGACCCAGCATAGGCCTGTGTATTAACATGTAAATTCTACTCTAATGTATTAATAATTAGTTCTCACGGGCCGCCTATATCCCATCTTATGAGAGGCATAGCGAGAGATGTAAAACATGTCAGATACATTCCTTCCAACATGAGGAGCCAACAACTTATATGCATGGACCTGCAGAGTGAGGTTAGAGAATCAAGTGCTGAACTGTATGGGTCAGAGGGCGAGGCTGTTAGAAAAGCTTCTACTACAGACTTGAGAGTCCATTGTGAAAAAACAAACCCAAGAGGGAACTTGACTTCCTTTTGTATTTTAGAACTGTAATTCCCACTGTGTCTTACACATCTGACTGCTTTTCCTGCAGAACCAAGCTGAGAAAGCATTTTACATGATCAGGATTTCACTGAAAGTTCAGGAGGTGCCTTTTCTTATAATTCTAGTGACTGGGTATTTTTGTGGATGCTAAAACACTTGAACAAAGCAACAATTCAGTCATAGATATCTGGTTTTTGCTTACTTTGCATGACTGAATTCTAAATTGTTCTTCCAAATATTGGCAGGCTAGACCGAGCCACGGCAAATGATAGTGATTCTACTCGTGTGTGAATGACTATTATAAGAAAATAATCATAGACATATTGCCTCCTATCAATGTTTAGAGTGTGACACTGAAATTAGTTTATTTTAATTAGCACCAGTACATTTCTTTAATCAATGCAAAGTTAATACCATTACTTATTTCATAGCTGTAAATAAGTTTCATTTGTGTTAACATTTGCATCTTTCACACGTTAGACTTTTATTTGAAAAAAATTTCCTTTTGTTTCATATTTAGAAAATCCAACTTGTTGGTTCTATCAAAAACTGAACAGAAGTAACATCTGTGAGGATGATGACTGTTGCTTAGGTTGGATGGACTCATTTCACCTAGGTAAAATTTTGTAGCATTTAAAAGTCATGATTTATTTTTAATACAAATTTTAGATAACTATTTTCAATTAGATCAGGCTCAACACACATCTGTTATAGGTTGAATTGTATTCCTGCCTCTAAATCCATAATTGGAAGGCCCAGCCCCCAGGATCTGAGTATGTGACTGTACATGTTAGGGTAAAGGGTGATAACATTAAAATGCGGCCATTAGGGTAGATCCTAGTGTTCATAGGAAGAGGAAATTTGGACCAACAGGGAGACACAAAAGATGCACACATGCACAGAGGAGAGACTACTGAGAACAGAGAGAAGGTGATCATTTACAAGTCAGTGAGAGAGGGCTCAATAGAAAACAAACCTGGCAATATTTTGATCTAGGACTTCCAGTTTCCAGAAGTGGTAGAAAAGAAGTTTTTATTGTTCATATCAAGTCTGTGACCTTTTGTCATGGCAGCCATTAATTCATTTTGCCACAGAGAAGTTTACTACCCACAGACTATCCATGTGATTCCCACCAAATACCCTATTCACCTGCCTTTAGTTGGGGCCATGCACTAGTTCACTCTGGGCACTGTGCACAAGAGGGGCCATGAATTATCTCCAGACTAACACATGCAAAATCTGCCTGTGGCCCTCCAGTGATCTTATCCTCCATCACAGTGACCGAGGAGGCCACTGTTCCAGAGCAACTACACAATGAGTGGGGGTGGTTTCCATCAGCTTGGGTCCCTGACAGAATGAGTGGCACAAAACCTGCCACCAGGCAGTGCTGGCCATGCTTGTAGGTGAGGAATAGCACAATACTCTGTTAAGCCTGGAAGTGGGGGTATAATTTCTTTGTTTAACTTAACTTTATCATGATTAGTAGAATCTCCATCTTCTTAGTTCTTCTGAGAGTGTGAACTTAGCTTACATGGGACTCCACTGACTGGCCGATGATCTTTCCATTGTACTTCTGTAACACGCCAGAGATCTGGCTCAACTTTCCATTCACAGAGCTGTCAGTTATTTCTCTGTACAAATAATGATGGTGATGGTGGTGGTGATGACCATAGTGATGGAGCAGAGTTCTAGGCATTGGCATAGTGCCCCATATATAGACAGTCCCCACTTAGGATTTTTCAACTTTACAATAGTGTGAAGAGAAACACATTCAGGAGAAGCCATACTTTGAATTTCGATCTTTTCCCAGGCTGGTGATATTTGGCACAGTTCTCTTTTGTGCTGCTGGGCTGCTGCACCAAGTCACAGCTTCCAGTCAATCTTGCAATCAGAGGGTGAACAACCAACACTCTACAGTGTACCACGTTGCTAAGGTGGGATGCTCAGTAGTTTAGGTGTATTAAATGCACTTTTGAATTACAGTATTTTTAATGTACATTGGGTTTATTGGGCTATACTCCATCATAACAAGCATAATCTGTATATGAAATAATTTAATCTCAGAATCTTTGAGAGTTTGTTTAGAGATTCTAGCAGGGGAGCGCAGCTACTCGTATACCCTTGATGGAGCAAACAGTCCTCTATGGGGCAGTGTACAGCTTCAGGAGGGAGGCACATGGAGCAGTGGGAGAGAAAGGCAGACACCAGCCTAGTCAGCCAGATCAGCTGAATCAACCCTGGTGATCAATGGGGTGACAGAAGTCACAGCCAGAATACCCTCACATCCTAATCTCAGAATCCTTGAGGTTGATGTTATCATCCTTCTTTCCAGGTAAAGACATTGAGGCACAGAGAGTTTAAGTAACTTGCTCAAGTTCACACAGCTGGTACACAGCAGAGCTGATATTTGAAGCTTAGCAGTGTGGATTTCATTGTTTTCCAATAAATTCATACATTAAAGACCCTCCAAATTCTAATCCCAGTGTGCCTTCTCAGCCGCCTTTTCCATTCACAACAATCCTTTACTCCTGAGCTCTTCTAACACTTCAGTCTAGTTAGAGTCTAGATGGTGTCTGCTCTCCAGACAAAGCCTGCATTTGCCAACCTGTCTCAAGCTCATCCTTCAGAATTGCTCTACTTTCTGTGGCTTCTGTTCCTTGGCTTTATCTATTCACACCCTGTGCACCCTGTGATGCCCCTTTCAATTGCCATATCTCTGGGAAGCCGTCCTTGAGGTCTTCTTCATTCGGTACTCCCATGCGCCCTCTATCCTTCACTATGGGTGCTCAAGTGTCACTTATTTGTGGATGTCTCTGTCTCTCTCTCTTGCCTGAAGTACAAGCTCCCTGAGCACTGGGACCACATTTCTTTGTAGATTTCCTCTGCAGCTAGTAAACATAGTGCATTGCACCCAATCTTTGTGCTATGAATGTTAGTACAATTAATTGAAAGGAAAATCTCCTTAATGCCTTACTTCTTAGATTAGAGTGTTGCCCTTTCTGGTTTTGGCTACCATGGCTATTCCCAGTCATACTGTGTGAAAATGATTTTGTTAACATCAGAATGGTGTTTTTCTGCCTTGTTCTATCTGCATTCACTTATCTGAGTTTGATGCTATCATTCTCATCTGTGTCATGTTAGCAAATTTCTCCTTTAGTCTTTATATGAGAACTGAATTTCAATTATCTCTTGGCTTTGATTTATTAAGAGCAGTCTTTTATCCTGGTGGTATTTTCAAGCATGTGGTAATACATGTTCCAGGGAGTTGAAAGAAAAGAGGAAGATAATGTTCCTGCTTCTTTTTGGCCTTACAAGTCTCACCTTTGAGCATATTGTGAAGCTTCTGGGGCGGGGGGGGGGCAGATAAGCAGAGAGTAAAAGGAAGGTGAATTCAGTCATTTCTTCTACAGTATTTCTGGTTCAAATGCAGGATGACACTTGAAACTTGAACAAGATTGGTCTTCCTGAGGATTTGTGGGGTAATTTATCTTAAGAATTGTATTACTCATGTTCTTATCTATATAAAAATTCATTTTCTATATTCATTATCTATATAAGCATTTTCTGTGGTATTCTAATCATCTAGTCATCTTCCAAGATCCTTGCCTTCTGATATCATGG
This sequence comes from Heterocephalus glaber, assembly GCF_000247695.1. The sequence continues at coordinate 8,056,037 of NW_004624785.1, read as the reverse complement.
TGTTTTGTTTTATTTTGTTTTGCTGTACCAGGGATTGAATTCAGGACCTTGTGTTTGCCAGGCAGGCGCTGCGCCACTCAGCTACATCCCCGGCCTTTGATATCATGTTTTTGAGTTGTCCCCACCCACACTAAATAGGGATCCAATGCTGTGTAAATAATAGTGTCTTGGATACTTTTCTTATTGCTGGGACAAAATACCTGACACCCACAAGTTAAAGGAGGAGAAGTTTATTTTGGCTCACAGTTTGTAGAGGTTTCAGTCCAGCGTTGGCTGGCTCCAAGACAGAGCAGTGTGGCAGAGGAGAAACAGTTCATGGGCAGGAAGCAGCAAGCACACAAGGGAGGAGGGAGATATATCCTGTATATGTATACACCCACAATGACCTACCTCTTACCACTAGGTGTCACCACCCAACATCATACTCAGTTTAAACCCATTAATGGACTAATTCAGTATCACACACCCATGATCTATGAGCAAATGAGGCTTTGGAGGATATTTTAGATATAACCCATAATAAATAGATATTGCAGAAGCGGTAGCGTGTGACTTATTCCAAGATGTTGGCTCTCTTGCCCTCGGGGAAGGCAGCCTCTGGGTTGTGGGGCCTGGAGATCCTTGTGGGTTCCTTGTGGAAGCGAATTGGTCCACATGGCAGCAAACAACTAGAACCAGTCCTGTAAGTGGACCATCCTGGAAATAGATCCTCCACCCCAAGTCAAGCCCTCAGATGATTGTCACCTCAGCTGATCAGTCCTGGTCCTGACTGTATTCACACAGACTTGGAGCTGAATTACCCCAGCCAATCTGCTCCCAAATTCCTAACCTAAAGAAACTGTGGAGATGATCAATGTTTAATTTGTTTTAAACCTTTAAATTTTAGGGCAATTTGCTGTGTTGCAATAAGAAACAAATATATACATATACATATATATATATATATATATATATATATATATGGCACTTAAAATTTGCTTTTATTGGTTCTTTGTAAATTTTATGTTTCAGTTTTACCAATATTTTTGGCAACATAGAGAATAGGACTCTCTGGAGAAGTAAAAATCAGTGATATAAAGTAAAGGTTGCCATGGTTTGGGCCCATGGCCAACAAAGAGTTGCCTTGATTTCCTGTTTCAGTTGTAAATGTTCCTCTTACTTGCTTCATCTCAAGCCTCCTTCCACTCCCTCCTTTCAGCCACCCTCCAGGACAAGAGCACCTCTCACGTAGGAGCGCTAGAACCACCACCAGGACACAGAAGCACCCACCCATCTCCAGTGTTTTACATTTGTCATTGTGAACCAGAGGGTCCACAAAGCTTTTTACATCTACCACCATGCCTGACTCCTCTGGTGGGAGTTGTGACCTTTTTTTTTTAATTCATATGTTCTTTTATTGATACATTTTAGGTATACAATATGTTTACATTTATCATTGGGTGCTTGTACCTGTACATGATGTATCTTGGTTCTTATTTTTTCCCCATTACCTGTGTG
>NW_004624785.1:8040922-8052190 GCF_000247695.1 Heterocephalus glaber | reverse complement strand
GTTGCTCTAGGTAATCTGGAAGTCTGGGTTTGAGACTTATTTATGTGTCTTCTCATTTCGACTGGGGTGGGGGGTGCTGTTGGTGCCTGCGCGGATCACCTCCTCTGAGCTGGGAAAGGTGGGACAGGGACCGGGAGCAGCAGTAGGGATGGTGGCCCAGAAGCCTCTTCCTCTGGGCCGGGAGCAGCGGTACAGAAGGCAGCCCAAAAGCCCTTTCCTCTGGGGAGTTGTGACTTTGAAGAACTTTGTGAAATATTTTCTTCATCAGTCCCAGGAGGAGAGACAGCACATTTGAGAAACTCTTGCAAAATCACAGAAAAGGCCAAATCTCTCAGGACCTTGGGGTGTCAGAACCTGGTGTCTGAGAGAAGGGGCTGCTGTAGTGATGTCTGTCTGCAAGACACTGCATGACAGAGTACAAATTGCATTGTTCCTGCAATAGTACAAACCAGCTCTAGAGAGAATCACCTGAATGTGCAGGTGAATCACCAGAGGTACCAGGTGAGTGACCAGGCCTCAGCTGTTGCCATAGCAGAAGTGCACCTGACGACAGCCACAGCTATCATTAAGTCACAGAGTACTTCCTTCTGGCCTTGAATAAGGTGACTGCACCCAGTCTGTCTATTCCCAAAGGTGCCTCTGTCTCACTTGTCTGAGACACTGACTTCTCTGCTCTCCTCTCTTCTTCTTCCACTCCTTGTACTTTACATATGGGCACAATTACACGTAAATGCTAAAGTTCTCTTCACACTTCCAAAGAATGCATTTAGAGCTACCTTAATTAATTTGTGGAAATTCTGCATTTCTTTGTAGGCAAAGAATTTCTTGCAAAAATTTTAAGGATCATTTTTTTTATTAAATAAATTTTTAAAAAACCAAAACAAAATATACGAATGTACACATCTTTCCTGTAAAATCTTTACAATCACAAGTCATCTCTAAGGAAAATACTTGCCATGAATCTATATAACTTCTAGAGAAAATGAAAGTTAAAATTTGCATGCTTAAAGCATCCAGTTTTCAAAACAAGCTGAGTTATTTGGGCAAGAAAATAGACTTCATCTACTTTGATTAAATCAGCAATATACCATAGTTGCCAAATATTTACTGTCCATACTTCCTAGATAGATTTTTAAAAGGATATTTTCAGTAATTCCCGTCACAGCATACATACGACACCTGTCACTATACACACCAAGTCATTAAAGGTTTTAATCTACTGATGCTCACTTTGTTTGAAGAGGCTGAACTTGGCAAAGAGAACCCTCATGATGGCCTCAGGTGTTTTGAAGAAACCCTGGTAACTTATCTGAGCCTCAGGGTCTAAGGGACAACATGAGGATCCCAGCTTCTCAGGGCTCAGGTCTTCTGAGGATCACAGTCAAACACTGGGCCTGCCCAGGCATGGATTTCTCTGCCCCCAGGGTCTAGGGTAGAAAGCCCGCTATTCTGGGCCTGGGAGGGTAGGGACTGCTGTTTATCTTCTGTCTCTACCGTGTCCTTCCTGGCCTCCAGGGCTGGCCACTCAGACCTGCTCCAAGTAACAGTGCGGTTCTGGGAAGGAATGACTTTCAACAGCTTGTTTCTATTCATGGTGTCAAGCAGGTGCTTTACAAAGTTGTCCCCTCACACCCACCCCACCCACAACTCAACAAGAGCTATTGTGTTATTGAAACTGTAGAGAGTACTTCCTGGGAACGTGGAATTCACCAAATAGAAACCCACAATAAGAGGTATGAACCAGCTCTACAAGTGTTTGCTCCTCTCAGGGGTTTTCAGGAGGCCAATCTTGCAAGCTCTGTTGGGCAGCCAACCGATGAGGCTGCGGAGGCAGGAAACGGCTTGGTGCTGCTCGCTCTGAAGCTGATTCTAAACCCCAGTGATGTTCAAATGAGAAGGGGGGAGGGAGAAAGGAAAGGGGACAAGAAAAAAAAAAAGAAAGAAGGAAAAAAATGGAAACAAAGCTTTTGTAAATAAGGAGGGGAAGAGTGGTCAAAGTGGGTAAGAATGGGGAAAAAAAAGAAGCAAGATACATTATGTACCGGTAGAAATTCTCTATGATGAATGTTATCATTACGTATATCTAAAATGTACCAATACATGTTTTGCTTTAAAAAAAACCCCAATGACGAGCCACTTTCTGCTCCATTTTCAATGTCCTAAGAGACTACTGTTTTCCAGGAGGGCCCTAAAGGCCATTATTGTAACCAGTTCTCTGATGAGGCCTGACTCAAAAGGGCAGAGAAAATGTGGGTAGAAAATGTGAGGGGGTGAGCTTGTCTTTATTGGTTTCTGCTGTGGTTTGGATATAATTCGTCCCCTAAAGGTTCATACGCTCAAAGCTTGGTCCCCAGCGCGGTGGTGTTGAGAGATAGCAGAACCTTAAGAGATGGGGCCCAGGGAAAGATAATTAGGCCTTAGGGGCACTACAACTGCATTTGGAAGTGATGGTCTTGAGAGGTGAGCTACTGGAGAATGAGTTATTATAAAAAGACCAGTCTTGACCCCTGGATCCTCTTGCTTCTTGTCTCACCACATGACTGCTCTCTTTGTTGCAAGGCTTGCACCATGATCCCATTAGCCATGTTGTGTTATAGGCAGAAGGCCTTCACAGAGAGCCAAATTGATAGGGCTGCCCAGCCTTAGACTTTCAGCTTCCAAAACTGTGTGCTAAATAAACCACTTTTTTGTTACTCAGCCTCAGATTATTTTGTTACAGCAACAGAGAGCAGACCAAAACAGTCTTTCTCCACCAAGCCTTCTCTCCTGTTAAATCCTTTCCTGGTTCTCTCATCCTTTCATCTTAACATCTTTGTTCTTTTTTTTTTAACATCTTTGTTCTACTGGCCACCATTTCTCACCATGGCACCCACCTGCCCAGAGCACCCGGCTCATCAAAGGCCAGCTTCCTGTTAAGGAACTCCTTGACTTTGCCTTCTCACCTCCTCCAGGCATGATATCTGATCAAATCTTCCCCCACTAATGTGTAATCAGAAAGACCACAGCCTCCCAGTGTCTTCTTTGCTTCTGAGAGACACATATATATCCTAAGACTGGCTCCATGAACTTATATTACATTCATACATTTCTGGACCCTAAGAGTGACTCTAGGGGTGAGGGGAAGCAGCCTTTATGGTGAAGGGGTTCAGGGTACGGTGCTCTGGTATATTAACTACTTCGCATAAAAGAGATGAAAAGCAGCAGATACAAATAAAGCACTCTGATTCCCCCATCCCAAAAGCAAGAGATAAAATTCACATGAAAAAGGTATTTATCATGCATCAAGAAGAAGAGACATTCTCTTCACCAGAGACAGGAAGTTGAGGGTGACAGAAATTCATACCAAGTCTCCCCATATATGCTAATTACTTTCCTATAGTTGCTACTCTGCATTTAACCTAATATATAAACACTTAGTCACTTCTTTAGTTCTTCATTTTTCTCTTGGAGGTTTCCATGTATATGCAAATAATTGTACTCTTTCTCCTGTTAATCTGTTTCATGTCAATCCCTGCTGGAAATCCACGGAGGGCAGAAAAAAATGTTTTCTCTTATAGGAGCATGTCTTCATGGACAGGGAGGTGAGAATGATACTTGAAAACACTGTAGAAACTGCAGAAGGAATTGTATTAGTCTGCTTCCTGTTATTTGTAACAAAATAGCTGTTATAAATAGAAGAGACGCGTTTTGGTTTACAATTTGGTCAAGGAACAAGGGGCCTACGTGCTAAGTAGTTCAGTTTATGCTGGCCTTGAACTCAAAATGTAGTCCAGGCTGGCCTTGAATTCCCAGCAATCCTCCTCACTCTGCCTTTGCTGGGATTACAGATGTGTGCCACCATGCTTAACTGGTGGTAGGTAGCCTTTCTGCTGGCACAATCTTAAGGCAACATAGGGCATCACATGGCAAGAGACAGGGAACATCTGTGTGTGTGCGTGTGTGTGTGTGTGTGTGTCCCCTGATCTCTACCTCTCTTCTTATAAAGCCACCGAGTTTCAATTATGGGGCCTATGTCCTGATTACCTTACCTAATCCTAATCTTCTGAAGGCCTCATTTCTAAATACCATAGTCAGATTCCGCTTCTACCCTCTTAATACCACACATGGAGTTTAAATTTCAACACATGAACCTTTGGGGACACATTCAAACCATATCGATACCGTTGCAGGAACCTTCAGAAACAACAAAGTGGACATCAACAGCTCATAACTAAATCAGGCCCACAGACATCTTTTGTTTTGCTGGCAGTTATCTTTTTATTTAGTGCCAATACTTTAAAATTAGGAGATATCACCTGAAATCTGAATTGTCCTGGAAACCTGAAGACCTGGAACACAGGACCTGAATGGTTCTTGGTGGAAGTGAAGAATACATCTGTATTTAATATGCAAATGAGCCTACATCACTCCCTACGTGGGGGTCTAAAAGCCCCAGGTGGGGCAAGGCACTGTTGCAGGTGGAGATGAGAGGCCACCAGGCCAAAGGCCACATGGTGTTTGGAGGAAGCCAGAGCCATGATTTTTTACTCACGAGCCATATGCCTGGAATCAAAAGATAACAAAAGCTCACACCTGTATAAAATAAACATGGTTTTGCAACGAAGCCATGTCAACACTTTTCACCCACTCTGAGGCTATGCTGCTCAGGAAGTTCCTCAGAGGTCAAGGACAAATAAGTGCTGGGAAAGTGAAGAGGTGGGAGGGGATATCAGAACCAGCCCTGTAGGCATTGCAGTCTGGGCCATAATTGGAGACCCAGGTTTGGAAGGGCCTCACTCTTGGTTTAGTGTTCTGCTGATGCTGTCTGTAAATTACCAATCATTTTCGAACAAATGTTATTTTGCTCTGTGTACCTTCCCTAAAGGATAGAACAAAGCAGGACTTCCTGCCTCTCCAAGGAAGTAGTTTTGAGATTGGATGCTTTAAGAAACTTACGGTATTGGTGAATACCCTTGTAGATCTGGGATCCTGAGCAGAACAGAGAATAATCTCATGTAATGGTTTGCTAATCAATGGAATTAGAGAATCTTCTCAGTGGCTGCTAGAGTGCCAGGACAATGTGGGAACAAGTTAACACATTCATTGTCCAGTGTTCAGAAAGTTACTGCTGTCTCACACAGAGTGAAGTTAATGTCTTCTGCTTTAAGAATTTTTTGCAGACTATTGGGTGGGTAGAGCACAGCCAGCTTGGAACATATGTAGAATAGTGCTGAGGTGAAGCTTCAGCTCCTTATGGCCTTCTGGCTCCTGCTGGATACCTCTGGAGAGATGTCTGTTCAGGGTTACCACTTCCCTTCCAAATGAATACAGTATAAATATCTGGTATTACAGAAGGAACTCAACTATGTAAATGCTTGGATGACTAATTTTTAAAATATAGTATTTCTCCAAATGTATTATATTGTATTAAATTTTCCTGTTCATTTGTGGTCTTTGTAGATATTTAAAAGTGAATTTAAAAGTACTATTTAATTAATAAATAAAGTATGTATGTTTATGATCTACAGTATGATGTTTTGTTATATGTACACATTGTGGAAGGGCTAAATCAAGTTAATATGTGAATTATCTTTTGTGGTGAAAGCATTTAAAATCTACACTTGGTGATTTTTAAGAATACAACATATTATTAACTTTAGTTACGTAGATCTCTTGAACTTATTCCTTCTATCTTACTGAGATTTTGAGTTCTTTGACCAACATTTTCTTCATTATCTCTCCCCAACCCTAGGTCTTGGTAACTACTATTCCGTTCTGTTTCTCCAAGTTTGATTGTTTTAGATTCCACACATATGTGAGATCAGCCAGTGTTTGTCTTTCTGTACCTGGTGTATTTCACTTAATATAATATACTGTAGTTTAATTTATGTTGTCACAAATGATGGGGTTTCCTTCCTTTCAAAGGCGGAATACTATCACATTTGGGTGTATACATCTCTCTTCCTGTAGTCATACATCCTTTGGTGGACATTTAGATTAATTCCTTATCTTGGGGATTGTGAATAGTGCACGTAGCTCTTTGACATACTGATTTCATTTTCATTGGATATACCCAAAAGTGATATTGCTAGTTCGTAAGTAGCTCCATTTTTACTTTATTTATGGACTGATTGACTGTGAAACTAGGGATTGAACCAAAGACCTTTACACTGAGCGACGGCTCCAGTCTTTTTTTTCTTCATTTTGAGACAGGGTCTTACTAAATTGCTAAGTTGCCCAGGCTGGGTTGAACTTATGATTCTCCTGCCTCGATCTCACTCCCAGAGTACAGACAGTGGTGTGCTCCATTGCACCTGGGTCATTTTTAATTCTTTTGAGGAACTTCATACTGTTTTCCATAGTAGCTGTATGAATTTACATTTTCATCAACAGAGTGCAATGGTTCCTTTTTCTTACACATCCTTGCTCTAACTTAACATGTGTCTTTTTGATAACTATTCTAACAAGTATGAGGAGATATCTTTTTGTGGTTTTAATTTGCATTTCCTAATGTTTATTGATGTTGAGCAGTTTTTTATATGCCTGTAGGCTCTTTGCATGTCTTCTTTTCAGAAATACCTATTTAGGTGCTTTGCCCATTGTTTAATGGACTTCTCGCTATTAAACTGAGTTCCTGATATATTTTGAATAGTAAACTCTGATTAGATGGTTTACAAATATTTTCTCCCTTTCCTTAGAGTATCTCTTCATTTTGTTTGTAGTTTCCTTTGCTGTATAGAAGTTTTGAATTTGATGTAACTTAATTTGTCTATTTTTACTTTTGTTGCCTATGCTTTTGGGGTCTTAGCCAAAAAAATCTTTGCTGAGACTAATGTCAAAAAGATTTTTCCCTATGTTTTATTCTAGTAATCTTGATGTTTCTGGTCTTACATTTAACTCTTTAATCCATTTTGAGTTTATTTTTGTATGTAACATGAGGTAAATGTTCAGTTTTATTCTTTTGCATGTGAATATCCAGTTTTCCCAATATAATTTCTTTTTTGAAGTTAACTTTATTGATACATTTTAGGTATACAATGCAGTTATATTCATCATTGGGATCTTGTACCTTTACATGATGTATCTTGGTTCTTATTTTTTCCCTATTCACCTGCCCTCCCCAATATAATTCTTGAAGAGACTGTCCTTTTCCCATTGTGTATTTTTTTTGTCCAAAATCATTCAATAATAAGTAGATGGATTTTTTTCTTGTTTCATTACTCTGTATGTCTGTTTTTATGCCAGGAGCCATGATGTTTTGATTACTATACTTTTGCAATAGATTTTGAAGTCATGTAGTATGATGCCTCCAGCTTTGCTTTTTTTTTACTCAATACTGATTTGGCTATTCAGGTTCTTCCGTAGTTCTATAAGGCTTTTATAATATTTTTTTCTATTTCTGTTAAAAATGTCATTGAAATTTTGATAGGGATTGCATTGGATCTATAGATCATCTTCAGAAGTGTAGACATTTTAAGAATTTTAATTGTTTTAATCCATAAACACCCCTGTTTCATAGCTTTCCATTTATTTGTATCTGCTTGAATTTCTTTAATCAATATTTTATAGTTTACCTCCTTTGTTAAATTGATTCCCAATTTTTATTCCATTTTGATTGGTATGGCCATAGTTTTCAAATAGTTTGTTGATGTTGTATAAAAATGTCACTGATTTGTTTTTTTGTGGGGGGGGTGGTACCGGGGATTGAACTAGGGACCTTGAGCTTGCGAGGCAGGTGGCAGCACCACTGAGCTAAATCCCCAGCCCTGTTAATGACTTTTTATGTGTTTATTCTGTGTCCTATAATTTCACTGAACTCATGTATTATTTATAACAGATTTTGATGTGGCCTTTTAATATACAAAATCATGTCATCTACAAACAGGGACAATTTAACTTCTTTTCTAATTCAGACTTTGTTCTTGCCTAATTACTCTGGCTCAGATATCTATTACTGTGTTGAGTAGAAGTGGTGAGAGTGGGCAGCTTGACTTTTGAAACTTGCTGAGGAGAAGCTTTTAATGACTCACCATTGAGAATTATGTTAGCTGTAGTTTTGTCATATGTGGCCTTTACTGTGATGAGAGTCATTCCCTCTGTACCTAATTTGTTGAGGGTTCTTATAAAGAAAGGATGTTTAATTTTGACAAATGCTTTTTAAAGTGTCTATTGAGGTGATCATATGATTTTTGTCCTTCATTCTGTTACTGTGTGATATGGTTTGGACTGTGAATATCCTCCAAAGGCCTATGTTAAAGTCTTGGTTCCCCAGCTTGGTGCTATTGGGAAGTGGTGGAAACTTTAAGAAGTGAAAGCTACTGTGAGATATTTGAGTCATTGACAGTGGCCCTAAAAGGGGACTGAGGGACCCCAGTCTCTTCCTCTTTCTCTTTTGTACTTCCTGGCCATGAGGTGAGCACTTTTGTCCTACATGAGCTCCCATTATGTTGTGCTGTCTCACAACAAGCCCTAAAGAAAGGATGCCAACCATACACCCACCGAAGCCTCTAAAGTAGCAAGTCAGAATAAAATTTTTCTCTTTATAAGTTGATTATCACATACCTTTTACAGTAACAGAAAACTAATATGTGGCATATCAAATTTATAGGTTTGCAAATGTTGAACCATTCTTGTGTCCCTGGGATAAATCTCACTGGAGCATAGGAGAATTATCTTTTAAAGATGCTATTGAATTTGGTTTGTTAATGTTGTCTTGATAATAGGAATTTGCTTTTGTATTAATCAGGGCTATCAACCTAGAATTTTCTTTTCATGTGTGTCCTTTAAAGAAAAGCATAGCCATTTTTTGTGTTGTTATAGGTTACCAGTAAGTTGTATGGGTTAAACTGTGTCCTTCAAAAAATATGTTGAGGTCCTAACCCCTAACACCTGAGAACATGACTTTATTTAGATAGTCAGTGCAGATGTAATTACTATGATGAGGTCATACTAAAGTAGACCCTTAATCTGATATGGCAGGTGTCTTTGAGAAGGGGAAAGGACATGCACACACAGGTGGGGAGATGACATGATGACAGAGGCAGAGATTGATTGTTGCAGCTACAGCCAAGGACCGCCAAGGATTGATGACCACCACCAGAAGCAAAGCAGGGGTAAGGAAGGATCCTTCCCTACAGATTTTGGAGGAAATGTTGCTTTTCTGATTTCTTGATTTGGATTTCTAGACTCCAGAACTGGAAGAGAATATATTTCTGTCATTTTAAGCTACCCAGATTGTGACACTTTGTTATAACAGCCCTAGGAAACTAATATACAGGTATTTTTCAATTTTTTGATGAATCTAGTTCTTTCTAGATGTCTACATATAGGAAAGTTTTATGAGTACTTAATGTATGCTTTAGTGATATTAGTATAGTGACACTAAACTAAAGAGTGATTCTAGACTATTCTATAGGTATTCCACTTAAAACTAGCTGTTACTAATGAATGTATAACCATTACAACATGCAGGAACCCTGGCCACATGTTATCATGGGGAGTGTAATTTTTTTCTCTTGTTGTCCCTTAAATTACTCTGTGGGCCTAGCCCTGCTCCTTGTTCTAGGAGAATGTACTGGAGGTTTTTTAAAAATTATTTTTAGAGCTTTCCTGGTCATTTTAAGTTCAGCAGGCTCAACATATTAATTAATATGCTCAAATCACTGTACTATTAAAGCTTGAAACATCTCCAAATTCTCTTCTGCAGCTCTGACCAGCAGCAGGCTAGAAACTATCATGTCTGAGCCATGGTACTGGTGGGGTTAGCAGGGGCTGTGCCATGCGCATCACCACTCTCTCTCCACCCAGAACTTCTAGGACTCTGGTCTGTTTTGACTGTGGTTTGAATGCTCCCCAAGGGTCCATTGATTGCTGGTTTACTTCTCAATGTGGCATTGCTGGGAGATGGTGGAAGCTTTTGAGAAGTGGGGCCTAGTGGGAGGTCCTTAGGTCTTTGGAGTGTGCTCTTGGAGGGAACCACGGGACCCCAATCTCTCTCTCTCTGATTTCCTGTTTGGTGATGTAAGGTCTTCCACACATGTGTGCTTCTGTCATGATGTGCCTCTGTCTGCCAGCCCTATTAGAAACCAAACCAATGGGGCCATCCCATCTTGGAGTTTGAATCTCACAAACTGTAAGATAAATAAAGAGTTTCTCTTTACGAAATTAACTCTCTCGGGTATTTACAGTGATAAAAAGGTGTCCTACATGGGCTCCTCCCATTCAGCTACCTTAGATACAGAGTTCTCCAAGGAGTTCAGGGGAGGGAACATAGATTGAAGAAGCAGAAATACTGACTTTTTATGAGTAAGAGGGGACTCTCATCCTCATTCAAATTAACAGCTAGAGTAATCATCTTTCTCATTGTGGTACAAAGTACCTGACACTCAGAAAATACAGGACAGGTTTATTGTGGCTCACAGTTTCAGAGGATTCAGTCTGAGATAGGCTGGCTCCAAGGCTGAAACATCATGGCGGAAGGGCATGGCAGAGGAAAGCTGCTCAGTTTGTGGTGGTTGAGAAGCAAAGCAGTAGAACAGCACCAGAGAGGAAGGGGCCAGGGACCAGACATAGCACCCAAGGTCACTCTTCCATGGCCCACACAGACATACACAGAAGTGCACTTTACCAGTCACCCAGGTAGCTCTCAAGGCAATAAATTTGGCAACCTAGACAGACAGGTCTGTGCATGCCCTACCGAGGTCCTGAGTCGCGCAGAAGATGCCGAATCAGCCCACTGCAGACAGGCAGGTCTGTGCACGCCCTACCAAGGTCCCGAGTCACGTGGAAGACAGCGAATCAGCCCACTGCAGACAGGCAGCCACCCGGTTGCACACTACAAAGACACAGAGGACACCAGATCATGAGACCAAGGTACTGAGTCCCGCTGCTCCTGGCCCAGAGGTAGGGGTTTCTGAGCCGTTGTCCCACTGCTCCTAGTCCAGAGGAAGGAGCTTCCCTGTCACCATCCCTCCTGCTGCTCCCAGCCCACAGGAAAGGGCTTTTGGGTCACCATCCCTACCGCTGCTCCCGGCCCCTGTCACACCACTCCCAACTCAGAGGAGGTAATCCGTGCAGGCACTAACAGTCCAATACCCCAGGTGAAATGAGAAAACACGTAAATAAGTCTCAAAGACACACTTCCAGATCACCTACAGCAACCCCAAAGGGAAATGAGATGGAACACTCTGATACTCAATCACCTGGACCCACTGAACTGGCAACAAAAGGGGATCTGGAAAAAATGAAATCAGAAATAATTTCTCAGATAACAGGAGAAAATGGGCCCCT
>NW_004624785.1:8022842-8035682 GCF_000247695.1 Heterocephalus glaber | reverse complement strand
GATGCATTATGTAAAGGTACAATTCCCAATGAGAAATGTAATTGTGTTGTATTCCTAAAATGTACCAATAAAAGAATTTAATAAAAAATAAAAAATAAAAAATAAATAAATAAATAAGTAAATTTGACAACCTAAACTGTCGCAAAAACTGTCTATTCTCTTTAGAACTAATGACCTTCTAACATACTTTATAGTTTATTCATTCTCTTGTTATTTTTTGTCTCCTTCCACTTATTTATAAGCTCCACAAAAGCAAGGTCTCATTTTATTCATGGATGTGCCCCAAGTTCCTAGAAGGCATTTAATGTGTGCTCAGTGAACATTTGATGAAAGGATGCATACTTTAACAAAAGATATGTAGCGTCTTTCTGGGCTTGACATGTTTGGATTGCTGACTTTTTCCCCTGTGCCCTTTTATGGGTTGGTAAAGTCCCCCTTGCCCAGGCCAATACCAACTTCCCATTTTTAGGTCTCTCACTTGCAGCTCTTTGATGTGGGTGAAAATCTTTACTGTATCTTGTCAGTTATGACCCTTGTCACCTGGCGGGACTTCTTTAGCTGCTTTATTCTGACCCCTCCGCAAAGCCCTTTCATGAAGATCCAGGACTCCCTTTTGCCCTTGTTGTCTGATGGCCACAGCTGGTCCTCACTTGGGCCCACACTGGATTCTTGTAAAACATTCAAACTTCCTTGACAAACTCTGGGAAGATGACCATTCCTGCCTCTTTCTGCTCTGCCAGTACTGTAGCCAGCCAACCAGCCAGGCTCTGTCTGATTGGTTTCCAGGCCCAAGTCAGACACTAGCCCAAGGCTTTCCCAAGAGTTACTGTGAAAGCTCAACCCCTTAAAGATTTCAAGTCAGGCTTCTACACCCCACCCACTGGGGAAGCATGAATAGGATTCTCAGCAGCAGCCTTTCTCCCCAACTCCTTCTGTTACCCTGAGAGAGGGTTTGGCGTGTTGTCCTACTCCTTCACTTACATTTTGCAAATCCTACATGCTGATCTTACTTTGGAATGTGGTATCTATTGTCATTTGGTATCTAAGGGAAATGTGCTCTGATTCCCATTACCATGGTTTACTTTCTACCAAGTTCCATGTTAATCACTCTGAAATATAGAGTTTATGTGCATGATCTCATCTAACTTCATATCACCTCTGTTATATATTTACTATTCTTGTACTCATTTTATGTATAAGTGGATCAAGGCTAAGAGAATTTAATATCTTGCCCAAATCAACCAGAGTGACAGAGCCCAGATTCAAACCTGGCCTGACTCCATGGTTCAATAAAGATTATTGCAATTATTAAAATTTTTATTTGTCAGGGTTTTGTTAAGTAAAGCTCTAAAAATAGAACTTTAAGATACTCACTATAGGTCTCTTATATCCTATATTGCTCAAAATCACATGTCTTTATTGAAAGTGGGGAATGAGGTTCATGATTTATCCATAATCTCGTAAGTCACTATAGTTCAGACCGGCTAGGCTTTTCTCCCTGGACACATAGTTGAACTTAATTTTCCAGGTTCCTAGTGGTCCATATGACTGAGTCCTAGCCAACAAAAAGTGAGCAGAGGCTGTGTGTGCCACTTGCAGGCTTCCCTATAAAAAGCTATTTGCCTTTCCTGAAGGCTTCATTTCAACATATTAGAGTGCCTTGAAAATTACTTAACTTTTAACTTGAAGTTTAAGAATTGAAGATGGCAGAGGTTTCATGAACTTGGGCCTTGTTTGACCTAACTGCATGGAGGAAGGCTGTTCATTTATCCAGAACTAATATGTGTACATGGATGAGTGGCCCTGGTGGCAGAGCTGTTACATATTTTGGGTGTCTGCCATAGCGGTTTGCTTACTCTAATGGACACATACTGCGTTACCAATATAATGGCAGGTGCATAAGAGCTCACAGGCCAGATGGAGATGTGTGCTCCATAAAACCCAGGAATGGTCTGCTGAGGGTGCTACTTATTTCCCAGAAAAATAAATGTACTGATTCAAGTCTTTCTGAATAGCTTAGGATGCTATTTAATGCCAGTAGGCTCAGCTAACTAGCTCCAGCTTGGGAGGTGTCACGGGGAGGTTTAAAAAGCCCATAAATAAACATGATCCCTACATTATCTTGAACATATTAGATAAACGGTTCCCATTAGCAAAACTCTCTACACCCCATTCTAATTTCTCATGCACACTCAGAAAATTTACTAAAACCCTTGGGAAAGAAGTCATTAGTCTTGATCCTGCAAACAGAACCATCACTCTGTCTTCTTGGTTGTGTTTAACACTTCATTTCAATTCCGGCCATTCTAACCATGCCCAGGGGGAAATGTGACATCTGGAAAGCTAGATATTGGGGCAAACAAATAGTCCAGCTTCTTAAACAAGCTCAGTTAATTTATTGTAAACACTTATTTTCCCCTAAGGAAGACAGTCTGCACTCAGGGTTCTTCCCAATCACACCATGATTCACACCTTGTTCACACACCTGCATCAGTGTGAATTGAAGGGTTGCCTGTACTCTCCCAACTCTAGGCAGAGGAAACTGAGTGAGCAAGAGCTTGCTGAGCCTGTAAACCAGTTTATGAAGGAGGCTGGGTGGGTCAAGGTTTGGAAGAATGTGCGAGGGCTGTGACCAGGAGGGGCCCTCTTTGCAGGCACTGGCTGATGCTGCCACTTTGCTTTAGCATGGCCAGACATAATGCATGCACACAGTGTGTGCATCACAAACATTTGCTGGAAGGACAGTCTTAATGGGAGGCTAGAGCCTCTCGTAACGAAAGAGTATACGACATAGGGGCAACACTGACTCACTCTGCCTATTACCAATGATGTGATTTGGGCAAATTACTTAACCCTCTCAGAGCCTCCGTTGCCTTCTTACAAGGTAGTGAGTTGTTGGGATTAAACAGCAGACGTAAGTGAAGACTGTTGACAGTGGCTGGTATTTAGTAAGGGTTATGTGAGTGCTGCTATTATTATAAGTGATACTACAGTAATACATTCCCTATGAATACGGACTTTCAATTGAAGCAATTTCCAATGTCTTTCTTTTAATAAACTGAGTAGAAAAAGTATGAAACAGTTACAGCTTAACAAGATGATATTTTTTGGTCCAAATGACATTTGATGTTTAAATATCTTTATCCATTTTTTTAATAAAATTCGCATATGTAGTCATGAATTTATTCATTAGAAGAGCTGCTTGCCAGATACTATACTAGTTACTGGGATACCAATTAATACAATAAGCTGAATCCATTCTGTTTTCCTTCTGAGATTTTATAATCTAAACCACGATCAAAACATTTTTTCTATAAATGTTCAGAAACCACCTTGACTTTATATTTTAAATCTTCATACCAAGCTGGTCCTTTGTTTCAGGACTCTTCTCTAGTGTTCTTGGCTTACTCACTAGGTACTAGGTCCAGTTTCCATTAAAGAATCAATTGGCTTCACTGCATTTGTATAAGAATTAACCATTCCATTTTTTAAAAACTTGGAAACAGCCCAAATGCCCATCAACTGGAGACTGGATAAAGAAAATGTGGTTTTTTAAATAAAATGGAGTACTACTCAGCCATAAAAAATGAGAAATTGGAAACATTTATAGCTAAGTGGATGCACATTGAGGCGATACTATTAAGTGAAATAAATAGGACACACGTGTAAATACCAACAAATTTCTCTGGTGTGAGAAACGGAAAGTGTAAATAAGGACTAAAATGTATAGTAGGTAATGTGAAATAGGAAGAAAAGGGGCAAAGGGGAAGGAAGTGGGAGGGCTAGGGGAAAGGATACAAGGGAATGGGATTAATATGAGAAAATGGAAAAATAGGAACAAAATCTTTGTAAATAGGGAGGAATGGAGGGGTTGAAGGGAGGGCTGGGCAAGGGTAAAAAATAAGAACCAAGAGAGACTATGTAAAGGTGCAGATTTCCAATGATGAATGTCATTATATTGTATACGTAAAATGTACCAATGATTAGAATGAATAATCGATAATGCAAAATAGGAAAAAAAGGTCCAAAGGGGTAGGGGTAGTGGGAGGGGCAGGGGAAAGGAAAGAAGGGAAAGGAAAAATGCTGAGAAATGGAAAAAATGGAAATAAAGTCTTTGTAAATAGGGAAGGGTGGAGCGGGTGAAGGGAGGGCTAGGAATGGGGAAAAAAATAAGAACTAAGATGCATTATGTAAAGGTACAATTCCCAATGAGAAATGTAATTGTGTTGTATTCCTACAATGTACCAATAAAAGAATTTAATAAAAAAATTACATTTTTAGATCATTGGCATTTGAAAAGGATTTTTCCTAATTCTATTTTATGTCCATCCCCCACCCCCATAAAGTGAGCAATGGAAAACACTGTGATATGGTAGGATAGCAGATGACTGGGGGCCGTGCACCTAAGACATGGGTGCTGAGGCTGTGGGCCTCGGGAGGTGCCTCCAGTGGGGCGGGCAGGATGGGGCATGAGGCTGTTGCTCTCGTCGATGGGCCCATGGCAGATGACACTACTTGATGCCCAAGAGCACAATTCCTTGTTGAACTTAGACATGGCCTCAGAGCCCTTCCCACAGAGAGGTAAGAGGCCCTGGGAAGCAATGTAAGTTATCTTTGGAGGTGAAACTTATTTTCTGCTCCAATTTTGTGCGAGGCCACAGTTAATGTGAGGGCACACATTTGCCTTCGAGTGTTCTGGTTTAGTTCCTAGAGCTGGTGTAATCAGGTACCACACACTGGGTGAGTAAAACAACAGAAATTCATTCTCTTACACTTTGGAAGGCCAGAAGTTCAAAATCAAAGTGTTGGTGGGGCCATGGTGGTTCTGTTGAGGAGTTTGGGTGGGAATCTTTCATGTCTCTTCTAACTTCTTGTGGTTCCTAGCAATCCTTAGTGTTCTGCCTCTGTCACTACATGTTTTTTTCTGTCTCTTCACACTGTCTTTCTCCATGTGTGTCTGTCTCTCTGTCCCTTCTCCTCTCTTTGTAAGAATACTAGTCACGTTGGGTTGAATCTGCCCCACTCTATGACTCCATCCTAAATCATTATACCTGCAATGATCTTATTTCCAAATAAAGTCATTTTCTGTGGTTCCAGGAAGGACATGAAGTGGGGTGTGGTTCTTTTCTTTGTCACAAGTGGTTTACCTCAGTTAGTATTTGCCATTTGGTCCTGGAGGATCAGAAAGAGGGTTGGTGGTGTGAGGAGAGAGCAGCAGGGGAGATGTTACAGGTCCAGGCTCATGAGGAACTGCCAGAAAGGGCCATGGTGGAGGACAGGGCACCTGAAACATGATTCTTAAGTACATGACCTGGAGTTTAGAAAGAGGGGCACAGTTGGTTCACTCACAGCTTGTAACCAACTTGCAACTGCATTCCAGGATCAGCACCTACAGATGGCCTAGCTTATCTTCCTCATCTTGGCATCTGGCTTCTTCCTTTCCTGCCTAACTGATTTTAAAGGACAAAATAGAGGATACAGCACAATATGTAAATAGGACTCAACATGTTTCCCAGGAAGAGTCTGCATTTCTTGGCTCACTAGAATCGTGCATTCACTTGAAATTTTATTTTCTGAAATGATGGCTATGATTACCATTGCAGCTCCACAATACATACAGTGACAGTTTAGGAAGTACCTTGAGGCTTATTTCATTCATTATGCTCTACTACATTTCTGGGTTTTTCAGTATAAAATCTCTTTCTAAGTTCATAAGAGCTCCTACACCCAAAGGGCATCTGTGGAATGTTTTATAATTTTCTCTTTCCATGAGTTGGGCAGTCAGGGCAGAAGAGGTTAATGTCATTTATTACTTATTCTACAGCTTATTGGTTTGCTGTCTGCACTGAATAGATATGCACACTTAGGCTTAGTTCATTTTCTAGGCTGTAACATTATTGCTGCACCACAACATACAATGCTATAATTTGGTCTGTTTTTCAAACAGTATGTGTGCACCATACTGCAAAAGATTTTTCTGTTATCTCAAAATGAAAATTAGAAAGAAATGTCATTATTTACTTTTTGAACATAATATGATTTCTAGGATCAATGTATCTCTTTACACATGAATATAAAAGACCATATGCTTGAATTTTTTTAAAAAAATAAATAACTAGCATTCTGGGTAGTATGATAGATTTGCTTATTTATACAGTTATATGACTATATCAGAACTCTTTGTAATCCTATAATACAGAGTTTTTGTCTGTCCAAAACGACTCACTCTTTATATTTCAAAGACTGTTGGTAATTGCTTTACCAATTTCAAATTGCACAATGAAATTCATGTGGTGACTGAACAGTGCATTTCTATAGACATGTATTCCATAAAAAATTAATGGGCGAATGATGATGATGGTATTGATTGTGAGGTTTCTGTGCAGAAAAGACATAGAGGAGAGAGTAGTTAGGAAAGGAAAAGAGTGGAATGCAGTTGTCACCTATGTGATTGACCCCAAATGGTCTGGGACACTGGTCTCAACCCTGAGAAGGTTTAAACAACCCAATGCCAGGCCTGGTACCCACAGACTTTGACTTAATAGGTCTGCTGTAGGCCCAGCGTCAGATTTGGGTCCCATGTGTCAGGGGATATGTAGCTGTAACTCTGAGAAATGCCATATAAAACATATATAATTACTAATTGATTTTAGAGTATCTCAGTTCTCAGGAGAGGGGAGGGGTATGGAAAATGGCCTAAATTAATAAAAACAAAACTTGGCTACACCAGATTTGGAACTTGAATGGCAATCTTTGTGTGTATGTGGAAGAGTACATGTTTCTCTGTGGCTGACTGTCCCCTCTCTCATAAGGACCCCAGGCTCCATCAAGCCAAGTTGGAATGGCGGGAAAGAGGATGGTGCATGCCCATAACCCCAAGACCCCAGCCTAAGCATACATCCCTCCCCTAAAGACCCTGTTCCAGAAATGAGAGATGGTTGAAACATACAAATAGAATCTTACAAATCAGTGGGCCACAGATAAAAAATAAGATCCCAGATCTACCACCTATAAAAACCTCATGGTAGAGGTAGGGAGGTATTTGGCTTCTAGCAGCTTGGTTTCCTTGTCTTTCAAAAGAGCATAGCAATCAACTTTCCAGGTAGATTACTGCTATCATTCAAAGGAATTCTCCAAAAGCTCACGTGTTGGAATCTTAGTCCCCGGTGCAGGAGTGTTGAGAGGTAGGACTTTTGAGAAGTCATGAAGGTTTTACCCTCATGAATGGAGTAATCCACTATGGATTAATGGATTAATGAGTTATTGTAGGAGTGGTGTTGTTAAAAAGTGAGTTCTTTCTTGCTTTGTCTTGTCATGTGATGCCCTCTGCCATGTTAAAATGCAGCAAGAAGGCCTTCATCAGATGTCAAGAAGATACCATGTCAACAAGTGCCATGCTTTTGGACTTCCTAATCTCCAGAATAGTGAGCCAAATAAGCTTCTATTCTTTATAAATTATCCAATCCTAGGTATTTTGTTATAGCAACAGAAAATGGACTAGTTATCTTGCAGGGTCATGGGGAAATTTTATGATATAATATTTATAATAAAATGTCTGAACCTAATACTGTCAGTGATGGGTAGCTTTTGGTAGTATTAGATCCAGTGTATTGTAAACCTAGGTCACCTGCTCATATATAAGACTAGCTTAGGCTGGGCATGGTGGTGCATGCCACTAATCCCACTGAGACTCTGTCTCAAAAAAACAAGAAAAAAATCTAGCTTAGGAATTGTCTACCCTGGATATTGGTCCAATTCCTCATGGTAGGCACACACAGCACAGTGAGGTCTAGAAAACTCTTCAGAGTCTAATCACAATGCCATAGTCACATGGCTTCTCCCACCTCCATTTGCAGAACTTGTGGAGTTCCAGCTTCCAGAAGGAACTATTTGTTCTCCAGATCACTTGACACTGGAAATGCCAGTCCTTCACAGATACTCAATGTCCTGTTCCCTGGGCTGGATCCTTTTTGTAGCGTTCAGTAGCATGGCATGATCTCAACAGTAATAAGAGACCCACATAGAGCAGGGCTGTTGATTTCTATCCATTCCTCCACACCACAGGGTAGAGAAACAGTGCAAAGACTACGTGGCCTCACTTGGAAGGTTCCCATCCTTCCCAGTCACCAGGACCAGCTCTATTTTTATGAAAGATTTCCAAAAGAGGAAATTAAAAACTAGTGTCTCATTCCCTCAAGCCGGAGGGCAATGCCCAATTATTATTGCTATTATTATAGTTATTAAAGTTTATAAGCCATTCATAATTACAAAATGAGACCTTTTAGCACAGTACTTTTCAGAGTGTGTTTCCTGGACTGGTACCGTAACAAAGATGCGGACAGCAGAGAAACCACCTGGTCCTCTCTTGGGTGAACAGAGGAAGCTGTTTTATTCAGCGCAGGCAAACAGGCAGACTGGCTCTGAGCAGAACCAATGTAGAATAGGGGAGAGCTTAGACTTAAGTAGAGAAGTGGTTGCTAGGTGGTTACCAGGCCCTGGTCAGAGGATTCACTGCCTTGAGGAGTCTGGGGGCAAAGATGGGGCGATCTGTGCACCTCAGACCTGGCAGTGGTGCAGATGTTTGTTGGAAAGAGGGCTGGGCTGTGAAGGCCTTTTCCTTCCAGTGCCAAGTTTGTCTGTAATGGATCTTCCCTCAGGCTGCAAAGCTTCCCATCTGGCCGAACTGGGGTTGGGGGAGTGGGTAGGGGTGGTGGCCAGGCTATGCCATGTCCTCGGGCATGACAGGTACCACCTGATGAACTATTTGCTCTAGGTACACGGTGAATTAAGTACAGAAATGGAGAGTAGATGTTTAGAAAGTTTTTGAGGAATTGGATAATATCATCACACCAGTGGTACAAACTGGTCTTGTAGGCCAATTTGAATCTTGAATATTGTTAGACTCCCATGATGAGTGGCAGATGGCACACACTAACTTTTAGTAATGTACTACAGGGCCACATGCCTTGGTCTGTCATGAACTTAGGAAAACAAAATTGGTCTTTCACCACAGGTGGCTTTAGGAAAGTCTCCAGTGTTGGATTTAAAATGCGACTCCTGATTCCTCAGCCACTCTGTCAAAACAGTGATTTGAACCAATAAGGTATTGAACAGCTAAGGTTAATGCTGGAAACAATGATGATTAGAGATTCTGCTTATGGGTAAGGACCTTATGAGAACTGAGTGACAGTTGTTCCTTTGTTCATTATGAAAACATAATAAAACCTATGGGAGTATCTCTCCAGAGGGTGAAGTGTGGCTTCCTATGATTAAAAAAAACCCTAAAGTGGAGCTTTTTTATTAGTATGTATTTGCAATGCATAATAATTACATTTATCTTGGAGAACTGGTACACATGCATATCGCATCTTGATCACTTTTTACTCCCCCCTCCTACATCTATCTCCACAGAATATGGCTCTCTGTGTCCTACAGCATCTTTTTCTTTTAAAATTATTTATATTTTAGGTTTCTCATGTTAGAGAAATCACGTGATTTAACCTTTTGTGTCTGATTTCTTTAACTTAGTATTATAGTCTCAAGAGCCATCCATTTTCCTACAAATGAATCAAATTAATCCCTTCATGGCTGAGTAGTATATACATTTTTTTATCCATTCATCTGTTGACAGGCAAATGAGCTGCTTCCATAATTTAGCTATTATTAATTATGCTGCTACGAACATGGATATACATATTTCACTGTAATATGGTGACTTTTAAATTTTTGGGCAGATACCCAGAAGAGGTATAGCTGGGTCAAATGGAATTTCTTGTTTTAGTTTTGGAGGAATCTCCACACTGATTTCCATAGTGTTTGTACTAGTTTACATTCCCACCAACAATGTAGAAAAGTTACTGTCCATCACAACTTTGCCAGCATTGGTTGTTTTTTGTAAACCTCAACGACACACTGGAGTAAAATGGAATCTCGGTATTATTTTGATTTGCATTTTTCTAGTGGCCAAAGATGCTGAACATTTTTTGATGTATTTATTGGCCATTTGAAGTTCCTTTTTGAGAAGAGTCTATTCACTTCAAGTGCCCATTTTTTCTATTTTCTTGGTTTGGTAATCCATATGTGTCTAGGAATTTATCTATTTCTACTAGATTCTTCAAGTTACTGGAATTAAGCTCTTGAAATAGTTTCTTATACTCTTCTGGATTTCTGTAGTGTCTGTTGTGATTGCACCTTTTTAATTCCTAATTTCAGTGATATGAGCCTTTTCATTCCTTCTTTTGATAAATTTGGGTAAGGGTTTATCAATCTCTGCCTGATCTAAACTGTCTGTTTGCACCCTACAGTGTCTATTCATCCCATGAACTCTGTGGTGTCTAGGGCTCACAGAGCTCATCAGATTTGATTGGTGGCAAGAGGGTTCCCCATATGGGCACTGAGCTGTGTGGTGCTTGGATGGTGGGTAGTGGGTAGGATAGCCTGTGGGTACAGAGGTCTCTGGCATTTAGGGGAGCAGTGGGAAAGTGCCAACTTTGGCACTGTTCCAGTGTCTTTTCTCCTCCCCTGACCACACTGGTTGAAACTGCTACCCACCATGCAACTCACTGAGCTACAGATCATTCAATTTCTGGTTTTGTTCCCAACCAGGATAGTACCTGTGTTCCTCTTTTGCAAGGGCTCACCTGTCTAAACTCAGTCACTGCCCTCTGAGTGACTTTCAGTTTCCCTAGTGCCCTCATTTGTGAATATCTTGCTAGTGAGAAGGGAGTTAAGATAGGGCAGTGGACAGTGGTTGTCAGACTGAGTGCTGATCACAACATCCTGGTCACTGCTGCTGTACTTAGCTTCTTCCCTTTGGGGGGTTAGATCTTTTCCCAAGATGGTGTGTTTGGGAAACTGGGATATAAGTAGCGCCAGATTCAAGGGGCAACCATGCTTCCTTTTTGAAATATTGTTCCTGTCAACTCCAATTTGTCTGGTGGACTTTTCCTTCAAATTGCCTTGCAATATTTGTGTCTTTATTAGCTCCATCTTCCCGAGTACCCTTGCTTTCCAGTGTGTGTATTTCAAATGTCTCACTAAAATTGTTGTCTCTAAGCAATCATAATGGATTGCTTTCTCCCTATGATTTAAAATCACCACCTGACTGGACCTATGCTGGGAGAGATGAAAGAGATCTGCACTTTCTTGTGTTGGTACTAAAGAGTGAAGAAAAAATAATATGTGCAACCAGAAGTAGAGACAGTTGCACTCATCCAGTTTGGAGCATCTACCATGTGCTAGGCACTATTCTTGCTTCTGAGGGTACAGAAAACAATTAGCTACATCCTCACTTTCAATTTAGTGGGAGGGCCAGATGACCCAACAAACCCTTTCTGTTCTCAACGAGACACAAAGCACTACTGTCATTACTGTTTCTCCTGGTTCCAGGAAGTCGAGAAATCTAGGTGAACATGAAAGTTGCTGTCCTTAGGAATTTACATTCTTATGGAGTAGTGAATCAATAAACAAATGCACATGTAATTTCCAAGTAGTCATATGAATGAGAAAGACAGACAAAAAGGGCAAGAGAAAAAGAAAAGATGAAGAGAGAACGCCTTTCTGGACAGGTGAAAGCCCAGCAGAAACCTGATAACACAAAGGTTTGACGGGTGATGTAGTAGAGACAAGGGTGGTGGCCATGAGAAAGTATGAGGCTGATACATCTCACTAAAACTAGGAAAGTCATAAAAAACTGCACCAGGAAGCTGAGACTTGAAGTGGTCCTAAAGGGGAGTGAGGGGTTATACTGGCACCAGGAGAAACTGAGGAAGGGAAGGTTGTAAGCACATGCAAAAGTAGACTGGAACTGCTTCCTGTTTGGAACCACAAGTTCAGCATGATACTGGGCACAGTGAATAGAGTGCTTATGGGGGTGGGGTGAACAGATATTAGAGCAGAAACAGGGCCAGCTTTGTGAGGAAGGACAAGTTGCTTTGGACTCTAGCCTGAAGGGAACAGGAAATATGGAAGGCATTTAAAGCATAATTTCAGCCAGTATGACATGATCATTTTTGCATTTAGTAATTTCTCTGTGGACACAGTAGAGATAATGGAAGGAAGGCAATTAGTCCTGAAGGGTCTGGAGAAAAGTTAGGAGACCAAAGGAGAAATCTAAGTGAGAGGGCACAGATCTGAGATCTGGATAAAACATGAAATCATAGGAATTTGCTTATCAATTGGACATGATTGACAAGAGAGAGGTTGGTGATTCTCAAGTTTCCAGATTGGTTAAAAAAAATAAATGGAGTAATAGTTCTATCAAAAGGGATACAGAAAGTCAAGCATACTTAGTTTGGAAAGATGGGTGTCACAGTTGATTCACGGTGCTGTAATAGAACACCCAAGACTGAATAAATTATAATGCATGGAGATATTTTTCTCACAATTATAGACACTGGAAACAAAAGCAAGGGCCTAGCATTCAGTGTTTGGTATGGGCTTTCTTGTATCTGCACATGGTGGAAAGGACCCTGTGGCAAAAAAGATGGAGAGCAGCTCCCTTGTGCCTCTTTTTTTTTGTATATCCTTTTATTGGTACATTTTAGGTGTACAATATAATGACATTCATCATTGGAGATATGCACCTTTACATACTCTCTTGGTTCTTATTTTTCCCCCTTCCTCCCTTCAACCCCTCCATTCCTCCCTATTTACAAAGACTTGTTTCCATTTTTTCATTTTCTCATATTAATTGCATTCCCTTCTTTCCTTTCCCCTACCCCTCCCACTTCCCCCTCCACTTTGCCCCTTTTCTTCCTATTTCACATTATCTATTATACCCTTTAGTCCTTATTTACACTTTCAGTTTCTCACACTAGAGAAACTTTTCAGTATTTACAC
>NW_004624785.1:7993174-8022186 GCF_000247695.1 Heterocephalus glaber | reverse complement strand
TGGTGGTTTCTCTTGCTGTGCAGAAGCTTTTTAATAAGAAGAGATCCCACTTGTTGATTGTTTGTGCTAGTTCACAGGCAACTGAAGTTTTGTTCATAAAGTCTTTTCCTACTCCAATATCTTGAAGAGTTCTACCTGACCTCTGTTCCAGCCGGTTCAGCGTTTCTGTTTTTATATTTAGATCTTTAATCCATTTTGATTTTAGATTAGTGGACCAATCCATTCATGAGGAATCCATGCAATCCATACCCTCGTGACTTCATCATCTCTTAAAGCTCTTATATTTGAATACTACTATCCCACTGGAGATTGTCCATGTGGGAATTTGGGGATACATACTCAGACCATAGGACTGGTGACATTACTTTTGTTGTTTTTAGGTTTGAGGTGGCTGCAAAACAGGTGTAGGTGCCAGCTGAGTAAGCCACTGGGCATACACATTTACTCTCCATCTGTTGGGACTTGTCAATGGGAGGAAACAAAAATTGAATTTACTGTACAGAAATAATTGGAACAGGTTGAAACAGGGTCCCTTGTACATGTTTTTCCATTGCTCCGACTTCAGAACATAGCTCCTCTGGGACACTGCTGGCATGTCCACCCCACTTTGTGATCATTCCTTCACAGATAAGAACAGGTACCAGCCTGGGTGCTTTTTCCTAGTAACTCACTCCACTCTCACAACAACCTGTGAGCCAAGCACTACTGCTAGTGTACAGAGGGGTTAAATACTTATCAAGGTCAACCAGTCCCCATAGTGGCAGACATCAGATTCAATCCAGGCAGCTAGGACATAAGTACATGCTGGGGACACTGTAGCATACTTGTTCTCAAGCTGCCGGCTCTGCAATCACTGCCTTCTGATGTTTACCTCCAGCACACTCTGCCATTTTTTGCAGGAGGCTGGAGGTGCAGCCAAGATGCATCTTAAAGTCCAGAATATTCTTCCTCTTTAGTTCTTTTGTGGTACCTCTAGGAGGATCACAGGCATGCCCTGTGTCAGCCATTTGGGGTCAAAGTTGTTCACCAGAATGCTTAATAACTCAATAATGGCAGAAAGAATGCCAGAGGGAGCAGTAACAAGCCTGGAGTGTGCCATTGAGATGAAGGAGGGCCAAGATTGGCACTTGCAGGCACGCTTCTGGCCGAAAGAAGTGCTGTGTACACTAGGGTCTTTGCAATATCTGATCACAATCTTTTAGTGGGTTGGGAAATCAGTTTAGTAGGTTGTGACCAGCATTCTTTAAACTCAATGGAACAGAACAGAATAAGATGTGTCAGAGTGTGTGTATATTTGGGTCATGACAAAAAATGCATTTCTTATTGTGTTTTTAAAAATATTTTTAAAGCACAGGGATAGGTACTTTTTATAGTGCTGACAACCATTGTAAAAAAAAATGCTGTTCTTTTTCTCTAATGAATTGCTCCAAGTCTGGGTTTATGCACTTTATGTGTGCACAGTGCCTCAGCACTACACGGGGTGTTCTGTAGATCTGAAGCGTGGACTTGAGATCTAGTGTAGTCTTAATGTGGGGCACCTGTGCCATACAGGTGCTTGTTAAAGCTGTAAGAAGCTGCAGCACAGGCAAAATGATGACCTGCACAATGCCACTGCAACTGGATTTTTAAAAAATACTTCTGCAAGGATATCTGTCCATCTACCTGACCAACCTGGGACTGATGCCACGCTTGTTATTGAATCTTGTAGCAAGGATTATTATTGCACAACAGCTTATGTCATCTTTGTCATTTTGCCTTTAAAAATTTTCCCCTTGCCTCAACCTCTTTGAATATGCCCACATGTATATCCATTACACTGCTCTGCTACAATAAACACATTATCTTTGGAGAATCTCTATTTATTGGCTAGGCTGACATAAATAACAGATGCTCGTGTATGAGCAAGGAAAGGGTCATGAGTAGAAGTGGGAACCACCTATGTTTAAGGCAGGTATCTAGGATATGGAGCTCATGAAAACCTCCTCCGTGCAACAGACAAAGAGGCAGAGTAACCCTAAGAGAGTGTTGGCATCTAAGAGACACCAGAGTTTCTAAAGCAAGGAGAGAGCTTCAAGATTGTCAAATGTGGCAGGAGATCAAGTACATCAGGGAATCGAGCAATATGGAGTTGGCTGGTGACCTTGGTGACCTTTAGTCAAGGGGTGGCAGTGGACTGTGGAAGGTTGACAGGGGGAGATCCAGAGATGTAGGGGAAAGGTCAGCTCTTCCAAAATGTTTGGTAGTGAAAAGGGAGAGGAGAAGAGGCCCTTGGCTAGAAGAGAGGGTAACATGGTCCTCTAGAAACAAACTTGATCCTACTTGAAGAGACAAAATATTTGGCAAGCTAGGGTAACTGAAATGTGCATTTAACAAGGATTTGAATCCTTGTTAAAGGGAATGAAACAAAGCCATGGATTTTTTTCTCCTACCTATCATCATGCCTGAACAGTCAGATAAGAATTCTTGCTAAATGCAGAGACAAAGTTTTAGACTTGTGACAATGATTGCTATCATTCATGTAAGAAATAGCTAAATGTATTTTGGAATTATGATTCCAAAATTTAGAGCCTGATATACTCAAGGGTCCAGAAGTAGGACACCTCCCACCCTGTAAAAAACCATGGAATAGTAGTGGCTAGAAGAAAAACTAGGTTGATATACTACAAACATTATTTTACTTAATTATTCTACAAAGGACAATGAAATAAGGGATTGTACTTGAAAACTAAAAATGCTGTGGATAACCCATAGAATTCCAAAGGATAGTTTTAGTTTCTTCTAAAACCACACATAAAAGTACTTATCATTCGTGTTTTTGTTTTATCAAACCTCTGAGAGAATTCAGACATAGACATCTTATTATTGGCATCATTACTCAAGATTAGAATATTATGCTCAGGTTTATGGCCCTGGGCTGTAATTACAACATTCTCAAGGTATATTACCAGATGTTGCATAATTATTGTGACATCTAGTCTTTAAGGAGTAAGAAAATTTACATCTGAGTATAAACATTGATACAAAGTTTAATTATTTCCCCAGGGGGCTGAAGAAAGTCCTAGAACCCCGGATTAAGTCCTCTTATCTAGCCTTTGGACATAAAGATCATTTTCAGAGATAGAAGACCCATATAACTGCCCCTCAAAAAACTTTTCTCACAAATCAAAGAACAAAGGGAAAATGGCCAAGTAAGAAAACCAAAGCTATGAAGAAAATCATATTGAGAAATCACATTGCTTTAGGCTGCTCTCACAGGAGGGAGCTAAGTGCCTTAGCTAAGGTAAAAGCTCATCCCTTGCATGTTAGAAATTTCCTAGACTATTCCATTCCCTAAAAACTCTTCATTGTTTTTGAGTAACTGGAATTTTAAAAACAACTTGCCTTCAATAAATATATGTGTTTGTAGCTTGCAGATGAGAAGTATTGTTGGTTTTGCTGTTTATTATTTTTATTTATATTTCCTTGCAGTGCTGGGGATTGAACCTAAGGCCTACAGGCTTGCTAAGCAAGTATTATTCCAGTGAGCTACACTCCCAGCCCTGCTGAACATTTCTAGGCAAAGGGTCACTAGCTTGGAAATGATTCCTTCATTCCCAAATATTTTGTCTTTAATTTTGGAAATTTTGCAGAATTTCTACTGTCTGTCAAGACTTAAACATTGAGGTTTACTTTTTCAAACATGGAATAAATCATGTGCATTTGAGGGACCAGGACACAGAGTTCCCTTCCAATGTAAGGACTTATGCCTGGGCTGGAGCAAGCGGGCCTAGAGAAGGAGGAGTCTTGAGGTTATTTCGACTCCTACTTGCAAGTGCAGGTGACTCATTTAGGTATTTGAAAGTAACGCTCCCCTGGAAAGTGACTGAGTCTTCATCGACTATTTTTCTTCCAGTTCAGATACCTAAAACTTAGGTCTTCTAGTGCCTGTCATTTCTGAAGTTATAAGTGAAAGCTGGGTTTTAAGTACAAAGGAAAAATCACCCTATGCAGTGAGAAAAACTTGACACAAGAATTCCTCAGAAAGAACTCTATGAATTTTCATAAATTCTTTGAAGTTATTTTTGAATGACTGACTTCATTGTCCAAGGACTCTAAGTAAGGAGTTGGAATTTCCCACTCTTTGCTACACTGCAGGATCACAAGCAGTTTTCAAAGTAATTGGTTTATTATGGGATCACAGTGCCACAAGGCAGAGATTTTAAATAGTTTCTTCTTCTTAACTAAGGTTTTAGGTGTTTTCGTTTTGATTTAAATTCTCCTGGTTAGTGGTGTGGGTTAAGGTTGGTGCAGCCAACATGAGGTGCCACATGTCTGGACAGAGACAAGCTTATCCTGTATGGGCGGGGGGAGACTGTTTCTGATTACTGCTCTATCTCTTCTTCAGCCGGAAAATTATTTCTGAGCAAAAAAAAAGGGGTCTTCCTGCGGCTAGCTGACCTAACTGACAAAGAGCCACCCCCAGCTCATACCCCCTCCCATACCTAACATGTGTCCTCCTTCACTGTCCTTTGTTCTCAGGAAGTGTCTGTATCCAGTGTACTTTTCTATTAAATCATGTAAACTGAATGTAACTTCCTCAACCCATGAACTGATGATAAATGCCTTGAACTGATGATAAGTGCCTTGCTTCTGTATCCCCACTCCCCTTCCCTTAACCCATATAAACCCTGTTCACTGTCAGCTCCAGGCTGATTGCTTTGTGGAGAAATCCCCGATCAGATCAGTCTGCTGGTGTTACATGATCAGCCCGAAGCTGGCAGCAAACTGGGTTTATACAGGTTAAGGGACAACCTCTGGGTACATTCTCAATTCTTCTTGCTATACCACTGATCTTGCTATACCACTAAGAGCTGCTGCACTGTGGACTAGTAAGTCTGCTGTTACGTTCTCATGGACAGAGTTCCATTTCGTAGAGATGCTCACCCTCTTGGCTCTGTGTTCAGGATTTAAAATGATCCACCCTACCAAGGCAGATGGTGGCAGATGTATGGAGAATGGTCATCCACCTATAGAAGCCAATCATGGTAATTCACCTCCCTTGTCCCTAATAGGGGAAATTTACCTTCTAAAGGACAGCCAGCCTCTTCTTTCGAGTGGAGCGCTAATCCTTTAGACTTGAGCTTCTTTTAATTATAACAGGAGTCCAAGAATAATATCAGCCACCCTGTTTCACACAATCTTCTCCTAGATCCTTCATGTTCACTCTTCAAAGCCTGACTTGTCATGATGAGCCGAAGGCATGGCACCTTGGGAAAATCCCTACTCCAGGCCCTTGCTGGAAAACCCCAAAGGGAGGGAATAGTGGCAGTCATGAATCTGAGTCAGAAGACCTGAGCACTAGGTGATAACAGAGCCCTTACCAACTGGTTCCCTGTTTCATTTTCGGCGTCTTTATAGCTGTTAGTTTAGAATCCTACACAGAATCCCTTCCACCAAAGAAAGTGTTGGAGTTAATTGATTTAGTTGTCTATTTTAGTTCTGAGAAACTTCTTTGACTAACTGCAAGTAACCTTTACCAACTGTTTTTAATATTCATAAAAATTACTTGTTTCGGAACATCTTTGTGGTTTCTTTCTGTTTCGTGAACAGAAATGTATTGTTATGTATAGCAGAAATATGTTAGTGTCTCCCTGTAATTTCACACACATATACATGCAGTTTTGTTTATAACTTCACTGCGTGCCCACCTCTTTGCCATCAACGTTATAATGGGCCCATTCATTCGTAATTCTACTTGGTTGCATGGTGGTTTTCAAGGAGAGTTGTTAGTGCAGTTGCTTTCCCGGGTAAAAAGAGAGGGAGAGCTGGCTGAGCAGGGAACCAAAACTATATTTTTAAACCCATCAAACCCTGCCTTTTAAAGAAATGTTTAGGATCAGGAAGTCCCTAGCCCCTCAGCTCTGGCGCTGACCAGGCCTTCTTTATATCTTTAGATATAAAGATATCTTAGTGATGGAACAGATGCTCGGTAAGGGAAAAAAACTGGTGTGGAAATTATTTCTCAGGTGCGGTGACTGCCTTATTGCACAAACATCAATCTTTCTCACAATGGGAGAGAGAGGAAGAGGCATCCCTCCTGGCGTGAATAGGAATGTGGCTGGGAGGCGCGGGGTGGGGCCAAGAGGCAGGAGACCCCACCACCACACACACACACACACACCCCGTGCAGTCCAAGGGGCGAGAAAAGCCCCGGCGAGGAACCTACCGTCCTTCCCACATTCCGTTCCTGGCGGTCGTTCGTCTGGGGCAAGGGTCGAGCTGCTACTGGAGGCTGCAGGCTCTGCGCGCTCCGGGACTGCGGGGGAAGCGCAATTTCGCATCTGCAAGACCAGAGACCACGACAGCCGCGTAGGGGACTCTGCCCTGGCACTCAGATTCGCGTCAGTGCCTCGCACTGTCTAAGCAGCCGGCTGCCAGCTTCCACGCTCCCGAACTCTCCGCCTCCGCGCGCGACTCCCACGCCCGGGGCCCCGCCCAGGCGGTGCCAGACCCGCCCCCTCTATCCGACGGGCGGTGTCTTTAAGGCCACGGTCCCCGCCCTCCCAGGCGTCCCCCCCCCCTCCCCCGCGCCCCAGCCGGCGGCCGGGCGTGCGCCCGCGGAGCAGGTGCCTGTGCCCCTCGCATGCGGCGACCGCGCGGGCGCTGGTAGCGGCCGGGCCGCGCTGGGCTCTGGCGCTCAGGGCCATGTCGGTGGTGACTGGCGGCAGCGAGGCGCCCGGCGGGCCCGGCGGGGGCAACGGAGCGCGAGTTTTCTTCCAGAGCCCCCGGGGCGGCGCCGGTGGCAACTCGAGTTCCTCTCGGGAGGATTCGGCGCCGGTGGCCACGGCGGCGGCCGCGGCCGGGCAGGTTCAGCAGCAACAGCGACGCCACCAGCAAGGGAAAGTGACAGTGAAATACGACCGCAAGGAGCTTCGGAAGAGGCTGGTGCTGGAGGAGTGGATCGTGGAGCAGCTGGGGCAGCTGTACGGCTGCGAGGTACCTGGGCGCAAGGCCTGAAGGGTCGGGACCCCCCTGCGCTCTGACCCTGCAAGGGAATCCTCCGGCTCCACCTCCCCCGTGCGCACCGCTAGCTCCAGGGATCGCCTGCTCTCCCCGGGCGCCCTCGGGCGCCAGGCGCCGCCTGCGGTTGGGATGCTGCCTCCTGGGTTCAGCTCCCGGGCGCTGGGAGAGCTGGGGTCTCTGCGGCGGAGGTGGGGGTGTTGCTTCCTGCAAAGCTCCTTGCTTTCCGCCGAGCTCTGGGCAGATCGCTGAGGGTCTCACTCCAGCGGCTCCCAAGCGGGTCTGGGAAAACGCAGCCAGGAAGGAGGAAAAGCACCCACTCCTAGGATCAGGGCAGCCCCGGTTTTCGTGGAGAGGGAATGGGGACCTCAGGCTGCTTAACAAGAAGAGAGGCTCCGGGGATCTCAGAGCCCCATGCCCCTTCTGTTCCTAAAATTCTACATTAGCATCCTAACATGAACGCTTTCCCTTTTCCTGCCAGCCCCACATGCATGTCTGCATAATTCGTTCTTGCGTTTCCAAAGCTGCACATATTGGGCTTTGTTGAAGCAGCATTATTTTTGGCTCCCCAAGCTCGGTTACTCCCATACATGGATGCAGAATGAGACCCTTGGACCACCTCGAAGGGTGCTTAGGCAGATGGTTTTCGGGGTGCCTAGGTTCTCCCAACTCTTGGGGCCCAGTTCCCCTGTGCAGAGCTATGTGGCTTCCCATAGTTCAGGGATTAAGGCAATATACAGGTCTGACCTGACACAGGTCTATACAACACGTAATATGAGGAGAAATATTTAAACAACGTTGTTACAAACATATGCTAGAAAAATCATCTAAGCCATATGATCTCCCATGAGAGTCTTTAACAACAGTGATTCTACTTCTCTTAGGGGAGTGGAGTTTGGAAAGAATGGAAGCATGGAGATTGATAATTAAGTATACAGCTTCTAAGTTAAAGCTAGATTTGTGTCCATACAACTGTTAATGCTTTTCAGAAACAATGAAAGCCAGATGAACTCACTGGCTTTACCACTGATTTGAGGGATTCTGTACCTCACACATTTTATGGCCTATGGTGAATACATATTTTCATTACATTCTCATTGCTGACTCCAAATGAATGATTATGATATAATGGAGCTTGACTGTAAACTAATGAGCTTGTAAAAAATATATTGTTTCTCTAGCCAGCTCTTGCAAAATGCCAGTTTAATTGCATAAGTAAAACTGGCAAAAATAGGAAGTGTTCATGGGATTTTTTAAAATAGGAAGTTGGCAAAACTCTCTAAAGAAACAATGTATTTGATTTAGATGGAATTCCTGTTGGATGCCTGGATGTGCTCAGTCCTGTTTCTGTAGAATCCAGTTAATTTTCATTTATTTCCTACTGGCCTTCATACTCCATTTTGGGTTTGGAGAGAAACTATAGTTGAAATTAACAATGCTTCATTAGATATAGCGTGGGAGACTAGAAAGAGTTCTGCTTAGTAGGTCAAGTTGTGTATCTTAAAAATTCTTCAGAATAACTGGGAGGAAATGGAGCTTGGAGTGTTCACTGTATTGAACATATCGATCCATATATATAACAAATATGACCTTGAATCTTTTCCTATTACTTTTTCTTCTCAAGTTTTAGACCTTCAATTTGTAGCAAACAGCTGAGTGCTTGTGGTGAAATAATACAAATGCTCTATATGAACTTAAAGGTGGCCAGTATTTCTCTTCAAGTTGCTTTTTCAGTTATTGAAGGCCAAAGGGGGAGAAATCATTGAGAAAGTTGTTGGCAGTTTGTTGCAGTTACTAAGTTCTTGGTATGCCTCATTAATAATAAACATGTGGGCTAATAAGAAGCCAAATAAAGATTCTTTCTTCGCATCTATTTCTCCACTGATAGGGGAGTAGTTTGGCTTTGAGTTCTGTCTTTTGGTTGCCTTTCTTTGCTGACTGCCTTGAGTATTTCAGCCTCTGGTTTCCGAGTTGAGAAGGATTTACTCTAGTTTATAGGTCTTAATCACATGAACATGAAAATCAAGAAGTATCCTTTTATATTTTAAATTGATAGTATTTTCAAATCCTTATTGCATGAAATTGATGCAGAAAGCCAATTTCCAGACTTCAACTTCACACTCACCAAAGGCCTGAGTTGTCTGCTGTGTTGCGGTACAAGGTGAATACATACTTAAGTTTCAGAAGAACTTGTGCCAGACACGGCAGCAGTTAAATGACTTGACCTTTTCAGAAGAGAAAATAACTTTCTTTTGGAGTGGTATAAAGCAAGATACTTAAACTTAGAAAGGAATGGGAAAGAAGAAATATATAGACCTGGCTGGTTCTGTCTAGAAGTTTGAAGTGGTCAATCAGTTTTGTTTGGAGAATAATGCTATAAACAACAATCATGGAGGACTGTGTGTATTGTTCTTTGCACTCTGGTGCTTTCATATTTTTGTTTGTTTGTTTTGCAAAAGAGTAGGCTGAGATTTAGAGAGGTATAAGAGACTTTCCCAAGCTTACATAGCTGGGGAGTAAGTTGTGGTGGGATATGCACCCAAGCAGTGTGACTCTTGAGTCTACTATGTAACTACCAGGCCTGGATGTAACATTGAAGGGTCCCTCACAAGACCACAAAAGAAGGCCAATATAACATCTGTCTCAGTTCTTCAAACTTAATGAAATAAGCTCACTGGGATTTATATAAATTTGTTTAATTCACCTACCTTGATAACTATATCTACAAGTGAACTTGAAGGTTAGGTTTGAGCTTTGAGTTCTCCACATTCTCGGAGCTGTGAGCTGGAAGGCAGCTGGGTGAATGTGCCCCGGCACAAGTGTTTTCCTTTTGGTTCCCACTCCAGGTACATTCCCACCTGTTGGAGGCTGTTGTGTCCACTTGGCACGGCAAATCTTTGTATGTATTTTCTGCACCTTTTGACCACACCTCTGGCTCACACCAGATCTGGGAGAATCGTGTTCATGTCTTGGAAGTGTGTGGTATCTGATGAGGGAATTCTGGGGACCTGCAGCACAGTTTAAAACCAGGTGGAGGGACACTGGTTCCAGGTCGTTAGGTCCACTTGGTCCCAGAAAGTCTTCAGGAAGACAGGGTGTGGCAGGAGTAGAGCCCAGGCTGTGACCCCTCTTATCTACTCCAAGGGTGATACTGTTGATTACCACATTATACAGCCTTTTGGACACACAGATAAATGTTTTTATTAAATTATAAAATATGTATTCATAGTTCTTTTTCATTTCATCTTCTTGTGGGAAAGCTTGTACAGATAGTTACATTTTTTAGGTAGAAATTTGGTTGTAATGGAACTGTAAGGTTCAATCTGTATCCATATGTCATGATTTCTGTTTTAAGACTTTTTCGTATCTCTTCCAAACCCTGACAGTTTCTTAAGAGCATTTTAAATCTGGCATAATGTCTACTCTGACAAGTATTGCAAGATGATTTACTAGCTAAGTCATATCAATTTTTTTCAGTCTTGCCCAGCATCAAGATAACATCTGTATTTCCAGTTTTACAGTTTGGTTTCCTTTGGAAATTAAAGCATGTTGCTAAGCTCCTAGTATTGAAATGCTAGTATAGGCTTCACTATAAACGGCCAGGTGGCCAGGGTAATTGCTGTATTATCCTGACTGTCCATTTGCGAGATCTTCATTTTGCTTCATATGTCAGGTTTTTAAAAAGAGATTTACTACACCTCTCATTCTTTCCTGACTCTTCACATGCCTATCTTATAAAACAATGTTAATTTTGAGTTTTTGATGGTGACAAAAATGATGACTTGAACTTGGCCAAATAGTGTCTAAATTGTTTCCCCTTTTCCTAGAGCCTTCCTTTCCTTAAATGTTTCATTGTATTTAACAATTTGAAGGCAGGAAGCCTTTTAATTTTTATTGTATGAGCTCTGATAAAGCACAGTTCTTCAACCTTTGATTTGTTTGGCTGAATGAAAAAGGATGTCTTCAGAAAATGTTTTCAATGTCATTGCTATTTTCCTATCTAAATTAGTTGGTGATGTTTCTTTGCCATAGCATGGTTAGGGAAAAATCAGTCTGTTGTTTCGTTATTATAACCCATATCATACTTTTGCATCATTACTGTTTCATTTCAGCAATGTTGAAAAATATACCTTCACTGCTCCAAACAGGAGTTTAAAGGTGGCAGTGGTAGCTAATTTGTTTTTCATTTTCGTTTGAGAGAATGCTTTTGGAAATCCAGTCCTTCTCGAGTCCCCTGACCACCCTCTTTGCCTTTGGCCTGTGGTGCTTCTGTTACTCTAGTTCTGCCTGCCATGCTCATCTCTGCCTGTTTGCTTCTGGTGTTTTCTGTCTTCCTGCCAGCTTGGTGACACAGTCTTGCTTAGCCCCGAGCTCTCCTGAGGTCTCTTTTCCAGGTGGTCTGTGCTTTGCATGCATGACTATATTTTGTTGTTTATTAGCTACAGTCAATAAGTGACGACCCTCTTTCTGGCCTTGTTTCCTGTCGTGGGCTATCTCAAACCTTCACCTGTCTTTTTGAGGCACTTTTCTGTTGTCTCCCCTCCTCTCAGCTGGTGTTCTCTTAGCTGGTAGCCACACAGCCTCTTCCCATCCAAGCCAGCCCAGCCTCTCTTCAGCCACTTTCTTCCATTGATTACACTCCTTCTTGGCTGTATTTTCAACCTCCCATTCTACAGAGATTTCAATTCAACATATATGTGAGGAACCACAACTACCACCGTTCACTACCATAACATACTTCTCTTCCTCTATCATGCACCCCTAGCTGCCACCCCTTTCACCTTCCCTTACTATCTATTTTTCCAGAAGATCTCTCTCCATTCAAGACCCCCATCTTTTTTTTTTTTTTTTTTGTACCAGGGATCGAACTTGGGTCCTTGCGCTTGCGCAGCAGGTGGTGAAACCGCTGAGCTAAATCCCTGGCCCTACACCCACCTTTTTTAATCACCCATACTTGATGTCAGCTCCCACTGTGGCTGACCTGAGGACCTTGTTTCTCAATCTCTGACCTGACCTCCTTTAGCACAAGGCAGCTCACAGTTGCCTTCTAAAGTGCCTGTCCCTTGGCTCCTGAAGCAGGCCTATCTCCTGGCTCTTGTCCTTTTGTTCTGCCTGCTCACCAGCATCTGTTTTATTTTGTTTTGTTTGCCTGCTTCATCAAGGCTAAGGGCTCCCTGGATGTGTCTTCAGGCTCCCACTTACCTGTTTTCTCTGGTTCTTTCCCTTTAAGTGCTCCTTCTGCGTTATATGAAGGCATTCCCATGGCATCATTTGATGTCCATCTGCTGACAACTTGTAAATCTGTATTTTTAGTTTAGTGTGTTTTCTGGGTGCCAGACATACGCAGAGTGCATTGAAAAATGGATGACTCTGCTAGAAGCCCCAAGTCAGAGAATGGTCTGAGAATGAGGGTCTTCTCTGCAAACCTGCTCTTCTTCCTCAGTTCCCTCTGTGTGTGGCATGTGCTGCTGTTCACAGTTGCTTCAGCAAAAGATTATATGACATTCTTATCTCTTGCCTCACCCTTGCATGCTACACCCGGTAGTCATGAAGTCTTGTTTATGCTTGCTCCTTAGAGCTCTGCAGTCTGATTCCTTGACTTCTTCCAGCCACTCCTTTAGTCCAGCCCCTTGGAGTCTCTTGCCTGGATTTCAGGAATGGCCACATGAGTCTAGTTTCCTTCAAATTGCTAGTGTGACTAGTAGTCTCTATTATTGCTGTTACTGCTACTTCTGTGACAAATTTACCTCTCAGGCGAAGGTCAAATGATTTATCCATTCTATCTTGTGCCATCAATCCTCACAATAACTCTGAAATGATTGTCGTTATCTTCATTTCTTCATTTTGTAGACGAAGAAGCTGAAATCTGAGTTGTTGTTGCTGGTCCTTGTCCAAGGTTACACTGATTCCATGGTCTCTTGGCCACAATGGTACCATTGCTCTTGACGACTGCATGTATTAAGTTCTAACTGCATGCTCTGCCTTCCTGAACTCTCATTTAACCCTTGTAGTAACTGTGGAGAGTAGCTGATGATGGCAGGGGACAAGAGAGCCTGAGCACTGGCTCTGGGCAGAGGCCACACACCCTGGTTCTTGGGTTAGGACCTCCTCTGCCCTCCCCTCTGGCTTCCCCTTGTCACGGTGCACCAGGAAATCCACCTCCACATGCAGCTGCCTGAATGGTTTTTAAACTCTAAATGGGGTCTTATTGATCTTCCCAGCCTTGAGGAAAGAGTGTGCATCGTAGCTGGCTACCAGGGCCCTGGGGTCTGCCCTGTCCACCCCTCTAGAGCAGTGATGGTAAATCTTTTAGAGACCAAGTGCCCAAACTACAACCCAAAACCCACTTATTTATCGCAAAGTGCCAACACTGCAATTAAACCTGAATACTGAGGTTTTAGTTTAGAAAAAACAACTGTTATCTGATGCTCAGCTGCTGGGGTGACTTGATTTGTGTGCCAACAGAGAGGGCTCTGTTTTCCTGCTGTGGTACGAGTGCCATAGGTTTGCCACCACTGCTCTAGAGTCATTTGTTCCCTCTCAGTACCTCAGTCTGCTTCTTGAGTTTTCAACTGAGACCATGATAGGAGTCAGCAGTGTCCACTTGGCCAGAAGTCTCTCTTCAGCAACTCACCTCTTATCTGTCTGCCTCTCACCTGGTTTCCATGCTGGCCTGGGTGGAGTCTCCTCCAGAAAGGTGATGATCTGTGTCCCCACTGGCTGGCTGACAAGCCTTCCTAGGCTCCCGTCTCTGTACTCCTGTCTCCTCTTTGCAGTCCTGGTGACTCATTGTCTTAGTTGCTGTAGGGTGTTTCTGCTGTGGACTCTTTCTGTACCCCCAAATTCATAGGTTGAGACTCTAATGTCCCAGATGATGGCATATGGAAGTGGGGTTTTGGAGAAGAGATTAATGTAGATGAAGTCATGAGTGTAGACCTTCCCATGACGGGTTTAGTGCCCTTATATAAGGGGATGAAGAGAGCTCAGCTCTCTTCCTGCTGTAGGAGGACACACAAGAAGGTGGCCATATGCAACCCAGATACTGGCAGCCTGACCTTGGACTTGCAGCCTGTAGTACTGTGGGAAATAAATGTTTGTTAAGCATAGTCTGTAGTGTTCTATTATGGCAGCCTGAGCCAACCAAGAAAATCCCTATCTGACTGTCAAGTGAGTAAAACAGAAACTGGTCCTTTAGGTCACTGGCAGTGTGTTGGGGTTTAGTGATCACATTCCAAAAATACATACCCCAAATTAACTGCATTAATATAATTGGGCTCTGCCGGCCTTGAAACTCACTTTTTCATTGTCAACTTGGTTACCGTTCTTTTTGATGGTTATGAATTATAACCAGCAGCTCTTTGAACTGAGAGTTAAAGGGAAGTTGTCATGAAATAAGGCACAGATGCATGGGTGATGAAAGTCTTCAAAGGAAGCAGTCACAGACTACTGCCATTTATTTCTCTAAAGTTTTCTTCTTGTACAAGAATACTGCTATATCGCACAGGAATTGTTCATTTCTTTAGGAGTGGAAACGGTTGTTCGTGCTATGAAGTGGTGAGTGCTTTTCCATCTGCAGATAAGATTCAGAGTGACAGGCTTGCACAAGTCTTGCTAGAACAAGGAGTGAAAGCCCAGATTTCTGCCTCTGGTTCAAAGTTCAGAACAATAAATTCTCACCAGGTTTTTCGTAGTCAGCATGGGCTTTTTGGAAATCTGTTCCATGCAGTAAAGCTTAGAAAAAAGGAGAGACCAGGGTGTGAATTAGTCTCTAAAGCATCGTTTTATGGTATGGGAAAAATGATCAATGTATGGCTTTTCCTTTTTGAAAGACTCCTTAGGGCAATATGTGTAATGAGCTATAGAGGGCAGTTTCATTCATTCATTCATTCATTCATTCATTCATTCATTCATATATTCATTCAGCTGAGACTTAGGGAAGGAAAAGGAAGTAAAAGCCTGCATCCTTTTAAGTTATCTAAAGGAAAAAATAGAAAAAGTAAAGGAACCCTTCCTGTTATAGGAGAATAAAGGAGGAATCTGTGTGGTTGAAAGCACTCCAAGTGCAGGGTCTATGCTCATGGTTGTGTTAGTATATCTATTAATACATTCATTTAGAGGGTATGGTTGTGTACCTCTTTTATTCAAAGCCTGTTTTTTGGAGAGGATATGACAAATTCATTGACACAATGTAAATGACTAAAGCTAATTTATTTTTCATTTTAACAAAAGTGTAAGGTCTAAAGTAAGAGAAAATAACTTCTTAACAGCCAAACTTGAGAAATGAATAAGCCAGAGCAAACATACTACTGTGAGCTCTGGAGGAACCTTGTTGGCATCTGTGAAATGAAATTGTGTCAGCTGTTGCCCATACCGTGCAGCCAAAAGGGCCCTGCGCTGTTAACTCTGTTCTTGCCTGGCTGCTGCTTACCAGCTGGGTGACCTTGGCAAGTCATTTGCACCATAGGGCTTTTTTTTTTTTTTTGGTACCGGAGATCAAACGGGTCCTTGCGCTTGCTTGCGCAGCAGGCGGCGAAACTGCTGAGCTAAATCCCTGGCCCCATAGGGCTTTATTGTTCGGTTTTCTTTCCATATCTGAAAAACATGGGGGAGATCTGGGGCTTTAGCTCTAATCTTTAGAGCTGCTATGAAAAAGCTGGTTATGTATTAGAGAAAGGTAGTTTTATTAAAGAGAGGGTGATACTGAAAGAAAGAAATAGAAGTATCTTTTCCTTTGAAGGCAAGGCTGAGACGGGAGGGTTCACTAAAGGGCCATCCAACTGATGCATCTACTTCTAGCTAGGGTGGGAGTGAGGCTGTCCCTCACTGGGTGTGATGGCTTGTGTGACAGGACTCCAATAGTGTTCAAGGATAAGACTGGGAACCCTTTTTAAAAGTCACCTTCCCCTTCTCTAAAACCTCCTTCAACTATTGGAGTTCTAATTAAATTTGAAATCTGACAGTGGAGACACTTAGACTCATCTTTTTTTTCTTTTTGCATTTAATTGGGTTAACCTTTATGAAGAAGTGTGATATTTGATTTAAAAATTTTAGGCATATAGCTTCTAATATTGGCTGTTTGAGGAGGCCTTCTCTATTCTTATTTGTCCTTTATCTTGTCAGCCCCCAATGAACTAATGGTAGTATTTATTTTAACTTGAGGGCAGTTTGAGTTGAGATACCAAATGAGCATTAAAAAGAGAAAATCACAGCAGCTTTAAGGAATAAAATTTTAAAAGGTGAAATGTACAAATTAGCCTGAATAAGAGCATGAATAAATCCATATTAAACAGATTAATTTCACTGGGGAATTTATTCCTGGAATGTCACTGTATAGTTAGTTTTAGAACTGACATGACAGGGTAGAAAAAATGAAAATTTTTTTCATGGGCAGTTTTGGTAGGAAGTAGAGAGCAGAAATTTTATAATATTTGTTTATTTTGTATAATGATAGAATCATAAACTATCATCAAGTAATCTCATTCAAACCCCACAAAAATTGTATGCTGTCACCCCATTTTAAAAACATGGAAATGGGAGCTCATAGAGGTCTTGGAACATGCCCAGGTTTAGACTCGTGAAAAGAGGAAGAAGAGCAGGAAGATGTGGCTGCTGGAAACTGGACACAAGTGTCACCTTCATGCCCCAACCAGCTCATGTATTCCCACGTTTGACTCATCTACCGGGCCTGTCTTTTCCATTTAATTGACTTGATACACTTTTTATTATGCTTCGTCTTACTTGAACCACTGATAAGATTCTGTTATTTCTTAGATGAGCCATTTCAGAAGTTTCTTTAGAAAAATTCAAATCTATTAGCTCTCAAGCCTGTATTACAGAAACTGTGCTGCTTATTTCTCTGTCAGGTTTCTAAATGCTATGTAAAAAGCCCTTAACAACTTGTTTTGCTTACGTTAAAGGATGATTTTGCTCAGTCTTAAGGTGCCGTGATAGGCGATTTATCTTTCTCTTATATTCTTTATGTTGCTAGTGCAACCGACATAGATGCTTCATTCATTTCTGCTAATATTAATGGAATCAAATCTGTTTCAAGCCAAGGAGGTGAAGTGCTGAGTTTTCAGACTAGCAAGGATGGCTTTTCTGCCTCCTTCTTGTGAATTAAATACTCTACACAACATTTCTAATTAGTCAACTGGCTTTTCTCAAGCTTGCAGTGAGGTGTGGCAGCTCTCTGACAAGTCAAAAGAAGATGAGTCACTGATTTAGTGCTAAAACATGATTATGCTTGCTACAGTGAAAACACCTTACAAATGTTACAACTCAGAAAATACCAACATGTACTGTCTCTGGTAGACAAGTACCTATTGTTAGGCTAAAATGTTCCATTTCTTCATCAAACCTCAAGGGTTCGGCATTTAGTAACTTGTCAGAAGCAGTTTGTATGGATAGGTGTTTAGCTAATGAAAACCTGTCTGCATGTAGATAAATAGGCCCTCACCAAATCTAGCCTGAGACTCTGACGTGTTTAGTTGCTGATCGTGTCTCAAAGATCTGCAACGTCCTCATGATAAACTTTGAGAGGGAAGGATGGTGGGCCATATTCAGATGATGAGTGAACAATGCCAAAGCTGAGCTACCTCTTCTGTTTAAATAAGAGCAAAACTAGGGACTAGTTTATTACTGAACTCTTACTATAAACTGTGAAGGAGGGCAAAGAATGATATTCAGATAACATATAGAATATTTACTACCGTGGGATTCATCACAACTAAGGCATCCACCCACCTGGCTGTGGGCTCCAAGGGTGCCAGGCACTGCTCTGCACAGGAGGGGTGGGCTAGACTCGAACCACAGCCTGCTTCTCCAGGAATCCAGGCTGGTGAGTACCTTCTTCCCTTGGCCCCACTTTACAAAATCACAACCAGGAAGTTCTTAAATATTGTTACTGGTGGTGGGAAACAACTTGCCTCATTTTAGAAATCCTTGTTAATTACTATCTCAGTTCTTTACGCCCCACAGGGGCCATAGCCTTGTAATAGTAACTCTTCCGTCCCCTGGAGTGAGGAGTTAGGTCTCTTGGAAGGACAAAGTGGCCACCTTGCTTCCCATCCACTTTTATTCCTAGAGTGGTTGATGCCGTCATCCTTGGGTGACTTTAATTTCCT
Source organism: Heterocephalus glaber (assembly GCF_000247695.1). The sequence continues at coordinate 8,004,064 of NW_004624785.1, read as the reverse complement.
CCTTTAAATGATCTAGGCTGCTCAAGGAAGTTTTGAGGACTCATAATATTAAAAACCATCCCCAGAAAAACCATTAGCAAAATCTACTATCCTTTTGCCATAACTGATTCTGCCTTGTTAATGCGTATATTCAAAGTGTGTTATTTGATAGGGTTTTTTATTTTGAATTTTTGGGTGTTAGAGTTTCTGCTTTCATTGCAAATTTTGGTCACACACCAGGTTTTAAGAATATAGAATAGCTAATGAATGCCTCAATTAAAAAAATCTTCCTATTGGACGACTGGATTCCTATTCTTCAAGAGAATTAGCTTCTTACAGCATGAACTATATCACATTTGAATAATAGATAATAGTGATAATAGATAACTTGCATCCCGAATAAAAATCTTTTTTCATAAACTATTCTTTTATGTGTGCCTAGAAAAGTTACTGGAGCAATACATAATAAATAAATAGTGCTGTTTTAGTGCCACTATGGATAATTTTTATTTTATCTGTTTTGTCCAATAAATTATATTTCTTTTATAAGAGAAGAACTTTGAAGTTATTTTTAAGGAGGAATAGCGATGCATATCCCACTCTTTTTTGTTGTCATGGACAAGACAAGGGAATGTTTTAAGTCTATTTTCTGCTGCTATAATAGCATGTCAAAGACTGGGTAATTTACAAACAATAGAAGTTTATTTGGTTCAAGATTCTGGAGGCTGAGCATTCCAAGAGCTTGGTGCTGGCATTTAAATGGCAAAGTCCTCCATACTGCATCATGGTGGAAGGGCAAATGAGTATGCTCAGGACAAGAGTGAAAAATTGGGCTGAAATACACACTATTTTTGTCAGAAAACCACTCTGATGCTGGCTAACCTACTCCTGTGTAATGTTATCATTTCATTCATGAGAGCAGAGGCCTTGTGACCTAGTCACCTCTTCAAGGCCCTGACCCAGAATCCTGTTAGAATGACAGTTAAATTTCAACATGAGTTTTAGAGGGACATTTGAGTCATAGCAGGACACAAGTCCTCACTTACCGTAGAGGGCTTTACAATTTTTGGAACAGCTCCGATGACACTTTTGCCATCTCTTCTTTTTGAGGAAGGCAGGCATTAAATTTTAAAAATTGTAAATAATTATGATTTTAAAAAGCATTATACTTGTTCACATTAGATTCTTTACATTTTCAGAGTAAGCAGTGGTGACACTTTTGGAAGTTAGGATGTCCTCATTGTTAGGGGGAGGACAGTCTCTGGTGTGGATGGTGTCACTGTCCACAGGACAGAAAGAAAGTTAGAAAGACAATTAGATCATTCTTTACTTTGTGCAGGAGCTCAGCTCCTCCCCCTGCTCTAGGGCTTACTTCTCCTGTATCTTAGAAGTTCAGCCCCTTCTCATATGTTTATTGGCCATTTGAGTATCCTCTGTGAAATGCTCATTTCAAAAAGCCAACTTTGGGTTTGAGTTGTCTGTCTGTATATCCTGGCCTGATCTTTATACATTTCAGGTATAAGCCCTTTGTCAGAAATATGTGTCGTAAATATCCCCTTTGATTTTGTGAGTTCTTTTTCACTCCTTCAGTGGTAACTTTGGTGAACACAAGTTCTTTATATTGTCCAAGTTGTCAGTTTGTTCCTTTATAGTTGGTTCATTCATTTTATATCTTGTTTAAGAAATCCTTGTCTGCTCCAAGGTCATGAGAATTTCCTCCTGTGTTGTCTTTTCTAAGCCTCATTGTTTTACTGTACCTACTATATTTTGATCTGTGGCCATATGAGATGTTTTTGTATGTAGCATAATAAATGAATTAAGCTTCTTTTTTTCCTCTCGGTCATCCAGTTGATTCAGCACCATGCATTGAAAAAGGTCATCTGCTGCCATTGCATTGTAGTCACACATCAGGGGATGTTGTGGTGCATGTGATATTATTCAACATATAAAATGGAGGGATTGAATGTTTGTGTCCCCCCATTCATATGTTGAAAGTCTCACTCCCAGTGTGATGGTATTTAGAGGTGGCACCTTTGGAATGATCAGGTCATGAAGGTGGGACATTAATGAATGGGGGTAGTGTCCTTAGAAGCCATAAAAGAACTCTCTCCCTCTTTCTATCATGAGAGGATGCAAGAAGAAAGTACCACCTAAGAACCAGAAAGTGGGCCCTCACCAGACACGGGTTGTGCTGATACCTTAATCTTACAGCTTCCAGAACTATGAGAAATAAATTTCTGCTGTTTAATAATAAATTTTTGTCCTATCTTACAGCAGTCTGAATTGCCTAAGACAGATTATCTTATATGTGTGTATCTGGATAGATTCTAGTGAGTGGGTTTTAATATTGGGTGGAGACTTTCTGCCTTGTTTATTGAACTTCCTCTCTATGGCTCAGTGGCCCACATACTGTAAATGGTCAGTAAATATCACTGATTGATAGACAGATCTTAAATTATTGTTAGGGTATAAGTCCTTTGTCAGAAGGACTAAGTTAAAAGAAAAGACACTCAAATTTCATTTTAGAGAAGAATTTATGTGAGTAGTTAATTATATTCCTTGAGATCCCAAAATATAATTTAAAACCAGTCTTGTTGGCCAAAGTCTTAGAAAGGTCAGTTGACCTCAGACTTTCCAGTTAGTTCTGTGTCTAATCAACCATCCATCTAGCCATCTGATAGGTATTTATTATGTGCCTACTCTAGGCCAGGCATAAACTTAAATTGAAATAAAAACATTTCTTCCAGATTTCTATTTTTAATTTTAGAACATTTGTTCTTTCTTTACAAGTTAAAACACTTGACACAGGGAGAGTAATTTTGGGAATTTTCTTTTATTTCTAAGATAGCTTTGTCTATTATAGTTATTTAAAATTTTATGTGCGACAACCTGGGTAAACAGACAGCAGGCTAAGAATTGGAGTCTTGTTTTTCTATCAGACCATTTAAAAATCAAACAAAGAAAAGAGGTTTTTTTTTTTTAAAGCATAGTGTTTTATACAGTGAATTCATTAAGCAGTTAAATATTCTCATTTTCAAAATTTATTGCCATAGACAAATGCAATTTTTGGTTTTTAGTGTGTACTTAGGAAGCATTATATCGGATTGCACTGCAAGTGGGCCATTGGTTGAGTGCTGCTGTTGCTCCTGGTAACTGTTCCTTAGAGCTGCTCTCATGTCCGCCATATTGCTCAGTCTCACCAGGTGCTGGGTTCATGTTCCAGGGCTTCTCTGCTCCATGCTCCTTCCAGATATATGAAGGAGGAGTGGCAGGGAGTGGGTAGATGCCCTCAGCAGGGCTCTTGGAAGGTGTCTGCCTCCCCTCAGCACTTCCTGTTGCAGCTTGCCAGTTGCAGCTTCTCCAGAGCCTCTTGTGGACACTGGGAGAGGCAGCCACAGAGCTGGGTCATACTCGGAAAAGAAATAGATTCCTAAGGGAACAAGGTATCTGGTGCTATTGATTATGGCTTACATGACAGGACATTGATTCTCTTTTATTTTGTTAATGTAATTTCCACTTTCATTATTGTTTAGTTTGTTCCCATTGAATACTTTATATACTTAGTAAAACCTCACCTATCCAGAAGCCACTAATTTTGTAACATTGATTGTTTAGAACACAGTAGAGAACATGAAAGAAAGCAAGAATAACTTTGAGAACCCATAGAGATCCTGGAGTTGTCATGTTCTTTGGCAAGAGCCTTAGGCAGGCATGGAGGGCATGTTTACTGCTTTTTTAGACACAATTCTAACAGGTTTGTTTTTCTGGCTTCTCAGTTCACTGTGACTTGGAAGCAGTAAACGAGACTGCTGGATGTAAGCACTGGGAAAACATCTAGACATGACAGCTGACAACAGGGGAAGAGGCAGGATCTATAAAAAGCTCAGAAGACTGGAGCCATTTTATAGAAGGCAAAAAGAGCTCCATGCATGGCAGTAGCTGGAAGGTGTCACTGTAGTGCTGTGCAGTGGGACATCTGATCATAGGTGACCTAGTCACTAAGGAAATGTTGGATTATGTTGGAATCCTCTGCTGCAGAAAGTAGGTACATGAGTAATTCATTTACAGAGTCTCAGGCCAAGGGTTTAAATATTTGTTATCTGAAATAATTTGCTTATACTTGTATGGAACCATTGTTTCCCTCAGGATAACTCAATAAACAAAATAATTCCCCTTTTCTCTTTGTCTCCCTTCTTTCTTTGTCCTCCTCATGCTCCCTTTCCTCTGCTTCTCTCTCTTTCCTTCCCTCCCCACTCTTTCCTCCCTTGCTGTCTCTACTCATTTCTCTTCTCCCTTTTAACCCCCCAAATTCCCTTCCCCAGTACAATACAGTTGCCCTTGTTTTTGAAGTTCACTTATATCCACTGAGTTGCTGGTAAACATTTAGCAACCTGTTCTCAGGTAGAAAAATCCCTGGATTTGGAGCACACGTTGGTTTGCTTGGTGTGAGTGCTGCCCTCTCCCCATGGTTGATTTTAGGGCACCAGTGTGAAGCTGCTGATTGTGGACCAGTGAGCGTGTTTCCTCCACACAGATGCAAGGCATTCAACAGCATAGATTGCTGTAAAATGTAATAAAGTAATTAGAAAATGGTGAGTTTTGAATATTTAACAACTTTTTAAATATAATTAAGTACTAAAATGTTGCTATTATACCTTATTCAACTCAGTATATCCAAAATATTATCTTTTAAACATAAACAGTCAATATAAAATTATTAATAATATTTTATACTCTTTTAAAATATATATAATCTTTCATTAGAGTTAGGGGTGACCTTATGAAAAATCTGCACTAATATAGTGATAATAGAATTCATTGTATGGAGTTTTTAAATAATAATTTAATGGTAGCTGAATCTGTTGACATGGAAACTTTCATCCTTTCCCGACCTCCTTACAGAAGAGGAAGTAGAAGAGGGGAACAAAACAATTAAAAACAACAAAAAGAGAATCTACCATGGCATATTTGAAATGTTAAACAAATGTCCATTTCTGACTGTCTTGGATTTCTCTGTATTTGACAGGAAAAACCATATTTGGTTCTTACAACTGTGGTTAATAAATTGTTTTTGGTAGCATACAACTAAACGCAGTCTCTGAAAGAGAAGGTGTCTCGTAATCAGAGACCTGCACAGAGTGAAGACACAGGACAAGTGAGTAGGAGTGGAGAAAATTCTAGGTATGAAACTGGAAGTGGTAGATGAGACCTGAGTGTGGAAGGGATTGAAAGTACAGTGTACTCGACTTCCTCAAATCTTAGTGACAGAAGATTTTGTTTACAAGTCTGCTGTTTGGGTAGGATTTAGTGGCGGGGAGATTCATTTCTGCCTCACAAGGAATTATTTGGGTAGCAGCTGATCGCTGTAGCATTGTCAGGATGCCTCCCTCACACATTCAGGGAACTGCTGGGGCTGTGGACCACTGTGCCACTTCCTCAACAAATGGGCTTTCTGTGTGCTGCTTCAGTTTCTGACATTATGGTGACTGGGTTCTAAGAGAACATTTAAAGAAAACCAGGAAGAAGTTGTATAGTTTCTAGTGACTTCACCTCAGAGGTCGCATAGTGTCCCCTTTGTGCTATTCCCAGTTCTATCCAGATTTCAAGGAAAGGAAATATGGATTTTACCTTGTAGTGGGAAGGAAGTCAAGTCAACCCCCTCGTGAGAAAGGGAAGTGGAGTGGGAAATAGTGTCAGGGTCAGATTTGGGAAATATAATCAACCACAGAGGAAGGCATAAGAAAATATGGATGATGAGAATTGAATTCAACAAAAATTCATTACACTTCTGTGGTGTACTAGATATCTTTGATGCACCTGTGATACGAAAGTCAACAAAAAGGACAGAAATCACTTTTTTCCTTATAAATTTTATATTCTAATAAAATGAGGGAGAAGAGCATTAGGAGATGAAGTTACAAGGACAGAACCTTGGACTAGGTCATGGTAAGGAATGCTTTTTACATGGTAAGGAATTCAAAGTGTGTTTCTAAGTATGCTAGTTTTATGGAGAAAAGTAATATATTATTTGTTATTGCTATAAATGTTCACTTTTATTTAGCGTAGTTTGTCAAAATACATTTTAAAAAATATTTAAAAATTTGTTTTTTAGAGTAGCTTTAGATGTACTGCAAAATTGAGATAAGGTACAATTTTCATCTTCTTCCTGCTTTCACACTTGCCTATCTTTGCCCGGCCTACTAACATCCCCTACTGGAGTAGTACATTTGGTATGATGGGTGACTCTACACTGACACATCATTGTCACTCAAAGTGCACAGCTTCCATTAGGGTTTACTTTTGGTTGTATTGATCCAGTACATCCTATGGGTTTGGAAAAATGTATCCACCTTCATAATATCATACAGAATAGTTTCACTTCCCTAAAATTCCTTGGATTAACAAGGATTAAACTGTGTTTAACAGTTAGATTATAAAATTTCTAAAAATTAAAAAAAATCCAATCAAAAAATGGCCAGTTGAAATGCATAAACACTTCTCAAAAGAAGAAGCACAAATGGCCAATATGTACATGAAAAAATGCTCAGTGTCTTTGGCGATTAGGGAAATGCAATCAAAGCAACACTGAGATTCCATCTTACTCCAGCAAGAATGGCTGTCATCAAGGACTCAAAAAACAGTGAATGTTGGTGAGGTTGTAGGGAAAAAGGAACCCTTCAATATTGTTGGTAGGAATGTAAACTAGTATAACCACTATGGAAATTCTCCCAAAAACTAAAAATAGAAATTCCATTTGGCCTAGCTATACCTCTCCTGGGTATCATCCCAACAGAGTTAAAGTTGTCCTGTTACAATGACTCACGCATACCATATTTACAGCACTGCAATTGACAATAACTAAATAAATTATGGAGAAAGTCTAGGTGTTCATCAACAGATAAATGGATAAAGAAAATGTGGTGAATATCTACACAATGGAGTATTACTCAGCCATAAAGAAGGATAAATTTGAATCATTTGTAGAAAAATGGATGGATCTTAAGACTGTAATATTAAGTAAAGTAAACCAGACACACAAGCTTAAACATCACATGGTTTCTCTTCTATGAGAAACCAAAATATAGATGATTTAAAGGGCCAAATAAATGAGAGGTGGTAGGAAATAAGGAGGTAGACTTTTTTGGAGATGAGGAAGGGGAGGGATCTGGGGAAGAGAGACAAAGGCAGGGTGAGGGGAACTGGATAAGAAATGATCAAGATATGGTATATAGATGTACTAATTCCCAAAGATGTATATAATTATTATGTGCCACACATAGATACTTACAAAAATATTTTGGAAATACTAACAGCTGTCTCTCATGAGCTGGTCCAAGCCTGCTCCTACACACCGTTACACATACCTAATATCTCATAGTTGAGGGATGATTTGTAATTTTATTTGAGCCTAACAACTATCTCCACTCCATAAGACAAATCCAGGAGCTCACAGTTAAAAAGAGACCTAGAGATGGTCTCTTCTGACTTCTCCAGCTGACACATCTACAGTCTGGTAAATGGGTCTTCTGGGGCCACCGCTGCTCAGATCTCTCATGTTCCAACACAGAACTGTGACTGACGTACACATGGGAAAGCTAGGGGCCTTCTTCAGGCTGCAAACCAGGACCAGAGCTGAATCACTTTCCCTTGTTTCTCTCTAATTTCATTCTGGTTCCTGATTTTGTAACTTAGCACCAGACATATTTTATTTAAGTAGAGATTAATTCAAAGACCACAAAACCATACCATTAAGTAAAATCAACAAGTGTTTGTTAGTGCTTATTATGTGGTTCATGTTCAAGGTTCTCTCTCTCCTCCCTCTCTCTTGAAGAATTTATTTAACTTATTCATCAGCCTTCTAAAGGACATTCATTATATAGGTTATATAATGAATATAACACATATTCACTGCATGGTGTGTATATATATATATATATATGCATAGAGCAAATATACACAAACAGTGATAAAACACATCACATATGTATAGTATACAGTGCTTTGACATTCAGAACTAATGGTTTAAGTTATCATGTACAGGAAATACTCAATTTTCTTGGGCCAGTGAGACTAGGCAGCTTTCTAAAAGATCTCTCTAACCCCTCGTGTCGATTCGTTCATGACAGGGGGAGAAGCGCTTTTGTAGCTTGTATTGTGTGGGGGAACCCCCTGGACCCTGCAAGGTCTGATGTCTGAGGCAGGATGAAGTCCAGACCACAGCTCTGCCACTTACTAGTTGTGTGGTTATTTTTCATGTGGATTCTTGAGAGCCAAAGTTATGGCTGTTTTTACTCCTTGTGAAACCTTGGTTTATTATAGGCCTCAAAATAGAAGCTTCTTTGCCTGAAGATAAAGTTCTTTGGAGATGCTATCTGCCATCTCTCCTGGTGAGCAGTTGTGCAGTAGGAAGCAGGACATGTGAGGGGTGCTGTGATAGGGCTGACAGGGAAATGGCTTGTGACGAAGAGTGTGGGTCTGGCAACTGGAGACAATAGTTGTCCACTCCGTGTGCCTTAAGAGGCAGCTTCATCAGAATTAGTCACTTGGCTGGATATGGTTACAAGGCAGTGCTTGTCGTCAAGTTTTGACCCTTCTATCCACCATATTGTCTTATAAGGCAATCAACTGTCACCTCAACTCCAAGCTGGGGCTTGCTCTGGTTTCGCCTCTCTTCATGATGTGATGAATCACCCAAAAAATCCTGCAGGGTTTTGTCTTTGGCTTTTGAAATGATTTTAAATTTACAAGAAATTTCCTAAAATAGTAGTTTTTCTAAGCACCCTTCACCCAGCTTCCTCTCATGTTAAGATTTTGTATAACCTTCTACATTTAAAACTAAGAAATCAGTGGTAGTCCCATAGAGCTAAGCTGTATCCTTCATTCACCTTTCCTCCATTTTTTCTACTAATCCTTTTTGTCTTCCAGGACTACATTGATTACTAGAGTTTTTTTTTTTTTTTTTTTGTACTGGGGATCAAACTCAGCACCTTGCGCTTGCTAGGCAGGCACAGTGCCACTGAGCTAAATCCTCAGCCCTACTGGAGTTTGTTTTTAACTCATCTGATTTTCCATCCTCTCTTTGAGTCCCCTAATCCAGCTCCTTGTACCCACCCTCTTTTCCACTCCTCTGAACAGTGCCCAGGCCCAGCCCCTCACACCCACAAGTAGACTCTGTCCCATGTTTTCTGGACTCCCATATCTAGGTTCTCCCACTTCCTGGGAGCTATCCGGAGTAGTCAAGTGAGCCATCACAGAATGCCTCTTCTCCCCTAGCTCAAATCTCTCTAAGTGAAATCTGAGCTCCCTACATTCCCTCTTCTCACCTTCCAAACTTGTCTTGTGTCACTTTCCAACTCCAGCCTTCTTCTGTGGACTGATGAGTCTTTTGAACACTGCTTAGGTCTTCATGATGCCTTGTTCCTGCTGGGTGTTCATCATATGCATCATCTTATTCAGTCTTCAGGGACTGCAACTTGGGAATGATTGAGGCCCAGAGAGGTTTAAGTAACTGGCCCATGATCACCAGCTAATAGGTGAGAGGTCAACACTGAGGTATTTCTGACTGCACACCTCAGGTTGTTATGCACCCCACTCTCTCATCTCAAATTTAAGATAGCCCCATGATTTCCACTCACACCATTCCCAACATCCTCCTTCCTCAAACTCTCCTCTCAGAATCTTCCCAGCCTCCAAAGCCAAACTCACACCCCATATCCCCGGTGCCTTTAATTTTAGGTTAAAATAAATTTGTTTATTCAGCACTTCTCCACGTCCCAGTTTTATTAAGCTATTGAATTATCAAAATTTTATATATATATATATATATATATTTGGGGTATACAGTATGATGCTTTGATATATCTGTAGATTAGGAAATAAATAGATCAAAGTAACTGAGATATCTATTATCTTACATACCTATAATTTTTTCATGTGGTGAGAAAATTATCTTAGTACTTCTTAGTGTCTGTAAATCAACTAACAGGAAATATGATACCATCATTCAGCAGGTACTTGCTGTGATGGTTAAGTTTAATTTTGTCAACTTGATTGGCTCAAGAGTTGACTAGTAAAGCATATTTTTGGGGTGTCTGGGTGGGTCATGGAGGTATCACCTTGGGTCCTATATATATAGTCTCTGGCCCCCTCGTCTCTGGAGCTGTTCCCCTACTTTGGTTCCTGGCTGCCCTGAATTAAGCATCTTTGTTCTTCATTCCCATACACCATGATGTTCCTGCCTTGGAGCCACCCATCCATGGACTGAATCTCCTGAAACAGAGCTAAATTGAACCTCCCCTCTCATAATTTGTAGCTGTTAATTAGTGTATCTTAGTGATGGGAAAGCTAGCTAATACACTTGCTATATGCCGCCTATGGTGTGGTTTCGTACACATGTGCATCTTATAGTCTTAATTTTTCTGTAAGCCCCCAGAGAGTAGGAACTTTGCTTAAAAATATAGCATGTCCTCCCAAATTTCAGACTTCAATAAATATGTTTTTATTTCCTTTCATTGGTACATTTTAGGTGTACAATATAATGACATTCATCATTGGAGATATACACCTTTACATAATCTCTCTTGTTTCTGATTTTTCCCCTTCCCCTGCCCTCCCGTCAACCCCTTCATCCCTCCCTATTTACAAAGACCTTGTTTCCCTTTTTTCATTTTTTCATATTAATTCCATTACCTTCTTTCCTTTCCCCTACCCCTCCCACTTCCCCCTCCACTTTGCCCCTTTTCTTCCTATTTCACATTATCTATTATACCTTTTGAACCTTATTTACACTTTCAGGTTCCCACACTAGAGAAACTATTCGGTATTTACACGTATGTCCTATTTATTTCACTTAAGAGTATTGCCTCAATGTGCATCCATTTAGCAATAAATATATCTAATTTCTCATTTTTT
>NW_004624785.1:7928820-7989169 GCF_000247695.1 Heterocephalus glaber | reverse complement strand
TTTTTTTTGATCAAGGCTATTTGGAGTCCTATATGCCTCACTTATCTGTATGTCAAGTTCTTTTCCCCTGCTTGGGAAGCTTTCTGCCATCACTTCTGTGACGAGTTTTTTTATGGCATCTGCCCTCTCTCCTGTTTCTTTGTTGACTCCAATCAGTCTTATGTTATTTTTCTTTGCTTCATCTAGCAGCTGCTGGATTGATTTCTCGTGGTCCCTTACAATAATACGTATGTTTTTAATAAGAGTATGCTCTCCAGGAGGGTCATTTAGTGATGAGAATTTTTTTTGTCTCATTCTATTTGAAACAATGTACCATTGTCTAGAGCACTATTTAAGGTGCTGTAAGGACACTTACTCTGTTTAGGGCCAGGGATTTAGCTCATTGGCACTGTGCTTGCCTTGCAAGCACAAGGTACTGAGTTTGGTCCCTGGTACCAAAAAAAAAAAAACAACAAACAAAAAACCACTTACTCTATTGATTACATAATAAAACCTAAAGCAACAATAACATCAGTAACTCATCTAGTGTTTTCTTTATGCTGAGCTTATTCTATAAGGTCTTGCCTACATTAATTCCCTGCATCCACCTTTGAGCTACTGAAGTCTCTACGCCTCAGTTTCACCTTTCACAGTTTCAGCTACCTGCAGTCAACTGTGATCCAGAAATATTAAATGGAAAATTCCAGAATAACTCACAAGTTTTATATTGGGTCCCATTCTGAGTAGTGTGAGGAAATCTCTCAGTGTCCCAGAGGGAGGGGAATCATTCCTCCCAAGCAGTGTATCTGCAGAGGATTAGCTACCTTCCCATTAGTCACTTCACCATCTCATTAGTCACTTAGTTGCTGTCATGCTTTTCAGATTGACTTTCACGATGTTACAGTATTTGTTTTCAAGTAACCCTTATTTTATTTAATAATGGCCCTAAAGTAGAAGAGTAGTGATGCAGAGGTGGCACCAGGGCATGAAATCTGGAAGGATTGATTAACTGTGGTATTATGTGGCTATTATGATTTGGACCTAAAATGTCCCCCAAAAGACTCCTATGTTTGGGAAGTGATTGGGTCATGGAGGACGCTATTTTAAAAAGTCATTCCTCCATTGATTTGTTGATAGGAAGTGGGGCCTGGCTGGAGGTGGGTCAGTGGGGGTGTGACCTATGTTTTTGTTCCCAGCTCCTCCCTTCTTTCTCTGTTTCCTGGGTGCTGTGAGATGAGCAGATTTCCTCCACCACACCCTCCTACCATGCGTTTCTGACTTGGAGCCAGCCATCTTTAGACTGAACCCACTGGCAACTGTGAGCCACATAAACCTCCTTTAAATTGTGAGGGTCAGATATTGTGTCCCAGGGACAGGAAAGTGATTGAGACAGTAGCAAAGCTGCAGGACTCAGGAAAAACCAGCATGTATAGGGTGTAGTACTATCTGCAGTTTCAGGCATCTACTAAGGATCTGGAAATGTACCCCCCCCAACTATGATGGTGTGTACTGTACTATTAATTCCATGTTAAGGATGGGAATCAGGCAGAAAGAGGTTCAATAACTTGATTATGGCCATGGAGGAGGTGGTGAAGCTAGAAGGATTTGCATCTTCTGGATCTGCTTGATAGGTCTCTTCCAGCAGAGGTCACGGATGAACCCATAGTGCACCTCTTTCTTTTTGATAATGTACAGTGGTCATTTACTGAGGCTAGAGAACTTTGATACATTGAATACAATTTGTGAAAATGAGTCTGTTAATATTGTGAGTCTTTAATAGTTTCCTTTGTAAAAAATTGCTTCAAAAATAAAAAGCACTAATAAGACATAGATCCTGGGTAAGGATGGAGCTGAATGTGGGAAAGTTCCTTTGACATTTCCTTAGTGGTGGTTTGATCAGCCCATATATGGAAGGGGATGCTTACCAGGACTGTTGCTTTGTGCATTTTCCCTGCTCAAATGCATAATCAACTTACAGCATCTAACTGTGCTAATGGGTAACGTAACACAAGGCTTTGGACTGGGCTAGGGTTAGTGTTGGTGTTTTTCTCAGCAGAATCAGTTAAAATAAAACCTGAATGTCATACCCTGGCCTGTTTTGGAAAATGGAGTTTGAATTGCTGGAACAGTTTACTTGTATTTCAAAGTGCTGTTTGGCTGGACAGTCTTAATTTGTTACTGTGGACCCAGAACTTTCAGAGATTCTCTGTTACCAAGATCTCTATACTTGTCACATCAAAGTCACAAATTCCTAATGAATTCAAAACTCTGCTGGAGGTTTTTCAAACACTGACCTGGCATGTTCTTGTTTTTTTTTTCTTGTGGGGTTATCCCTTGATTGATTACCTGTGTTAGGGGGGCTGGGTTCTTATGCTTGGGGTGGACTGGAGGGACCCTGTAGGGTGTCACATAGAGCCGATGCAACACTGGCAGCCAGCCTTGCTGGCCATCTGGGCTGCCACCTCCCCTTATACAGGAGGTACCCATGGCCTTGTCATTGCTTCTAAAAATGAAACTGGAGGCATGGTGCAGTTTGTGCCTGACTTTTCTGGCAGCTACCTCTTGTCTTGTTTCCTGTTTCAATGCAGCAGTGTCTTTCAGATTAAAACAAACTTTCTTCTTGAATGACGTTTTAGTGCCAAAGGAACAGACAGAGAAATAACATTTTGTTTCTTTGTATTATTTAAAACACTGAGTAAGCTCGGGGTCCAAGAAATGCAAGACCTTCTTTATTTTTTTTTTAACTTCTAAATTTAAATAAGTGAGGTTTTTTTTATATGAAAGGAGCTAGTATTTGAAGAGATTGTTCCTTGTCCAATTTTTGATCTGCATCTGTCTGGTGCTAATTTTGGTAGAGAAGCTGGTTGGTGTCACTGGGACCAGTAGAGTTTTGTCACTGATTTCAAATCATCCGTATTCCAGCAAATCCCTGTCCATCACTGCAGTGAGATTTCATCCTCAAGAATGAGGCCTATGTAAGGGCTGTGCCCTGTCCTTGCGTTGGGCACCTGGGTTTGGCAGAGGACCACAGGAAAGGGCTTGAAGCAGAATCTTGTTCATTGTGTGGAGACCTGAGGCCAGGAGGTGGGCTTTAAACAGACAAGGCAACATAGGGAGGTGGGAAAGTGATCACTTAGGAACAGCCAATTATACATGGCCAGTCCCTCTGCCAAGTGATCTAATTGATCTGGCCCTACCTGTGTGTGGGCTCCTGGTCTCTACTGTCTGACTTCCTGTGTTCCTGACTCCACATTCTGTTTGCCGTTTTCCTTGTCCTAGAAATCCTAATATCCACCTTTCCCAGCCTATAAATATAACCCTTGTTCTCACAAGATGTCCTGCTGCTGGTTTTGATGTAGGTGTTCCTGACACTGAAATGTCCTCTGAGCATATCGAGCCAGAGTTCACACTCAGCAGAAAGGGCCCAGCCTTCCCCCCACTGCACATTTGTCTGAAAGAAAAGATACACTGAAAATTCTGGAAGAGCTAAGGCACACTTTCTCTGCCTGCTGTTGTTTGTCTCAAAGTGTCCGAGGAGAAGAGAGGAAAAAGAGAAGTGATAGTTTTGGGTCCATATATGGGTCTCACTTTACGGAGTGAGAGTTAGGGCCACATTTATATTGGGAAAGGAACTATCTTGGTTGATAAGTAGAAATTCTTGCCAGTGTGCCTGAGGGCTGGAACCAGTCAACGGCAAAGGGAGCAGATGAAAGGTCGTGTGTAGAGTCTTAGCACTGGCTTTTTGAGCTTCTGTGAGGATCCATGGTATCACTGTAAGCTGTCCCTTCCCCTACCCCTTCCTGTCTTTTTCCATCGTTCCTTCCCTAGTAAGGTTAGGTGTACACAGTCTAAGGAGAGCAAATACATGAGCAGCTCTAAGCCACAGTTGCCTCTCTCTTCATGCTGCTCCCTACCACACACAGTTCTTCCAATCTGGCATTGTACCTGGAGACCTTGAACCCTGGGAAGAACTGTATTTAACTCAGGATAGGTAGCAGGGAGAGAGTTGGGGCGAGTATTCTAGCTGGGCCAATTGGACCTGCAGCCAAACTCCAGGGGTTAGATCTGTGCAGTGATTCCCCCAGTCAGGAGGCTGGGCATAGATTCATTGCTGTGACCTGGCTTCAGGTGGGCCTGAAGATGGATTTCTCTCTGTTTGATCTATTTTTCCTCATTACTATGCAGTTAGCTTGGCCATGATGTAAACACTCTTCAGTTGTCACTGCCAGGGAATGTGCTTTTTCTCCAGATGGCTGTGCATTATGGCCACAGTGTGTTAGTTTGTGGTTGTGTTCCCTGGTTCTGAGTGTGGCCCTCATGCTCTTATGTAGCCATCACGAGAGCTTTTGTGCAGTGTTTTGCTTGTGCTGCTCATGTCTTCCTGCACCTCTGCACCTGTGATCATTTACTTGGCACATCAGGTGGACATTGGATCGGCAGGATTAAAATCACCTTTCTTGTGCCCGCCTGGGAGCTGCATTGGGAAGTCTGGACCCTTGGGGATCCCTCTGGTCTGTCTCCCATAGGAGGCTGGAGGAAAGCCCAAGTCAGGCAGGGGAGCCTTTGGGGGATAATGGGGATAGTGGAAGCTGCCTGTGTCAGCAGGCTGAGGAGCAAGACCAGCTCAAGACTCTCAGGAGACCCTGGGGTGCGACTGGAGAGCAAAGCAGTTACTGCAGGTGGAGAGTGGTTATTCTACTGCTTTTCTGGGCCAGCTCTTGAAGTTCTTGTTTTCAACCTAAGTGAAGTCAATATAGTTGATTTACAGACTGACTGGAAGTATATTGACCAGAGAAATGATTGCTCTCTTTAATCTGAGCATAGTAATAGACACAGTGCCTTCACTGCTTGTTTTCTTTTGTTTTTGCGGAATCATTAGGATACAAGTACTCGTTGCTTTGCCAGGCACAGTTGCACATACCTATAATCCCAGCTCTGAGGGAGGCTGACACAAAAGGCTGGCAAGTTCAAAAGACCTTATATCAAAATAAAAGTGAAAAAGGTCAGAGATGTATAGTTCAGTGAAAAGGCCTTGGGTTTCCATCCCCAGCACTACCCCCCACCCCCGTGCGCCAATTTACTCCTAGCAGTCAAGATTATCCTGAGATACAAAATACTGTATAGTGGACCCTCAAGTTACAACCAGCCTGACATATGAACAACTTGGGTTGTGACTAGAATTTTAGTTTTAACTTACGAACAAAGTCTTGAGTTATTACCTGAATGCTGGTTGCTTGTGCTTCCAGATGGTCTCAGATACAGATTTAACCCTTAAAGAGTTCTGGAAAGAACATTACATCATCCTTTTTGGTGTGGGGTCAGTTGAGAGTGAGTGTCTAAGGACACTGAGATCCGCCTGTATACCGGAGAGAGACTTTGAAGGCTGTGTAGAGGAGCCTGAGCTTTCAGTTGATCAACTTGAGTTACAGCCAGCCTTCATGAATGAATTGAGTTCTTAAGTCAAGGGTCCACTGTAATCAGAAACACTGAAGAGGGTGTTTAGGCCATTGGTTAATTTTGGAGTGTGGATGGCAAGGATAATGTAAAATGAAGAGATAGATTTGGATTTTCTGAAATATCAACCTGACCAGGGTCGAGGAGATATGGATGGAAGAATCCAGGTGTATTCTCTGGCATGTGGATTTTCATATATCACAGGTGACAGATTCCTTCATCCACAGGAAAGGAGAGAAACGGATCAGTGAAGTTCTTTGGTGGCCAGCTTGACCCAGGGTTGCTGAATGCAAAATAAGCTCTCAAGACAATAGTTCTTGTCAGTGTTAGAGTCTCATCCTGTCACTAGGAGTTGGACAAGTGCTTTGTAAAGCTCTCTTCTTCTTCCTAAAATACCCACAATCTGCTTCCTCATGGGAGGAAGGGAAGCCTGTGGTGCCTGCCTGTCCTGAGATTAGACAGAGCAGAGAGGCTGGCGTAACCACAGCGGGGAAAGGGCCTTCGGCCCCACAGTGAGGGCCACAGTAGAGAGCCCATTTGTGGAGAGGCCAGGCAAACCATCTAATCCCCAGGCCGTGGGAGTCTTTTAAAATAGAAACTAACTGTGCAGATTCACCCTTCATTAGAATCTGAATTCCCAATATTGTGTCATTTTGTGACAAATTTCTGTCATTGACTTTAATGGCTGTTAAAATATGGGTAATATCCATAATGACTTTATTCTGTATGTGAGATGAAACAACTTTTTGCAAAAAGCATGGCTGTGACAAAACTGCAGAATGATATCCACATATAGAATAAGTAAGAAAGACAGGAATTTAAGTCCCAGCTGTGCCGCAAACTAACTGTGTGGCCTTGGAGAAGCTCTTTAGCTGCTTTGTTCTTTGCTTTCCTTGTCTATGAAAGGTGTTGTGTGTCTGGAGTTAGGTTTACAAAAGGGATGTGAGAATTGACTGAGATGATCTATGTAATAAAGCATTCAGCGTAGTGTCTGTTAGATAGGAAGCAGTCAATGAATGCCTCCTGTTATCACATTTGAGACAGAGTAGTACAAGTTTTGACATCATCCCTGGCTGCTTCACTGTGAACAAACAACTGACACTCCCTCTCTGAGCCTCAGCATCTTCATATATAACATGGGGGTGTTAGTTGCACCTCCATGGAAAAGGTATGTGCCAGTACACATGGCAGGGCTTGGAAAAGCCCGTGAGTGCCATAGTTTACATTTCATCACACACTGCATAAGGGCGTCCACACATGTGATAAGGCTCACGAGCTGCTCACCTTCACTTCTGCTGCTTTCTCTGATGTAGATGTTGTCACATGTCTCAAGGCCCTTCCATTGGTCAATCAGTGGGTGGCACAGGAGAGCAGGCTGTGTAAGCTCCTCAGGACCATGTGGTGTGGAGGGAAGAGTGACACCAGAGGGTTTTGCAGTGATTTAGGACTGTCACCCAGCAGTGTGACTATACTGGGCCTGAGTGTGGGGTGAGAACCTCGGATTGCATGAACTTGAAGGAAGTCTGGCCGCTGAGCTCTTTGTGTGGAGGGCTGTATTCTTATTGCTGAATAATGGATGACACCGGACCACGTCAACGGTTCTCCAAGTGGTTCTCTGAATGAAATTAGAGTGGTTTGGTGCAAATCTGCATGGACAATGTCCATATCCATTTGACAATGCACCTTAAATAAGGACAGAATGTCAAAGTTGAAGAAGATGAAAAGACACTAGCTTCTCTCTTAGGAACTTCAGGGCATACTTAAATGTAGTAGTTGGTGATATATTTTTTTAAAAAGTGAAATTTCACAATGCTGTCTATGCGAGTGTAGTGTTCACCCCCCTTTAGTCTGTGCATTAGTGAATGTGGCGGCCTCACTTACCTGAGCCTGCAGTTCTGCAGGTGTGCAATTGATCAGATTGCCTGGCCTGTACCTTCCTGAAGGCTACTGATCTTTAAGCCTGCTTTGCAAGGAGAGGGGCCCTTGGTGAGCATTTTCCCTTCCTTTCTGCTCTTGGATTCAGGTTGTCTTTAGAGGAGGTATTTTAATAATATGGTAAAACATTTTAAAATGTTGTCTTGAACATTTAGCTGTTAGCTCTCAATGTTTGTTTCCTGTTCCTTTAGCTCTTCTTCCACTAGTAATCCACTTTTCCAATTTAAAAATGCCTCTTTCCATGCAATGATTTTGGGAGGGGGTTCCCTTATACCTTAATTAGGAAAAATGTCATGTGTGAGCCTAGCCTTTTGTTTCCAAGCACAGTAAGATGCTTTGTGCCTCACCTTAATTGTACCTTGCTGGAGAGCTAAGTCATTAGGTTTGCTCTGAGTCCATGTGAACCCCATTTATGACATACAGAGCACAATTTTCATGTGTCTTTGTTAAGATCTTTCATTAAATGTAAATTGGTTTGTTTATGATTTGGGGCTATGGCAGGTTTTCTTTTTCATGGCTTCTCTAATTTGACTTGAAATAGAATTGCTTTCTACAGTAGATGGTTGCAGTATGTTTATTTTCTCCTTCCTCTTCCCTAGCAGTTGGTAGTTGAAGTGGGAAATAGGATTCAGGGATGGAATAGGAATTAGTTTCTTGGAAATGCTGAGTGTCAAGTTGGCTACATAGCTAACTAGCTTGGGTGTAAAAGACATTAAAGAAATATAAAACTTAATCATATCATTTTGATAAATTGCGGCTTTTTCTCAAATTGTCGTGTCCACATGCATGCATGGGTGTGTATATATATGTGTGTATGTAGATCTTCAGGTTATGGTCAGCAGTGGAACAATTTTAGTTAGCAGAGTGTCTAAGGGTGCAAACTCTATGTGTGGACCTCCTGGGTTCAAATCTGGTACTTCACTTCCAAACTGTGTACCCTGGAGGTAAGTTATCCAACCTCTTTTCTTCATCTGCTCAGCCTGGTAATAACAAAATACCATACACTTCATGGCTTAAGCAGTATACGTCTACTTTTTATTGTTCTGGAGGCTGGAAACTCCAAGGCCAAGGTACTAGCAAGTTTGGTGTCTCATGAAGGCCTGCTTCCTGGATGTTTGCTAATGGCTGCCTTCTCATTGCGACCACACATGGTAGGGAGAACATCACTTCTGTTCGTCTATCTTCAAATAAGAGTACTAATCCCATGCCCGAGAGCCCCCCTCTCATGACCTAGTTACCTCTCAAAGGCCCTACTTCCAAATTGTGTTGGGTATTAGGGCTTTAACATGAATTTTAGGAGACATAAACAGTCAGTCCATAGCAGTTTCTATTTGTTTTGCTGTAAAATAAAGATTAAAATGGTGTGGATCCATTTTAAAGGGTTGCTAGGAGGGTTAAATGAGATAATAAAGTAAGAGACACAAGATAATGCCCATCGCCAAGGAAGCACAATGTATTATAGAAATCTGTATGTGTTCATTTAAAGTACAAATATTCTGCTGGTTTGTAGATTTTTATCTTTTATGAGTACTTTAGTACATTAGAGTTTTCACATTTGAAAGGGAGTGATTTTTTTTTCTAAATGAGTTATCTTGAACTATAAGCAAGCAATTCTTGCTAATGTTAGTTCAACAAGATTCAAACTTTACTTGAATTTTCTGGAGCATAGTTAGCCCTGAAATTAGAAAAAGGAAATGAGTTGGTGAAAATGGGCTTATAAATGTAACTTCGTCTGTTTACAGGAAAGATACAGAGTTTTTAAAAATGTATTTTGTTTTTGGAGTGAAATTCAGGGAAATTCAATGTTCAGAAAAGTGCTTACAATTGTTGGAATTTATGGAGAGTTATAATGAATCCCCTGCCTACCTCTGAGTATAGGCTGTACCTCAGGCACCAAACTGGACATTTCTTAAAACAAGAAGTGATAGATAGAATCTCACTTTGATGCAATCATTTACGAGCATATTTATTTTGAACATCTAAGAACAGCAGAGACTTACTACAGTATGATGATTACTTTGTGATGTTCACAAGTTTTCCAGGTTTTGAGTTGTTCCTTTCTTTTGGTTTCTGAAGAAAGATTAGTTACTTATGAAAACCTGGAGAGCTAAATGGAGCAGGTCAAATGCCAGTTTCTCCCTTCTCATAGATGGACTCCTGTGTTAATATGAGGACTCATGAGTAAATCATTTACAGGTGTAGTCACACATCTCCATGCACCTGCTGCACAGGCATCCAAGCTGAGTGTGGTGGAACACAGGAGGGCTCCACATTTGGCTGGGCATGGCTGTGAGCTAATGGCTCTTACATGGCACAGAGGGGGTCATCTCTATGCCATCACCTCCTCTTGCCCTAGGCAAAGCTGATGTCCCTTAGCTGGCACATCCAGCCATTTCCTGTCTCTAGTCTCGTTGTCATCTCTCCTGATGCATCCCTTTAAGGCCACATGGTATGTTTTCCCATTACTTACATTTTTTACACAGCACATTTTATGCATATTTTGAACTTCTCCGTAACAGAGATGTGGATAACTGTTTTGCCCTCTGTGGACCTCACCACTGGTTTTGGCTTTTTTTCACTACTTGGATGAAAGGCCCTTTGAGCAGCTGCTGCATCTGCTTGTTTACTGTTGTGCCCTAGAGCAGCAGTCCTAGCCTTTCTTTTTGGCACCAAGGAGTGGTTCATGGAAGACAGTTTTTCCACAAATGGGGGGTGGGGGCAGTTTCAAAGTCATTCAAAGGAATGAGAACCTAGATTCTTCATATGCATAGAGCACAATAGGGTAGTAGGGTTCGTGCTCCTATGAGAATCTAATGCCACCTCCTCAACTTAACAGGAGGTGGCATTCAAGATATGGGGAATGGCTGTAAATACAGATAAAGCTTCACTTGTTCACCTCCCTCACCTCCTGCTGCATGGCCTGGTTCCTAACAGGCCGTGGACTGGTACCAGCCTGCAGCCCAGGGGTTGGGGTCCCCTCCTAGAGCATAGGCCAGTACCTTACACACGGTAGGTGCCCCCGCAAGTTTATGACTGTGTTAATGAGTGAATGAATTTGTGTCTTTGAAAACGCCAAAGCTGGGTCTGAGGAACACTTGCTCATGAGGGTATGGACTTCATTTATCCACTGGGGGTAGCACTGTCTAATTGCTCCTTCATGCCCTTCTTACTCAGGACCTCTTCTTGGCTCAACATATGACATATACCATCTATTATTGGGTCTTGGCTATCACAGTTTTTAAAGGTCTGTTTTAGTCCATGTTCTGTTGTTATTACAAAATACCCACGGCTGGGTACTTATAAAGAACAGAGGTTTACTAGCTCGCAGTTTTGGAGGCTGCAAGTCCAAGATTGGGTGGCCCCATCTGTTCAGCTGCTGGTGAGAGTCTCATGGTGGCAGGTAGCATCATGATGGTGGGAGCTCCTGTGGGAGAGAGAAGAGAGCAGAGGGTAAGACAGGCAGCCAGGGAGAGAGTCATAGATCAAATTCACTCTCTTATAACAATTCACTCTCATGGAAACCAGCCAGTGTCACATGAAAGCTGTCCTTGTCCTTTCTAGGCAGTGATTCATGACCTTAACTGCCTGCACCCAGCGCCCCCCCCCCCATTACCATACTGAGGACCAAGCTGCCAGCACAGGAAACTATGGGGGACACACTCAGACCACATCCAAGCCATAGCAAAGTCTTTTCCCAGTGGTCTTTTGATTTGAGATTATTACAGCATTACCCATACCAAATTTCTACTCTTCTCACTTCCTGCTTTTTAGCTTGGATGGGTTTCTTTGGGTGAATTAAATCATTCAACTTTTTTTGTATCCCTTTCCTTATATATAAAATGACAACAATGCTGTCATCTATGTCACAGGGTGGTGTGAGGACAAAAAGGGTCAAATGAAGGAGAAGCCCTTAGAAAAGTGCCTAGCAATAGTCAACTTGGAACATGAGTCTGTCTCCTGAATGTCCTGTCTACACAGAGTTACTCCTGCTGACTGTCCTGCCATCTGTCCTTTACTCTTTGCCCTTGCCAACTACCTGTGTTTCTGACTACTCATCTTGTCATAGGGACCCTGCTTACACAGAGCACAGACAAAAGCCACTGCATGTATCTCCAGCTACACACCCAGTGCCCAGGTAATAATGAACATCAGTAATTGTTGATTGCAAGATGTTAGGGCTCTTTGCTGCTCCCCACTGCTGGGTGTGGGGCTCAGGGCTCTGCATTGCAAGAGCTATAACTGCATAATGGTTCTATAGCCTCTCTCTGTGTAACCTAATGATCATTTATAATTCTAACAACCAGTGACAAGTCAGCTCAGTGTATCAGTCAGAATAGACTAAGTCAGAAGTGACTTCAAAGATCAGTGGATTAAAACGGCCAAGAGATATTTCTCACTCGTGCTTTATAGCTAGTGTTGGTTGATGTAAGGGTTCTGCCTTCAGATTGTCACTCAGGGACCCAGGCTGGTAAAGCTCCATCTAGACACATGCATTCATGATTTCAACATAAAGAACAAACAGAGCAAGGCTCTCTAAAGAAGCAATGCATGTATTCAGAAATGTGCAGAGAACTTGCACATCTGGGATATGTTTGCTGTGATGGATCGCAGGCATATCTGGAGAGGCAAAGGAAGACAAAGTTTTAAAAGATAAAATCAGGAAGGTTATATAAGTTGTTTTAAAACAGTTATCCTGGGCCTCACAAATCACTAACAAGGTCAGCATCAGTCTGAGGTTAAATAGACACCTACTGGGTAGACATTCTTGTACAGTTGGCCTATGAGCAAGGTTGTGGTTTGATGGACTCTCTCATAGAAGTTCCTGTTCTCTGGAAAATCGTGCATGAGGACCTTCCCTTCAAGGCCTCCAGCCTCTGTTTTATTAGAGTTTTACACAAGTGACTCCACTTTTATTCTGACACTTTTCACAGTGATGAGGGCCAGGCCCATGTGAAGCACCTATCAGCTCTTCAAAGCTTCCACCAAGAAGTGCACATGTTACATCTGCTTCAGAGCTCATTGGTTAAAACAAGTCATACAACAACGTCTGGCTTCAGAGGGCCAGCAAAGTGCCAGCCTGCTCTGTGCCAGGAAGGAGGCCATCAGGATATTTTGCATAGACTCAATGGCTACTGTGACCAGGGAGGGATTTTGCAAGTGTTCCTTCATTACTAATGGCATTCCTCAGAAGCATTGTTCTTACCATATTTCCACCCTCATTTTAAGCAATTATTTTATTTAGGCATTAGGTAAAAGACATTAATCCTAGGAATCCTAACAAATGGGCCTTTTTGTCTGTGAATGTCTTCAAAAGCCCTCAGGAATCATTTTTCCATTCACTTTGAAGGATCTAATTCTGCTGTCTAAAGAGTGAATGTCCCATTTAATTCAGAGCTGGGCCTCCAAGGGGAGTGTTTTATAAGAAAAGTCTCTCAGTTAATTATTTTATTGGGGTTTGGCTGAGCTCCACTGAATGAGGTAATGCTGTAAAAGTTGGTGGGATCAGACCATGAGACTTTGAGGACCTTGTTGGAAGTGCAAATTTTTGTTTTTGTTTTTTTTTCCTGTAATTAGGGATTGAACCCAGAGCCTTATGTGTGGTAGGCAAGCACTCTACTACATCCTCAGCCTTTTTAATTTTATTTTGAAATAGGATCTTGCTAAATTGCCCAGGCTGACCTCAAACATGTTGTCTTCTTCACTCAGCCTCTGAGTAGCCAGGATCCTAAGTATGGGAATCAAAATTTTAAATTCAGTGACAAGCCAATGATGCAGGGGGGTGAGGTAGTCAGGATTGAATTTTTTAAAGTCATATTTATTTGTTGTTTTAATTTTTTACATGATTTACTTCTTGGTATGATTTATATTTCCATAGCAAATTACTTTTTTGCAATATTTGTGTTAAACTGAAGATATATTTTACACTGAATAACCACTTCACATTTAAAACTGATCCTTTTCGACTTTTTTCACTTGCCCAGAAAGTTCAACAATATAAAAAACCAAAGTGGAATGTTTCCAGCAACATAGTTTCAGTAACTGGGAAGCAGATCTGTTTATTAGCAGGGTTTCTTATTTCATTTGGTGAGTGCTACAATTTGTTGCTTTGTCAAAATTTAACTTTATGCTTATGTACTTAAGGTATTGAGGCTTTGTAGTGTAGGACAGATTAACCTACTTCTGATTTTGTTGGTTTATGGTGAGATAACATATTTACTTTAATTTTCTTTGGGTAATAGCTTAATTAAATGGCCAAATATTTATACTGCAGATTCTAAAACCACAAATTTTGCCTGTAAGTGGTTGCAGGCCGATTTGAATTAAAGAAAAAACCTGCTGTCATGTGGAGTGTGGGCAAGAATAGGCAGTTGTGAAGGTCAAGGAAGAGCAAGGAGGCCTAGCAGAAGAAAGGAAGGGGTCATGGGGCCTAGGCCAGACCTGGGTGTCCTGCTGGGGAGAAACAGGTAGCTCTGAGGCTCCACGGTGGACATTTGATCAAGGTACACATGCTAGAGGCCAGGTCCTCCAGGGAAATGAGAAGGAAAATCAGACTGGTTGTCATGGGAATAGGGCAAACAGCTTTACCTCCGTGTGGTTTAATCAACTTTTATTCATTCACTAAATTCCCCCTTCTTATAAGTTTGCTTTTTCTGCACATCACTGAAGTCTGTCCTTGAGGGCCTGTGCGGTCCCTTTGCCTCAAAACTCCCTGGTGGGCAGGGATACCTACAAAGCTTGGACACTGTGCTCATGCCCATTCCTCAGCCCCATCCCCATACGCTTCCTTGTTATTTCTTGCTGTTGACACAGTGCCACCTCAGACAGAAGTCACAGTGCAACAGAGCAGATTTCAGTGTTCTTTGATGACTCGATTTCCATTCTTGTCCCACTTTTCGTGACCACTGTTGTTGGATTTGAGGGAGGCTCTGGCTTCTGGACTGGACGAGGAAGACGCCTGTGTGTCCTGGATTACATTTGGAAAACATTCCAGTCTCTTCGTGGATGGCTGGGGAAATACTCATCTCATATGCAGTATACTCAAGCCAGCTCTCATTTGGAGGGATTTCTGGTGACGACCAAGCTCATCATTTTGATAGTGACTTTTGTAGCTTTTCTTTCAGAAGCATTATCTTCTTGCCTCGTATTCTAAGGCCTTGGAAACATTTCTTCACACAGACACAGACGTTTTTTTTATCCAGCACACCTCTCAGTGAAGTTTGAAAGCTGTAGATATCTTGACACCAGCTGTCCCCTCTGGGAGTCCTTACTCGACATAGTTCTAGACAGAAGCCAGCAAAAGCTGCCTCCTTCTGTTGTTGCTTCTGGTTTTACTGGGGACTGAACCTAGGGAATGCTGAGTTATATCCGCACCCTTTTTTATATTTATTTTGAGACAGGGTCTCTATAAATTGCCCAGGCTGGACTTGAACTTTAAATCCTCCTTCCTCAGCCTGCCAAGGAGCTGGGATTACAAGTGTGTGCCATCACGCTTGGCTCCTTCTGAATTGAATCAATTGAGTCACACAGATCTGTTCTAGGTTGTAACCCCACCACCACCACCACCACCTCCAGGAACGTACAGGAGATGAGGCCAGAACACTCAGTGCTCAGCAAGTCCTCTAGTCTCTGAGCCTGGCCTTGACTCTACTTACAGGTAAAAAGTGATGGTTTTGGTTACCCCTTCACACACACACACACACACACACACAGGTGCCTGATCCAGGGCAAATCATGTCACCTCTCTGTCTTCCTCCTGGGTAACAGTAGTATCCACTCCTAGAGCCACTGTGAGGCGTAATTAACTCCTGACTGTAAAAGTCATTGGCACAGTGCTTGGTACCAAGAAGCTGGTAAATCATAGCTATTATTTTCTTGAAAGCAAAGAACTGTCTTACTTAGTTTTGCACTTTGTAACAAGACTAGGACAGTGCTGTGTGGTTGTATTTCACACATTTCTTAAAGACAATAAACATAGACTCTAAGGGACTGATTTATGATTCAGGAATTTGCCTTTTATTGTTAATCAATTAACATGATAGTCACAGAGGCTTCAGAGATCCTTAGAGGATACAAGTCAGACTTTGCTGAGTTCTGGACAGAGACCAGAAACTGAAAAACTGCCGAATAAAACATATTTTGAGCTCTAAACAAAACATCACCCAGATATGCTAAGGGATTTGAAAGAAGACTCATCTTCCCCCCGGTTTGTCCACTGGTCACGCCCTCAGCCTCAGAATGGTTCACATTGTGCAGCCCTCTGGGTCAGGCCAAGAGCACGTGGCTCAGTCCTTGGCAGAGTTTTCGGGAAGGTACTGTTATTTATTCCTGTCACAGATGAGGAAATTGAGGTGTAGAGAGCTTAGATCACACAGCTAGTAAATGGCAGAGCTGGGACCAAAATCCTGGTCTGTTTGTGTCTAAATTCTGTTGACTGTGCAAGAAGGAAGTGGTTTAGGCAGCAGAGGGTCTTTGATCTGGGATTTCAGGTATAGATAGGGAGGGAAGAGCATGTAAGTGTAGTTGAGCAGGTGCACAGAGATCCCAGGTAGGTGGACACTGGTGCTTTCAGAGTCACTGTGGAAAGTGACCACCTTGGTTTTTTCAGTTCATACATTTTCCTTTCTTGAAGTGCACTGTCTCCTTAGAAGGGTGCTACTGAAAGTCCTCCCTAGGGTTCTCATAAAGCATAGAAATTCCCTACTTGAGATTGGATTGTCTACAGATTTAGGCTGATCCATTTAGTCTTTTCCCATCCATTTTGTGGACTTGACTTGGATACTTGACTTGGCAGTTCCATGTAGCTATTTCCTCTTCCATAAATTCTGGCTCCGATTATTTGTGTTGTATTCAAGCATGCTAGAGTATGGTGTAGGCACAGTAGCATGCTTGGTTGGCCGTCCAGTGGGAGGGAGATTGACCCTGGGATGTTCTAAATGATGAATTTTCTTTTTCCAATTTTCATCTTCTTAATCTCTTGTTTAACTGCCCAGCAAAAATTATGTCTCTAAGTCGCCTCTGGCAAAGAAGGGCCATGGAGAGAAGAAAGGTTAGGACTTAGCAAGTCAGTGTTTCCCAAAGCTGATGATTAAGAGAATCATCAGGGGAGCTGTAAAAGTCATCCAAGCATATTTAATCAGCATCTCCAGAGAAAGAGCCCAAGAATTACTGTTTTAAAAAGAAAAGGAGGAAGAGGTAGAGGAAGGTGGGAAAACCCAAGATTGCTATACTAGGCAGACAGTGAAAAGAGAGCATTTGCTTTGCTGGAGTTGGGATGTATGGCTGTGTGTACTAAGTCTGCATTTCCAAGGGAATTTCCAAGAGGGTGTAAGAGATTAGGAAGAAAAAGAGATGGGAGAAGAGGTAGGACGAGAAAAGACCACCTGGCCTGCATGCTATAAATGATAAGGAGGGAGGGTGACAGGTCGATATGCACATCTGGAGGGGCACAGCAGTCTTATCAGCCTTTGCGGTGCCACTCACACCTGGAATGTCCTTTCATGGCAGCCCATTCTGATTTTGGTCTGTACCATGGCAGCTCACTCCTCATTTCCTTCTCCTGCCGTTTTTCTGATCCAGCTCCAGAGCCCCTGGTCCTGGGCAGCCTTTGTTGAATGCACAATATAAGCGTGATTTTAGTTTTTGTTTTTTCATGTCCTTTTCCTTAAAATCCATCCTCTGTTTCTGCTACCTTCTGCTTAGCCCAAGAAATGGTTACTGTAGTAATTCAAAACTTTATGGAGATTTGAACACAGTTTGAGCCAAGAATCATCTTTGAATAGCAAACTCCTATGTGTTTTATTTCTGGAGAATGATGACATAGTAAGCAGGCTTTTAAATGGAGTGTGTGATTTAGTGAAGTGACCCTAATTATGTGCTGCCACAACTTGTATGTCCATTATAAATTGTTCTTTCCCTTTAATTAAAGGAAAGACTCTTTGTTTACTGCCAACAATTTATTATCCTAGGATGTTTTCTTCCTTTAAAATGATGAAACCGTTTTGTTTAGAATCTTTTACATTTTATTAAAACATCTTGGCTTCCTACTACTCTTGCCTCATCTTGCCTACAGTACAAGAAGTCTTATCTTTTCTTAATCTGATAAAAATGCCTCTATTGGCTTACTGTAAAATGTAAAACCCTCTGATAATCTGTTGTAGAGACTCTGTTTTGTTTATTTGAACTGCTTGGTGTTGAATGTTTGCTATTTTTCAGCATATCAGAAGTGTAGGGAAAATCTGCTACTTTAATACATACTTGTTGAATGTGGTTATTGATGTATATTTAAAGGTGAGACTGAGCCAGCTCATAAATATAGCAACTGATCCTCAAGGCTCTCTGTCTACAATGAATCAATATATGAAGACAAGTTATACATAGAATAGACTGTATATCCATTTTCCCTTTGTACCCACACACCTAGAGTAGTTACTGGTTATAGCCTTTTTATGTAAAAGGTATGGCCATCTTGCCTCCATTTCTGGGTTGGTTTCTACAGGAAGGATCCGTGTCATTTTATAAGTTACTATTATTCTTAATTTGAACATTCTAGAAAATGTGTCTAATGATAGTTTTAGGCCTACGCATCTTATTTGGGAGAGAGCTTCCAATTTATCCACTCAGTACAAACATTGTGCAGTGTGCATATATATGGGTGTTGGCTACCACGCCATGTGTGAGAGTTTCAAATGAATGAACCACAGTCCCTGCTTGCAAGGAACTCTTAAGTTTGCTGGTGGTGATGACTCATGCAATCTGATGTTTTATATTGTTTTTATTTTTATTATGGTAAGATATACATAAAATTTACCATTTTAGCCATTTTAAGTGTTCAGTTCAGTGGCACTAAGTACAGTCACATTGTGCAAACATCCCCATCATCCATCTCCAGAATTTTCTCATTTGCCAGAGCTGGAGCCTCGGGCCCATTCATGATGGGTATTAACAAGCAAATGACCATAGGGCTGTGGTGGCCAAAGGACTGGAAACTCCTAGTGCCGATGCAGTGCTGGGTCATGGTCATAGGCAGTGGTCACCCTGAATGGCCTTTGCCTTATCTCCAGATGTGCATAGGACATAAGGATCAAATCCCCAATGTTCTTCAGTCTGCCCACTATCTGGGCTGAAGAATGTGTCTCAGTGAATAGGAACAGGGTTGTTCTTCTCCTGTGCATAGAGACTGAAGACTGTGATCCTAGCTCACCCCCTGCCCCTTCCTAAATGGAAGCCCTGTCCTTTGGAAAGAAATCCTCACAATATACTCCTGTTATGCCTTTTCAACTGCTAGTGGCGGTTCCTGGAACAGCCTAGAAACTGGTCAGGATTTATGGCAATGGGGGCAACTGGGCACCTATAAATCTTGAGCCCTGCTTCCATTTGTAACAATTGAGCAAGTGAGCAAGCTTGCTTGTGCAAAGAACTACCAGGACTCAAAGTAAATCATTCGGTCATTCTACAGATAATTATGGAGTCCTCACTAGGTGTGAGATGTTCTGTTTCCCCTTTTTTTATGTCAATATTTAGCAGGAATGGGGACAAGGCATCAAATTCTTGAATCTGTTTGATCCAAGAACTTTTTTCTTTTGAATCTGCAAGGTTGTGTTGGGTTTGTCATCCTTAATCCAAAGTGTTTCCTGAGCAGAGAAAATAAAGCTTTAGGGGAAAATTTCACTATTTAATACCTCTCTCTGGGAATAAAAACATAGATCAGTGTAAAGAATTTTCCCCCTAGGTTGTGCCACCATTTTTTTCCTTTGTAAATCAGTATGTAGATCAGTCAATTTATTTGTTAAAGTTAAAGTATGGCATCTCTCTTTCTTTCCATCTGCCATTACTGTACTTAGAGGGTCTGTTCTAGTAGTGAATGAACAGATGTAGGGGAGATAACAGTTTGCTGACTGATAATTGAAACTTACTTTGTGTCCGAGTCACACAAACAAAATTGGCGTTTTTCAAAATTATTGGATTGTGATAATGTGCTGTTTGCCTAGAGTCCAAACAACAAAGCTGTTTCTATAAAGGTGAAACTCTGTTCTAATCAGCATTATCAGCAGTTGTGGAAGAAAGGCAAGAGTTTCCCAGAGGTTAGGAAGGGCCCAATCCTCCCGCTTTCTCCTGTGAATATCACCTTCCACCCACTACAGACTAAGCCCTAAAC
Source organism: Heterocephalus glaber (assembly GCF_000247695.1). The sequence continues at coordinate 7,969,647 of NW_004624785.1, read as the reverse complement.
TTCTGCTGCTGGCCTGCCCCATTCCAGTGCTTAATATATAACCTTGGGAGATGACTTGAGTCTCAGTTGAAGGGCAATGGGAGGTTACAGGACTTTCAGTCGGCTATCTTTGCCTTGCTTGGGCCTCAGAGAGATGGAGGATGGGGCATCTTTGTAGGAGAGGAAAAAACTAGGAGAGCCAGGGTAAGAGTCTTGGCTCTGTCCTGATGGAATCGGACTGCACCTGTGGGTCCAGTGCACACCACCAGAATGACTTTGTACTTACATTTGTCTGGTGAGGGAGTTAAACCCTGGGTCCCACAGTGGTGGTCCCAGAAAATGACCCCAGGACAGCAGCTCCAGGGGACACTTACCTCGCATGGAGAAACAATGAGTATTTGAATTGAATTTATTTTTATGCACTGCCTGCCTGGGGTCTTTAAGGTTATGGAGAAGAGAGCAGGTGGCCTAAAAGTGAGGTTGGCAAACTGCTGATTTCCAGACTCACAGGATGCCTGGTGAGGGGTGGAGAAAAAGATGCTCCCGTCTCCCTTGTGGAGGCAGCCTGGTGTGACATCGGTCCCCTGCCTGCCATGGTCTAGGAGGATGAGGAGAAAGGCCTGGATACCTGGCTTTGTGTGCACCAGCTGTAGCCAGGGGCTGCAAGGTTGTCAGATGCTCCCTCCCCAGGGAGAGGAGAGGAGGGCGTCTGCTAAGGGAGGTGTGAATCCCCTCTTTCCCCAGCCAGGACAGCCTCTTCCCCTCAACAGTGTAGCGATCTCACCTCATCCCCTCCACCTGATCACAAAAGCCGTGAAAGACAGTTTTCTTGAGTCATTTTCCAAATGGAGGTGCCAGCAAGGCCTGAGAAACACTACAGGGAGCTAAGCAAGACCATCTGTTCTCCAAGGGTCTTAGGAGAAGCCTGTGGCAGCGTGACATGCCCTTGGTTAAGTCCAGGCAGCCCCTCTGGCCCTCACTGCGAGCTTGGCTTCCACGACAAGGAGCAGGGTCTGGTCATGTTGCAGCCATCTGCCCCTCTCCTGCTTGCTTACGTATTGCCTTTGCACTCTACCCCCAAGTGGGTAGAGTGGGTCCTGTGTTTTGCTGCTCTTTGAATCCTCAGCACCTAGTATGTGCCCAATCTGCCTTGGGCAGCCAGTAAGTGCAGCATGCATGAGTTTTTTTCTCCAAAGGGGCATGGAAATCAGTGACCACCTGGGAATCATGGCTTTTGCATTATTTTATTGTCACTGTCTTCCAAGAAATGGCTTCTCTTATTTAAAAGAAGCAGCCTCTGGAGCAATGATTCTTAAATGTGGCCACTCATGATGGCACATCCTGACCTCCTCACTTAGACATTAGAGTTCATTGGCTTTGAGAGGGGGTCCCAGGAATCTGTATTTTTTTAGTTCACTGGGGATTCTGAGACAGGTACTCCTCATGACTTGAAAAAAGCACACTTCCAGCTTTCAGCTGAGGCATTATTGTGGTTTGAACATGTTTCTCCAAAATTAGGGTTAACAGAGGTAATGTAACTCCTTAAATCCTATCTACTCTGGGGGCTGAGGCAGGAGGATTGCAGGTTTGAGGCCAGCCCAGACAACTTAGCAAGACTCCGTCTCAAAATAAAAGAAAAAATAAAAGGTGTTGTGTGTATAGCTCAGTAGGAAGCTCTGGTTTTGTTGTCCAGTACTACAAACAAAAAAAGAGGTGGATCTTTGTAAGGTTGTTCAACCACGAGGGTTACTTCCTCATGAATGGGATTACGGCCCATTTAGTAGAGGCTTCACACAGTACGCAGTTTTTGGACTTGTTTCCTGCTTTTTATCACCATGTGAGGACACCATGTTCCTCCCTTCAAGAGGACTCAGCAATCAGGCACCATCTTGGAAATGGAGAGCATGCCTCTTGCCAGACACCAAACCTGCACCTCATGGTTCCAGGGCCATAATTACTTGCTTCTGTGGAGAGGTTGACTCTCTTCCTTCCTGACAATTTTGAATTGAGCCCTTATCTAACCAGGTCCACAGACGAGGCAAACCCGTGCAGGCCCAGCTTCCAGACTGGGAGCACTCCGTTCCCACTGGGTGGTGGAGGGTGTACACACAGTAGAGACAAGCACTGTGACTGGACTCTTGGATTAGCCCCTGGCTCCCTGCTGTTTGGACACTAACATCAAGTGTCAGACCTAGAGAAAAGCAGTAGCTAAAGCAACCATCGCTATCATATTTGTGAGAGGCCAGGCCCAGGGCTCCACCTGGGGATTCACATGTCTCCGGAAATGGTTAGCCACTCCCAGCTTGCCTTTTCCCCAGGTCTTCACTGCTACCCTGAGTCTATACATATCTCCTCCCGGGGGGTTGTGGACCCATGAGTGACTCAACACCGTTGTTATCCTCTAAGCCTCCATGAAGGCCCCTGGGTATTAGCAGCTGTGAGTGCCTTGGCCACTTCTCATTTGTAGGGTACCTGGGGCCACAGGCCTACTAGGCTGCCCACCTGCATTATTGAAAGGGCTCTGCCATTCTCCCCTCTGCTTCCAAGGTGGCCAACCTGAAAGGGGAAGAACATTTGCCCAGCATCACTACATCCTGAGAGGCTAAGGCCATACATATTATTAGCCAAAGCCCATAGTGTGCACTTAGGCTTATTTTTCTTATACATTCTGAGTTTTGTGTGTATGCAATTATTCTCTAATTCGGTTTTGACAAATGTGTGATGACATGTATCCACCCTTATGAGATTATCCAGAATAAACACCCGGCACTCCGCCTGTCATCCCTTCCTCCCTCCCTTCCTCCCTGCCAGCCCCTGGCAACCATGGCACTGAATGCTGTGGAGTTGGAACCATACAGTATGATGGAGCCTTTCCAGATCAGCTTCTTTCACATACTGTACTAATATGCATATAAGGGTCCTCTATGTCTTGCTCTGTTTTGATAGCTCATTTCAACAATAGTCTTTGAAACTGGTGAGTTCCTACTTGCTTCCCGCTGGGAGCCTCTGGATACGATTCTATTTCCTTTCAGTCTCCTCCAAGTGGCTTTTCCGCATAATCTTCTCAGCCTTGCTTTCTGTACACCTGCCAACCTCAAGCACGTTTGACCATAGCTGGTTTAGGAGCCTTCCCAACACAGGAGGTGGGAAATGTGTGGATTTAGTGTTCTGTGTTAGGAAATCCAGTACCGTGGTGGCCCTGAGTTGCCATCAGAGAGGCTCAGTCACTAGTGGTGTGCTTAAAGGTGTGAGAGTGGAGGGAACCATCTTCTCTTGGAGAAGTGGACCGTAACAGGCCTCTACCCTTTGTTTTTGTTCTTTGTCTTTGTTCTCAGCCAAAGAGAATTCCACTTGCCTCCCCGCCCCATGCCCCCACCATGGAGTTCTCCTAAAAAGATGACTTGGAATTATCTTTTTCCAGCTCAGGCCTGATCCTGAAATCCCTGGGAAACAGGACAGAGGCAAATGTGACTTCTTAGGGACAGGCTCAACTGGTACTGCCTCGTCCTTTCCTTGGGTGTTACCAGCTCTGTTTTGGAAGGCTCTTTTATCTTTCCCAGTGTCCACTGCCCACGGCCAGTATCAGTGTGTGCTTGTTCACACAGTGCCGGCTCCCTGCCACTCCTGGATGAGCACAAGGGTGCTGTCTTCTCGGGATGTGTGGCGTGATGTGTGTGTCTGCCAGCTCCCTCAGGACATGTTAGGGTGTCGCAGTGTAGGTGCTGCCTTGGAGAACTGGGGTCTTGAAAGAAGGACAAGGGTGGTGTGGCCTTCTGTCCCCTGGATCCAGAGCCTTCAACAGTTTTCATTGTCCTTATTTAGGTCATGGCTGAGAAGGTGGCTTTTGCTGTCTTTATGAACTGTCTGGGCTGCCACTTATTCTCAAAGCTCTATTTCGGAACACCTCTTGGTTTTCTTGTCACTTTGGTGTCATTAACAGCTAGCTGTACACGTTCATTGTTCGCAGGCAAAGCGTTATTGTTTCCAGAAATCTCTGCACCTGGGGATTTTTGCTTACATTTTATTTTCTTTTAAATCTTGTGATGTTGGACAGTTTGGTATCATGTTCGGTCTTCATTTGCAATATTTAGACATGTTTCTTGAAGAGGTGTTTACATTGGATTTTTTTTGGGGGGTGGCCACTGGGGATCGAACTCAGGACCTTGTGCTTGCGAGGCAGGCGGCAGAACCACTGAGCTAAATTCCCAGCCCTGGATTTTTTTTTTTAATGAGAAATTGGCTGATCATATGTGCCTAGTCAACTTAGTACCCACCAAGGTTGTTTTGCATTACTTGCAAAACAATTACTTGGGCATGACCATGCCAGATCTTCATCCAAGACTTCAGGCCTCTTTTTATAAGCTGAGAACAGGGGAGGAGGAGGACCTACCTTACTCCAGCACACACAGGTTGTAGGTAGCAGACCTAGCATTGAAACCTGGGTCTGGCTCCCTCTCTGCTCTGTGCTCTGATGCAGCACAGCCTGCTCTGGCTCTGGAGGCTTGCACCTATGCTGAGGAGCAGGGCAGCCTGGGGCCAGTGTGGGAAGACTGAGTGTTTGGTCTCTTGATTCCCATTCTGGGCTATGTTCACCAGACTCCTTGGGGTGCTTCCCCATATGGAAGTGGCTGCTTGAACTATTTGAAACCACGGGTGGTATGTATCTCAGCATTTCTGTCTAAATCTTTTTTTTTTTTTTAAATCATGTCTGGAGAGCCATGGTGATCTCTCCAGCAGTATTCCTTTGTTGTAATGAATTGCTAAATGTAGGAAAGGTTTGAAAGAAAGAGGGTGGGCTCCGGGGGCCTAGGGATGCCCATGAGGCCCTGCAAGGGATAAACAGCTACCTGATGGGGCGGAAGGACGAACTACATGGTGAGTGAGTTCAGACCGAGGGAAGCTCCTCCTTAGTTTGGCTCTTTGGCGCTTTGCTGCTGTTCCCACACAGCTCTGCCTGGGCTCAGTCAGTGGCCAGCAGCCTCGAGGAACTTCTGGGTTTCAGGCATCCCTTGGTTCAAAGTCCTATCTCCCAACCCACTGCCCAGCTGCTGCTTCAGTTCGGTGAGTGTGTGTTGATTCCTGCCAGCTTGGAAGATCTTTAGCCTCCACCAGCTTCAGCACCTGGTGGACCTGCCAACACACCAGTTTGCTCTGAGGTTGGGAGTTGCAGTAACCCACAGAAAACCTCACCTGCCCAAGCAGAATCTCTATCAGGTAGCCACCTTGGTCTAAGCCAGTGTCATCTCTTCCCACTTTCTCTCTGTGCCCTCATAAGTGGTCTCTGCTGATGCCTTCACCTTCCTGCGGCCCATTGTTCACAGAATAGCTGGCAATCCCTTTCGAAGGTTAAATCAGAACTTGTCCCCCTCTGCTGGGAACCAGCAATGGGTATTTTTGCACAAGTTATCAGTCAAAGGCTTTATAGGGCTTCTGAGTCTTTATAGGCCTGACCCTTCCCTACGTCAACCCCAGCTCCACTGTAGTGACACTGGGGTCCTGGCAGCTCCTCAGGCACAGCTCGGCTCTGGGGGCCTCCCTCAAAGCCCCCAATTGCCCAGCAACACAGTTCCTCCCTGGCCTTCTCCGAGCCTTTTCTGCTCATGTCCCTCCCACAGAGCCCTCCCTCCTTACATCTAGGCCTCTCCCCTGCCTTACTTTTCTTCAAAATGTTTATCACACTTGTCAAACTATGTTTTATACAGGTTGAGAATTCCTAGTCTGAAAAATCTGAAATCTAAGATGCTTCTAAACCCAAAACTTTTTGATTGTTATGTCAGTACTCAAACAACTTTGAATTTTGAAGCATTTCAGATATTCATTGGCAAAGTCTATGCCTGCAATGCTCCAAGGTCTAAAAAATCCTAAAACACTTTGGTCCTAAGTGTTTTTGGAGAAGGAACGCTTATCTTGTACTTATTGGTTCATCATTGGTCTTGCCCAGGGAGGATTTATCCCCATTAACCAGAGCAAGTGTTTTCCTCAACTGTTTGCTCCTTTCCCCTGACAGGTAGTAGGTGCTCAGTAAATAGATGCTACAAGGAGCAACGGGTGCTCCGAGACCCTGATATAGATGTGCCTCATTCATGAGTAGTCCAGTGTGATGAGGAACCTGAATCTTCTTTGTATCCACCAGCCTGTGCTTGTTTTGAGTTGTTGATTATTAGGGTAGCAGTGAGAACCAAGCTGCTGTGACACATGGGTGTGTCACAAGTCATTTGCTAGTAATCCGGAAGTAATAAATGAAGCCTGTGAACTATCAAAACACTAAAACATCTTCTAGGATGCTTGTAGTGCTGCTCTTGCTCACATGCACCCTACTGTGTTTCTATGCGCAGGAGGACAGCAAGCACTCTGTGTGGGGTGCTGCACTGGCACACGCCTGTGGTTCTGCCCCTCCGGGCTCAGTTATCACTTGGCCATGCCTCAAGTGCCCCAGAAGTGAACTTTATCTGGGTGTAAGCTCCCTGCTTTCCAGAGTGTCAAGAACAGCAGCTCCTGTAAAGGTTTATAAAACAACCGTTTATCAGAGTCAAGTTGGGCCAAACTGTTAGAGTATTTTTAAAGAAGAGGTTGAGAGGATTCAACTGTTTGAGACTGAGCAGCCTTTAGCCATTGGAAGTTATTTAAAACAAGTGTGTATTTGGGAAATACTGGTGACATGGCATCAAACTGGAATCATGTACACTTGTTTCCCCAGGTTAGTTTCATCTGAGGCCCAAGCTAGGTCTACCCTCCCCTGGCCTTCTACATGGCCAGGCCACCTGTGCCAATGTGTGCCTGCCGTGCACTGGCCCTGTCCTCCTCCTCACTCCTCTTGCCCAGGTGCTGGCTCTCCAAGCCTCCATTGGCCTTCTTCTTCACATACACCATACCATAGGACCCTTCTCAGTCTTGATTTTGTTATATGCCTTCTGATCTCCATGAGCCACAAACCCAGGTGATTTCCTCAGTTTAGTTCACTGTTTTGCTGGAGCACTTCTTCCCGAATGGGAGTTAATATAGTAAGGTGACCCAATCTGTCAAATGTCTACTGTTTTTCCTCAGTCTTCATTGACGTTTGGGAGCAGTTGTCCTTAGGATTCTGGAATCCTTGCCTGCTATGATTCCGATGTGGTTTGTCCCTGGAGTTTCATGTGCTACAAGCTTGGCGCCCAGGGTGATGGTGTTGAGATGGTGGAGTCTTTAAGAGGTGAAAGGTAGTTGGGCTCCACCCTTGTGAATGGATTAATGTTGATTTTGTGGAGTGATTGAGTCCTGCAGGAGTGGATCAGTTCCTGAGGGATCAGGTTGTCATAAAAGAGTGAGCCTGGTCCCTCCTCAGCCTCTGGCGTCCTGCTTCACAATGTGACTCTTCACACATACTCTGCCATGTGATGCTATCACCACAGATCCCTTGCCAGACCCCTCACAAGAACATGCTGGCACCATGCTCAACCTCCAGCAAGGTGAGCTAAATAAACCTCTTTTGTAAGTAAATAACCAGTTCCAGGTATCTTGTTATAGCAACACAAAACAAGGTAAGATGTAGATCCTGGATTTGAATGCTCAGTGTTGCTCTTGGGAAGCCTCCTGGCTTTGATTTGCTATCCTTCAGTATGTGATCTGTTTTTCTTTCAAAAGCTTCCAAGATCTTCCCTACATCCTCAAGGTTCTGATATTGTGCCATGATGTTCAGGAGGTAGATGGGCTTCTTTCTTATAGATTCCTATAATTCTTATAATTTCTTATACATTCCAGGTCTGCTTTAAATGAGTGTGAATATGGTATGGTGTGAGGGCATATGAGGGTATGTACAGTGGAGTGTGTGTGTGTGTGTGTGTGTGTGGTCACTGTTGCAGACCAGCTGTGTTTTGAGACTCTGCTGCAGTTACATCCCCACATACCAGTGCCTGAGCCTGTGCTGAGCTCCCAGCTGTTACAGGCATGACTGCTGATTCTGCCTGCCCTGGGAGTGCCTGTCACCCAGCTCTGTGGCATGCCCCTGTGCAGTGCAGGGTGATATCCTGCTTGTGCTTTGGAGTTCCCCTGGAGGCTGGAGATAGCTGATTCCGCAACTGCTGGTTGGCTTGGGAATGTTTTCAGGGTCCCAGGGTCCCTGTCATTGTCATCTTCCTCCAGAGCCTCTTAGGCTCAGAATCTGGGACTTCTCTTAACGTTTTCCATCTCTCTTCTCCAAAATCCAATTAATTTGTTTTTCCTTCCCTGTTGATCACTGTTTTAAACTCTTCTTTTCCCTTTTGTCATGACTTGCATCCCAGCCCATGGGCTTATACCAGGATGAATATAGCCACGTCTTGTAGCCTTCCACTTCCTCCCCAGCACCCTGGGCCTGCAGCCAGGCCAACTCTTCTCTCTGTCCGTCCATTTCCTTGCTCAGGAGACAGTGTCTATTGTCTCTGTAGGACGGGGGAAACCAGCAGCCTGTGGACTGATGGATTTTGTTTCTCCTACATAATTCTTTTAAGGAATTGTTAGCCAACTTATTAAAAAAATTGTTCCAATAAAATCTCTATTTTGGGCTTTCCCTGAAAACTTGGAAAATCTGGCAGCACTGAGTACATATTCCTAAGAGGTAACAGAAGATGTGAGTGGAATGTTCTCCGCTGCCTTTTCTTGGGGCACATTCCTCCATCTTGTCACACTACCCATTATGTCTTATGGGACCTCCACCTGCCTCCTTTCTGTCACCTCTCCAACCTCCAGCACATTAATATTTGCAATCCCTGTCCAAGCAATGAACTATGGATCTTTCTCTGTCCCATAGAAGGTGTCTCAGAAGACACCTTGTATTTTTGCTGCCTAGGCACCATTTTACCTCTTGTGAGTGTGCTCCATCTGCCTCTAAATCTATCCAAATCCTATCATTCCACAAGACCGGCTACCTCCTCTGTCTGCCATGAAACCTCCCTGCCTGTACCAGGTGGAGGTTTTCTCTCTCCCTGAATCACTAAAGCACTTGGGGTTGTGGCTGGGTTTTGGTGTTGTTGTGGTTAGTTGGTTTATTGGAGCTGTGCTTTGGTTGACCATACCTCCAGGGCTTGGGGCACCCAGTGCCTGACACACACGCCTTGCACAGAATGGGCTTGCACCAGGTGTGAGACCAGAAAAATGCCTAGCAGTGATCAGAGGCCTTGTTTTGTGAGTACTACCAAGATGGCCCCTGACTAGTAAGAAACTGTTAGTAGTAACTTTCCTCAGCAACTCTAAAGACCATTGTTTCATTTCTTGTCTCCAAGCCACAGTTTGGGGATGCATCTTAAATGTAGGGCAAATATCCAAACACAGCTGAACCACCATGGTACACTGTGGTGGGCTGTGGGTGTCCTCACTTCTTTGTAAGGGATTTGATCTGTCACTAGCACCATTCAGTCATACTGCTCTGAGATCAACATACAGAACATAGGGCTAAAGAGAACCCCCATGAACGTAGAACCACCAGCATTCGGAACCCCCTGCTCTGTATTCCTAGCTTGCATGCTGAGCTTGGACTCTGCTCACTCCTCAGATGCATGTTGTCAGGGGAATAAGCGACTTACAGTTTGGTAGAAATCACTGATGCTAAATGATTGCTGTAGTTACCTGGTCAATGCGTGCTCAGTTTGCATCACCAAACCCCATGTTTCCCAGCCCTGTGTCTTTGGGTAATGGGAATGACCTTGAGAAATGAGGTATTTCCTTTACTCCTTCCAGTCTCTTTTGAGAGACAAAAGGGGCTTTGCTTTCTAACTCTGGGCTGGGGACAAGTGGCCTCTAGAGCAGTACTGCCCAGTGGACAAAGATGTTCTACACCTGTGCTTTCCAGTGGGATAGCCAGTTGTCACATGTGGCTGTTGAGCATTTGCCATATGGCTGGAGTGAATGAAAAACTGAATTCTTCATCTTTTTTCACTGTCATGAATTAACCACATATGGCTACCATATGGGACAGCCCAGATCTCAAGAGCTGGGGAAATGGGTCAAATGCAGCATCTAAAAGAGAGCTGTGCGTGCCTCTAATGCCAGGACACCTGGCAGAGGATGGCTCCTGCCTGGAGTGAGACATGGCTTCACAAAGCATCAAAACTATTTCAAATGAATCAGAAGAAAGCACGGGGTTTAAACCTGAGCCAGGCTGGCTCCTCCTGGCGTGCTGCGGAGGAACAGCTGTTGATCTCTGGTGGGGATCGCGACGAGGCTCTCCTTTGGCTCTGGTGTTCTGGTACTGCCCAGTGAAGAGGAAGCCATGGTGCTCCGTGTCACCAGGAACACAAAAATTAACGCTGAAAATAAGGCCACGATCAGTATGCCAGGTGTAAAGCATGTGCCCGTGGCCTGTGCTGCAGCCTCCAAGCCAGGTCTGAGGCCAAGAACAGCTCTCGGAGACATCGGTAACAAAGTCCATGAGCAGCTGCAAGCCAGACTGCCTCTGAAAAAGGAAGCAAAAACTTCAGCGACCGGAAAAGTTATTGCTAAAAAACTACAGAAACCTCTGGAAAAGGTGCCTATATGTGTACCAGAGCCAGAACCTGAGCCTGTTAAGGAAGAAAAACTTTCTCCTGAACCTATTTTGGTTGATACTCCCTCTCCAACCCTGATGGAGACATCTGGATGTGCCCCTGCAGAAGAATATCTGTGTCAGGCATTCTCTGATGTCATTCTTGCAGTGAATGATGTGGATGCAGAAGATGGAGCAGATCCAAACCTTTGTAGTGAATATGTGAAAGATATCTATGCTTATCTCAGACAACTTGAGGAAGAGCAGTCAGTCAGATCAAAACACCTACTGGGTTGTGAAGTCACTGGAAACATGAGATCCCTCCTAATTGACTGGCTAGTACGGGTTCAGGTGAAATTCAGGTTGCTTCAGGAGACCATGTACATGACTGTTTCCATTATTGATCGGTTCATGCAGAATAATTGTGTGCCCAAGAAGATGCTGCAGCTGGTTGGAGTCACTGCCATGTTCATTGCAAGCAAATATGAAGAAATGTACCCTCCAGAAATCGGTAACTTTGTTTATGTGACGAACAATACTTACACTAAGCGCCAGATTAGACAAATGGAAATGAAAATTCTAAGAGTTGTAAACTTTGGCTTGGGTTGCCCACTCCCCCCTGCACTTTCGTCGTAGAGCTTCTAAGATTGGAGAGGTTGATGTTGAGCAACATACTTTGGCCAAATACCTGATGGAACTATCTATGTTGGAATATGATACGGTGGACTTTCTTCCTTCTCAAATTGCAGCAGGGGGTTTTTGCTTAGCACTGAAAATTCTTGATAATGATGAATGGACCCCAACTCTGCAGCACTACCTGTCATATACTGAAGAATCCCTTCTTTCCATAATGCAGCACCTGGCTAAGAATATAGTCATGGGGAATCGTGGGCTTAGAAAGCACATGACTATCAAGAACAAGCATGCCACATCAAAGCATGCTAAGATCAGCACTCTAACACTGCACAATTGTGCATTAGTTGAAGATTTGGCCAAGTCTTTGGCAAAAGTGTAACTTGTAAGCTCGAGTACTCTATCTGCAAATGAAATTGGCACCATGTGTCACCTGTACATACTATACTGCACTTACATACTTTTTAAATAAGGATGTGGCCCTTTTTACTTTGCATACCTTAACTGGTTTGAATGTGGTTAGTTCCTATTCTAGGGTAACCTAAACACTGACTTTAAAGGATGATAAGAATATGCTTAAAAACTGCTTTTAGTTTACCAGGGATCCAACTAATGTATATAATTATTGCCTGTATGTTTGTATTCTTGGCTCCTCTTTCAAGTTCATGGATTTTAATGGAATGTAAGGTAGTGAAGATGATACCTCAAGCTGTTCCTTCTGTACAGCCTACTGCATGTAAACTGCCATAGCATCTGGAAGGGTCTCCTGCCTCTATCTAGATTAAGGTGAAAGTCTGCCACTTCATACCTAGTCCTCCCTCCGTTCTTCTGTTTCTTCTGGTGGCTGCTATCCTAATTCTAAATAAATTAAACCAACCATTTCTCCAGCTCTCAACTTTAGTATTTTAAAAACATTTTCACTTTGAAGAATAAGAACTTTTAATTTATATTTGAAGTGTAGCTTTCATTTTATGTGTTTTTATTAAGAAAATAAAGCAGATTGCTAAAAAAAAAAAAAAAAAAAAGAAACTGTTTCAAATGTTGTTCACCAGGAAGCTTGTTGCTGTACTGTTCAGAGGAGGGCATTGGATACTTCCTGTGCATTTCCTTTAAGAATGGCCAAGCCAGCTATGGTGGTGCACGCCTGTGATCCCAGTACTTGGGAGGCTGACCCAATACTCAGGAGGATCACTGCGAGTTGGAGGGCAGTCTGGACTACATAGTGAGTTCAAGGCTAGCCTGAATCTCATTGTGAGACCCTTTCTCACCCACCCTCTTCTCTTTCTTTATCCCTTTCCTCCTCTTTTCTGTCCTTTCTTTCCCTTCCTTCCTCTTTCCTCATTACCTCTTCTCCTGTCTTCTCCCATTCCCCTCCTTCTGGCCCCTCTTCTCCTTACCTCCTCTGCCTCTCAGTCTCTCCTTCCCGTTCTTAACCACCATCCCCTCGACTGATAATCTAGTATATATAACGCAACTTAATTGGTTCAGCACAATTTAGTTTCCTCATAAATAATAAAATGCCTTCATATGTGCTCCCCAGGAAGAAGAAATGCCAGATGTAGAAATCGACATTGATGATCTTCTTGATGCAGAAAGTGAGGAGGAGAGAGCTTCAAAATTACAGGTGAGCAGCTTTCAAAGTCTAGAACCTTTCAACCATGGCTGTTTGACTCCACTTGGGTCCTCAAAGTGTGGCATAAAGTGAGGAGGTGTGATCCAACTGATTCTCTGTGGTGTCAGTAGCACCAGGACCCATTGTCTTAGTTGAGAGAGCTGGTTCTGCCTCCCAAAGATCATTCTCCAGGGAAGGCAGCGGTGCCCACAGGTGAGTGAGGAGAGGACTGGATTGGAACTGGAAATAGTCAACCCCAGGGCTCTGGTCTCACAGTTGTGGATTGTGGCATTTGTGAAATTCATTTCTAAATTAGACTCCTTCTTATAATAGTTCAATTTAGTAGAATATCTCTTAAAAAATGATGTTTACCTGATACCAATAGCCTTCTAGTACATTAGTCGAGGTTGAGTTGTCTACTGTTCCTTAGTGGAAAGCAAGAAAATTTACATAGTCCTTCCCACAAGAGGCTAAATTTGTCATTTAAAAAACTGCATTAAGGAGTTTCTAAAACTAATATACCTTTGACCCACCACTGTTCTTAATGTCCACTGATAATTATTGATAATGGGTATTGGTTATCACCAAATGGCTATTGGTTATCACTAAGGCAAATCAAATGCACATTTTAATGCACTGATATGTTTAATGTGTTAGTAATTCCTAGTGTCCCTTGAGTGGTGAACAACCTTAGTTGCAGTCATTATTTCTTATGGGTAGATTGAGCTGAGAAAACAACATCCTGGTTATAAAAATTTTTTAAAGTAAATAAAAATTTAAACCCAGTATCACTTCTATAGAAAATGTAATGACATTAAAAAGTAGTCTTAAAATTGAGAACTTGGAAGGGGCTTGTTTAGCTCTCCTCAGGTTACCTGCCCCCGCTGACTCCCAGATGAGGACAGTGAAGCCTGAAGTAGCTGAGCCCCAAGCTGCTCTGTGGCTGAGTCATGGCCGGCCAGAGCCTCCTCTCTCCATGTCCATTGTGATTGTCACCGCCTGGCACAGGCAGTCTCAATTTAAAGGATGTCAGGTTTAATATTAACCGCGTGGGTAGCCCAAAGGAAAGGGCAGGGGGAGGGTGTGTGTGTGTGTGTGTGTGTGTGTGTGTGTGTGTGTATAAAGAGGAGGTAAAAGTCATTTACCGGATGGGTGGGTTTGAAATCTTTTGAGCCTCTGGATTATATTCGGTTAATATGATACAAAACTGGAGTCTGAGGAAAGCTGGAGTGTGTGCCTGTGGGAGGAGGGGTCTCTGCTTCTACTGAGTCCATCATGGGTTTGAGCATGGAGCTAGGCAGCCTCTCTGCAGACTCCAGCCTACTGCCTTCCTATCTCTGTGCCTCTTTAAAGTAAGCTCTTCTCTGTGAGGGATCTGTAGTCTGATCAAGGGCTGTATTTTGTTTTCAATGCTGTGATGGCACAAAAAACAAATCTTTTTATTAAGAAACTTCTCATGTAGTGTGTGTGTGTATGAGTGTGCATGTGTGCAGGCCCTCTTGTGCATGTGTGCTTGTGCACTTGCACGAACAAAGCATTACTGTGTATATCAATGACATTTTTGTATGTTCAGATGGCCAACAGGTGCTGAAATGAGTGACTGTGGATAGTTAATGTGCAGTCTTGATCTCCCATTGGAGAATAATAGATGAAATGATTTTTAATTTTGCTTTAAAATGATGCTGAATTTTAAAATAATAAAACTGACTTTCTGTGTATTTCATTCTAGGAAGCTCTTGTGGACTGCTACAAACCAACAGAGGTAAACAAATCACTTTTCCTAAATACTGTGTTTGAAGTAGATTTTATTAAATTTATTTATCTATTTTCAAGCTAAACCACAACAAACAAATACTAATTAACAACTACCATCCATGAGTGCATGTTTGCACAGTTCTCCCTTCTTTAATTCTAAGTTTAACATGTCTAGCTCAGGAAGACGAAAACTAATTGAATGGGTATGGTTCCAGATTTAGATAAAAGCCAAACTTCAAATAAAATTGTGAGAGGATGTGGAATCCCTATAATAAAAGTTTTAGGTTTATAATTCAAGAACGCACTCTACTATTAGTACATCGCTTTGTGTTTTTTAAAAAGCTTAAAGTTAGCTCTGATTTTTAAGAAAATTACCTTTCTTGGGAGAAAAAATGTTATGCTGTTTTGGGTATTTGTCAAGAGTATAAACATTGGTATTAAAAAGCAATAACATATCAGTCTGATAATCAAAAACATGTAATATTTATTCTAATGACCGAAAATAGGAACAGCATGGAAATTAAGGTTTTGATTAGTTATGAAAATATTAGCAAAAGAAGTACTTTCAGTTTGTTACTCTGATAAGTCAAAGAAGGAAGATTCATCAAATGTTTTGAAATCTATTTGTAATCAAAGCAATGGTGGTAAGATTTCTGATTTTTGAAGTGGTAAATTACAAAGGGAGAAGGAAGAGTACTTTTTATGAAAGTGTAAAATTTTAATGACTAAGATGTTTTATGATCATTTGCTTTGAAGCTAGTTACCTATTTGAGCTGCTTCCTTATAACCTCCAATTTTGATTACATCTTGCAGTGGTACAGATTTTAAATTTTGGCTGTTAAAATATATTGTTTAGTGAATGTGATACATATTCATACTTTTAAAAACAAAAACTATTATAAGGTTTATAAAGAAAAGGGAGTAGTGCTTTTCCCCATCCTTTGGCACCCCTCCCTAGAAGTATATATTTATATGTATATATTTTTTATGTATATATTTATATGTATATATTTTTTAT
This sequence comes from Heterocephalus glaber, assembly GCF_000247695.1. Next base: position 7,954,176 of record NW_004624785.1, on the reverse strand, counting down.
ATATATATATATATATTTATATACAATACTTTTGGCTATTTCCCTGTTGTTCACTCTTGTATTTCTAAATATGTATTTAGTACTTTTTAAAAGACATTGATTTAAGAGAAAAGATGAAAGCTCTCTTACTGTCCATACAATTCCTTTCTGTCCATCCCCTCAATAAAATTAAGTAGCAGTATTTTGTTAAATCAGCAGTTAAGGTTTATGATACTATGATTTGACAAATATTTTCATGACTGAGGCAACAGTGAAATACAAGCATGGCTTCCCCCTTGAATAGCCCTTTGTTTTTCCTGGAGTTAATAACTACCTTGTCTTTCATTTTGTCTAGGGTGGAGAATGTATCTCAGTGGCACCACACCTGCCTGGAAAGTGTGAGGCCCTGAGTTTGATTCCCGGTATCAAAAAAAAAAAGATCATTTTGTCAAGGATCAATTGCTATTTTTATATTGACTCCTCCAATGTTTCTATCAAACATGTAATATATTTCCTGTATCCTTAAACACTTCATTACTATCTCTTTTTCCCCAAAACTTTATCCTTCTGAAGCCCCTTTCTCTGGATTTGCTGAATATCTGCTATCCTAAGATTTTTGTTCATTGCTGTTCAGTGTTTAATCTTTGGTTTTAAAGTCTCAGTCTCCTACATTTTTGTCATATACCTCATCCAGCAGCTTCTTAAGAAAGGATATATAGAGGTACTTTTTTTGAATCCTTGTGTAAGTGACAGTGTGTCTCTATCAATAATTAATTTGGATGATGTAGAATTCTAGGCTAAAAGGCATTATTAAAACTTAAGTTTAGGGCTGGGGATTTAGCTCAGTGGTTCTGCCACCTGCCCCTCAAGCATAAGGACCGGAGTTCAATCCCCGGTACCAAAAAACAAAAAACAAACTTAATTTTATTTTTGGTACCAGGGATCGAACTCGGGTCCTTGCGCTTGCAAGGCAGGCGATGGAACCACTGAGCTAAATCCCTGGCCCAAACTTAATTTTAAAGGTATTCTCTACTGTTGTCTCACTTTTAGTTTTAAGAAGCATCATGCTATTTCCATTTTCTTCTCTTTACATATGATCTCTCCCCCCACAGTTGCTTTTATGGCTATCTATATTTTGACATTTTGTAGTTATGTATATGCAGTGGCATGGGTCTTTTTCTATTCATGTATCAGTGCTTTGCAAGCTCTTTCAGTCTGAAGACATTGTCTCTTAGCTTTTCAGAAATTCTCTTTTATTATTGTTTTATTATTTCTTTCTTTCTCAGTATTCTGCATTTTTGACTTTCCTGTTATTTGGATATTACTTTTCAGATAGAGCCTTTAACTTCTTTTTCCTTTTATTTTCCAGATCCTTAATCTTTTGTTCTACTTTCTAAGAGATTTCTTTGGCTTTATCGTCTAGTGTTTTTACTGATATTTTAAAAGTTCACCTCTCTTATTGTTAATATCCCAGAGCTATTTCTCAATTTCTGTCTACCATTTTGTATCAGTATTTCTTCTTGTGTCATAGATTTATTTTATTTTTTTTGGTCTTCAAGAATATTAATCAAATGTTTTCTTTGTTTTTAAGATTATTCTGCTATCTGCCTTGTCTTTTTTTTTCTCTGAACCCCATCTTTTTAGTGCCTATTTTTATCTGCCTTTGCTGATTTTTGGCAGTGTACCTCCATTTAAATATAAGGGAACATTGGGCTCATTGGCATTTATGTGTATGAGCACAGCCTGTTCATTGGTGTATCTCTCTCTGCATTGACCAGGTTGGAAGCCAGAATTTTTTAAATACTCTGTTATGTGTGAATTGGAAGGACTCCTTAAAATGTCAGCATAGTTGTGAGAAGTTATAATGGCATTTTGGTAAACAGCAGAGGACAGTGGTCCTATATGATTTTATACCTAGTGATATTGTAGCCATCTTAGTTTGTGTGAGTACACTATGTGATGTTCACATGATGACAAAGTCACCCAAAACACATTTCTCAGAATGCAGGACCTTGCTTGGATGCTGTTTTTCTGGAGAAATTCAAGTTTTATTGAATTTGACTGTCTAATCTCCTGCTTGCAGTTTGACAGTGTGACTTCAGGATCCTGGAAGTAGAGAGGAGGAAGAAGGAGACCTTCCCATTTAGTCATTTATGAAATAGAGCTTTTTATTTATAGGTAGCTGGGAAATAATGTGAGTTAAACCAGTGATATCTGGAGAGTGATTTTGAATTATGATGGGTTAGACTAGGATTGTAGTCAAGAAAAGTGATGAATTTTGCAGATGAATGCCCATGTGATGGAGGTGGAGGGCTTGCTGCTGAGGATAACCAGGAAATGCAGTGTGCTCATTCCCTTAGTTCTCTTCCAGCTGGAGAAGTTCATGTTTTGTTCTTTTAGGTGAGAAAGTTTGGACCTGTAGATTTCTCTTCTGATTGGCTCCACAGGCAGTCACTAGTGGTCATCCATTTTTTTCCCCCCTGAAATGAGCATTGTTCTCCCTCCCCTGTTGTCCCAGTGTCTAAGGAATAGAATACTTAGTGGTTAATGGCCATTCAGCTAAATGAAGACAGTGGGTTGTACCCCTAGAATAAAAATTTTCTTCATTGATTTTGATTTGGAGTGTTAGGAGATGAAAAAGATACAATATTTGAATATTCTTCGGACTTCCAAAAGAAGTAAAGAGGAAAATGAGCTGGCATTTCCAAGTGAACGTTTCTGTGTTCATTTTTTAGGTCTTGGTTTCTAGGAATGGAAATGCTATAAAGTGCTGCAGAATTTCTTGTAAACTAATTTATCTATGAAATTATCATTTCAGAAAGGCTAAGCAGTTCTGCCTTTGAGCTTGTGTTCATAAAAAACCATATTTTCCTGGTACCTGGATTGTGAGATAAGAGTAATAGTTTCTGTTTTTTTCAGAGCTCTGTAGTTTACATTCCACTAACATACATTACCTTCCTTAGCCCCCACTGAGATCACTTGAAACGAAGAGGACTTGGGTAACTGGCCTATGGTGTCAGAGTAGTGGGCCAGGAAGCCAGGACTCGGCTCTCAGGGTCTGACACTGATCTGTGGGACTCTAAACAATTTCCTCAACCTTTCAGAGCTTCTGTTTCCTTCTGCATAAAATGGAGGTAATCATAACTATTTCTCTAAGTTATAGTAAGCATTATTTGTAGTAATAAGAATAGTAATAATAATAGCTAAGTAACTGCTTATTTAATCTTTTTTCATGAAAAATTTAAGCATGTTTTAAAGTACTCATAGCTTAACCTTTTAAAAATAAACTTAATTTTTTTAGAGCACTTTTAGGTTCACAGTGAAATTGACCAGAAGGTACAAAGATGTCCTCTTTACACCCTTCCCCCACCTCCGCTTCTCCCATTATCAACATCCCCTCCCTCCAGAGTGGTGCATTTGCTTCTATTGATGGGCCTACATTAACACTTAATTATCATCCCAAGTGATGGTCGCCTGGGGGTTCACTCTTGGGGTTTTACATTCTACATGTAAAGACATGTGTCCACCATTACAGTATCCATGCAGAGTAGTTTCACTGTCCTAAAAATCCTCTGTGCTCTACCTCTTCATCCCCTCCTTCTCCTTCATCCCTGACAGCCACTGATCTTCCTACTGTCTCCATATCTAACCTTTTCAGCATGTCACGTGGTTGGAATCATACAGCTTTGTGGACTTGTCAGACTGACTTTTTTCCCTTAGTAATATTCATTTCAGTTTCCACCACATCTTTTCATTGCTAGATAACTCATTTTTTTTTAACACTAAATAATATTCCACTGTCTGCAGGTACTGCAGTTTATTCACTCACCTACTGAAGGATATATCTTGGTTGTTTCCAAGTGTTTTCAATTATGAATAAAGTTGCTATAATGATCTTTGTGGAAGTTTTTATAACAATACATTTTCATGTCCTTTGAGTAAATTCCAAGGATTGTGATTGCTGTATTTTACGGTAAGAGTATGTTATATTTTGAAAGAATTCACCAGACTCTTCCATTATAGCTGCATCATTTTTAATTTTCACCAGCAAGGAGAGTTGTTACTCCACATCCTCACCAGCATTTAATGTTGTCAGTGTTCTAGACTTTGGTCATTCTAATAGGTGCATAGTGGTACCCTATTGTTTTAATTTGCAGTTTCCTGATGACATATAATTTGGAGTATCCATTATATGCTTATTTATTACTTGTATATCTTCTAGGTGAAGTTATCTGTTAAGGTCTCTGGCTCATTTTTTAACCACATTGTTTTGTTTTTGTTGAACTTAAAAAAATTGCTTGTGTGCAGGGGTGTAGTTCAGTGGTAGAATGCTTGCCTGTCATATACAAGGTCTTCTTGGCTTTAATGCTCAGCATGAAAGAGAGAAGCAGAAAGAGGAGAAGAAAGAAGAGGGGAGGGAGGAGGGAGAAAGAAAGAGAGGAGGAAAGGAAAGAAAAGGAAGGAAGAAGAGAGGGAGGGAGAGAGGAAGGAGGGGGAATAAAGAAAGAAAGGAAAGAAGAAAAAGAGAAAGAAAGAAGGAAGGAAAGAAAGGAAGAAAGAAAGAAATTTTCTTTACAGCCTCTCGCAAAGCAGAACATTTTATTTTAATGAAATCTAGTTCACCAGTTCTTTCTTTTCTAGATCTTGCTTTTGGTATTGTATCTAAAATTATTGCCAAAGAGCAAGTCCTCTAGATTTTCTCCTACAATATCTTTTAGGAGTTTTGTAGTTTCCCATTTTATGTTTAAGTCTATGTATGATCCAGTTGAGTTCATTTTTATGGAGAGTATAAGTCTGTGTCTAGACCAATTGATTTTGCATGTGGTTGTCCAGTTGTCCCAGCAGCTTTGTTGAAAAGATTATCCTTGCTCATTGTATTGCCGTTGCTCCTTTGTCAAAGATTGGTTGATTATATTTATGTGGATCTATTTCTGGACTCTCTATTTTGCTCCATATACCAATTTATCTTTTCTTTCACAAATATTACACTGTCTTGCTCACTTTAGCTTTAGAGAAAGGCTTGAAGGACCTCTTCAATATTTTGTTGGCTATTCTGAATCTTTCACTTCTCCGTGTACATTTTAGAATCAGTTTGTCAGTATCCACAAAGTAATTTGCTGGGATTTTGATTGAGTTGCAATTGAATCTATAGGTCAACTTGGGGAAAGCTGACATCTTAAGAATACTGAGCCTTCCTGTCCATGAACATGGAATATCTCACCATATATTTCTGTTGAGAGAGCCCCAAGTTTAGAGATTCTTTCCTCAGTGTGTCTGATCTACTCTTGAGCCTATCAAAGACATTCATTTCCATTGGAGTATTTTTGATCTCTAGACTTTCTTTTTAGAATGTCTATCTTTCTGCATACATTGCTCATCTGTTTTTGCATATTGTATACTTTATTCAGTAGAGCCCTTACTATATTAATCATAGTTGTTTTAAATTCCCAACCTGATAATTTCAACATTCGTACTACATCTGAATCTGGTTATGATGTTTGCTCTCTCTTTTTAAACTGATTTTTGCCTTTTGCTGCTGTCTTATAATTTTTCTTGTTAGCTGGACACGATGTATTGGATAAAAGGAACTGCTGTAAATAGGCCTTTAGTAATGTAGAGGCAAGGTATGGAGGATAGGGAAGCACTTTCAAATCCTAGGATTAGATCCCAGCCTTTCAGTGAGTGTGTGCTCCTCGACTGAACTTCTGAAGCTTCTCAGTATCCACCCCTACCTCCTATCCCACTGCCCTTAGTTGGGACCCCTGGCTAAAGCCAGCTGGAGCTGGGGATTCCCCTCTCTTCAGGTCAGTTAGGCTCTGATAAAACTGGACAACCAGGGTAAATTCTGGTTAGTTTTTGCTGAGAGCAGTTCTTGTCAAGAAGGAATGCTATAGTATATTTCACACTGTTCCCTTCATCCTCCTCATGCTGGAAACACAAAGGATTTCCCTCTTATATTCAATGTGAGGGCCTAGTAGAACGAATTCTTACAGATAAAACTTACAAAATATGGGGGCTGTCCGATAATTGAGTCTCCTTAGAGTTTTAATCTCTCAGACTCTTTCACTCTGAGCCCCTAGCAATTTCTCAATTACAGTTTAGGTTTCTTGTCTCCTGATTCCCACAGAGGCAGCTACTTTGGTTTCTGCTTCAGTGAGTCCTGATTATCTATTTGTTTGCCTGTTTGTCTCTCTACTTTGGGGCAGCGTTTGCTCTGTGATCCTCTCTTATGGATCTAGAGAGTTGTTGATTTTTGAGTTTGTTCAGCTTTTTACTTGCTGGTGATACAGAGTGGCAGCATCCAGGCTTCTTACATGCTGCCTAGAAATAAAAAATCTTATTTAACCTTTACAACAAAGCTATGAGACAAACACTGTTGTTACTAATTAAGGAATTTGAGACGTAGAAGGAGTGCCTAAGGTCACACAGTAAGTGGAAAATTTGGGGTATGTAGGAAAGCACAAATATAAAGCTTGGTCCTTTACATGCTAATTAAATCTGATTCCATAGAAAGTAATGCTTCCCCACTATATATTATATACGAAAAATGTTCTAATTCACAATAATGATATTCTTGGATTAGTTGAAGAGTAAGTTTTAAAGAATCTTTTATTTTCTTAGGAGTGATATTGTTTTTGGTGTGTCACCTTCTGTCATATACTTTGGGTCTATAGTTTTTCTCCTTCATGGGTTACAGGCTAATAGAGAAAGGACTTGTGTTTCCCTATTTTGATTCAGACTGTGGACTGGTGACCTATAAATCTTTCCTGACATAAGACACATCAAAACACAGTGATATAGTTGTGTTCACCACACTAACAATGCATTAGTGATTGATTAGTAAGAAGGGTGTTTTACTTTTTCCCCTCTAGTAAATGCCATTTAAGATGTAGTTGATATAAGAATTAAACTGACTTAAGAGTAGAAAAAAGGATGTTTCTATAATATACAAGAAGAAAAGGAGTGGTTTTATTTTAGATATTACTTGGATTTGAATAATTAGTAGCGATGGCCCAATGGAGGTGGTTCAAATTAGAGATGGGGTTTGGGAACATGCAACCAGGCCAGGAAGGAACTTCTTTTCCTGTTTCTCACTCTTTACTTGAGTGGCTTTTAAGTCTTGGGATCACATAGGAATAGCTCTATTGTACTGGGATGATGGACAGAAAATGCATTTCGTACGATTTGAGGGCATCTGCCTTACCATCTGTTAGAGCTGTCAGGCCAATCAGTGGGCTTTGAAAAACAACTCTTTTCTGGTTGAAGCTCCTGTGCCATTGTTCTCTAATAAACACCGGGTTTTTCTTTCCATGCATTTATTTAGTTTTTTGAACTAGAGGTTGTGATAGAACTTGTCCTTTTAACAGTTAAAACCTGGGAGTTTCTATGCATCAGGGCTTCACAAGGATGACTTATCTGAACATAAGTGGTGAGAAGCATTTCCAGGTCCCAGGCATCTGCTGGGTCATCCAAATGTCATGGCCATGCCATGGTGCAGGTGATCCTGATTTAGAAGTAGAAGTAACTACGGGGATTTAGCTCGGTGGTCCTGCTGCCTGCCTCACAAGCACAAGGTCCCGAGTTCGATTCCTGGTACCAAAAAAATAGAAGTAGAAGTAGACTACTGTTTTCTAAAAGACAGACCTGCTCTATTTCTCTCCCTTTGGGAAGACCATGGGAAGGCAGACTCTCCGTCTTATGCCATGGTGTCATGATGTTTGTGTGTCACTTTTCTGGTGGGCTTTGGCAGTGGACATTATTAACTCATTCTGTTCACATTGGCTCTGATCAACCCAACATCTTAACCTATCTTTTAAAATTATTGCTCAGTTTTCGTATACATGGAAGTGTAGACAGTCCTTCACTGAGCTGATTTAGAGCAAAGGGAACATCAAAACTGGGTATTTACAACACAAAAAAACTGTGAGTGACCAGAGGAAACACAGCTTCATGTTCTACTACATTCTCCTTTTTCATTTGTTTAACACGTGTATATGTAAATACCTATGTAATTCATCTAGGGACTGGGACGTGGCAGTGAATATCTATATCTATTTTTTTTTAAATATCTCATAGAAGGCCACAGGTAACCTTGGTGAGAATATAAATGGTCAAACAATGTTAAAATAGGCCTAAAAGACAGAAGTGTCAGGCTGTCAGCTTATTTAGTGATTGTCTAAGTTAGGAACCAAGTTGCTTGCCAGATATGGTTTTAGGGGACCTGCTCCTACTAGACAGGGCAGCCATGTCACTCAGCTTAATGGGTCTGCGTGTCCATAAGTGGGGAAGTCCCTCTCTTATGTCAGACCTTTGCCATCTGGCTGTTCCTGGCTCTTCCTCCAACAAGACAGAACTCTCACCTTCAGAGCATTGTTTCTGATTTAGAACACAGGGTACTTCCAAAGACCAGAGTCAGATGGAAACACCGTTCCAGTGGTTGTGTCCATTGCTGTGAAGGCTCTGCGCTGTTTTAGTGTAACTGTCCAGGTGAGTTGTAAAGGATTGGGGTTTGCTGGCCAGAGATGTGTAGCTTTTTCTAGTAGCTGAAAAGATATTGGTTCCAGCCTTCCAATTGCTCACTCACTCTCATTCTGACGTTGTATGTCCCAGATCACTTCTACACAGGGTAAAAGAGCCAGAACATGCTGAAGCTGGTATTTAGACCCACATTTAAGTCCAAATTCTATGCTGTGTCTACTCACGACTGCCTTTTTCTGAGTTTTTATGAGATGAGCACAAGCTCCACAGTGGAATATTTATAAAGTTCATGAAAATTATCTTCACTGAGGAAAATTGGAAGTGTTAGGCCAGCTTGCCCAAAACATGCAGCCATGGAACAAAAATCTAATTTATTTCCTTGTTTTTATTTAGCACTCCTTGTCAAGTTAGGGAAGCAGTCCATAAGACCATTCTCACTTCTGACACCAATTGCAAGTTTGGGTCTCCCCAAGACCACCCCCAGGTTTTATAATTCACTGGAGGAACTCACAGAGCTCATTAAAGTTAGTTATAGTCTCTTCATTACAGCAAAAAGCTACAGATTAAAATCAGCCAAAGGAAGAGATGTATGGGGTTAAGTCTAGGAAATTTCCAAATATGGAGAGTGTCTCCTTACAGTGGAATTGACATTTTTTGACCTTGATGTGCAGCAGTATGAACAGAGTAATAACCAGGGAAGCTCACCTGGGCCTGGTGAGTCACATGGACACGGCTGACTGCCCACACGGCTGACCTTTGTCTCCAGCTGACACGGCATGATCTGAAGCCCCCCTCCCCAGGGCACTTTGTTAGACTATCTCCTGTGACCCAAGCTCCCAAAGTAAACAAAGACACTGTTTTCAGGCAGGCATTCTAAGGGTGTAGAACTCACCTCCCAGGGTGGAGAGCAGTGGCCACTCCTCTTTTTTGACAAAGTTAAATTCTTCACCACTTGCTTTCAGACACTAAGAAATGTATCCAATAATGACAGTGATGACAGTCATAGGGACATAAGGAAAGATAAGATGCCCATTATGCAAAAGCCCTTGCTTTTGGATGCCCTGTCCCCAGTAATTAATGATGCTATTTTTATACAAGACTTGGTGGATGAAGCATATTTATTTATATTTCATGGTTCAGAGAATCAGACTCAAGGCTTCATGCATGCTAGGCAAGTGCTCTACCCGTGAGCTAATGTACTCCCAGCCCCAGAACATAGACTTTAAAGGCCACTGGACCTGGTTGACATTTTCTCATGACTGATTGTGATTTTGTGGCTTTTTCTTACTCATTAAATACAGAATGGCCAAGCTTGTATTAAAAACATCTCTACCTTCTCTTTTGTTTTTAAACTTATTTGGACAGAATAAATAATGTGAATTAAAGACCATTCAACACATGACACTTGGATTTCCATATCTTTGACAAAGACCATTAAGAAAAAAGGGGAAAAAAGTTTATAAGTAAATTTCTTTTATGTAGACACAATTTAGGTATATGAAAGAGGTTGACAGCAGTGGCTCCATTTTTTGACCCAGCCCCAATTGTGTGCCATGGGGACCCCTCTGTGAACTTGCTGACATGCCACAAGAAAGTTATTTGCTGAGAAGGAAAATCCTGAGAATTGTATAAACTAAACTCTGCTAGAATAGTAGTATGGTCTAGCTGGACCCATGACCTGTAGATGTAAACTTAGCATGCAATCATTATGTAAACTTACCCTGCAATCATTGTTCTTGATAAGCAATCTCCTAATCCACTTTAACTTCCTCTTTTTATTCTTAAAAGGTCCCTCTAAGCTGCTCCCTGGCTGGCCACATTCTGGTTTCCACAGGAATCTGTGCTTCCCAAATTGCAATCCTAAGACCTCAAATAAATGTTTCGTTTTGCCTTACAGATTGTGTGAGCCCCTTTGAACAGCACAGCAGATAATATTCTCCATTCTGGATAATGGGAATCAGTGAAATTACTTTAGTTTCCCTAGTGATTATAAAATGGGAGGTTTTTTTCATTGTTTTCTTCATATTGTTACTTTTTTTTTTTTGAGTTTTTTTTTAATGGGAGTTTATTTTTGCTGAATTCTCCCCATTGACTATTTCTTGCAGTTAGATTATTTATGTGGATTTTATTTGATGTTGCCTGAATCGCAAATGAAAAAGATTCTGAGAAACCTGTTAGTAAGTGAGGAAAAAATTAAATGGCATAAGATGGTAATAGGTGGACTTCTCTGCTGCATTCAAGTAAAGTCTGGAATTTACATAAAAAATGAATTAGTCTAAGAGCAGTGGGTTGAATCTCTGAAATAGATTAATGGGACTGCCCTCACAGCAGAACAAATTAATCTTTCAGGGCAGATAGTCAAGAAAATAAATGGACAACACAGTGTCAGTGGCTTTTAATTGAAGGAGGGAAATAAAGACCAAGTTACAGTTAAGGCAAAAGTGGCAAAAGGCAGCAGCAGCCTTAGCAGTAATGGCTCATAAGCGTCTTTCCAGATAAAGAAAAATGGGGTCCATTCTGGGGTGCCCCATCAGCAAATGTTAAGAAAAGATAGGCAGTCCTAGCCTCTTCCCAACCCAAGAGGAGAAATAAATTACCTCAGTGGTGAGTGAGGATGGACAGGGCATCCTGAGGAGCAGGGGTCATTTGTGGCTGTGGGGACCACATCCGGGGTCCCCCAGGCTGGAACACATCCCACAGCTCAGTCTCTCTGTGCTGTTGTACTGATTGCCTGCCTAGCCTCCTAGGGGGCCTGCACGGTCAAGCTGAAATTTACAGTGATTTGTAGTGCTTAGCTAGTTCTCTGGGTGACAACTTTTTGCTATTTGCAAGAGTTTTCAGATGTTATCACCACCTTCTCAAAGAGTGCGTTCTTCCCTTTCATTTTTGTCACTTATCTAAACTTTGGTGGATCTGAAAGCTCTTCTTTTCCTCCACCTGGATCCCACCTTGCCTGATTGCCACCTCAGCTGTTGATTATTAGGCTTTTTGGAAGAAGTGCAAGCACGTTCTTAACATTTGCACTCAAGGTGACTAAAGGTACTGTAAGTTGGCAGTGAGACAGGGCCAGGGGCAGTGGTGCCTGTGAATATGCAATGACTGGTCTGGACAAGAAAGAGGAGACGAGATGGCACACAGAGAGGTGTGTGTCCCATGTGGATTGCAGCCTTTGTAATCTTCAACGGCTGCATCCCTAGGCCCCTACCCTGTGCACTGTACCTATGAAGTGTGTAGTATTTTCTGGAAAAGCAGGCTGAGCATCCAAGGTTCCTCCCAGCACCCTCATGGGCGCTTGCCTGAGTGATACTATTCCTGGGCAATGATTTCAAAGCATTTTCTTTTACAAGGCCTCTTGTTGGGAAATACTTCTAATTAAAGGAATACTGTATAATATCTATCTTTTTTTTAATGTCTTAAAATGGTTAGAAGAATGACCTAAGTGCAGTTTAAGCACAAAGTGGTGCTTTGCAGTGACACTGTGGTTTCTCCTTTTTTCTCCTAATTTCCAATGGACCCATCTTTTTAAAGCAGCACATTATCATCAATGAATGTGACACATTAATTACTTTGACCAGGGAAAGTTCCCAGACGCCTGGCTATGGTGATAATTACAAGCTGTGTGTCCATCTGCCGCCTCTGGTACAGGCTGGAGCAGGCACTGAAAGCCCCAGGGTCCAGGAGGGCTGGGGGACGAGGCCTCAGAGTAGAGTATGCCCCCACAATGCCATGCTCCTATGACAGCCATGTGGCAGAAGCTGCGGAGTCAGAAATGACCTTCTGTTCTCAAGGCTGCTGCCACAGCCCCTCAGAACCTGCCTCAGCTTCTTTCTTCAAAGTCTGTAAACCAGGTGGCTGCGTGTTGCATGGATGATCCCCACCTTGTGAATGTGTGTGTGTGTGTATGTGTGTGTGTGTGTTTGCGCACGCTCGTGTGTATCTGTGTCTGTGCTCATGTCTATGAAGGAACATAGTAGGTTCCATTGTTCCCCAGACACCTACCTCTCCCCTTCCCCAACTCCCCCAGCCTGGCTGGTTTCATAGAGCTAAAGAATCACTTCTAAAGCCTTCATGGTAGCTGGGCCCAGTTGATAGTTTTGGGTTTTGGGTTTTTTTCTCTCTCTCACTTAGTGGATATCAAATATTCTAGTGCCTGCTGCCAGTCCCTTCATTTTCATGCCACAGTTGTATGAATTAGTTCCTTTCTTATATTATTCCTTCCTTGTACTTTGCAAAGTATAATTCTTTTACTTTTCTTTTACTTTGCTGAGCACCTCTTACACATTAAGTGATACGGTGGGAAAACAAGGGTGAATAAGACTCTTGCAGCCAAGGGGAATGACAAGTGTGCACTCGGATTATTTTGTGTGCTGCTTTAACTATGGAGATAATATTTTTCAAGTACCCTTTGCAAGTTTGTGGGCTGCTTGTTTTGCTCATCATTAAATGTCAGAAATTTATCCATGCCAATACCTGGGGCTGTAGTGTAGTTCATGCTTTTTTAACTATATAACATTCTTTTGTGTTAATACACTGCAGTAGATTTTTCATTCTTCTCTCTTAGGCTGTATTCAGTTTTTCATTATTTTGAACAGTGGTGCAATAAAATAGCTGGTTTTGATCTTTTACCTCAAGTAGAAGAGTTACTCCAAGGAATACAAGAAATGAGTTGCTCTTAATGCTTGCACCAGCTTGTGTGCTTAAACAAGATAAAAGAGTCCCTCTATCTTGGAGTGGTGGTGTACATCTGTAATCCCAGCACTCTGGGAGGCTGAGGCAGGAGGATCGAAAGCTCAAGCCCCGCCTGGGCAGCTTAGTGACTTAGTGACACCCTGTCTCAAAATTGAAAAAAATAATAATAATTAAAAGGGCTGGGATGTAGTTCAATGCAAAGGCCCTGGGTTCAATCCCCAATATCAAAAAAAAATTTTTTTTTAATTCCTTTTTAACCTCATTATTCTCACACCTGGTGTTATTAGACTTTTAATTTTTGCTGCTCTGATGAAATCTCTGATGATACATTTTAACATATTATTTTCTAACTGCCAGTAAGATCAGCTTTTGTTGGGTGTATTCTTATTGGTTCTTGTTTTCTTCTCTGGGAATTTCCATGTCAAATTTTATGCCTAATTTTCTTTTGGATTGTTGGGGTTTTACTCACTGATTTTTCAAAGTTCCTTATATATTCTGGATGATGACACTTTGACCTTTACAGAAATTGCAAATTTTTTTTCCCAAACTGTGGAGCTTGTTTTTCATTTATGATCTTTTATGTTTAGAAGTTTTAAGTTTTGAAGTCAGATTTATCAGTGACATCTTTTATCACATGTGCTTTAAAAATATTATCTAAGAAATCTTTTACTACTCTAATGCTTTAAATATAATTTTCTTATATTTAGCTTTAAAAGATTTTACTTTTTAAACTCAGGTATTCACACTCCCTCAGTTGTATATGTGGTTTGAGGTAGGGATTTAATTTGACCTTTTTCTGTATTGCACTTCTGTAGTGTGTCCAGTTTCCCTATGTATAGGGCCTACTTCTGGGTATTTATCTCTCCCTGGGAAGAGGCTATGATAAGAACTGGAAGAAAAGGTTCACACTCAGGTGACAGTTTTCACAGAGTGCAGTCCTTTTCATACCTGTCATCCTTCCCCCACGCTTTGCAAGTTAAGATTGCTATGTGTATCATATGCATTACAAGCCATTTTAGCTTGTAACTGACCAAAATTCCTAAACTGATGGTTTAATAAGAAGGATTTCTCATGTAGAGAGAATTATATCTCTTCTCCAGAGTGATGATCCCGGATTCCTTATGCCTTTATATTAACATACTATGTGAATGCTGCTCTGACTGCTCAGTAACAGTGTGACTTCAGGAAAGCTGCTACACTTCTCTGAGCCTTATTTATAACATAATTTTCATTATTAAATGAGGAGATACATGAAATGTCCAGAGTTCCTACCACCAAGAAATCTGAACCCAAACAGGTAGCACCTACCACAGCATGGTACTTTGCCAAGCAAAACAGAAATATGCACACTGTGGGAAAGAGTAGTCCACAGGTAAATTCATGTATAAAAAAGGTGAATGCAGGGCATTTTCAGGTGCAGAAGTAGTGCCCCCAGCACTGGGGGTAGGGCTGAGAGTGGCGGCCCAGGGGAATTTAGAAAGGCAGTTTTTGGAGATGGGAATTTTTCATTTGGTTTAAGAGAGGATAGTTTGGTGGAGGAAGTGTAGAGACTTCGCTTGCAGTGTGAGAAAGTGTGACTTTCAAAGGCTCAGAGTTGGGAGGAGGAAGAAGAGCTAGCAGTGGTGGTGCTGGTTGCACATGTGTGCATGTGTGTGTGTGTGCATGAGTGTGCATTGGGGTGGTAGCTGGTAGGGAAATGATGTTGAAGAATGCTTTCAGGTCCATTTCAAACACTTTATGAAATGAAGAGCAATTACACCTTTGTGGCCCTTGAGAGGGGAAGTTATGTGCTTGAAGTGGCCCTGCGGTGGTGGATTTGGTAGTGTGCAGTTGCTCAGACTGCAGAAGGAGAGGTCAAAGGCAGGAATCAGATGAGCAGGTGGGGTGGAGAGAGGCCAGGGTACGTTTCCTCAGCACTGATAGCTGAGGGAACTGGCAGCCACAGAGACAGACACGTGCTTGGCTGAGTCACTGGCGGCTTCCTGGGAAGGGGCACATGTGCTTTTTGCAACCTGACAGTTGCACCGTGACCTGAGCACGTGGGTCTCTCTGGGGGTCACATAACGCATTTCTCATCTGCCTTCATTGTCACACTTTCCCCACGAGGAGTCAGAGAAGCACGTTCTCGATCTGAACCTGTGTGGACTGTGTCTATTACAGAGTTCACTGTGTGTCAGAACACCTGAGCCTGGGCCATATATAAAGGAATGAAAGTTGATTTCTAAGTCTGGAGGCTGAGCAGTCTACAAGCACGGGGATGCCATGTGGTAAGGGCCTCGGAAGGGCAAGGGAGCACACAAGAGACTGGAGCAAGAGAGGCCCGAACCTCTTTTGTAGCAGCCCACTCTCAGGACATTTAATCCACTCTTGGAACAGCGACATCAGTCCACTCAGGACAGCAGAGCCCTCGTGCCCAATCATCTTCCAGGCCCCGCCTCAGTACTGCTACAGTAGTGGGTGAACTTCACTGTGGGTTTTGGAGGGGACATTGGAGTCATAGCAGACGGAATATGTTCTTATCTTTTTTGTTTTGTTTTGTTTTGTTTTGAGACAGGGTCTCACTATGTAATTCAGGCTGGCCTTAAACTCATTATGTAACCCAGGCTGGCCTCGAACTTGCGTCGGTCCTCCTGCCTCAGCCTCCATACCTAGCTTATTGCTAAAGTTCAATATAGTCTCAGTAGTGATGAGGATAACAATGACAGTAGAAAGCATTCGCACAGCACTTAGGATGGACCCAGGACATTTTATATCTTTATTTAATTCTTACAGCAGACTTGAGGCCAGGTTTCATTACCATCACTCTCACTTATAGGTGAGGAAAACAAAGCATGGAGGACACAGTATTTACGGGGTACATAAGACTTGAACCCAGGCCCTCTGGACCCAGAATACCTTTGCTAATCATGCTGCATCCATATCAGGTGACTCCTTCCTTACAAGAACAAACCCACTAAGGCTTTTTAGGCATTTATTTCAAAGGGTCCTCCTGTTTTTGCAGTCTAAGGTCTTTATGGTCTGTTTCTCTGCTTCTTGCATCACTGCACATTCCACAGCCCTCAGGACACCAGGCCCAGCCTCTCTAACAGCAGTGCTCAGTGATCTTTGCAGCAGCAATTTGGTGCGGCCCAGGGCTAGGTCCAGCAGCCTACCAGGAGGGAGCATTGTGCCTGTAGGCAGAGTCTGAGGTGCCTTCCTAGGATCTTAGGGGCTGTTTTGAGGAACATTTGGACAAAAGCTGCTGAAACAGCCTGAAAAATAGATAACACTTATCTTGAAAGATGGTTCAGGGTGAATGTTTATCTTCTAAAAATTGGAGCAGTTGGCTGTTAGGAAACCAGAGTAGCCAGATCTTGGAAACTGTTGGAGAGACCATCAGTAAACAGGCTTCCCTTTAAGGAGAGGTAGGGAAGAAGAGGAAGAAGGAGGGAGAGGAAATTGGCTGTCCACATATTCCATAGCCTCTGTGTTCACTCAGAGCTTCTGCTTGTTCAGGGGCTCTGGGAGCTATGGGTGACCTCCATTTGCCCTGTCATCCCATGGATAAGGCTGAGTGGGAGAGGCAGGCGGAGCCCAGCTTGGGCTGTCCCTATGTCTGCAGGGTGACATGAACACACATGGCCCTGCAACTCAGGCCTTGTAATGATGGGCCTCTTTCTGTGTCTTCCTCCCCAACAGGCCTGGGAGCCCCAGGAAAGCAGGACTTCTGCCCCTTCTGCTCTACAGCTCTGCATTTAGGGAAGAATCTGGTGCAGACTCCACTTAGGGTCAAGTTGAAGCTTGGTACATACTTACCTAATTCAGTTGGCATCAAGGGGTCTGCATTCTAATATTGCATTTTGTGACTGTGGGCAGAGGACTTGTGAAAAACTAGAACACTGGTTTTTCTGAATTGTAAAACCTGCTACCTTGGATTAAACATGGCAACATGAAAAAGGGCTTCTAGAGGAGACTCCCATCAGTGGTGGTTCCCTTCTCTCTTTGGCATGCATACCCAGGGCCAGCTCCCTGTGTGGAAGCTACATCCTCATCCGTCCTCACCCAGTGGGGCAGCCAGGACTTGAAAGGTCATAAAAGAGTCAGAGGCCCTTTTTTGAGTATCACAAAAGATCATGCCTGTTGTGGTTAGGGAATTGCCTGACAAGATTTTTCATTTTCACTTGGAAATCCTGTGAGTGGGGAACAGCCTGCATTCATCCTTTCTTTAAGCATATTCAGTACACAAGTTACAAGGGAGGAAGCTGTACTGTATAAAGGCAGTGGCAAAGTGCCTGGCTTGGAGACAGCCTGTTTGTTTGTTTGTTTGTTTGTTCATATATAAGTAGGGATTGCCAAGGATTATGAAGAAACTTCTGGAGTGTTGAATATGTCCATTATATTGATTATATACATAGGATGCTTGTGGTGGTTATAAACCTTAGTATGTTCAATTTATGTGTTGGTTATACCTCAGTAAAGTTGTCTTTAAGAAAAATAGTCACTGGGACACTTGTAGTGATGGAAACTTCTTTTCCATCCATTCTTCTAAAACTTTTCTGATTCAGGTTCAGTGACCCCTTTCTTGCCTAACCCAATGTCTTTGTCTCTGTCCTTTATGTGCCGATCCTCTCATGAGCACTTGACTTTGTTGAACGCCTCTTCCTGCTAGAAAAACTTTCTTCTTTTGGGTCCTTAGCAGCATTCTTTTTGTTTCTGCCTCCTGCCTCTTGTGGCTCCAGCTCGTCCTCTGGCCCTCATTTTTCAGTCTTGTTCCTCTACCTTTTTTCCTCTCCATTCACACTCACCTCCAAGGTTATCCCAACTTGTCCTGCATTTTCAAGCTTCATAACCTGTGCTGACCAGTAAAATTTTCCATGATAATGGAAATATTCTCCCTCTGCATTGTCCAAAGTGGTAGCCACTAGCCATGTGTAGCTATGGAGTGCTTGAAATGTGGCCACTCAGACTAACAAAATGTATTTTAAGTTTCATTTATTTTAACTAATTCCAGTTTCAATAGCCACATGTTCGTGACTGCTGTAGTAAATAGTTTGGGTCTGGACCATCGTTTGTGTGAACCCCATTAGCTGGTCTTTGTCAGGTAAAAGGGCCGAAAACCAAGACCAGACCAGGCCACAACAAGCCTTTATTAGGGGAGTAGATCTGCCGGGCTGTCTCTGAACAAAGGAGAGACAAAAGCAATATGGTCAGGGCAGGGAGAGTCTTTTATAGAGACTGGGGTGGGGTTTGTAGGGGCTGAGGTGGGGTTGAGTGAGGTAGTGACTAGGGAATGGAGGAGCCGGTGATGTCACTAGGTGGTAGAAGGTGAGCAAGTATTAGGTTACTCTCTAGGTGGGACCAGGGGCATGCTGGGAAGAAGCATTCTTTGGTGGGAGCAACCATCTTGGCATGATGTCACACAGGGGAGGGGGCAAGGCACCATAGGAAGAGGCCAGCTACTATACATAATAGCTGCTGAGGTAGTGGGAGACCTGTCAGTCTTGACCTATATTATTTCAAAATAAAATAGTTAAGAGTTGTATTTTTTTCATGAAACTTTTGTTTCAGGCTTGTGTCTTTGTGGGTCACATGGAATCAGCTGTTCATTTTGTTTGTAAGTTGAAAGTCACTGATCAAGATGCTGGTGATGTCCATACTTATGTCTCCAGGGATGAGCTGTGACTCCGATTCAGTAGCTCCATGCTGGTGTCTTTCACTCCTGTCTTTACAAGCCCCATTCATCACACTGCAGCACCTCTAGCATCACCCCACCTGCTCACCCTGACTGTTCTGGGACAGGGCTCCCATTTCCTGGCTTGGTTCTCTGCAGGGCTCTGCATATGTGCTGCCAGCTGGGTATCCAGGTCTTCTCCACACTGGCCTCTCTCTCTTTCTCTTAACTCAGGACTCAACTCAGAGGTCATTTCCTCAAAGGAGTGGACTTCTCTGATGAAATCAGTGTCCCCAACCTGAAGTTGTTTGGAAGTTTTGGAAGTAAAGGATGTATGTTGTCACTGCTTTTGAATGGTTTTGAGTAATATAAAACAAGAGTCATCAAAGTATTTTTGATTAGAGATCCTTGAATCTTCCTCAAGAATCATCTGTAATCACCAGAATCCTTCTGTGCAAGTGACATTGCCAGGTTTCTATGTGGAGAATAAATATTGGTTGTGCTATTTTTTACCTACCCAGCTGAGCACCCAAATATGCAAATTTAACTGTTTAAATATGCACAAATGGTATATTAAGATATAGACATATAAGTTATGATGATATAAAATTTAAATGAGAGTTTTTCATTACTGTTAATGCATCATAAGCACAAGACAAAATTTATCATTTATTTAAACTTTCTAATTTCTGAGATTTCTGCATATCATGACCAAATTTTTGAGAAAATTTGAATTTCATTTAAAATACCAAATCACTTTTGTCTTGAAGAGAAAGCCTGATAGTTTAGAGTACACTATTCCTTGTTATTTTAGTCTTTACTTTGTGAAAAAATGTTATTAAAATAATGCAGAAAAGAATTGCCAGAGTTAATAAACAAAATAAATTACAAGATTTGTGATTCTGACCTTGATTTTAAAAATAGAAAGGAAATTTTAGCCAAACACTGAAACTCTTTACAGTAGTCATTTATGTAGCAGATTCCAAAAACAACAAAATTGAAACAATATATTCAGAATACTATATTTTGGTTAAATCACACAGTAAAGGAGTCAATAGGAAATGCATTTAACATTTCACAATGGAAATTAAATATAAATAAGAAAATATGGCATAATTTCATACAAGAAAATTCTTTAGATAAGCAATATTCAGAAAATTGAAATAGGGCCTCCATTTTACTTGACTTATATTCCATTCTGTCCAAGGTCAAAGATGGTAGTGATTAAAATATTTGTGTTCTTTGACCTACTTCTGGGATAGCTGTCCAAGGGGAATAATCCAAATTTCAGCCAAAGACCAATACATAAACATGTTAATTGTGCCATTTTGTATAATTTCAGAATGCCAGGAAGCATCTGAAAATCTAGAGGAATTAGGCAGATTGTACAATGTCCATACAATAAAGCATTGTATAACTATTAACATAATTTTTAGGAAGACTTTACTGTTGTGGGAAAAAGCTTCTAACATAATACTAAGTGGAAAAAAAGGATATAATTATATACTATGATCTTAATTAGGTAAAAACAATATCCATAGTAGACATGTTAATAGTGGTTAATTCTAAGAAGTACATTGTTACTGGTTTGTATTTTCCAAAGTTTTCAGAAAAAAAGCATGTATTACTTTTATAATAGCAAAAAGACTATTAAAGAAACAAATTATGGTGGTACACAAAAAATTAAATATTTAAACTCACTGTGTTTTAGAGCTAGAAAGCAGTACAAGGGTTTTTACCTCAAGATGCTGCATGATATGTTTTGTTTTCTTACACATTGGTTGTTATTTGCTGATCAGAAAGTTGGGCCAGCTGTCAGCTTTGTCTTTCATAGGTATAAAAGTGGATGAGAAGGTAACCATTACCTAATAAATGTGACTTACTGGTAGCCAAACATTTTTAAACTGAGGAAATTTAACAGATTTCTGATGGCATAAAATGGGGACTATTCTAGAGGTTTTTTAGTCTTTGGGTTCTGATCCATTTACAGGTCTTAAAAATCATGACCTAATGGGTCTCCCCCAGAATTCCTTTGTAAATGAAATTAGTAGAATAAAAAAAAATCACAGTTCATTTGCAAGTGGTGAGTATTCTATAAATTTTAATTTTAGTATGTGTAGGTACTGAATGTTAACATAAAATGTGGTTTGGTTTGGTTTTGGCTTTTTGTCAATAGTTTTCAGTCAAAAAAAAGTGCAAAAACTCTTCATATGATGTGGACTAGTGGTTCTTAGTTTTCTCCTGGGACCAGAGGCATCAGCATCATTTGGGAGATTGTCAGAAAGGCAGATTCCTGGGCCCCACACCCATCCACTCAACCAGACACTCTGGGGGTGGGTCCAGCATTCTGTGGCTTCATAAGTAACAACTTGGAGAACCACTGGCCTTGCTCTTCCAGGGATAGCCTGGGGACAACACTGGTATCACCTGTGATCTAGTTAGAAATGCAGAATCTAGGGGCTGGGGATTTAGCTCAGTGGTTCTGCCACCTGCTGCACAAGCGCAAGGACCTGAGTTCGATCCCTGGTACCAAAAAAAAAAAAAAGAAAGAAAGAAATGCAGAATCTGAGCCCCCAACCTAGACCTACTTGGTTAGAATCTACAGGACCTGCAGATAATCTGATGCAGCAAGACTGAAGAGCCCTGCAGCGACCCATCTTTCAGAGGCCACGTAGGTAGCATCAATGAGGAAGGTGGCCTGACTTCCTCCCTAAAGAGTGTAGAGCAGGGGAAAGGTATTGCTGTGACGGTTAAGGACTCTTAAATTTGTTTAAAAATGTCCTGTGCTATGCTAGTTGAGGTTAATACACCCAATCAAATTCATCAACTAAGATCAACTGCAGTTGACACTAATTACTTTAAGCAGATTTGAAACACAAATTTTAATAGTGACCCTTCATATTAACTTCTTTGATCTCTTTTAGGAATTTATCAAAGAGCTGCTGTCCCGGATAAGAGGCATGAGGAAGCTGAGCCCTCCACAGAAGAAGAGTGTATGATTCTGAACAGGGTGGGATTCTCTCTAAGACACAGAAAAGTCCTATGGTTTAGACTTCATGAAGACTTTTATTAAACAATAGTTGTTCTTATGAAAAACTTTTTTTGGTGTGTGGGGAGGGACTCTATTAGACATTTATTCAAGAGTGTTCCTTTTTGTTGTTTTTTTAAAAGGCTTTTATTAGTGTAATATTTTAATAAGAAAGATAACACGACTCTGACTGCAACCCAACCAAGGATGATCAAAGCAGGTGGACCTCCAAGGATAGGCCAGGCCAGGCTGTTTTCTGCAAAGACTCAGATATTTAGGACCTTATTATACAGGGAAGATGGTTTTCTTACAACCTTTTTGGTGATAATTTTTCTTAAGTTGTACATTTGACTCAGATGTCTAACTTTCTTGTACTTGTATATACCTACACACAACTAAGCTGAAATGTAAATGTGAGTTTTATTTCATATTGATGGAACACTTGTGGTCATCCTTTCGTGGGAGGTCACAGCACATGGGTTTTTCAAGAGGCCATGAGGCATTCTTCATGTGAATGCTCCTGACCTTCAACATTTACTTTCTGCACCAAAGTGAAATGAGCTACACTACAAAATGTTGAGTTGGTCAAGGGCTTAATTTCTGAATTTTCTGTTGTTTCATTGATTGGGATGCTTTGCCAGGTTGTGTACTTTTTGCCTCATTTGTGGTTGTTTAAAATTTTATGAGCCCTTAATTTGAAGCACTAACCTGATTTCTAGGGAAATGCCCATGCTATCTGGGTAGTATTTTACGATGGAAAAGGGAGCAGCACTGTGTAGCAATGAATTCTCTGCTTTCCACCAAATACTGTGTATTATTCTCTCTCCTTGAAAGCAGGTCAGAGGAGGTTAGTGGACTGAGCATCTTCCTCCTGAAGAGGTTCCTTCTGCACTTAAGTAGCATCAGACCGGAAGTATGAACTCAGTGTTGAGCAAGTGTAGAGATGAGACGATATCACCTTCTTTCTGACAGTTGATACAGCAGGGTTTTCAGGTTTAACAGCATGATTGCATTTCTAGCTTCTCTCAGTGGCTCATGGGGAGGATTCTAGGGGTGCCTGGCCCTAATTTTGACCTTAATCTCCATGCTTGGAGCTAGGCCTAAGCACCTGCCCTGCTCTCTTAGCTACATACCAGCTCTCTAGAGAAGAATTAAAATTCAGATGGCATGTGGGTAGGGCAAAGGGTGAGAGGAGAAACTCTTCCTGCCCTCCAAAAGGCCCCTGCTGCCTCCCTGTGGAAACCCCACCTACTGTAAGATGTCTCCAGGTGGCCCTGTCAGAGGACAGGGACCAGGCATTTTATATCAAGGGTGCTCTGAACATATTTTATTTTTTAAGAGAAGTATGTTTGTGAATTTTACGTATACTGGCAAGCTTTTGAAAATGTATTTAATTTTGTAATGTTTACCAATGATTTATTTGCAAGCTATTTACTCAAATAAATGGAGCTGCTTACAAACCTGTTTTCCATGTATGCCTTGCAGAACATGCTAACATAATGATTTTACTTTATCAGTTTCTCTGCAGATGAGGGTACCAAGCGCCCCTATACCTGGGCTTTCATTTTCAAAACATCTGCGAGCATTTAATCTTGGTCCTCTGCTGAGACATCTTCAGATCAGGTGGCAACTACAGACAGGCTCTTGGGCCGAGAAAGAAATAATGCCTGCGTACATTTCCTTAAAACTCTTTCCCATCTGATAGAAACCCTCAAGGTTTCGAATTAACAAAATATTCCAATTATTATTAGAATACCATACACCATATAAATCAGAAACTGAATTTTCAGGATTGCTCCTAGGCTTGACCAGCCCAAGTTGTGGTCTTCAGATGAAGCCAGAGTTAACATTTTCCCCAAAGGCCTCTAACCCCCTACCCCATACAACTATCCTGCCTTCTTTTCTTTCCTTTCTTGCTTGGGGGGCATCACCTCATCCTCTTGAATGCTCCCACTAGAAGCTTGGCCTCTTCCTTGACTCCTGTCCTTCCCAGCTGGCCCTAATCATCAGGCATGTCCTCCTCTAATACCTCTCAAATCCATCACATGTTAAACTTCCCTTGGTTGCTGTAGCTTCCTTGGACCTGGCTTCTCCACATCCAGGTTAGTCTCTCTCTGCTCCCATCTCCACCCAGTAGCCAAAATGATCTGACTATTCCACCACTTGCCTAAAACCCCACTCCATGCCTGCTGTCTGTGGAACTGATTCTGGATCTCCTGCTTCCTCTTTTAGCCTTGTTCCCATATTTCCAGTCCCACTGACCTTGGGGTATCTGAAATACTCTGTTTACTTCTCTGAGGTTTTGTATAATCTGTTGCCTCTGCCTAGAGCACCTTCTCCACCAGCAAGCTCTTTCCAGAGGGCTGGAGCAGATGCTCCCTTAAACATCCTCAACATCTCCAGCATCATCTTGATCATCCCTGACATCTGGAATATTTTCGCCGTAGGACCACACATCCACACGTGTTACACCTGCCCACTTGTGAGTCTCTTCTGTCAGCTTCTAAGAATCTTAAGTTTGGAGCCATGACTTAATCCAGCATCTGGTCCTATGCTTGGTCCTTGTCAAAGAGATCAATATGTGTTTGCCAGTTGAAGGACTATGATACATGTTCTTCAAGAAAACAATTTCCTTCTCAGCTAGGGTGGTGGTTCTCAGATCTGAATGAACATTTGAGTTGCTTGGGAAATTTTAAGACAATTGAGGCCTGAGCCTCAGTCTGTTCTAACCAGTTATACCAGAATTTCTAGGACCAGAGCTGGGATGTTCTTTTTGAGTTCCCCAGATTGAACACGGCTGGGCCTTCTGGTCATTCTTGTGTGATATGATGCACTGGTTTGAGTTCAGCTCTCCATATTTGTACTGTTAACAACAGGTGGCAGCTATGATGTTAACACTCTGGTTTAGTCTTATTCAGAGGTTCTCATCACTAGGCAGTGCATCCAAAGTAGCTAACTTCTGGCTAACCACTCACTCAAACACTGGGAAATTAAGTTGAAAATTGATGAAGTAGCTTCTACTGATAACAATCATAACAAAAGTTAGCACTGTGTTGAGTGCTTACATGGCTTATTTCATTTAATCCTGACCTTAATCTTATGAGGTAGATTGCATTATCCTCATTTTACAGATGAGAAAATAAACTCAGAGTTTAGCAGCTAACAGAGGTCATATGGTTACACAGCTGAAATACAAACTCAAGCCTATATGACTTCAAAGCCCAGAACCCTTAGGATTTCCTTCCTGTTGTTCCTCAGTCCCATTGAAACCCCAGATCTGCATCTAAATTGAGCCAGATTCCTGAACCAGTGGATAGGGCTGGAGGCTTTGTGGATGAAAGAATGCTTCAGTCACCTGTAGGGCTCCTCACCTGCAGTGTAGCCAGACCCAGGTCTTCTGCCCTTCTACTCCCATTTCTTTTTTTTTTTTTTTAATTAAATTCTTTTATTGGTACATTGTAGGTATACAACACAATTACATTTCTCATTGGGAATTGTACCTTTACATAATGCATCTTGGTTCTTATTTTTT
>NW_004624785.1:7904886-7920670 GCF_000247695.1 Heterocephalus glaber | reverse complement strand
AAATAAGAACCAAGATGCATTATGTAAAGGTACAATTCCCAATGAGAAATGTAATTGTGTTGTATACCTACAATGTACCAACAAAAGAATTTAATACAAAAAAAAGAACATATATGTCTACATATTATGAATAGTGTGTCATCACTCCATACTTTGAAGTTACCAAACTAAACTCTAGAAGCAATTTTCTGAACTTAATTTGTTTGCAGGATCATGATCCACCCAGTGGTTACTGAAATCAAAAATAGAAGTTGAGCTGAGAAAGTATCTGGTGCTACTAGATTGGTTTTTGTCAGGACACTAAAGTGATCCATAAAATGTAACCCAACACACCCTCTGGGTCACAAGTTGCTTGAGGGTAAGTGATTTATGATTTGTTTTTTCTGTTAGTAGCAGGAAATTACTCCTTTGGTGCTGATCAGATTTTTTTTTTGACAGCACAAACCTCCCTCTGGTAGTTCGTGGATAAGGGACAAACAAGACTATTTGTCTTTTTATAACATATATTCTAACACACATAGGACATTTTTTGCCTCTGTGGCTGTAATCCCAGAAGGGGGACCAATATGTTCATACTACACTGTGGAACTGTATCATCATAACAGAATGACCTTAGTGAATCCTGACTTTCTGTAATTGGTGATGGGTGAAGAGTCAAACAAAACCCCTTCAAATTGGTTGGAAAAGCTAGCATAATTTTTTTGAAATCTTATTTTCTATTTCCCACATTTGTATTCCTTTTAGAGCTGAGAACTCCTTCCCCCAAAACCTTTTTAAGCTACAATTTCTTTTTTCTTTTATGTTTTCATTTCTTCTTCTGTTACTTTTGAGGTACCAGACACCAGTTTTTATGAGCTTCTCAATCATCATCTGGAGCAACAACATTGAATACACCTCCGGTAAAGTACATTCAACTACTATGCATCACAAAGCAGGTACAAAATCGTTTGCACTCACAGAGATATGAGACAGTACTGGCCTACAACTATAATACTAGAGGATATGACTGACTCCACTCTGTAAAGAGATGCACTTTCTTTGGTAGGAAAAACATGGAACACTTCATGAATTTGCAAGTCAACCTTGTGCAAGGACCAATACTAATCTTCGGTTGTGGGTATTGAGAACACATCCTGAAGATTCTTGAAGCTGTGGCTCTTGTGGGCCTAGGGAATCCTCACAACCTCTGAAGCTGCAAGGAAGATGCACTGGTGTCAGAGACAGATAGGTAGACAGACAGATGGAGGCAGAGCCCACAGAGCAGCCAAGAGAAATTGTGAACCAAAGACAAAATCCTGGAAAGAGGAGTGGACAGAGTGATGGAGGGATGTGAACATTTAAGGGAGGAGGGGGCCTGTGCCACCATCAGATTCTCAGAATGTCTAGACTTAGAACAGGTGAGGGACCAGGTCCCAGAACCTTGGAGCCTAGGCCCAAGGTAGGCCACAGCTGTGCTGGAAGCCAGGGTTTGAGTGTCCCAGAAATATCTGGTGTCCAGCTCTACTTCCTGTCCTCAGCTTCACACTTCACCCTGATTGGATTTCCTGATCTCCTTCCTTCTTTACTCCTTCCCAGATGTTCCACTGTGCTGAGTCCCTTCCCTGGACAGCAACTCCCCCCCCCAGGGTGCTATCCCAGGAGCAGGCAGGGCCTGCATGGCAGGGAAGCCTGGCCTAAACTCTCCCACCCCTCATGCACAAAGTGGTTGCTTGGGAAGTGGGTGCTGATCTTGCCTGCCTGTCTGCCTTCTGCCTGGAGGTTCTTACACGCCCTGGTGCAGACTCATTTCCCACCCACTCAGCTTCCCATGTCTCCTTTAATGGCCAATAGCCTAACCCACTCCTACTTCCTTCCCTCATCCTTCATCATGTGAGGTTATCAAAAAACAAATTAAGACAAGTATGCAAATAGCAGTGTACAATGCAGAGCAATGAACACAACCAAAGCCCACACTTTGTCAACTTGTTCCTGGAAAAAATGAGGACCAGAGGGTATGAAGGATGCTGTGTCCTTCGAAAAAACACTTTTTATACACTTTTATTGTTTTATATCTGCAAATAAACAAAGCTATTCATTATATTTGGGCTGGGAATTATACTTCCATAAAATACTTTTTATACCTTCTAGGAGGAAGTAAGCCCTTAATTGGCTCTTTTTACTCCTGGTTTATCATGAGTCTCATAATTAAGGTACTGCTCCTTAGTTTATGATTTTTATGTGGAGAAAACACCAAAGATACTTCTTAGTGCTGTTGTACAGACAAAGTAGTTCACACATTTAATGTTAGGCAAGAAACTGCCCTGGCTAAGTATTTGCTCAGCATTTTACTACCTGCGATTAAGAATGATTCAACCATATAATGAACCAGACAAAGCCTTATGTCTAATGAACTCCAGAGCCTGAAGGCAGAAACCCTGTAAGAGCTGAAATTCCCATTTTGTTGCCAACAACAAATATCAAACAGTGCTCGCTGAATGATTATTGTCCAGGGAAAACCAAGCAGAAATGAAGGGGCTTCAAAATCATAACACCATCAACCCAATCGTCTCTCTCTGATGCTTTATTACTAAGAGGGTAATTCTTTTCATGTAGTCAGTTTATGGAAAAGCCCTAATTTGTTAGCAACTAGGAAGTAAATGTTAATGTCTGTCATGGATTAGAAAAGAATGCTGTCTGACTCACTGTTCAGGTGCTTATATTGAATTGCCTGGGTTTAGAAGTCTCATTGTTTTTCCATCTAAGGCTTTGCTAATGCTTTTAAATTACCTCTAGTGTCAGAGGAATCTGTCTCGTCAAGGAAGTGGATGAAGCTTGCTCCCTATACTGCAATCTGAGTTTTTAAAATCATATTGCTGCAGCCCACATCCCTCCCACCTCATTTTAAATTGTGGTCCTGAGGCCAAGCTATATCCCACAGGTTTTGAAAGGAAAAAATACATAAGCCAATCCAGGTTCCTAGAAGGGGTGAATTAGCAGGCACTGCTAGGATGAGGTGTCAGTGGCCACAGGGAGCCCCTTGCACGTCACTGCCCCCTCTACCACATTAAAGCCCAAGGTCCTGCAATCAACATCCCTTCTTTTTCTAGTGCACCTGTATGTATTCCGGGGAGTGGATCTGAAGCATCACTTATTTTGTCTTTATCAAGTTCCTTATTGAGAAGGATCTGGCTATGAGGGCTGTGAAGGACTAGAGTTGGGGAAAAAAGGAACCGCCAACCATCACCTGGATATCATTAGCTGCTTACAAAATGCTTTAAGTTACCTCTTCCAGCAGCTGTATGGTATGAGCAACGGCAGGCCAGCACTTAACAGTTAGTAGCTGTAACTACTAACTGTAAGCTGCCAAATGACAGAGTGAGGTAGGTGTCCAAACTGGAACTGGAACTCTGAAATAGCTATTAAACTATAACATACAAATA
The DNA here is from genome assembly GCF_000247695.1 of Heterocephalus glaber. Next base: position 7,917,251 of record NW_004624785.1, on the reverse strand, counting down.
TCCTTTGATCCAACAGTTGTATTGTACTTCTAAAAATGTATCTGATACTGTACTTGTGCACATAATATATATGTAAAATAAAACACTCTACTTTTATAAGAAAAAAATGGGAAACAACCTCCACCTTTATCCGTAGAACATTATGTTGTACCGACATAGTTTGAGTAGAGAGTAAAGGAAATTATAGCAGAGGATTTAAAAACAAGACATCTTTGCCAAAAGTCACACAGCTCCTGAGCAATGCTCCCAGCTATGACCTCTGGGAACCTCACATGTGTCCAGCTGGTCAGCAAGAGCCGTCTGTGTATTATTGGGCCCATGGGACTGTGGCACAGGTCTGGAACATTTCCAGTGGGCCCTGCAGAGAAATTGCAGCCAGAAGATTTGTTCAACCAAAGCACTTCTGATCCACAGAGGTGGCCATGCAGAAAATGAAAAACCATAAGAAAACTGCTGTCCAACTCCAGCAGGGAGGGTTGAGCAGGCCTCTGAAGTACAGGGAGTTAAGTAGATCCATAAAGATGTGTTGAAGAATTAGGAGCTGGGCTGGGATTGGCTTCCTTCCATAACCCATTGACCAAGGGAATGGGTTTACATTTTTCTCCAGAATAGCCCAAAGCAGTTGTGGCAAAAATAGCCCAGATGAGCCTGTGTCTGTCTTTAACTTTTAATCTTGGGCAACCCCATGTGGTCCTCCAGCCTCAGCCCAGTGAATGCGACTATGCAGAATCTGTGAAAAGTCTCTCTCCAGGCCTGAGTCATCATTCCCAAACCCAAGCAAGTGATGCTGTTTACTGCATGCTCAGTGCGCTGACTGCTGTGACCCAGGACACACTGTGAATGGAATCGTCATGGTTGTATCTGCTACAGGAGGCTGCTGTTCCCATGAATATAGATAAGGAATATGAGGCTTGGAGAGATTAAACATACTCATCTCTTGGCATCCACAGGCCATTGGTTCCAAGACCCCCAACCCAAGTAACAGAACTTGCTGATGCTCAAGTCCCTCATATAAAATGGCATAGTATTTGCATATGACCTACCTGTGCCACCTCATATACCACATTTTAAATTACCTCTAGATAGAAGACTTAGTACACTGTAAAACTATATAAATCTTTGTTATACTGTATTGCTTAGGGAATAATAACAAAAAAAGGTCTGTCCATATTCAGAACAGGCACAATTTTTTAATATTTTTGATCCACAGTTTGTTAAATTCATAGATGCAGATTCCACAGATATAGAGGACCAATTATATTCTGAAGTCATACAGTCAGATGATAAAGCTTCAATTTCAAGGCTGATGATCTGATTACAAGGCTAATTCTGCTAAACTGTTATGTAGGTGGAGCTTAGATTCCCAGTCAGTTATCTGAGATGGAGAAGCATGGGTGATGATGCCTTTTAGCTCTCAGCTTGTAATATGTATATGTATTGACACAGGTCTTAAATTAGGTGCTAGATTAAGCAGTCTGTGATTCTGGTACATTGATCTGTATATTTTCTCTACCCACAGAATATTTTATGCAATGCAAATATTATAGGAAAAGGTTTTGCTCAGAAGAATAGCTTATAAGGGAATGGGGAGCAGGTGAAGACATAGTCTTAATGTGATTTTTCCGTGGGCCTCAAGTGGCCTGTAGGAGGTTGATAAGAATACAAAGAATACTTGGGTCTGTCGTGATTCAGCCTGGTGTCTTGGAAAGTGATTAAAACCCTCTGGACTCCTCTCTTTATCTGTAAACTTATGAACACTTGTCTTGATGATCCCATGGGGTAACAAGGCTCAAATGAGCAATTAAGGAGAAAAGGGTTGGCACAGTGTAAACATCTACAGGAGGAAGGACATATGTTCATCAGCTTGGAAGCTTGAGTGGTTGCAATGATGCAGTGCCAATCAACAATCATTTGACAAACCAGCCAACCAATCAACACTCAACCATCAATGCATCAGTAGCAGAGGGTTTGGGATCAGAATCAAAATCCACTTCCGTTCAGCTCTGCTGTCACTGCATGCCTCCCAGGGCTGTCTTAGGTGTGTGTCCCTTGCTGTTTTTATCTGTGGAGTGGGAACACTAGTAGGATCATGAGCATTTCTGTGTCTACAGATGTCCCTTAACCTACCGTGGGGTCACGTCTCCATGGTGCATCATAAATTGAAAGTGCTGTGAGCACAAAATGCCCTATCCAACATCATCACGTAGTCTGCCAACCTTAAACATGCCTGAAATGCTTCTGTTAGCCTACAGTTGGGCAGGCACCTGACACTGATCCCACATTATAATGAAGAGTTGAATATCTCATGTAACTTATTGATGACATGTTGAGATGTAAAATCCCAAACAAAACATCCCCATAAATGCTGGCAGCACAGTCCATTGTCCAGTGCCGGTTGTTTCCCTTTGCTGCCGCTCCCCAGTGTCTAGAGAGAGGATCGCACCATGTATTGCTAGCCCTGGAAAAGATCCACATTCAAAGTCTGATGACCACTGAAAACCTATCATTTTCACACCACTGTAAAGTCAAAATGTTAAAAAGTGGAAACATCCGAAGTCAGGGACAATCTGTGTAAATGTATATACCATAAAGCACCTTCCCCTGGTCCATAAGTAGGAAGATCCTGGGTATAGTTACATGGAGTACTTTTGGTGCCTGAGTCTTAAAAACAATGGCCACTACCCTAAGGCCTTTGCTTTCCTGCCTCTTCCTTCTGGATCTGTGCCTACTACTCATCTGATTCTGTCCCCCAAGAGCTGAACCAGGGGGAGTCCCCAGAGGCTGCCAGTTTTCCTGACACCTCCCAGGCTGCAATTTTATGTCCCTAGAAGTAGGGATGGTCCAGTATCTTTATCCCAAAAGTCTCTAGCTCTAGAATTCCATAGTTTGAGAAATGGAGGACCTGAAAAAAAAAATTTAAAAAAGCTTTGTTGTCTTGGTGTTACACTTTATCCTTTTTAATATGGAAATGTGTTTGTTTCCTTTTTCTCTTTTGGGGTCACATTTGGCTGGAGGTGGGGGTGGCCATTGATCAGGAGTCCAAAATCTAATAGCCATCCCAGTGGGCCAAATTATAGGTGGGAAAATGACCCACCATATCTAAGATTCAAAAAAAGAAAGAAAGAAATCCATCTAATGAAGTACACATGTTTCCCAAGTATTTCTCAGGGCCAGTGTTTTAAAATCAAGGACAAGGTTATGGAAGATCATCTTTAATTAAACCTGTAGTCGGCCCCTCCAGGGCTTTGTGCTGTGTTCACCTCTTAAATTATGTACTCCAATTAGCAGAATCCTTGCTCCTGGCCTCGAGGCTTTCTTTGGAGCTCTCACCATTCTCTAGTAGCTATAATCTGTTTGAATCTCTCTGCAAGCATCCATTATAGTTTCTTCCCTGCTGTCTTAGGTTGCATTCTCTTTCTCTCTCTCTTTCTCTTGCCCCATGTGTCTTTTCATTGAGAAAGCAATAGAATGCAGAGCCTGCTTTCTCTTAAACCCCCACACCCTGCCTACCACCCACCCCACTAGTCCTCCTACCTTTCCTCACAAGTCTCCACCTGTTCATAGTGTTTTAATGAAGATGTTGACCAGTATTTCCTGCTGTCTGTCAGCTGTCTGTCACTGAGAAAATGAAGTTGAAAATGAAGCTGAAGCACACCGGATGCTGAGCTCACAGGCACCCACTGAGTGTGGCTCCACTCACATTCTGTGCTCCGGATCTGCCCTGCCTTCTCCTGTGTCTGCTATTCTACAAGGAGACACCAAGTAGGTGCCAGTCCTCCCAAGGGACACTGTATGTCCTCAGCAAGTGACATGCACATCTCTCAAGACCTGTTTCAGGCACTGTGTAGGTCAGGAGCTTCTCCCTCACCTCTCAAATCACATGGTGGGGCACTTGCTCAGCCATGCTGAGGGACAGTTCCAAACACAAGCTATGTATAACCCTGTTGTGGGGACAGCAGTTTCACCCACAGAACTGCGGAGTAGCCACACTGCCTGTCCACTTTTCTGGTCACACATCTCCTAAGGAGACTGTGGGATAGAGGGAAAAGATCTTTCTTGTGTCTCTATTGCAATAGGGAGCTGACCAGCTCCAATCCCTTTGTCTGGCTTCCTCAGTGCTTGCCTGGGGCAAGGACTGCCTGGGGCCAGGCAATGTATTGATTACCTCCTTGACTGATGCCTGGTGTATTCTTTCTTCCCACTGGAGACCAAGCATCTTTCCTTTTCTGTCCCACTTGGAGGCTAATTTTGGAAACTCTGAATTAGAAATGGTTGGCTGTCATCTGTAAGAAGTACATCCTTGGCATTTAGTAACTGACGTTAATGTGGGGCCTTATTATTTAAAAAGTGTTTTCACCTCTGTCATCTGATATTTCTATCAACTCTGTGAAATAGGCGAGGCAAATATTATTATTCAAAACCATTTCCTACTGTCACGTTATAGATGAGGAATGTAAAGCTGGAAGAGAACTTTAGGCCTTCAAGATGCTTCTAAAGGTCCCAAAGATAGGTGGAGATGGATTTGGGACTCAGACTGAAATCTTTCACATGTTATCCTGTGATTTTTAAACAAGACTATTGTATCAACCACATTTCTCTAAAGAAACAGAACAATAGGATACACATATATGGATGAATATACACTCCTATGTGTGTATACGCGTATGTATTTTTGTGTGTATATATACACATATACATGTTTACATAAGTATTATGCACACATATGCATGTAATTATATTATTTTAAAGAATTAGCTCATGTGACTGTGAGGGCTGACATGTTCAAAACATAGGAAATCGGCAGAAGTTAATGCTGCAGTTTTGAGGGAAAAAAATTCTCATCTTTTGGAAACTATAATTTGCTCCTAAACCCTCCAGCTGATTGAATGAGACCACCCTGCATATCAAGGTCAATCTCTTCTACTTATAGTTGACTAATTGTAGATGTTAACCACATCTAAATAATACCTTCTCAGCTTGATTGAATAGAGGTATTACAGTCTAGCCCAGCTGACTCAAAACTAATCACCACTAGAATCCTATAGAAATCTTTTTCATGGAAGTCTCAATTTTGTGGTGGGCAGAACTAAGAGGTAGCATGTAGAGGGATAAAAGTGAAACTGAAGATGTATGCACTGATTCATATTCCATTGACTTATCTTTGAAGATAAGTCTGCATCCTTTCCCCGCCTCAGATCCCCAGCACTCACCACAATGTCTGGCCATGGTCAGCTATTAGTAAGGAATAGATATAAAAGAAGGAATAGATATAAACAGATGCTGATCATAAGATTAGCCACAGTGTATAAAACCAGTGACTTCCAGGCCTTTCCAGGCTGTAGAGGTGTGCTCTGGAGCTAGATTGCCTAGGATCAAACTTTCTTGTTGAGCCATCTTAGGCAAATAACCAACCTTCTCTGTGCCCCATTTTCCTCATTTAAAAATAAGAGTGACTACTGTATTCACTGAATAGGGTTATTATGCCAGTGAAGTGAGTTAATGCATGTGAAGTGCTTTGACTCCATGCCTGACACATAGAAATGTGCAATAAATGTTGGCTATTATTTCTATTAGTTACATGTACTGCTAAATTCTTTCACTTTCTTTTACCTATAGGAAGTCCAGACTGCTATGTATTCTTCTTTGCCAAGCATTCTCTAGATTCCTAGATTACCACTTCTAATTTTGTATACTGGAAGCAGAATATTTAAATACTTGATGATAGTACCTTATGGCAAACAATCCCTCCAAATTAAAATGATCAAGAGTAGCCGAGGTAATAGTTTGCAGCTGCCATAACAAAGTACAATAAACCAGGGGCTGAAACAATAGACATTTACTGCCTCATAGTTTCAAAGGCCAAGAAGAAGGTGCTGGCCGGGTTGGTTCCTCCTGCGGGACTGACCATCTCTTCCAGGCTCTCTCTCAGCTTCTACAGCCTCAGGGTTCCTGGGCTCATACGGAGATGGCTCTCTCTGTTGTCTTCATGTCATTTTCCTCTATGTCTGTCTCTTTAAATATCCAGATTTCTTCCTCCTTGTAAGGACACCAGTCATGTTAGACTAGGCCTCAACCTACTGACCTCATTTTAACTTAATAATCTGCAAGACACCATTTTCCTATAAGGTCATATTCATAGGTGCTGGAGGTTAGAACTTAAACATCTTTTTTTAGGGGGCGGAGGCAATTCGACCCATAGCTTTCACACTTAGGAAGTGTACTTATGCTCTGGTGGCAAGGGAGGATGCTTTAGCTGATGAACAAATGCCCGATTCCAAACCACACTGTGGTTCTATGTAGAACTCCAGCCAGAGTGACATTCGGGCCATGCACTGCTATTTTAACATTCATTGTTGCTGCTTTCAACATCCCTTTTTATATCTTACAATGAGCATTCATTTAGTTGGTGGTGAAAAATGCATTGGAATGAAAATTAGAAGTGAAAACTATGATGAAGGCCGTCTCAGTTACTTTCTCATCACTGAGACACAGTATCTGACACCCACAAATTCAAAGAGGAAACATTTGTTTTGGCTCACAGTTTGTAAAGGTTTCAATCCTTAGTCAGGTGCCTCCAAGGCAGGACAGCATGGCAGAGGAGAAACAAACAACTCATGGGGTGGTGGTGGCGGAAAGCAGAGAGTCAGGGAGGAGGGGAAGAGGGAAACCCTTCCAGGGCATGGCCCCAGAGACCCACCTCTCCTAACAGCAAGGCAGCCATGAGCTCATCAGTGGACTAACCCACTGGTGAGAATCACGCTCCTGTAAGCACAGGAAGCCCCCAAAAGCCCCACCTATGACTCCATGAAATTTGGGGACATATAGATACAAACGATAACAAAGGTCAAACATCATGATCACAAATCTATTAACTTCAAAACAGAGGCAGTTCAAGGGAAGTATCAGAGAAAACTCCAAAATCACTTTTTAAAAAAATTTACAGTAGTGGAGAGTTATATCCCTGGCCCTTTTTATTTTTAATTTTGAGATAGAGTTTCATGAAGTTTTTAAGTTGCCTAGGCTGGGATCAAACTTGCAATCCTCCTGCCTCAGCCTCCCAGAGTGCTGGGATAACAGGTGTGAGCCACCTGGCTCCAAAGTAATTTTGTTTTTTTTTTTGTACCAGGGATCGAACTCGCGGGTCCATGCGCATGTGCAGCAGGCGGTGAAACCACTGAGCTAAATCCCCAGCCTGCTCCAAAGTAATTTTTAAAGAGGGTCGTTATATGGCATACCTGTCCCTATTCTATCACAGCACCTTCACAGGGGCGTGTCCTTGCCAGTTCCCTTGTGTCCTTTCACTGCCTCAGTGAACCAAAAGCTCTGGACAGGCAAGCCCAGGTCTGCCTGTTCACTGCTGTGTCCACAATACCTGGTACAGCACACACAGAGGAGCCAGAGCCAAAAGTTGCACATTGCTCACCACTGGCATGAACCAGGTCCTGAGACCTGAGGACTGGGTGGGACAAGCCCAGGAAAGGCGTGCAAGGTAGCAGCACTGGAGCCTGGAGAAGGGTGATTCAGCAGAGGTGACGGTGGGAGGGGCTGAGAATGAGGATGGGCCTCAGTGATGTCCACAGAGTTGGTGCCTACAGGGTGAGGTCAGTTAGGAAGGGCTTTGGTAAGCAGGTGGGACTTTGACCTGAGGGAAGTGGGAGCCACTAAAGTGGTTAAGGATTTTGAGCCGACCCTCCAGGCGAACAAAACCAAGGGATCTGTGTCTGGTCTTGGGTTTAAAATCTACCTGTAATGGTTGTGAGAACTGCACAGGAAGTGCTAGGGCTGAATAAGAGGCTTGATGGGAACAGTAAAGAGGGCTGGTGGACAGGGCACCATGTGCCTGTGAGGATGGGCCTCGACTTATCCATGGCACATGGACAACTGCACATCATCCCACTCTGAAGGGTGGCAGTTGGCAGAATGTGACAAATGAATGTTCAGGGCCATTGGAGAGTTCCAGTGTCCTGGGTGCCAGCATTAACGGAGTAATGTCTGTCTTGGGAGCATCCAGATGAATAAGTGATGTTGAGGACGTGTCCCTGGGAGGCTCTCACAGGCATGTGAGAGGAGTCTATTGTGAGTCCCAAGTGTACATCCTAGATTCTTTGAAGAGCCGCATGTCCCCCTGTGCTAGTTGGGTTTTTATCCATGTTCATAGCATGTCCACCTCAGGGACTGGCAAGAGCTTTTCATTGGTCAAATATACTACTCTGTATGGAGAAATGTGGAGCTTCCATTTTTTTTTTTTAGTTTAAGAATAAATTAAATTTATGTCTTGGGAGGAACCAGATGAGTAAATGATATTGATTAAATAGATTAAATAATTTTCCCATAGATATTACAGATTAAACAAACATTACAAAAATCCTCTAAACCCCAGTTGCTTCCAGGAAAATATTTTATTTTTCTGAGCTCACTAGAGGCAGAGGGAAAGATTTGCCCTCCCACCAGTGTGATGGACAGGAACTTCAGGGACCTGGGGAATCAGCAAGGCACTGTACTAGCTGCACGGCTCCAGATCCCACCCCTCAGCCACACTCCTAAGAGCAGGAAGAACCATTGCAAATGTTGCCCATTTTGTCCCAGTTGAGATTCAGGGATCAAAATCTACTACCAAACTATTGGCTAAAAACCCACCCATGAGCTTGCCTCGTTTCCCACTTAACCAGTTCAAGGCTGCATGACTGCATTTAGGTGGCAATTCTCAGTCATATAAGAAACCCTAGTTGCAAGAGAGTCTGACTTATTCAATTTGCAATATAAGGAAACCATTAGAAGAAGGTTGTGATAAGTAAATAGATATGGCAATATCTGCCACACTAAGTATTTTCCTTTATCCATCACATGCCCTGAGAGATCAATGCTGGAAACTGGCAAGAGGGAAAATTCTCATTTGCTTCCTATTTTAAGCATACAGTTTAATATACTTACTTAGAAAAGTCTGACTATGCCCAGATTTTCCTACTCCCAATCTGTTCTCAGGGCCACCACAGTTTGGAGGACTGATTTGCTAACCCTGGCTGGGTAAGCCACAAGACGATTGCTGATGTTTGCCACTTTTCCAGGCCAGAGTCACAGAATCAGATAGGTCGGGGGAAACCTATCCATCTCCCTTTCTTTTTCTTCTAGTCTTGCTCCCTGACCTTTTATCCAAGACTGGATGTTTGATGTTAACTCTCTATAAAACTGAGGCTCCCAAGCTCCTAAGGTTTCTTGCAAGGCTGCCATGAACTGGTTTTGTCAGTGTGGTTGTTAGTTCCTCTCTGGTCTCTGCTTCTGAAGTCCTGCCCCAGGGCCAGGTGGGTTTTCGGCATGTTGCTGAGAAAGGGTGGTTCCTCCCACTGGAAAACATTCTGTGACTGGATTCCAACTGCTTGACTCATGGAAACAATCCCCCCATGCTTGCTTTCTGTCCACCTTCAAGGAGGCATCTGCCACTAAGCAGCACTTGAACAATATAGATATGATTTAGCCAGTGTCCTGATGTCTTCTTCTTCTTCTTGATTATACTAGTAATAGGTGCTGGGCATAGAACACTGGAAATAACATGTCCCATAAGAAGAAAAACAAAACATCTAAAATTATACTACATCTTGTTCCATTTTGGCACTTTTTCTTCCTTTTTTTTCTTCAAGTCACAGGATTCTAAAAACAACCCATGAGTTGTCCATTTATATACAACTACATATACTCCAGGGAGCCCTTGATCACGTAAATGTGAGTCAGTCCTCTGGGAGAGACCCAACCTTGGTGATATCAGCACTTTCCACTGTAATATGCATCATGCTGTTAAAAAAAAATTTAAGCTAACTTAAAACTGATGTGGCAATAGCTCATTTTCCTAGCTGATTGCCCACTTGGCCCTCCCTATCTGGAAGACTTGTGGGAAGGCCTATAACTTCCTGTAGACAACAAAGAAATGGCTTGATAAAACCATCAAGGGACTGACTGGCATCTGGGGGTTGGAGAGGAGTGCACTGAATTAATAAGGGCTTTTTGTCCTCAGAAAGGTGGTGCACAAAGACTGTGCTAAATGGATGCATTGTCATAGCTCCCTTCACAGATGTTCTGATGCTGCTAGTTAAGCACACAAAACTTAGTATATGGCTCGACTAGCCAGGGCATGTCTGCCTAAACCCCTGCTCCTCACCTTCTGGAAAAAGGAGTGTTGGAGACATTGCTGCCAGGAATATTCTTCACTGGGCTCCCAGCAGGTCTGGCCTGGCTTGGGCAACCATGGGTGAAGGCAGATGGCCAAGAGGCCCATCCCTCAGTGCAGCAACTGAACCCCAGCTGCCGTGGTGTGGAGGCGAGTCTGAGGTTACACAGCCCCACACAGCTCCCTGAGATACCTGGGGAAGCTTCAAAGGGCAAAGGAGTCTTAATGTGAGTTAGGGAAAACCATTTCTTTCTTTGTCCTCAAGCTGTCCAGTTCACCAGGGATGGGTAAATTTGTGGATCGTTCCATCAGAGCAGCCTAAAGTTGACACAAGTGGCTGATGGGGAGACAGCTGCCTCAGAATTTTCCATTCTCCTCTGCCACACTGCACTTTCCCTTCTCATTGCTGACAAGTCAGGAGCATCTGGGAAATGCAGCTAGGGTCGAGAGAAGTTAACTCTGAAAGAAAAAAAGCCAGAGGAGCGGAGAGGAGAGGAGAGGGGTCTAAGATTGGAGGTTCTGAACCAGATTAGTTAGCAGCATGGGACATAAAGAGAAGCAATAGAGCAGCTGCACAGACTTCTACCTGTTCTGCAATGGCATCCATTGGTCTATATGGTTTGTTTGATTCTGATTAAAAAAAACACAACACATATATATGACAACGTTGCCTCCTTGTCCCATTCAACAATAGTGTGTTGAGAAAGCATCCCCTCTCCAAATCAACCAGTTAAAGAAAAAGCTAGCAAATACGTTTGTGGTGGGAAAATGTCAGTGTTTCCTGGCCTTATTATATTTATTTGTTTATTTATTTATTTACACACGCGGTATTGGGGAGTAAACCCAGGGTCTTTCTCTGACCTGTATCCTCAGTTCTTGTTTTGTTTTTGAGACAAGGTCACCCTAACACTAAGTTGCCCAGGCTGGGCTTGAACTTGTCAGCCTCCCAGAGTGCTGGGAATACAGGTGTGCACCATCATACCCAACATCCACATACATAGAAAAAAAGATCTGAAGGCTCACCGGCATAAACAAACAAGGCTACAAGCTGAAGGTGAGGCCCTGAGAGGTGAGACATGGAACTTGTTGGGACAACACAGGGGACCTTCTGAATTCCATGAACCTGGGCACTCTGCAGTGCTAGGAAGGCGGTGGGGCTCAATCCAGAGTAGCTTGAAATCCTTCTAGGGCTTGATGCCTACATGATTGATTCTTCCCTTCTTTGCTCCCTTTGTCCTTTTTGATTGATTGATTGATTGATGATTGATTCTTTCATTAATCAAAATTTGTCCATAGGAATCTCACCTTTACCTCTAGAAAAAAGGCACAATGAGCAACTACAATGCAGAGGGAGGGTCTGGAGAAAGAGCGGTGCTCAGGGAATACTTCTTGAAACACCTTTCTATCAAATGTGTGGTGTGTGTTGGGATTGCCTGGGATTCTTTGCATAACTGTAGTCTCATAGATTTCTGGGTCTCCAGTGACTGTCAGAAGCCTGCATTTTACCCCTCTATAGGTATTGGGGAATGCAGGGAGCACATTCCACAGTCTGGGAAACCTGCTCAAAACAGACTTCCTGCCTCTCCTTTCTTCTTTAACTGACAGTCACAAAGCTCAGAATCACATAGAGAGTGTAGTCAGTCTTTGGCCCAGACTTGGGCCCTTGGCTTTTAGCACCAAGTAAACACTCCTAATCTTTCTGCTTTTCAAGGGGCAACCAAATACGAAGGCATCCACTAGAGTCATGCTGAAAACACCGAATCAGCCCACTGGAGACAGGCAGGTCTGTGGACGGGATCCTGAGGTCACTAGTCACACTGAAAACACCGACCCAGCAGCAATTCACTGGACCACACCCCCCCTCCTTTGGCCTCTTCTCTGTACAGCCACCTGGTTCCACACTACAAAGATGCAGAGGACACCGGACCACCAGACCACTGTACTGGAGCTTATCAAGTTCTCAGCATTTAAGGAATTCCTGTCCAGAGGTAGGGGCTTCTGAGACACCGTTCCACTGCTCCTGGTCCAGAGAAAGGGGCTGCCAGGCCACCATCCCTCCCGCCGCTCCCAGCCCAGAGAAAGGGCTTTTGGCCTGCCGGCCTTGCCGCTGCTCCCAGGCCCTGGCCCACTCCTCCCAGCTCAGAGGAGGTGAGCCACGCAGGCCCCAAAAGGCCCCCCCGCCCCCCCCAGTCAAAATGAGAAAACA
>NW_004624785.1:7864119-7900134 GCF_000247695.1 Heterocephalus glaber | reverse complement strand
ATAGGTAATGTGAAATAGGAAGAAAAGGGGCCAAGGGGAAGGAGGTGGGAGGGGTAGGGGAAAGGAAAGAAGGGAATGGAATTAATATGAGAAAATGGAAAAATAGGTACAAAATTTTTGTATATGGGGAGGAATGGAGGTTTTGAAGGGAGGGCTGGACAAGGGTGAAAGATGGGAACCAAGAGAGATTATGCAAACGTGCAAATTTCTAATGATGAATGTCATTATATTGTATACCTGAAATGTACCAATGATTAGAGTGAATAATCGATAATGCAAAATAGGAAGAAAAGTTCCAAAGTGGTAGAGGTAGTGGGAGGGCCAGGGGAAAGGAAAGAAGGGAAAGGAAAAATGCTGAGAAGTGGAAAAAATGGCAATAAAGTCTTTGTAAATAGGGAAGGGTGGAGGGGGTGATGGGAGGGCTAGGAATGGGGAAAAAATAAGAACCAAGATGCATCATGTAAACGTACAATTCCCAATGAGAAATGTAATTGTGTTGTATACCTACAATGTACCAATAAAAAAATTTAAGAAAAAAAAAAGGAATCCACTAAAAGGGAAAGGATTTTCTGCAGTACTGATGTCCCTGCTTGAGATCCTGTCCAGGACCTGCAGCTAAGCCAGGGGCAGGTATGGATGTGCTGAAGGTGGAGCTTCACTTGCCCTAGTGCTGCTCCTGAGCTGACGAGACTGGGAACAGCACTGAGCCTTGTGTGAGTGGAGAAAATTACTGCAGAGTTCACCATGTTGGATAGGCCAAATACCAGGGTGACCAGGTCGTTCAAACTAGACACAATTAAGAGTGAAAGCCTTGCCACAGTTGGAACAAAAATCTATGCCACACTGTCACAAGCACCCGACCTATGGACATTTAACCTGTGTTAGTCAGCTTTCCACTGTTGTGATAAAATGCCTGAGGGAAAAAAAACTAAAAGGAGGAAAGGTTTATTTGGATCATGGCAGCCTGGAAGAGGAAAGGGGGGTGGGAATTGAGCCAGAAAAGAAGTGGCTATGGACCAGATATAGTCCCCAAGGTCACATTCCATGACCCATCCCCTTTAACTAGGCCACAGCTCCTACATTTCTATCACCTACCAATATGTCATCAAATTACCAATTCATCAGTGAATGAGGGTAGAGCCCTTGTGATCTAATCACCCTTTAAAGTCCTATCTGCCAGCAATCAAGTCACTAGCACCTTATCCTTTGGGGGACATTTTAGATCCAAACCATAACACAAGCTTAAAAGGTTGTCCACTTCCTTAAGAAGAGGGATGTGAGACTGGCAGTGAAAATGGAGGTAAATACTGCAGAATCCACTGGATTCAGAGGTTATTTCCACTTTGTAATTCCCAGTCTGGAAACACTGAAGGCCCAGCTCTCTCTCTCTACCATGGCTTAGTGTGCACCTCAGACAATCACTGACCTCTATAAAATAAGCTGACCTCTTGCTAAGGTTTGAGTGTTCCCCTCTAAACTTGTGTTGAAATGTGGTTGCCATTGTAACAGTATTTAGAGGTTGAAACAGTATGTACAGCACTTAACAGTATTTAAGAGGTGAAAGATGCTGAAGACTCTGCCTTTGACAGTGGATGAATACTATCTTTAAGTGTGGGTTCCTTATCTCCAGAAAGGGTTTCTGATAAGAAGGATGGTTTGGTTAGATTTTCTCTGTCTCCTGTGTCCTCACTTGCCCTTGTACCATCTTATAATGCAGCCCACCAGATGCTGGCACCGAGCACTTCGACACTCCAGCCTCCAGAACTATCAGCCAAACAAACATCTTTTGTTTATAAATTTCCCAGCCTATGGTATTCTAGTCTAGCAGCTGATCATTTCTGAGGCTTAGTAGCAATTCAGGAGCAAGTGCTCTGGGTTTTTTTCTCCTTTTTTCTTTTTTAAATTCCTCCTCTTTATTTAGCATCTATTCCTCATTCTTAGCAGTTTGTGAATGTCAGATCCTGTGGATAATATTCCTAGTTCCAAAACACAAACCAACTGGATTAGAAATTCAAAGACTATTTTAATATAGGCATATCATCACTATGTGGTTGTTCACATATCACTCTCCTCAAGCTCACTGTGAACCCCTTTCCATGAGGCTGGGTGCTGATAGATTCCTTTGGTGCAATGTCTCACGTGGCCAGACATGCTATGGGAGTGAATTACAGCAGTTGCATTGAGCTCATAGTTCTGGAAGTGGCCAAGAGCCTAAAAAAAGCTTTCTCTCAAAGGTGGCACGAGCCCAGCATTGGCTCAGTTGAGAGTGATTAAGATTTGAGGTTCATGCTACTGCCATCTGAGACGACAGCCACTGAGGGAGGAGGACATAGCTACAAAGAGCACTGAGGAGATGAAGGGAGCAGAGAAAACTGCATGGCCTCAGTAAGTCCTTACTGCTCAGTACCAAGAAGATGCCACCATTTAGCCCTTGAAAATGAAAAGGAGATAGTTGAGTTACACAGTTTGCTACAGATTTGATCAAATTGTTTATTTAGATCCATTCATACAGGCATGGAATGCGGTAGCCCACAGACCCAACCCAGCTCATCCTGTGTTTTTGTAGAGTCCTAAAGCTAAGAATAGTTTCTTTTTTTAAATGGGAAAAAATCAAGAGAAATATGATATTTCATGATACGTAAAAATGATATGAAATTCAAATTTCATGTACATAAATCACATTTTAGTGGGAAACAGATCCTACCATCCACTTATTTGTTGTCCATGGCTGCTCTCCACTATGAAGGTAGAGCAGTTGCCAAGAGTCCTCATGATGCTGTCATCACTACGTGGTGTTTGGCGCAGTGAAAATCACAGCGATGCATTCGTACCTTGATAGCACGGGAAGTGCTACTGCTCCTCTGATACTAGGACATCTTATTTTGTTCATTACTAGCTACTTCAAAGACTTCCAACTATAAAAAGCAAGACAGCAGGAATGAGTAAGTCTGGGCCAGTGCCTTCCAACTCAGTAATTGCTGAGGAGTTTGCTGACCATTGTAGAGCACAGAATTCTTCAGTTTATCTTCATTGCTTTGCTCTAAGTTTGTAACCATGCTTTCATGAGTGAGGGAGACAATTGCGAAGGGATGGAATTAAGCTACCCAACTGTGAATTCATTAATTTGTTTTCAAATATCTTTCAGGTATTCAAAAACACCTATTCTGGCTAGTTTTCAGTTTGTTCATGGACAAGTTTCTACCTATAATATCTTTGATTTTCCCTCTTTGCTTGCAAAGCTTATAATATGTACTGGTCCCTTCCAGAAAATGTGTGTCTACCGCAGCTTTACACATTCCATCTCTCTCTAGACAAGTTGAGAGTCCCAGCGTGACTGGGTTCCATGCCTGAGGCTGTCTCTTCTGCTGCTGTCTGATCTCACCCAATGTCCCCGAATGTGCCCTATGCTGCAACCACAGCAGTGACCACAGATTCCCAGACACCCCCCTACGCACCTCCCTGCCCTTGCAGAGACTACTGCTGGGGCCCCTCTGGGGAGTGGAGTCTCCACACTGATCTGTTTCCCTGGCTTTGTGTTTCCATGAGAGCAATGATAACAGCTTGCACTCATTGAGCACTTACTGTGTACTGTTCCAGGCACTTTACACGTGGTATCTAATTTAATCTTCTCCTGGCCCATTGAGATTGAGAGTATCATCACCACTTATAGATCACAAAATAGACTTAGAGAGATTAAGCAGCTGGCCAAAGTCACCTAAGTAGACAGTGGCAAACCCAGGCTGTAGGTTCAGACAAGTGAGTTTAGCATCCACACACAGCCTGTTTTGCTGTGGGGACTCTTTGAAAACACACCTGGCCTCTGCAATCTTACTCTGACATAAAACAGAGGCTGCCTTTGTGACCTAATTGGGTGTTGGTAGGGCCAATCCATTAAGTTCCTTCAAGTCCTGGGGTCCCTTTCTTCTTAGTGTCCTGGACAACAATCCTAGGTCAAGGAGTCTACCCTGGCCTGCTGTACCAAAATAGCCACACTGTGGTCTATGCTTTGGTGGGAGGCTAGAGGATATTGGTATGCCTCCCATTATTTCTTTTGAATACTCTGTCTTAGTCAGTTTTCTGTTGCTATGGCAGAATACCTGAGACTTGGTGATTTATAAGAAGAGAAGATGTTTATGTTGATAGTGGTTTTAGAAGGCAGAAAATCTAAGGGCATGTTGCTGGCATCTGCTTGGTGAGGGCCTCAGGCTGCCACAGCTTACGGTGGCAAGTGGAAAGGTAAGTGAGACAAAACACAAGGGGCAGCTTTGCTTTATAACAACCCACACTTATGAAAACAAACTTAGTCCTATAAAGACTGCATTAATCCATTCATGAATGCATAGTCCTCATGACCCAAACATTTCTTAAAGCTCCCACCACCTGTCAGTGTCATTATACTGGCAATTAAATTTCAACATGGGTTTTGGTAAGGACAAATCATGTTCAAACCATGGCATCATCTTTATTTATTTTTTTTAGAAATTTTAAATTTACAGAAAAAATGAGAAGGTAATTGATAATTATCCACATTAATGATTATCTATAAATTGATAATTTATCCATATGTCCTATATATTTGTTACAGTTATTACTCAATATTCATACATTATTAACTAAAGTCTGCAGTTGATTTAGATTTCCTTATATTTTCCCTAATGGACTCTTTTTGTGTCAAGATCCCATCCAGGAAATTGCATTACATTTAGTACTCATGTCTCCTTATGTGCCTCTTGGCTGGAGCAGTTTCTCAAGCCTTCTTGGTTTTTGATGACTTTGGCAGTTTTGAGAAGTACTAGCCAGTAGTTTTGTAGAAAGACTTACAACTGGCATTTGTCTGATGTTTTTCTCTGGAGTAGGCTGAGATATGGGTTTGGTGGCCACAGAGCTAAAGTGCCATTCAAATCATTTGCTCTCAACATGGTTTATGACTGTTAATATTAAGCATGAATATTGAGGCAGTGATTGGTGTTTCTTCACTATAAAAGCGCTTCTTTCATTTGGCATAATCTTTTGACAATGGGTATAAAACTTTGCTTTCCATTTGGCTTTCTCAGCAATAAAGCTGACACTTTGACCTCCATCTATTTGTCTCTGCTTCTTATTTCTCCATTGATTCCATCCTCAGAATGGGGAGAAATAACTGAATGTAGGGAATCTCGAACCTCCATATTACTAACCTGCCAAAATACTGTGCATACTTTGCAGCCCACGCAAACATCACCTCCTCTTTGAAGCCTTCTCTGATCTCCCTAGGTGGAGGCAAGTTTTCCACCCAGATCCTCTCACAACCTCCACCTACTGGTCCTGCGGGGCTTTTCACTTGTTAGTCATGAGTTATTTTTCTTGCTCTTCCCTCCACTAGCCAGCCAGCCTATAAAGGCATTGACTATGTTCTGCAACCTGGTCCAGAGTCTGGTACTTAAGGGATTCTTAGTAAACTTTGGCAGAATGAGGAAGAATTCATTCCAAATCTCTAACCGATGATGGTTGCCTGACTCTCCCTGGATGGACACTTACTGGGGCTCTTCTTGGGCATGGTTTGAGGAAGGCATCCCCACCCAAGGACTGGTTCTACTCTCCTTAAAGTTCTTTGGAAGAAAGTGGAGCCACTGAGCTGGTGTGGCTGAAATAACACTGGAGTCCAGGACTCGCGTTCAAATAAGACTTAAAACTCCATCAATATTCATGTCTAATATTGAATGAGCAGCAGGAGAAAGGTAGTCTTCCTTGAGTATTTTGCTTCCTGTTGGTTCAATCTTAAAAAGAAAAACAAGTATCTAAAAAGGAGTGCAGTCTTCTTAGAAACTCATAGGTGATAATTACAATAATATCTGTTGAGCAAATATCACACACAATATGTTAGGTAATTCATACATGTGTTATTTAATCCTTACAACTCTACAAGGTAGACCATTGCCTTGACTTTACCTAAAGGTTATGTAGCTAGAGGTCCAGAGTGGTAAAGAAATTTGCTTAAGATAACACAACTGTCAAAGACCTAGTCCTAAAGGGTGTCTATCTAATTCAAAATTCATCCTACATTAATTCCCTTCATAAACTTTCAACTTTTCCTGTTTTTCTGCTTCTGCAATTAGCTGAGTCTAAAAGGCTGATATGAGAAAGGACACAGTATTGGACAACAGAACATAACAGATGGATTGAGATTCTGTTCTTTTTTCATAAATAAGACTCAATTTTCATAAGCTTGCCCTAAGGAATGCTGACTTGAATCTATTTCTGTACATTTTCCCTGAGTCTTCACTGATATGATTGACTAAGTTTTCTTGATTGAAAATGCACATTTCCCCACATTTCTCCATTTTCTAAAATTAGAATATGTCTTACAGTTGTATTCTGATTGGATTGAAATCAAGTTTCTCAAGAGAGTATTTTCAGATAGTTCTATCTGAAGTTGTCTCAGGTTGGTGGCCCTACATGTTTGAACTCAAATTTACCAGGAAATAATTTTTCTCTCCCTTCACCCAGTGTCAGTGAGACTTGCAAGATGTCTGTTAATTATTTTTATGGAGTAGATTTATTTCTTATTTACCCCTAAACTGAAATACACCCTTTGGCAATCCAGTTTTGTTTGGCCAATATTGATCAATTTTTCTTCCTTTTTTGTGAAATAAAAATGTCTTATATTTAATGGTATTTTAGGTTTAATAATGAAATTTAACATTTATATAGTTTCAAGCAGTGTGCTATCCAGTCCCCAAGATTCTCCCGTGATCTGCTCTCTTGATAGTCACTCCTTGGTGAGTCCCTTCCCATACTGAGTGAAATAAACAGGAAATGATTGTGTGGTATCCAGTGCTGGGTCATAAAAGAACTTGCTATGTTCTCTTGGTCTCTTTTGTCACTCACTTTGGAATAAGCCAGCCACCATGTTGCATAGACACTGAAGCAGCCCTAAGGAGGGGTTCATGTAGCAAGGGGATGAGACTTTCTACCAACCCCAGCACTAACTTGTAGGGCGTGTGAGTTGACGCAGCTTGAAGGCTGCCTCCAAAGAAGCCTTCAGGAGCCACCCGCTGTAGTTAACCATCTCATAATGGACTTCAAACTCATGAGAGACCCTGAACCAGACCACTCAGCCAGGCCGTTAACAGACTGATCATTCTCAGACACTGAGATTACAAATGTTTATTATTTTAGGTCACCAAAGTTGGGCAGCATTTCTTATATAGCAATCATGACTAATATAAAAGCTAGAAAAATATA
The DNA here is from genome assembly GCF_000247695.1 of Heterocephalus glaber. The sequence continues at coordinate 7,892,910 of NW_004624785.1, read as the reverse complement.
TTTTGATACAAAAATTGTAGTTGTCTTTTCAAAAGAAATTTTTAGCTCCTTGTTTTCAAATGATCTCTTCCAGGTATTTCTATTATTTTCAATTGAGATCTAAATTGAAACTGAGTATTTTCTCTACCTACTAGAAGGACTTGCAAGGGACTTCAGTTTTATATATTATGATTTGTACATGCTTCAAACTTTATTGATTCACTGAAGAGATTTTTCTGATAACTAAACAGGTAAGAATAAAGTACCTATCACTGTTTGTTTTTTAGAATGAGAAGGTATTGGTTGGATTACTTGTAATCCAGAAGGAATATTTTACTTGCAAAAGTGTCTTCAATTACTCTAAAATACCTAGTTTGGGAGTCACAGCTAAAGAACTGTGTTACGTCACTTGTAAGGTTTGAGGCGATCATACTAAACTCTGGTTGGTGGGCTAAGTTATGATTTGGAGGTCCTGCAGCTCCATCTTTTAAGCTTGTCAAGGCTATTAGTATGTTTTAATGAGTATTTGCTGAGGACTTTGAAATGCCTCTTGGCTTTTGATGTCAAAACAAATTTGTGCTATCTAGTACCCAAGATGTCAATTAAATTTATTGAAATAGATTAATATCTAATTTTTCTTCTTTGGTATTCAAATTGATTGCTTTAACCTGTATTTTGGTTATTGTTACTGACTGCTATAGAAATTCAGTGGTTTCCAAACTTTGTTGTTCACTGAAATCTCCTTCAGAGGCTTTTATTTAAAGACATAAATAGTATGTCTTTTAGTATGAATAATTCTTGTAGATTTATCCTAGTTTTCTAAGCTATAGCCTCCAGGAGTGGAAGTTGGAGACCTGTAATTTTTTTAAGTGAACAGACTCTCCAGTTGATGTTTTTAGAGTCATTTCAAACACTCCCACTAGTAGGTGCATCAGAAACCACTGGCTTCACTCCACACCTGTCTGCCTCCACCTTCACCCCAGCCTCCAAGTCCACAGGAAGTGAGATACAGATGTATTTACAGACCAGTGGAGCAGGGCCTGCTGGAAGAAATCTGAGTGGTGATTTGGTCCAAGCACCCTCACTTTTCAAATGAAGGATTCCTACCTCAGGAGAGAAATGACTCACTTCTGTTGGGTTTTAGTAATTCCTGTAGCTTTTTGACAACGTGGTTGGAAATTACATATTGTAAAAACAAATTTTAAAACAATGGCTGGTACAAATCTCTATTCTAGGAAAAAGATAACATTTATTTTCTGGCCAAGAAAGCCTTTTAATCGAGAAAGTAAGGCCTCACCTTGCATGTGATTTAATGATAGCATGTATGTATGTGTTTTTAATGATACATGACCTTTGTTCATATTTATGAGGTAATACATAATTATGATAAAATAATACATATATACAATGTATGATGATCAAATAAGGTTAATTAGCATTTCTATTTCCTCAAACATTTGTCTTTTGTATATTGGTTTTTGGGTTGTGTTTGTATGTTTTTTTGAGTGTTGCTGTGTTCTTCAGGCCAGCCTTGAATTTGCTATGTAACCCAGACTGGCCTCGAACTCATAGTGATCCTCCTGCCCAGCCTCCCAAGTGCTGGGATTAAAGGCATGCACCACCATTCCTGGCCTCTTTTCTATATGTTGGGGACCTTTGGACTCTTCCAGTTATTTGGAAATATATCATGATAGTTTTCTTGAGGAGACTTGTCTAATGTTGAATATGAGTAGGAGTGAACATATATTTCAGTTTTAGATCGGGTAAAGAATTGGTTAGGTTATTTTTAATTCAGAAGAAAATATTCTATTTGCCTGGGTACAAAGACTTCGAAAAGAACTAACTCTGCAATACAGGTTAAAGGCTCACAGCCTGAGAGAGAAGAGCACATTGTTAGGAAACTGAACACAAGTGAAAGGTCACAGGATCCCTGTGAATATCTGCTGGCAGAGGCCTGAAAGAAAGGGATGACCATGAGAAAATTTCTGTGGTAAGGGAGCCTGGAGACAGGGAAGAATGTGATATCTCAGGCTGGGATACTTAGATTTATAATAAGAAATATGTATTTGGTCCCTGATTCCCAGCACATAGCTCCCATAACCCTTGCAATCTTTGAAGAGGTAAATCTCTCTATATACACTAATGAGATCACTGGTGGGCTGGTGGCTCCTGGGCAGCCTCAGCAGGGGCCTGATTGCCAGGGGAACCTGCCCCTCCCACCTTATCTCCTGAGAGGGGAAAGAATCTGAATGTTGAGTTGATTAATGGCCAATGATGTGATCAATCATGTTTATGTAATGAAGCCTCCAGAAAAACTCACAGGATGGGGTTCAGAGAGCTTCCAGGATTTTGGACCCCAAGAGGACATGCAAGTGCCACACACCTTCCCCCGTCCATGTCCTATGCTTCTCTTCCAGATGGCTGTTTCTGAGTTTTATCAAGTCTAGAAAATGATTGCACTCAAGGAGAAGGTTATGAGAACCTCTAATTTATAGGAAGTTTTTCAGAAGTAATTAAGACCCCAGATTTTCCATGGGCCTCCAAATTGGGGGCCAGTATCATGGAACTGAGCCCTTAACCTGTGGGACTTGACTCTAGCTCCAGGTAGAGAGTGTTAGAATGGAAATGAATTACAATACACCCAGTTGGTGTTGAAGAATTGGTTGTGTGGGAGAAAACCTACATATCTGGTCCCAAAAGTGTTCTGTGTTAGATGTTAAGAGGGTAGTAGGAGAAAAGAGAAATTTCATGTTATCACCTGAATTGTGCTATAATTTGTTCTCCACTCTTGTGACTTTCTCTAAAATGTCATCTACACACACTAATCTTGTGTTGGTGGTGATTTAGAAATAAAGGAAGAGGAACAGGATAGGGTAACAAGAGAGGTATGAAGATGGAGAGTTCAGTGGAAAAAGAAGACAAAGACCAGAAAGAGAGGGAAGAGAAGAGAAAACAGAAGGAGAAGAGGAGAGAAGGGAAGGGAAGGGGAAAAGAGGAGGAAAACCCCAAGTGGAATCTAATTCCGAAGAGACTCCCAGAAGATGTAGGGCGCTGGGTTTCAGAATGAATACGAAATGAGTGCAAGCTACTTTTCTTAGATGTTAAAGGAAAGAGTGACCTCCAGAAGAAAGACTTGAGAACTAGAATTCCAATAGCAGACACTTGGATGGCATTAGAAGGTTTCTATGAAATGGAAGAGTACATGTCAGACCACATACATTCCTGCTGCATAGAAGCTTCGGGTTCTGATGGACATTCCCCCCAGAGGCTGACTGCCCTCCTTCCTGCATATCCAGCTGTTTTTTTGGACACAGTTTCAGTGCTCCCCAAGAATAAATCTGCAAGTACTCCATCACAAAGAAGACAAGTTTACAATAGCTGAGGACAAATGCTTAATTTAAACCCCAGGGAGGGACCAAGGTTGTCAAGGGAGAAGGGAGGGATTCCCCAGCTCTTCCAGGCCTTTGTGTTCTGTGATTCTTAGGAAGAGAGGGCCAAACCCTGGTTTTGTACAGTGATGAATAAAATTGCCTGGCTGGGTGTCAGCTGGCCTGCCAAACCTGGCAGCTGACAGAGAAGGAATGGAGAACTTTCAAAGAACTGCTTAATCTGCATGAGTGTTTAGCTCATATACACTGTTTGCATATAGATTACATAACATCCGTGACATGCACAGAAGGGCTTTGGATTCTTAGGAACGAAAGCACTTAAAAGTAGACCACTTCTACAGCAACACAAATCATGGTAGAGATCCTGAGCTCACACATGGGGTGATTTGAGCTGCCAGAGGATGCTTAGCAGCCAGAGAGGAACATGTGAGGACAAAGGAAGTCATTTTCATAGTCAGGGCCCCAACTGGAAACTGGGGATGTTGCCTGGCAACATAGTCTTCCTATCTTTCCCTTCAGTCTCATCAAAAGCATAATAAGATATCTCCTCCCTTTTTCTTCTTCCATGGATCTTCATTTTTCACCTAATTTCACATGGAATTTGTTTAGAACCTGGTGTGATTTGTTTCAGGCTTAATAATAAAGATATTGTTGGTTAACGATAGATCACTTCTCACAGAAAAACTGGACACTAAGGAAGCTAAATTCCATTCCTCCAAAGCATCTGGTTCCTCCTAGAAGTTTCCTGACTTCTGTGGGCAAAATGTGATGACAAAGGCTCACAGCTACTAATGGTGAGTGCAGCTTCTCTGAATTTGAAATGTAGTCTCTGCAAACTTACGTCACAAAGTTAACAAGTTGGCTTATAGATCAGACTCTTTATGTGGTTGGTTAGTATGGATCAGTTCACCACGCCTGAGTTCCCCTGAGAGTCATGAAATCCTGTTCTCAAAAGTGCAGATTTGAGGACTAGGACTCTGTGAAAAATTCTTTGGAGACCAAAAAGGACAAGTTTGTAAGATAGAGAACACCCATACTGTCTCTAGAACCTCAAGCTATTTGTATTGGTTCCCCTTCCATTCCTCTTAGTCCTGCTGGGTGATATAAACTAGTTTGAGATACGAATTAACCCAATGAGGCCAGATTTAAAACTGGTTACCCTGCCTATTCCCCACCAGGTTTGCAGTTCTAAGAAAGCATCAGAAAACACAGGGCTACTGATATGTCTTTTTTGCTGCCGATAACAACACAGGAGTCACGTGACATGCTCTGTGTTTCTTGGAGCAGTGCCCAGGGGACAGGATAACCACGATCAAGTGAGAGCTTCAGTCATATCCAGAATGTCACACAACCTGCTGGAAAATGTCCTCACTAATGCTAAACACTGCTTTCACTGTCGCCTCTCTTGACCCCTTCTATCACAGTTCAACATAACTCACACTTTATTGCCATGTGCAAGGAAAATATCTATTCCTCACAAGATCTTGAAGAAAGTAATTTCTGAGCATTGTCCCTGGATGCTGTGAGAAGGCATGTTTTGATAATAAGGCTGTGGCTTTTCCTCTTCTCTCTAAATGCTGATCTGATTAGTGGGGAGGGAGACAGGGAAGTGGAGAAGAAATTGCTACAATCCTTGGAGGAATTGTAAAGAGCTAGGACTTCTATCTGAGGCCAACTTTTCATATCAATTGGGATTCTTGAACCAGACGTTTTCAGTAGTTGATGACAGAGATTCAGCAACTCAGGAGCAGGATTTGCTGTGTACAACATGAGATAAATTATGCAACAAAATCTCAAAGACTGTGTGAACAATTCAGGAATAAGGGTGTTTTCTGAACTGCATTCATCCATTGTCTTTTGCTAGTTACACAATTAATTACCACAGCCTGGGTAAGTGTTATCACAGAGAGGTTTATTTTGGCTCATAATTCTGGAAGTCCAAGTTCAAGGGACTACATCTGGTGACAGCCTCCTTGCTAGCAGAGTTCCAAGGTAGTGCAGGGCATCACAGTGGAGACAGGAAGCATGCACGTATAGGAGGATTTCTTCCGTTCTCTCTCCCTCTTCATATAAAGCCATGAAGATTCATCCAGGGGAGCTCCACCTTAATGACTTCGATCTAATCACTTCTCAGAGGCTTTATTTCTAAACGCTATAGTCAGATTAAGTTTCCACTCTCTTAACACCTCATAATGGAGATTAAAGTTCAACACACGAAACCTTGGGGGGACACACTTAAACCATATCCAAACCATAAGACTAATCAAAACTGGAACTTCAGAAGCTATAAAAGAAAAAAGAAGAGACATTTCTAAAATTTAAAATAAATAAAAATATTTTGTGGGTATATATTGCAGAAAGTTAGCAGGCAGGTCATTTGAGGGGGAAATTATAGATAATGCAGAGAACAAAGACATTATGTTTATATAAAAATTTCTTATAAATCAGCCAGGAGGTAAATGTGAATGCTTCTGGAATTCATGAATCTATTAGAGGTGGCAGCCTAGCATAAAATAGAGTGTACAGTAGACCATTGCTTTGGAGTAGGCTCCTGCACTAGGCCCCACCAACCAGGCTGAAAATCAAAATGCACTCACTCATGCCCAAGTTCCATGTCACCAAGCTGAAACTAAGCTATTTATTTTATCTTCCAAGAAATCAGAATTAGATAACTGCTAAATTTCCCAAACAGGCCAATTTCAATTAACATAATAATGAAGTTCCTTCTGTCTAATCCTTCTTTACTAAAAAAAAAAAAAATTAACATGAAGTAACCTGATATTAATCAGTTATTTTCTATTGTCTGTCTCCCAGTGCCTAACTTGCAAGAAAGAAACTTTGAAATGACCAGTCTACCTTTTATTCTTTGTTTCCACTATCTTCAACATCTTTTGGTCTATAAAACCAACTTTCTCTGCTCCGCTCATTGGAACACAATCCATTTTAAGGTAAGAAGTGTTGTCTGCTTCTAGAATCAAAAGTAAAACCAATTAAAATCTTTAAATTAAACTGTAATTTTGTCCTTTGACACTAGTAAAATAAAAATTATACTAACCACATTCCTCATGGGAGAAACCATGCCAAGTCTTCATGTAACTATCTCAACTGCATGCAGAGGCAAGTGTTATTCATACCTCTCTTTTAGAGAAGAGAAACGTGTGGGCCTGGGATATAAATCAGTGGTAGAGGTGCTTAGCATACTTAGCAGGCACAAAGCCCTGGGTTTTATCCCAAGTACTACAAGGGAAAAAAAAAAGATGAAGAACCCAAGACTCAGAGTAGTTTGCTTAAGATCATACAATAAATGACACAGATATAAAAAGATAAAAAGAGATCAAAATGAAAGACAACATTAAGAGTTTAAAAATTAAAAATGAGTATAAAAAGATAAAAACTAAAACTTCAAGGTAAAAGTAAAGGGTAAATAGGAATTTAGCAGAGCAAATCTGTCTGCTTACTTCTTAAAAGCCAATACTCAGGAGATGAGGGTTGGTGGAAGGAAGTCAGGTTTGTTCAAGGGCTGGAGCCCGGCAAAGAGGCAGGGAGCTATTGTACCCTCCCAAAAGAATTTCTTATGGAACCAAGGTGCACAAAAGGGCTTTTCTAGGGTAGGAAAGGAAGTGCAGAGGCACTGGGCAGGAAGGCTATGTGCTGGGTGTGATCTTTGTGATTCTGGGCATATGTCTCCCTTTGTTCCTTTGGCCAAGACGTTGTATGTAGTTGACCTTGCCTTCCTTGGCTTAGTTTTCATAATACTTTCGACCAGTGGTGGCGAACCTATAACATGCATGCTGCAGTGGGTACACAGAGCCCTGTCTTTTGGCACTCAAGCCAAGACAACCCAGCAGCTGAGCATCAGATAACACTTATTTTTTCTAAACTAAAACCTCAGTATTCAGGTTTAATTGCAGTGTAGGCACTTTGCAATAAATAAGTGGGTTTGGGGTTACAGTTGGGCACCTGGTCCCTAAAAGGTTCACCATCACTGCTTTAGACAAACATTGCTTTTCTACAAATTAAACCTCACAGCACTTTATAGAGTTTGCATTAGTTGATGCACAGTTCTGAAAAATAAGGAGGCACATTTACATTCTGATGTTATCTGAAGCTATACAGATGTACTCATTCTAAATGGTTGTAAATCTAATGAAAGATTATTTAGCAGTTAACATCTTAATTATTTAGGATCCCCATCTTTTAGAATTTAGAATATGTATCAAGCATTGGAGGGGAAGAAACTCTTCAAAGAACACCTCCGCAGAAAGAATCTACTATAACAGGAAGACATAAAAAGCAAAGAAGCCACAAGTAGTGGTGTCCACCTGTACTCTACTCCTAGCACTCTGAGAAACTCGGAAGGAGGACACAAGTTTGAGCCAAACCCACGCAACTTAGTGAGTTAGCAAGATTCTGTCTCAGAATTTAAAAAGGGGATTCAGAGGCTGGTAATATAGCTCAGTGTGTAGGCCCTGGTTCAGCCCTCAGTACCAAAGACAGAAAATGAGATTCAAAAATTTCAAGAATTCAAAAATAAAAGAATTAAATAGAGGCCATAAATTGAGGTAAAGATAAGAAACTAAGAGCTCAAAAGCATGGCAATAAGAAATATTAAAAGGCTTAGTCAAAGGTTACAGTTTAAAAGATAACACATCCGTAGGCTCAGCCCTGCCCATTCCCTGGGCCAAGGAGAGAGATGCAGCCTTCCTGAGTGGGGACAACTGTATCTGACACCCAGGTCCCAAAGATTTGCCCTGGGTATAGCTTCTAAAAACTAAGTTGAACCCTCTGCTATAACCTCCATACCTAACCCTGGTTTCCTCTACCTTACCAGCTTCTGTTCTGGTCTCTGGAAGTCTCACCTCTCCCACTGCAACCTGGGGCAACCACATCTTACAGGCTGTATCTTGATCCCTTCCTTGCCAATTTCCTAGGAAGCCCTTCTTCAGGGAGCTGAGCTTGACCTTGGCTGGGCTCAGCATCAAACTCTGGGGAACTCCTTGTACTGTAACTCTGTGCGTGGTTTCATCAGTCTCTGCTACCCACCTAGAGTTTTCCTCATGGACCATTGGCCTATATTGGATCCAGACTAAGGATTCTGATAGGAATTGTCTGCTCTTTCTTGAGATCAGGATACAAAACTGGGGGAAAGGAAATGGGAGGATGTTGGATATAATTTCAAATCTTAGATTAGGATAAGGGCTAAAGAATTAAATAATCTCCAATAGAGTCTTGCAATGGATCTGAAATTAGGGCACCAATGGCAATAATGGGGCTTGATGTTGAAAAATAGCTTTCTAAACCAAGTGTTCCTCTGTGGTTCTTGTCAAGTGCTAGAGCCAGTCTCAGCGTGATGTTGCTGAGCAAAGAGGAAAGCAGGCTGGTACACTGGCCCACAGCAGCCAAAACTGCAGGCTGCCCCCAGCAGGGAAGATATGAATTTAGGTTAGACAACCCAAGTTACAGAGCCACAGTCCCCACTGAGGACACAGAAATCTCATTTAGAAGAACAAGTATGCAGCTGGCCAAGAGGTTTTGCAACCTGATGGGGAGGCTGTCAAGTGTGACAAAAGATCATCAGCACCAAGCATGAGTATGTGAGAATGACCTACCTCTCTCACTACTTGCAGCTAACTATGGGACAGTGCATCACCTGGCTCAGGTAAGTCACCATCAGAAACACAGCATAGTGAAAACAACTCACACAAGAACTATGTTAAATGGTAACTTTTCATTTCCTACCAGTACCAGTATATTCATGCTTTCCTGGAAGCAACATTACGACAAAAGCTATAGTCGTAAGATGTAAACAGAGATTTTTTTTTCTTTTTTTCTTTTTTTTTTTTTTTTTTGGTACTGGGGATCAAACTCAGGACCTTGCACTTGTGAGGCAGGCAGTGGCACCACTGAGTTAAATCCCCAGCCCATAAACAGAGATTTTCTTAGTATGGGGTTTAGGGATCATTCTCCCCCAACAACATCATCTTATCAGTAAGAAGCCAAAGTCTAGCAGGTTAATGGATGCCCCCAAGTCACTGAATTATGGAGGGCTTCTGGGATTCCTGTCTTTTGATACTAGGATATTGCTTTTTCCATTATACTGCTGGAGATTTTCAGGCAGTTTTTACCAGACAATGGGCTGCCCCAGTGCAATGCACCCAGTGAAAGTGCATGGCTCACTCACTTAGAGCTGCAGCATAGCTTGAAGCAACCTTTTATCAGAAGACTAGATAGTGAGAGACAAAAGGAGTTTCCTTAGGCTGCTAATAGATTTTCCTTATGTATGTCCTGTGTGCCCTAAATCCTCCCTTTCGTTGTGTCGCAGGACACTGAAGACTGCTAACAGTGCCAAACCATTATGAAGGAATAAATGATTTCTCCAAAAACCTTTGGCTCAGGGCATCTAGTGGCTTTGTGCAGCTAGATTCCTGAAAGCTCACCTTGCTATCACTTCCAGGAGGTGAGAGCCCGTGTGGCCTTCTTCTTCCATCCTTGCAGAACCAGTTAGCCTGCAGGCAACCTCAGGCCACCCAGATGGAGAGCACTGCCAGCTGGATAATGCATAGTTTTACTTCCCTAGGTCTTTGTAGTCTCCTGTGGGCTGAAGCAAGGACTCCAGGCTATCCTCTGATGAAAGTGAGTTGACAGACTTCACCAACATATTAGTGTAAGCTTTTCAGAATCACACAGAGATGTGTTCACATCAAATCAGTCTCGACAGTGAGTAATATGAATTCATAACTTGCTTTGTGAAGGCTGAACCAGAAGACCAGAGGCTATGGGGAAGCCAGCACTTAGAAAAATGAGTCATTCTCAGGAAATACTTGATTTTCTCTATTGTTCAGGTGTCAGGGCCCTAGCTGGTTCAACCAGGAGGGAAGAAATCAGTATATGTAATCCAGGCTGATGGGTCCTTTGGTTATAACTACAGGTAGATATAGTTTTAAATGTTGGCATTTGCCCTAATTTCTGGGCATGAGTCATTTCTTACCCTCAGACTGACACACCTTAAGAGATAATTACTAAGACAAACTTTTAAATATGTGGTCCATCCAGCTCTGTCCAGGAGGAAGGTTAGAAACATTTATGTCCCTTTCAGCCCAACAATTCATCCTCCTCTTCTGTGTGCAGCTGTGAAAGTTGAAGCATTGAGGGCTGCTTCTGGGCAGTGGGGGATTGACTGGTATAAAACAGTGCCTTTAGCAGCTCTGGGGCCAAAGATCAAAAGCCAGCCTCCACAGGTTTATTGCAAGTGAGAGTTTGAGTTTCACTCCAACATAGGAAAGAGCACAGGAATCAAGCAGTTAGGAAGTGTGGCAGACTACAATTATTGGGGGGCAGCTCTGTTGACTATTACCAACAGGGGTGTGCTAAATGTAGCATGTTGCTTTTTGGTGTTGACCAGTAGTGTCCCAAGGATGCCGGGTGCTAATTAAGCACACCTCATGGACCATTGGCCTATATTGGATCCAGACTCTAAGGATTCTGATACGAATTGTCTGCTCTTTCTTGAGGTCAGGATAAAAAATTGGGGGAAAGGAAATGGGAGGATGTTGGATATAATTTCAAATCATAGATTAGGACAAGGGCTAAAAATTAAATAATCTCCAATAGAGTCTTGCAATGGATCTTGGCCTTGCTGTCAAGGTTGGAAAACAACAGAAGCTGGGAAGTTCACTGAACCTGGGGAGCAAGTAGAGCTCAGGGCTATTGATAAGCAGGTCTTTGAGCTGTGGGTGCTGGTACTGATGGTGGCAGATCAGCTGAAGCCCTGTAGGAGCCAACCTTCTGTCTCGAGATACCACTTGTGTGATATATTTCAGCAATACTGGAACAGAGGGAGCTGGGTGTAAGACCAAGGGCCTTACCAAACGCTCCGAGGAGCTGACTATAGTGAAGCACACCCAGGAATCCCAGAGGTGCCTTCAGAATGTAAGACCGAGAGCCTTACCAAAAGCTCCAAGGAGCTGACTACAGTGAAGAACACCCGGGAAGGAACACACCAGACAAGTTGGAAAGCAGACCTTTATGAGTCTGGCCAGACGGCACTCCCGAAGCAAAATAGCTTAGAGAGGCAACTGGCTCAGAATCCGAGGCTGTTTTTATAGGGGGTTGAGGGGGAAGTTTAACATATTAAAGAAAAGGGGACAAAGGTTAGTGGTCGACTGTCACATATTGATGGTCAGCAGACATCTGCAGCTTGTTCTAACAATTGTGGTGCCTGGAATATCAGTTCCGGATAAACAAAGAGTTGAGTAGTTTACTCTGGGACTCTAGGTCTGTTACAGATCCCTATCTAGTGTCCCTAGACTATCTGGGACTCTAGGTCTGTTACAGATCTCTATCTAGCATCCCTAGACTAACAAGCATCTCCATCCATTAACTCACATTTTAATCACAATGGGGCTGGAGAAAAAGGAACAAAGGTTATGCAGTCCCACACTGGGCTGTTGCTGAAAAGTTCATATCACACTGAACTTCATCTTAACCAATTAAAAATAGATTTCCCTTTCCAAAATTAGATAAATCACACTAATTAAATACATGTCAAAGATTCCCAGAAAGAGATATCCTAGAGAAGGGGTAGGTAAACTCCAGTATGTGCAGGCCGCTAGCCTATTTATATAAATAAACTTTAATTGAAACACAGAAACCCTTATTAGTTTACAGATCATCTATGGCTGCTTTCAGGCTACAACAGAAATGCTGAGCAGTTGGAACAGAGATTTTAAAACCCTAAAGCCTAAAACATTTCCTGGATGGCCCTTTGAGGAAGTCACTGGACCTTGCTCTTAAGCAACAGTCCCTGGACCAACTGTTTCTAGGAGATCAAAGATCTCATTGAACTCACACATGGTACAGCTTCAGGGAGGTACCGTGGCAAGAACACCAAACTGGTGGCCCAGAGTCAAATCTGGCTTGGAGATATGTATTCTTTTGGCAGCATAGTTGTGTTTTACAAAACTTAGAAAATTTTCAAATCAGAAAATTCCACATAAAATATCTGATCTGGGGCTGCTCTTGAAAAATTGGGCAATCTGGCTACCCCTGACCCACATTCCTGGGTGAAAACTATGGGGTGAATATGGTCCTACTTTACCACAATCCCCACCATTTCTTATTGTCCTCTCATTACTAATGCAGGGTCAGCTACCATTTATCATGATTCTGGCCCTGCAGGTTCACCCCCAAGAATAGTTATGATATATTGACTGCCAGCTGGCATAGGAATTTGCAGCCCCTCATTAAAATCAAGATACTGTGGGGCCGGGGATTTAGCTCAGTGGTTCTGCCGCCTGCCTCGCAAGCACAAGGTCCTGAGTTCTCCTGCCTTGCAAGCACAAGGTCCAGAGTTCAATCCCTGGTACCAAAAATAAAATAAAATAAATAAATCTCAATGTTTTAAAAAAAAAAAAAAGATACTTTGCTTCGGGCTTGAATTCTCTCAGGTTCCTCTAAATACTGGTTGTGTTGTGCTGACCAGAAGCTCTGTGACTATGGACTATTTCATTATTCTGCTGATGGTTGCATGAATAAATTGGCTAGAAAAAAATAATAAAACTGATACCTACTAATGAAAAGATGGGAGACTATTGGTCTAAAACTAAAGCTAAGATAACAAAATGTATCATAACATATGATCAGAGCATCCCCTCACACACACAATAATCAGTAACTAGTAGACCATCAACTTCAGAAGAACACGTGTTCTGGCCACTTCTGATATTTTCTCCTCAACCACCCAGGTCCATCTGACTTGCTAGAATTTTTTCCCAAGGATTGCTCTGGGTGAGTTTTCCCCAAAGTATGTTCTTGGGTTGCCTGCATAGACTCACCTGGAGTGCTATTAAAGATAAATAGTCGTGGAGACTCCTGAGGCCAGCCACAGAGCAGTTATGGCCTGAGGCTTTCCACCATCAACATACCTGGGGGTTGTTGTTTATGATACAATTGTGGACAATTTTATTTACCTTCTGAATTCTAAGGATGAAGGTTCATTTTACTCTTTTCTCAAAAATTGAAGCCCTTACCTGCCATCACTAGGATCTACTTGCTTAATATACTGGGGGAAAAAAGAATATTTTAAAATCATTTTAAAAATCATAATTGTAACTTCCTTTCATCTGCATGTTTAGACACTTTAGCACAGAAAAAGTTTAATGTCTTATTTAGAACCTGTTAAAAGTTTAAAGTATAAAACTCCTAAATTCTGTGGCTAATTGAAAAGACGTTTAAAGTTTTATAGTCAGTTAACTATCAAAAGGCAAAAGGCACTTGAACAGTGTTAATTTTCTTCAGCACAGAAACCAATTCCTAAGAACCTGGAATCAGAAACAAAAGCTCTGGAAAAGGTGGTAATGGCCCCAGTGAGGCAGAAACTTATAGGGGAAACTGAGCCAGCTCAGCCTTCTGAATTTTCATACACAAGCAACACTATTGCATCTTCTTTAAATGCAAAGTGATGCCGAATGTTAGAAAATACAACTCTCTCCTTAGGTGTTGGCTATTTCTTTGTGGAACTCATGAATAAAGTTACAGTTTTACTTTATTTTTAGGGTACTTCACAGAAAAGTGGGGATTTATCCTAAGACATCATTCAAGGCGTCCAGTTCAGAATCTGTGCTAGCTCAGATCATGGCCTCTGAATAGGCTTCAGATGTTCTGTGGCTTGTCCTTTAATCCCAAGGTCCCAGAGCATGGGAGAATTTGGAGATTCCAAAGGGAGTTATTGATAGGGCTGGGCTGCTGAACTCTAAATGGCTGTCTTATTTTATTACTCACATTCATCCTTTAGATCACTAATTTTCTTCTAACAGCTCTCCATTTTTCATTTGTTAAATTAAAATATTTTCTTTTTAAAGAAGGTATTGAAGCCATAAGGTGTGAATCTCTTTATTGGGGAAGGGGATGTGTTTCTTTCAGCCTTGATTTACTTCCTCAAGGCTGGCTAAATGCACTCTGATTTTTCTGAATTTTAATTTGCACATGTTGGGGGGAATTTGTTTTAAAAAGACAGCTCCTCAATTTCTTTTCTGTATCATTCACGCCTTGTCTTCTGTGGTATGGAAAGTACTATTCCTAAGGTTGTTTCCTCCCTCTTCCTCCTTCTCTCTCTCCTTCTTACAGTCATAATACATGCTTACTGGGGACTAGTGATGTATTGTTTCTTCTGGTAGTCCTCTCCAACTCTGTCCTCCCATTTCCTACTCCTTTTCCATCATAGAACATGGGAGGGTTTTCCACTGCCCTAGATCCACTCCTCTATAAGAGTTCTCATACTTTTTTCTCTAACATATTCTGCCTTTTGCAAGTTGATTCCCAGAACCAGAATTATCCTTCTGTTCATGGCCACAGGATTCAATAGAAACCTCCATTCTCACTACCCCAGAACAGGAAAATCATCTGAGACTTCCTCCCCTATGTGTTCAAATATAAGCGAGTGTACAAAATCCATGTGTCTTAGTTACTTTCCTAGTCACCGGGACACAGTACCCAACAACTACAACTTAAAGGAGGGGAGGTTATTTGGGATCAAAGTTTTAGTCTATGGTCAGCTGGCTCCAAGGTAGAAATGGGATAATTGAGGGACATGGAAAGACACAGAGACAGAGAGGAGGGAGAGGAGTAGGGAACAACACTACATCCCTCCAGGCCACACCCCTAGTAACTCACCTTGGACCAGACCCCACCTCCTATAAGCAAGTCAGGATAGCATCCCCATGAACCATCACCTTCCAAAGGCCCCACTTCTGAACACATGAATGAGCCTTCTGGGGAGATTTTCTAGATCTAAATCATAACACAGCGTAACTCATTACAAGACTGGACCCAATGCAACATGAAGCTCTACTTCCACTACAGCACTTCACATGCCGTAAAATGTCTCTGGGCTTCTCATCTATGAACTCACAGATGAGATTAATCCAAGTAAAGAGATCTTAACCAATGATGGAATAATAATAATAATAATTTCAAAACAACAAACCACTGTTTTGGACTCATAAATAACAACTTTAAGAAAGTTTGTTGGGTTAAAATTAAGAAAATCATTTAAAGGATGAAATTTCCCTTCTAGTTCTCACCTTGTTATCCAATGGTGTGTCCTTGGGCAAGTCAGACTGTTTCTGACTCAAAGCTTCTTGTATCCAGAGTGGAGACCCATGAGGACATCTGAGTAGTCTTGGTGACTCTTCAACCTTCAATATGGAATAAGCCCTACCCTTCAAATCACAGTGAATCTTTTTCTCCAGTTGGTTTTTACCGCTGTGGTTTATGGCACCTATCATATCAGATTAGAGCCTGCCAGCTTCCCCAACCAAACCACAATCAAATCCGATTACTGTGTGATAAGTAAGAGAAAATCCAAACCAAGCAGGCTTAGAGAATAAAGGTAACTTTTTGGCTCACTTAGTTGAAAGGCTCAGTCACAGTTTGGCCTCAAGTCTGACTGTATCTAGGACTCATGCAATATTACCTGGCCTCAATTTCTCTCATAACCTCTTCTCTTATTACCTTGATGTTAGCCTGGCTGTCAGGTGCTTGCTGCAATTAGATCCATCTTCACTCATATCCAAAAGGAATGAGAGCATTTCTTCTAGTGGTTCCAATAGAAGGAAGACAATTTTCCTTCCCAGAAGCCCTAGAAAATCTCCTTCTGCAGTATTGGCTGTTGGAGTCACATAGCTATCCCTGAACCAATGGCTGAAACTGATAAGATGAGATATGCTAATCAGTGAAAGGTACTTTGGCTACCCTGCCTCATGAGTGCTGGGGATGGAGACAGAAGAATAGGAAAGAGTGAATCCCCAGCAAGGTGGCAGGGAGGAGGTAGATGCTGGGGAGGCAGTCAATACATGCATGCCTCCTGAAACTCCAGGTAAAGCCTTGAAGACAGCATCTACCACTGCTTCCTTTGTACAAAGTTCTTCCTTCTCCCTTATGGAGAAAACCTGGTTCTGCGATTAGTTTTTGTTCTTCCAGGACCCAGCACATGCCATGTGTTCAGCAGAAGTTTCTTGGGATCGATTTTTTTTCAGATACCTCTTCAGGGTTAACTTTCAAATGATGTTCTTTGGCTGTTCCCAGGGGATTTTGGAGCCCATTTCTGGTTTTATTTTTTATTTTATTTTGTTGAGACGGGGTCTTGCCTGGCCTTGAACTCATTAAGTAGCCCGGGCTGGCCTTGAATTCACAATGATCCTCCTGCCTGACCTTCCTGAGTGCTAGGATTACAGGCATGTACCACACATCCAGCTTGGATTCCACTTCAGAATGAGTAGGTGGAAGTCAGTGGCCTTCAGACAGAGTAAGTGCGGTGAGCAGCAACTCTCTCTGCTTCTGCTGCTGTCATTTCCTCCTCCTGGCCATGGTCAGAGTGTGGGGATTCCATCCCTTCCCGCCCCAGCAAGACTGGTGTGGTCTGGTATCAGGGAACCTAATGAAGAAAATGACTCAAGTCTGGTTCTGGATATGATGTTTACAGAGGGACACAGGTGAGTATGAAAATAAAGAAATAAAGAAGCCCAACTTCCTTCTCCTGGTGATAAAATTGCCTGGGCTGAGCTGTTAACTGAAAGAGACAGGTGAAAGGCAGGAGTGGAAATTAGCCTTCCCCACCATTCTTGGGCAGCGGTCTGGCATTTAGCTAGAGGCAGCTACTGTAAAAAGATGTGTGGCAGTGACTGTGAGAAAGACATGAAATGGCAGTTCCCTCCCTGGCAGGGCGGTGTCAGGTCCTCAAGGATGGTGTCCCCCACCACTCAGCCTGCTGAAAACATATTTTAAAGGTGATTTTGTCGATGTATCAAACTACTGTACTCAAACATAGTGGAATGTGAGTTAATAAGATGCTAAGTGAAAATATTGAATAATATGGATGCTGCTTGTGGAATAATGTATATTACAAAAAACAGAACTCAAAACAGCAGGAACATTCGGATGATAGCTCCAGAAAACGTGTTCAGTTTTGAATATTGAGAGAGTGTTTTGAGTAAAGTCTGTTAGGTCCAATTCTTTTATAAAGTTCCTTGGTTCATAATGAATTGTGGAGGATTTTGGAAGCATAGCCCTCCCTGGGAGAATGAGTGTTGGATTTTCAGAACTGAACCATGCTCGGCCCAGGCCAGTTAGATATGGGATGTGGTCTTAGCCCTGAAGAACAGCGTGTGAGTGTGAGGAGAGGAAGGAAAGAAGAGAGTCAGGGAAGGAAGAAAGGCTGGAAATTCCCCACAGAAGGATGTCTAAGCTCAAAATTTTCACTTTGCTGTGTGCTAACCTGGACACTTCTGAACCTGTGGTAGCAACTCAGGGTGACTTCAGACAAGTTGAAGTTCCAGTCTCAGACAATAACTGCACATTATTGGGACCTACTGTTAATCCTTCCATCCACACCGAGGTCGGGGCCCGCTTGTGCTGGCAGCTTTAGCAGGGACTACAAAGTGAATAGCATGTGTCCCTGTAGCTAGTACCCTTTCCATCCATTACAGAGACAATGATAACATATGTTAAAGCAGCTGGAAAAATATATAGTGAGGTGTAAGACTGGACAGTACCAAGAGGGAAAAATATCTACTATGGTAGAAAAGAGAGAGGAATGAATGCTGAAGCACTTAAGGAAGGCTCCTGGGAGAAGGTGGCAATTAGGCTCAGTCTTGAAGTATACTTATGATTTAGATCATTACTTTTTTTTTTTTTTTTGAGACGAGGTCTTGCTATATAGTTCAGGCTGGCCTTAACTCACTATACAGCCCAGGCTGCCTCAGACTCATGGTGATCCTATTGCCTCTGCCTCCTGAGTGCTCCAATTATAAGCCACCATGCCTGGCTTGTGTTGTTACATTTTTTTCAAAAAGGCATAAAGAGAGAATAAGCTAAGGGATCCAGGGCAGGTGGTCCTGAGGCTGGGTTGGGGGTGGGTGGAGCAGAGGCAACAAAAAGCTGTCCCAGAGGGGAGAGGTAGATCCTGGAGGCCTCAGTAGCTCAGGTTTGATTGATTAAGGGAGAGGGAGCTGTTGGAGGCGTTTGAGAACTTGAGAGCCAGAGAAATGATACTGTTTGGGGAAGACTGATTAGGTAGTCATTGGTTTCAGGGACAGAGTGCAGACTGACATCAGGGGAAGCAGCCAGGAGAAATTTACAGAACTTCTGGCAAGAGTCAGGGAGTGGACTGGGCCACTGGAGCTCTGCAGAGAATGCAGAAGAGAAGAATAGAGAAGTAGACAGGGGAAATCACAAAGAAAAATTAACCAACCGCCTCTCACTACCCTGAGGCATAAGATGGAGCTGAGGACGTGGATAGATAAATCTCTCTACCTCTCTGTCTCTGCTTCCTTCTATGCCAAACGTGAACAACACATGTCTTATTTCCTATCAGAGGCCTGAGGGAAACATTTGGAAAACATTTTGGGAAATGCAAGATTGAGGCAAATATTTTCTGGTGTTCTGGACAGCAATTCCTGTGCTCTACTCTAATACAGGGGTGCTCTCACAATGAGGTATGCCTTTCTGCCTTTTTCTCAAATGATCTCAGTCCTTCTTTTAGGCCTCTCTTGGGGCCTTGAAATGGTTTCCTTTCTCCCTGAGTGTTACCTTGCTTCTGCTGCTAAACCCTGTGGGTTTCCTCTCCCCTGGTACTTTCATGCTTCTTCCATAGATCTGTAAACAGGATAATCATTGTTAGGACTAAAAGTAAAGTAAGAGTAAATAAACTCTGAGTGAGACCCAGAAAGGGCTCTCCTATGGGCCATGGTATGAACTTGGCCTCTTAATTATTTTTTGGCAACACTTTGGTGACTAATTTTACTTAATAAAAGTAAAAATGCACCGAACATTTGGGGTTCACTTCTGGGCTCTCTGATAAGTTCCAAGTAGCAGAGGCTGTTGGGTTAGCTGTGGCTGAAGAGCTGAAGAGCTGAAGAGCTGTGGCTGAAGATGTTACAGACATTTAAACTAGTGGAATTGCCATCATGCTCAGTGGAGAGGAGCCACGTGGAGTCAGACTCAGGGCATTGGAATTCAATTACATAAACATTTTGTTTATAATTTGTTTTTTGTCAAAGACTCATGAGTGAGTGAGCTGTAATATGTTTGACAAAGGTGAGGAAGCGGATTGCAGGAGCTGGTTTGCAGTGAATATAGATGATTCCATTTTGGATGCATCATATTTGAGATGACGACAAGACACAGCAGTGGGTTTTCTCACAGACAGTCATAGATTCAGGAGCAGAACCTGGGCAAGAGACAGGGACTGGAGATGGGAGATAAAGGTTCAGAGCCAGCTGCAGATTGAAGTTAGGCGCAAACCAGACTGGATGATGTACTGGGGTGATGCTGTAGACAAATACCAAGAACTGAGTCTGGGCCAATCCTGAGGTAGCAATGGGAGGTGGAAAGTAAAATCCTGCCTGTGACTTCCAAAAGCTTGGTGTCAGGTAAAAGGGCCGAAGACCAAGAGCAGACCAGGCCACAACAAGCCTTTATTAGGGGAATAGATCTGCCGGGCTGTCTCTGAACAAAGGAGAGACAAAAGCAATATGGCTGGGGCAGGGAGAGTCTTTTATAGAGACTGGGGTGGGGCTTGTAGGGGCTGAGGCGGGGTTGAGTGAGGTAGTGACTAGGGAATGGAGGAGCCGGTGATGTCACTAGGTGGTAGGAGGTGAGCGAGTATTAGGTTACTGTCTAGGTGGGAACAGGGGCATGCTGGGAAGAAGGGTTTGTTCTTTGGTGGGAGCAACCATCTTGGCATGATGTCACACAGGGGAGGGGGCAAGGCACGATAGGAAGAGGGCAGCTACTATACATAATAGCTGCTGAGGTGGTGGGAGACCTATCACTTGGCATCTTGTGGGAGACAAATATGCCTGTCACAAACTACTGAGAAGAGTGTAGGGCTACAAGAATGACTAGCAGCTGCGCGTGGTAGTGCATGCCTGTGATCCCAGCACTTGGGAGGCTGAGGCAGGAGGATCGCCACAAGCTCTAAGCCAGCCTGGGCTACATAGTGAATCCAAGGCCAGTCTGAACTACAGAGCAAGACCCTGACTCAAAAAAAAAAAAAAAAAAAAAAAAATGGCAAACAGAAAGAAAAAAAGACTGCGTAGCACTGTGGGTCCCACAGCCCGTAAGTGTAACAGGAGGTCTGAAGAGAAATGTCCTGAGTTGCTGCTTCGGGTGCAGGTAGCTTCTTGGGAAGGGAGAGATGCTGGACTTAAAAAAGGTGACCCTGCGGACCTTGAGCCGACTTTAGTACACTTGGGGAGCCCGTTAGCCCAAAGATATGTGTGTGGAAGAGTGTGGTGGGGCATTCATTGGCCCTGAGGAGGGATAGCCTTCTTATCCCATGCCCACCAAAGCCATCTCTCACAGCACTGCCTCCCCCAGCCTACTGAAGCTCCTCCCTCCTCCAGCCCCTCAAGCACAAATCCTGCCCTGAGAAGCTGGCTTGGGCTGCCCCTCCTTGCCTGCATCATTTCTTCTCCCACTCCTGCTGTCCAGCTTTCTGGGGACAGAACCACCCCAGGTGACCAGTTTTTCCTCACAACTCCAGTAACTTAGCTTTCTTACCATGTATTTGAAACTTAAGATCTACTTCTTCCTATTGTTATTGATCATTCTTATGCTGGGCCTGTTCCCCGGTTAAAACTGTAAATCACCTTCCATGAAAGCTTCTTTTGTGGATCAGGGGCAATGTGAGCAAGCACTGGGCCAGGCGGGTGCTTGGTTAGAGCTGGCTGTAATTACCCATGGTATTAGGAAGTCACTTGGGATCGGGGGCCATGTCTGATGCCTTCTGTGCCCTGGGCCCTGGCAGATCTCGGTGGAGCTGAGTCCCTCCAACACATGGAAGGGACATAGGTGCTCCCCACACATGGAAGGCTGCTGCTGCTTCTCTTTGCCTGGGGTGGCAATTTTGTTTGACAGCATGGACAGTAAGGGTTCATTTCTGGGAGGTGTTAAGAAGATATTTACCCATTTAATTCTTTTCAGAAATGGCTGGAGAAAAGCCAACTCCCTTTTCTTTTTGAAAGTTGGCTTGCTTTTGTTAAATATAACTCCTCACCATCTTTCAAAGGGGCTCGCCCTCAGCCTACTGCAGACAATGGGGAATTACTGGCTCAGGAACACACAGGGAGTTCTAATTCCCTGGCTGTCCTCAGACGCTTGGTTCATTAGTGGATCAGTAATGCTGTTAGTCCCCTTCGTTCTAGTTGGGGCATTTGTCTCACATTTCAGAGCACCTGCAGGATGACAGTGGGTGGGGGAGGGACAAGAGGCTGAGAGAAAAATGCCCAAGTTTTCTAAGCAATACATATGGGTCCCAGCCTGAAAGATTTTTATGATATTATTTTTTTTGAAACAGCATTTTTAGAATCTGAAGTGATTTTAAGTCACATCAGCCCTGTTGTCTTTGATGTTGGCAGAGAGATAGGTGCTGGAAAAGCTTGTGTGCCCCCAGAGAGTGTTTAGATTTCCTCTTAATGGCCTGTGCCACCATGTGCTGTGGCAGCATTTCCTGGGAGATGACAGACATGCAGCCATTAGAAAGTCTGGGCCAAGTCTCTTTTGCACACTGACCTTCATTCATACTTTGGCTTCTTTTCTCCCTTTAAAGTAGGGATCTAGTTGAGTGTGGTGGTGCACAGCTGTAATCTCAGCACTCAGGACGCTGAGGCAGGAGGATCGCTGTGAGTTTGAGGTTAGTCCGGGCTACATAGTGAGTTCAGGGGCAGCTTGAACAACATAGCAAGACCCTGTCTCAAAACAAACAAATAAAGTAGGGATCTTCAGAATCAGTACAACTCCTACTCAGTTGATACTTAGGAATATTTCACATTCATACAGTGAATGCCTGGGGAGTGGTAAAGGGGAAGATATGCCACCTGGGTTCTTGTCTGCCTCCTCCAAGTGGTCTGGGAACATTTCCATGTCACATTGATGAAGCCCCAAGTGCAACTCTGCGGTCAGTGGTTTGTCCTCAGGACCTGCCACGTCACCCTCCTGCCGGCAGTGCCTTCCTTCACACCAGACAGCCCCAACCTCAGCATGCTGCTGTACTCAGCCCCCTTTAATGGGAACAGCCAGCTTGCTTTTGTACCTCCAAGGCCCCTCCTGTCCCCAGGGCCACTCCTTCCCTAGACAAGTGGAGTTGGGATGCATGCCTGACTCCAAGGCATGCAGTCCCTGCTGCCAGTGGGGGAGGTGGGTGGGAAGGAGAACCTTGCCCAGGAAAGGCAATGTGATTAAAGTTGGAGGCTCTCTGCTATGGATATGGTTTGCCCCTAGGGGTGCCCCCACTGTGGCCATGTTGAGATCACAGTAGGAGGTGGTCAGATTATGGGGGCCCTGCCCTCATGGATGGATTAATGCTGTCTTATGAGATTTCTAGATCAGTGCCATGACAGTGGGCAGCTATAATGGAGGACATCCCACATCTTGGCCCCTTCTGCACACCACCATTTCCCTTTCCATTCCTCCACCATGTGTGACTGAGCCAAGAGGGCCCTTCCCAGGCCTCTGACCAGAGATGATCCAGTGAGCAACAGGCAGTGGGGACAGTCATTGCTATGTGGGTCCCCTTGGTTTGAACTTGCGCTGAGTCTACTGTGGATTCAGCCAAAGCCTCAGCAATGGAATTGAGTCTCTGCCTTCACCTGGAAGTGAAGAATTAGACCAAGCCTGGAAATCTTGGTTGTTCATTGGGTGTAGAGCCCTGGCAAAGTCAAGCACATGGTGAATGACAGCTGTCACACATCTGGCCGCCTCCAGAATACACTCTGCGACTTAGCTCAGCAGAGCAGCAGCAGCTTCTTGAGGCTGGTCTTTGCACATTGAGGTAGCATTGAAACTCTGAAGGCCTTCTGCCTCTCCTTCCACCTACCTTCAGGCTTGAGAATTCATGCATGCTGGGGGTCAGAGGTAGGGGCTGAGGTGACAGTGTTGCCTAGTGGTTAGGCATACAGACCCTGGAACCACCTGCTTACTGGGTCATCTTCAGCTTCCGGTAAGTGACTTTAACACTGTGCTTCAGCTTCCTCCTGGGCCTAACTCACAGAACTGAGGGCTGGGTCTCCCACATAAAGTCCTCAGAACAATGCCTAAGGAAAACTATAAAAAACACGGGAGACAAATGAGGAGGGGGTTTTAAGTAAGACTGGAACATACCAGGATTCAAAATTTTTTTTTTGATACCCTGATTTCCAACTCACTGGGCGCAAGTCCAACACCTCTTACACAGACTGGCTGTGCTCTCACTGTTATTAGCACCCAGCGACCACTGCCTGAGACACCTGATTACCTGTGATCTGGAAAGTGATTTCTCATTGACTCAGGGGCTCCCTGGACTGAGTTTCTGGGTGTCTTCTTCTAGGACAAGTGGCCTTCACAAAACCTCTTACAGTGGCAGCCATGGCTGTCCACCACGCAAACACCCATCACACATTAGGCCCTCACTAAATGTCCTTCAAGATAAGGCATGATGAAGTGGAGCCTGTTTGTTCTAGGAGGCTTCCTAGTACTCAAGGCCTTCTCTGGAGGGTGGATTCCTGCTGTGTCCCTCTGGGGCCCATGCCTTCTTGACCCAGAGCTTCTCTGGTACTTCCCAAGAGTACACGCATGTGTGGAACCTAGAGCTTCATAAATGCAGTGTGTCAATCGGATCAGATTCCAAACATCATGTCCAGGGCACTGACCTGGCCTGCAGTTTAGGACAAGAAGTGAGGAACCCAGGCTCATTAAAGCAGCAGAGGAGGCTGCTGGAGCCTGTGTCTAGGCAGCAAGCCAAGCTGTGTACTCAGTAGAACCTCGTCATATCCACCAGCTGAGTCTAAGCCCAGATACAATTTCAGCCCAGTCAGCAGTGGCTTCCTTGTGTCTGCACAGATAACCCTGCTGCCTGGTGTGTGGAGCTGGGATGGCTTACGCAAGTGAAAAGGTGCTCTGGGGTTCATGGTGTATTTTATTACAGTGGTTGATCTGGGTACCTTGCAAAGGTGCTGATTTTCTAGGACTAGGAGTCACATGGGGGCTCTTCCTGAAATGCAGAGTTGGTATAGATACAAAATGAAAAGCTGCTTATGTTCTGAAAATTGGTGTCCTGCGGAAATGTTTGCTACTTTGCTTATTTACAGTGACTACAGTCAGTAAAGACATAATAAAGAGTCAATCAACTTCAATACTAATATCTTATGTTTCACAGAATGTCAGAGCTGTTCTGTTTAGTCCATTTCTTTGCTGATGAGGAAACTCAGAATCTGAGGGAATGAAGTGACCAGTCCAGGTGTTTGGTTTGGATCTTAAATGTCCCTCACAGGCCGGAATGCCAAATACATTAGTTGCCAGTCTGGGACACTATGGGAGGCTGTGGAGGTGCTTTAAGAGGTGGGGCCGGGTGACAGGAAGTTAGGTCACCCAGGACACACCCTGGACGGGCATATTGGCCCCTTCTTCTCTTTTTGCTTCCTGGCTACCATGAGGTGAGCAACTTTTTCCACCTCACACTGTAGCCATAATGTTTTTCCTCACCACAAGCACAAATGCAACATGGCCAAGTGACCAGGAGCTGAAATTTCTGAAACTTTGGGCCAACATAAGCCTTTCCTCCCTCTAAATTGCTTCTCTCAGGTGTTTTGTCACAGCACTGGAAAGCTGACTGACACACAGAATCACATAATTCCTAGCAAAACATTGAGTAGAAACTAGGTCAGTGGTGGTGGACCTACAGCACAAGTGCCATAGTGGGCTGTTTGTATCATTGAAAGCTCTAAAAGGCTTACCATCACTGGACTAGGTTTTCTGACTTCAATTTAATGCTGGCATTAAAATTCACACTTTTTTTTTTGTCACAAGCATTTCCAATGATACAAGATTCCAAGATTCTTATTTAGGTTTGCTACTTTGAAATGACAGCCAATTAGGACATTTTTCCCAAACTTTTTTCTCAATAATAAAAAAAAAGGAAAAGGGGAAAGAAAAAAATGAGAAAAGAAGGAAAATTGGAAACAAAGCTTTTGTAAATAAGGAGGGGAAGAGGATTGAAGGGAGGCTAGGGAAATGGGAAAAAATAAGAATCAAGATATATTATGTACAAGTACAAATTCCAATGATGGATGTGATCAATATGTATACCTAAAATGTACCAATAAATTTAATTCATTAAAAAATAAAATAAAAACAACTATAGAATCTCTCATTACTACCCATCCAATTTTCTAAGCCATTAACTTCTGAGTGATCCTTGATTCCTCTCCTTGCCCTTTCACCCACTGCAACATCTAATCTGTTAGGAGATTCTGTTATTTTTTTAAAGTGCACTTAAAATCCATCTACTTTTGTAGCTATACCTCAGTAGAACCAATGTTCTAACCTATTTCCTGCCTCATCTGCTGCATAAACCTTCTATCCATTATTCATACTGAGCCAGAATGAACTGTTTTTACACCTAAATTTTAAAATCTTTAAATCATTATAGATTACAGGAAGTGGCAAAAGAAAGAGAAAAAGAGAACATAAAAAGATGAAAAAGAAAAAGGAACAACAATGGACAGGAAGATTCCATGCACCCCTCACCTAGCTTTTCCTCAGTGGTGTTTCAAAGCTAGGAAATTGTGATGGTGCAATCCAGAGAGTTTATCCAATTTCTATGTGTTTATGTCTGTGTGTAGGTACAGTCGTATCCCCTAGGTAGATCACTGAAATGGTTTGATTGTGTCCTCCAAAGTTTCCTGCTAGAAGCTTGTGTGGCAAGGTGGGAGGTGCTAGAACCTGGAGCAGGTGGAACAGACTGGGAGGTCACCGGGAGGCGTGCTCTCTGAAGGAATTAGAGTGGTCTTATGGGAGGCTGGTTAGTTCTCAAGAGAGACTTCTTATAAAAGAGCAAGACTGGGCCCTCTGTCCTATCAGGCTTCCTGTCTCGCTACGCACCTTTCGCATGCACTCTTGTCATGATGCCATCTACCATTTACCATGGCGGATGGGGTTAGGGGCCCTCACTAGAGCCAGTCTCATATGCTTGGACTTTCAGCCTCAAAGATGTAAGCAAAATAAACCTCTTTTCTTTGTAAAGCACTCAGCCTTGGGTATTTGTTAGAGTACAATTGTGTATCTGCCACCACAACCAAGAGAATTATTTTTGTTTTCTTTCTTGTGTATGTGAGCTGCTGGGACCCAAACCCAGAACTTCAGACATGCTAAGCAGGTATCCCATCACTGAGCTGCACCCCCAGATCCCAGGACAATGATCTATCTTTCAAAACTGTAAACTAATTAATGGCTCCTCATGTGTCTTAGAATTCCTTCAAGCTGTGTCCTAACTGACATCAGCTTCTCCCCCTTTTTAGACCTGAGAGCTCTCCTCTGTCCCCTGGCTGGGCATTCACATGCCCTCCCAGCTTTGACCCTGCTGTTCCTCTCTCTGGTCTGCTTGGTTCTTGGGGCTTCTCTGAGCTGGCTCCGGTTAAGTCTCAGGTCCAGCACCCTGCCTGCTTTGCTCACGGTCATCTCAGAACTGACAGCAGACAACACCCAGCGAACTTGTGGAAGGAGGAAGGCCAAGGCCACCCCCCCACCCCCCCCCGGCCCACTGGATGCTGAGTCAGCAAAGGCAGCTCTGGGGTGAATTTACTTCATGGGAAAAGAACTGCATGGTGAAATACATAGAGAAAACCTCATGTGTGGAAAAGAAGAGTTCCCTTGTGCTAAATACAAATAGCACTTTAAGACCTCAGAGCCATAACATTTGTAATTTCTTTTTACAAGTCTGTATCCAGTACTTTTGAGATGCTAAGAGGGAAGGAAAATTGTATTTGTAATTCTTTTCAAACTGCTTTTTTGGTAAATGTTTAAGACAATTCTGTTTCTTATTTCTGTGTCCTATTTTGCATCCTTGAGAAGGATTTTCAACCCATCCTAAGTACACTAAATGTCCCAAATAATGTGCTATTGCACTGATGACAAAAGTGTTTGCTTACATGACAGATGGTGTTGCCAGTGTTTGCCTCAGTTTCCTCAGCCACTTCTATGCAGGAGGACTTGATGATTGGTGACATTTTTAGGTTTAGTTCTGAGTATGTGGCTGGAGAGAGCCCTTTAGTTAAGCAAACACATTGAAGAGTTCCTGCCAACTGTCCATAGCGTTAGCCTTCATCAGATCCTTATAAATATTTTCCTCTCCATCACAAGCCCCTGGGATGCATTTATATCACTTTAAAATATGGAGGTTAATAAAACAATTTTAAGCAATTTTCAGCCATTCTCAGTTATATTGACAAATGCAATAAAGTAGTAAGCAGGTTTAGGTTAAAATAGCTGAATTACCTTAAATGTTGTTTGTATATCACACTACATGGAACACTTTTTGGATACTAGTTGAAAGACAGGCTCTTTGTGAAACTCAATTATAGGAGCTGTGTCTACAATTAGCAGTGAAACATTTGGCAGTTTGTTAATTCAAGTTTCTTTTAATAACCTATAAGGATCTAAGTTGAAGCATTTTTTAAATTAATGGGGGGAAATTTTGAGATGAAATATCAATGACCTTAAGATTTTGGTCTTGGCGATATCAGAAAATGGAAAGACATCCCTTACTCCTGGGTAGGAAGAATCAACATAGTGAAAATGGCCATACTTCCAAAACTGCTATATAGATGCAATGCAATCCCAATTGAAATCCCAGCAACATACTTCACGGACCTTGAGAAAACAATCAAAACTTCATTTGGAACAAGAGACCCAGAATAGCAAAAGCAATTCTAGGCAACAGAGACATGGCAGGGGGTATCACAACCCCCAATTTGAAACTATACTACAAAGCTACTGTGATAAAAATAGCATGGTACTGGCAAAGAAACAGACCTGAGGAGGACCAGTGCAACTGATTAGAAGATGCAGAAACAACTCCAGACACACTCAGCCACCTCATCTTGGGCAAAGGAGCCAAACACCCTCACTGGAAGAAAGATAGCTTCTTTAATAAATGGTGCTGGAAAAATTGGGTTTCAACTTGCCAAAGATTAAACCTAGACCTATGTCTCTCACCATGCACTCAACTAAAATCAAAATGGATGAAAGATCTAAATATTAAAACAGAAACGCTGAACCGTCTGGAACAGAGGTTAGGTAGAACTCTTGAAGACATTCGTGTAGGAAAAGACTTTATGAACAAAACCTCAGTTGCCTGTGTACTAGCACAAACAGTCAACAAGTGGGATCTCTTCTTATTAAAAAGCTTCTGCACAGCAAGAGAAACCACCAACAATGTGAAGAAACATCCCTCAATTGGGAAAAAATCTTCACCTGCTGTTCCTCAGACAAAGGTCTACTATCTCGAATCTATAAAGAACTTTAAAAAATCAGACCTCCCAAATTTAAAGGCTCAATACAAAAATGAGCGTCTGAAATGAACAGACATTTCTCAGACAAAGAAGTAGAAATA
>NW_004624785.1:7827901-7861450 GCF_000247695.1 Heterocephalus glaber | reverse complement strand
ACTTTTCTAGGTCCTTTGTACTCCTACATAACTTTTAAATTTCAATATCCAGTTCTTCATTTATAGCAAGTATACATAGACCTAAATTTTTATATACACCTTATGTTTTCTAATCCTGCTTAATTCAAATCCAATTTCTAGGGGCTCCTAAAGATTTCTTAGTATTTTCTCTATAGATGATCATTTCATCTATATAAAGATTTTACTTATACTTTGCCAATCCTATGCTAATTGTTTCTTTTTCTTGACAGACTATTTTGGTTTGGGCCTATGTTTTAAAGTTTAATGGACAGATGAAGAGTAGGCATATCTGCCCTTGTTCCCCACCTTAGAGAGAAAGCATTGATTTTTTTTCCATTCATATAAGGCATTTTTGCTGAAGTATGGAGTACATGTCTTATCTGTTGAGAAGGTTCTGTTCTACTTCTAGTCTCCTGATAGCTTCTACCATGAACAGCTATAGATTTTAGTCCAATACTTTTTCTGCAACTACTGATAGAATCATATGGCTTTTTCCTTTCCTCTGTTAAAATGATGACTTTGCTAAACCAACACTGCCATCCCTATAATAAAACCACTTACTACATACTGCCAGATCGGACTTCTAATTGTTTTGTTAAACAAATTTTTATCTATATTCATACATTTTTCTCCTATTATCTTTATCCAGTTTTAGTATTAGCACAATGTTGATTTCCTAAAATGCGGGGAAAAGTGTTCCTTCTTTTTTCTGCTTTAAATGTTTGATATAATTCATCAGTTAAAATGTATATGAGCCTGTTGTTGTCATATAGATAGGTTTTCAAGCTAGGGATATACTTTCTTTAATAGGTGCTATTCAAATTTTATATTTTCTCCAGAGTCAGTTTCATTAATTTGTCTTCCAAGGCACTTCTTAGAAGTCGTCAAATTTATTTCAAAAAGGATTTTTGTAATATGCTCTCTATATCCTTTTAAATTCTGTAAAATCTGTGGTAATGTCCGCTAAATTTTGATATTGTAATTTAAAAATGTATAATTGATATTGTGTAATAGGAAGAAAAGGTCTAAAGGAGTAGGGGAAGTGGGAGGGGTAGGGGAAAGGAAAGCAGGGAAAAGAAAAAATATGAGAAAAGGAAAAAAATGGAAACAAAGTCTTTGCAAATAGGGAAGGGTGGAGGGGGTGAAGGGAGGGCAGGGGAAGGGGAAAAAAATAAGAACCAAGAGAGATTAAGTAAAGGCGCAAATTTCCAATGATGAGTGTCATTACATTGTATACCCAAAATGTCTCAATAAAATTAATTTTAAAAAAAGATTTTGGCCTTGATG
This sequence comes from Heterocephalus glaber, assembly GCF_000247695.1. The sequence continues at coordinate 7,860,142 of NW_004624785.1, read as the reverse complement.
TTTGTATGAAATTCTGAGATATTGATTTACATCTTTCATTCTATTGGGATTAGCCTTTATCTACTATGTGAAACTTGTCAAATAAATCTTCCTTTTAAATATTGGTGGGGGGCATATGTAGCTATTGCAGAAATTCACTTTCTTTTTTTTCTCTTTTTGTACCTAGGATTGAACTCAGGACCTTGTGCTTGCAAGGCAGGTACAGGGCTACTGAGCTACATCCCCAGCAAGAAACTCACTTTCTATGAAGCCTACTTGTACTCCTAGAGTTCACCCCCGTCTCCCAGACTGCGATGGGGCCAGTGCAGCAGGGACAGGGAATGCTGCCCCTCTACTCTCAGAAGTGAAAGAATCAGCTGAAGTGACAGAGGCTGTTCAGTGAGGGTTGTTGGTTCTGTCACCTATGAGGGGATGTGGCTCTGTATAGGAACTATTCTGGACTCCTCTGGAGAAGACTGAGAGAAGAAATTCACCTTTGCATTTCTACACCTTTCATCCCCACCTTCTCCCTGTGAGAAGCCCTGGGTTCTGTTAAATGGCACCACATGTCCTGAGGCAACCTAGACTTTCTTGTGCTAATACATTATCCCATTAAACACCCTTTAATTGACACTGCTAGGGAGCAGATGAGGGAGGCAGAAATTAGAGATGTGAAGATAAAGGATAGGGAAGTTTGGGCCTTCTGGAAACTTCCAGGCTGGGGAAGGCGAGGTTTCAGATAAATGGACAGGTTATCACAGTGAAACCCAAAGTTTGGGTTATATGGATCATGCAACCAGAGCTCACAGGTTTGGGTTCCAATACAGCTAATGGAGAAGGGAAAAGGAAAGAATTGTGAATTCTCAGCTTTCTTTGAACAAAACTCAAAGGTGGCAATTAAGACCTTCTGTGGGCAAGGTCTGGGACAAACTGTGCCCAGGAGGCTGACTTCCCCCTCTTTTCTCCCCAAAGTAAGGAAACAAAGTATAACTGGGGTACGGGGTGGTTCCTCTCTCAAGCCTCTTCCACCACCTGTGTGGGGTTCTCTCTCACACCTGCCACCCCCTTAATTAAAGTCCAGATGTGGCCACAAGACCAGCAGCTCAGGCAAGCTCCAAGCGTGGCCCTGCCTGAGGTCAGAGTTCACCACATGCTTGGGGAAACTCTGCAAGGTCTGCTTATGACGGGTATATTAAATACACCTCACACTTGGCAGGTATTTTCTTTATGCAAAAAATGTTTTCTTAATTGGCATTTAAAAATTGGTAAAATGAAACCTATTTGTTCTCCCTTTCTGAAAGGAAATGATTGGGAAAGGGTGTAAGTGCCCTCCAGGCATTGAGATTGCTCTGTCCTGGTGAATATGTGTGCCTGTGTGTGTGTGTGTGTGTGTGTGTGTGTGGGTGTGTGTGTGTGTGTGTGATTCTACCCGAGATAAAAAGCTCATTACAGGAAGTAAATTGCTCTTTTTCTCCATTTCCAGTCATGGCAAGTCGCAGATACCCCCAGGGCACAAATGTACCTGCATCTCCTGTCAGGCACATCTGGGGGATTAGAGGACACCTGAGGCTGAGGGAGCAATGAAGGTGACTGAGCCCAGGGCTCCTGGAGTCACATCTGCCATGTAACCTGCCTTCTTCTACCTCTCCCCTGCCCGCCCCCCTTCTTCTATATTAGGGATTGAATCGAAGACCTTCACACTGAGCTGGATCCCCAAACTATTTTTTCATTTTTTATTTTGAGAAAGGGTATCGCTAAGTTGCTAAATTGTCCAGGCTGTGCTTGAACTTGGGATCCTCCTGCCTCAGCCACTCAAAGTGTTGGGATTACAGATGTGTGCCACCACACCCAGCTCAGGTCTGGCTCTGCTCCTTGACATTGCTAAGGATCAGTTTCTTCATTTGCCTAGAGGTGGCAGTTAGAGTTATGGAGTGGATTTAACAACATCCGTATAGTCTGTAACCCCGAAGCTGGCAAAGGAAATCTCTGCAGTGAGTATTACTCAAGTTACTGATGTTGTACGTGCAGCTCCTCTAGCGGAGCTAAGACCACATGCCAGGCTTCCTATGTCTCCCCAACACCCAAGATGGGTAGCCCGGGTGAAGCAATTGTGCAGGCATCTCCCAGGCCCCCACTCTCCAGCTCTGGGGCTTCCTTTCCCCTTGACTTTGGTGTCTTAACAGCTGGGCTATCATTGGCCATTTTAATCATCCCTGTGCCTGCCTGCTCCCTGCAGGCTCCTGGTCTTGCTGCTGGCAGGCAAAGTCACACAGAGGGAAGGAGGAGAATGATGGGAGGAGGAGGAGGAGGAAGAAGAGGAAGAGGAGGAGGAGGAGGAGGAGGAGGAAGAAGAGCTTTCATCTCCATGGTGAACCTGGAGCCAATAAACAACCCAGAGCAAGAGTGTCCAAGTCTCTTCTGCATCTCTTGTTCCTTCAAATGGGTCTCCTTCTCCTCTACCGTTGGGGACCCTCCAAATATCAAACCAGGACAAAGCTGCTGCTGTGCTCTGAGCAGCTTGGGAATCATGTCTCCATTCTAGTACTGTATACCACACAGCTGGTATAGAAAACCCTAAACAAAGGAGGCTGAGGAGGGAGCCCAGCTGTGCAGGAGAAGGAGATGGGGAGGAAAGAGAGGCAGGCAGTGGGAGGACCTCAAGCCACAGGCCAGCTGCAGACACAGCCTCTCTTCCTGCAAAGGCCGATCACCTAGTGGAGCAGGACCTGTGACAGCCAACCCCAGTGCTGCCCTGAGGACCTGCTGCTGCTTTGGTCAGCTTTCCTGTGGCCGCAAAGAATGGAAACTCCCACTATATGCAGCCTCTCTGCAGGGCATCCTCATGGCTGAAGCATTTCTCTGCACATTTCAGTGACCCAAAGAACCAAGAGCCACCGCCCCTGCTTCTCCTTCCTCCTTCTGTGTGCTGGGCTGGGCCCTGGGCTGCGGGGGCTACCCTGGCTGCTCCAGGGGGAAGTAGCCCCAGGAGCCACACAGATGTTGTCATTTTGTGATTCCTTTTAATCTCATGTGTCGTCTCCTTTCCTCATCTGCACCTTCACGATCCTGTGAGCCAGGAACCCTTCCAAGTGCTGTGTATAAAATAGAGCCAATGAATGGGAAAACACCTCTGCTCTGTAGAGCTGGTGCCCTGTTGGAGAGACTGACGCTGAATGCACATTGTCAGCTGGTAATGAGTGCTATGGAAAATAAGAAAGCGGGGAAAGAGATAAAAAGCTTGGAAGGGTTTGAGATTGCAGCTTTCAATAGGGTGGTGAGGTGCCATTCAGATAAGGCCCTGAATGAGGATAGGGAGGGAGCCTGCAAGACCTGTGGTAGGGAGAGATGGACTTACAGGCAGAGGGACAGCAGGTGCAAAGGCCCTGGGGTAGGAAGAGCCTGGCATCTTCAGGGAAAAGCCAAGGAAGCCCAGGTGGCTGGAGTAGGGTGAGTGAGGCAGAGGAGGTAAGGATAAGGCTTAGGTTGTAAATGGGAGAGGAAACAATGCAGGGCCTTGTTGGTTTGGGGCTTTTTCTAGGGGTAAGATGAGAAGCCATCCATTCAAGAGATTTGACAGTGTTATGATACTAAGTTGTGTTGAAAAGAATCACACTGGCTGGTATCTGGAGAACAGACTAGAGGGGCAAGGCTGGAGAAAGGGACAGAAGCCAAGAGGCTACTTCCTGAGGATGTTGGTTTGGACCAAGGATAGAACCAGGATGTGGCAAAGTGGGCTAGCAGATGTGATTTCATTTATGAAGGGGAAGGAGACACAATATTTTCCAGGATGGTGAAAACTGCAGAAAGAGCAGGTTTAGGGAAAATCCATGAGCTAAGCATGGCCCTGTTTGAAGGGACCACTGGACACCTGCATGGAGAGGCCAAGCGGGCACTGCCTAGATGAGACTGGAATTGGGAGCAGAATTTGAAGGCAGCAGTGGCAGCAGTCATGGCAGTTACAGCCAGTGGGTGTCTGATGACCTCCTTTCCACTTGAAACATGTCTGGGGATGATTTTTTGAAGTGGCAGAAAGAAAATCCTAGAGTAAAAATTTCCAGTGTCTGAGATCCAGGAGATTCTTCACTTAGGGATGATTCTTATTTATTTTCTTCTCCTGGTGTTAAACTCTTCTTCCCATTTGTCTATGCCTGCTGCCCTTACTGCAGTGTTTTGGAATTCTGTTCCTCTTACTCCCCTAGGGACTCAGGGAAAGGATCGAAGTCCATCAGAACAAGGAGGAAACTGGGCTCTGGTCCTGCTTGCACAGAATGCAGAGACCTTCGCCCTGTATTTCTCTGTGCCAGTCCAGGAGGAAACTGAAAAATGGCCTTGGAGGCTTCCTTTGGGTTATCTCAACCTACCATGTATTGAATTCAGATGACCCCAAAGTTCCTTTCCTGGAAGCCTAGAACACGACTTTGAATTTCTATATCTGGCTCTTGGGTTGATGAGTTGACCTGTGTGTGAATGGGCACTGGTGGCAGTTACTGGAGAAAACCGGGGCTGGCCCGAAAGGCTTGCACCAGTCTACTCCTCCCACTCACCTCTGCCATGGCCTCAGACACCTTGCTTTTAGTTCTCATGAATGTGAAATGGAGATAAAGCTCTTATTAATCATGGATTCCATATTTATGAACTTTTCCACTTGCTTTTTCCACTTTAGTTTTTAATCCCACATCAGCACCCACTGATGTGGCATGTGACACTGTGTCTCTTGTTCCTGCTTCACAGTATAAACAAGTAGATTATCCACAGTGTTTATTTAGCAACATAAATTTTTCTTTTTTTCTTTTTTGGTGACTTCACTGTTTAAAACAGCCCCAAACCTAGTTCTGGTGTCCCTAGGCACAGGAAGGCTGTGATATGCATTACGAAGAAAGCACACATCTCAGATAAGCTTGGTCCAGGCATGAGTCATTGTCCAGATGTCTATGAGTTCAATGTCAGTGAATCAAGACCATATATTCAATAAGGTGTCTTTAAGCAGTAAACAAGTTATGTGTTGATTGGTGTAAGCAAAGAGCATCACAAGACTCTAACCCTGTACTCCCCCCAGGATCAAGGGCTAGGTATTTGCTAATTTAGTGACTTTATAGAAGACAACTACAAGAATAATGAGAATTGGCTGTACTTGCTTCACCCAACTCAAAAGATTGTTGTTAAGGTCAAATGAGACAGTGAATTCCTGCTCTCTGATCTAGAAGCATTTAGGTAGAAGAGGCACAAGTCCATAGCATACAAAGTGCTCTGATCTTCATTATCTCAGCTAATTTCCACCACAGCCCTGTAACGTGGGGTTTGTCATTATTATTGTGCTTAATGTTACAAATATGAGAAAATAGGAGGCAAGAGAAGTAGTGGGCCTGTTTGACAGTGGGCAGCAAGCATTGACCTGGGTGAGGCTCCATGCTAAGTGTAATGCCCTGATGGCCATGCTTTTCTCCTACATTTCCTGTACATCTGAAAGAGGCTCTCTGCTTCCTGTGGCATCCAGGATTGGGCAATTAGCACTGGAAAGCAGGAAAGTGAAGAGGAAGCTTTGTGCTGGTGTCTTCTGGTTTCTGTTCTTGGGCTTTGGCAGAAGGTATTTGAGAGGAATCAAGCTCTGGGCTTTGGCAGAAGGTATTGGAGAGGAGTCAAGGGTCACATGGGAGTCCATTGGTTCTGCCTTCTGAGCAATTTGTGTGCCAAGGAGAGGAGGACTTACAGGCTGCCCCACACCATCTTGGGATTCTAAAATGGTATCTAGCAGAGCCATTAGTAATCAGGTGGATGAAGGCTCTCAGGAATGGTTTACCAATCTTCCTGGGGTCCTGACATGACCTAGGCAGGCTGTGGGTCCTGCCAGAGGAGGGCTCTGTTTCTGGGAACTACTAGGTATATGTTACAGTTGTTAAGTGACCACAAACTAAGCCATATCTTGCTAGGCCCCTGAGAAGTCTGTGGAGTTGGGGTGGCAGATTAGAGCATGGCAAAGCAGCTGGGTAAGTGGGTGTGGCCTGTCAATCATGGAGATCCAGGACACACAAGCCCCGCATCTGGGACCAGAGAATGCTATCTTCAAATCTTATGGCATAATCCATCAAGAGGGTTTCTGATAGGACAGCCTAGAACTGACATCAGAATGGGGGATATAAAAGACAGCGGCCATTGGCCTTGTGGCCACTGCCTCCTTTCTTTTTCAGTGGCCCACTCTGCACTCTGCAGAGCATATTTATTTTTCTACTTTAATTGGCCCACACTCATTCTGCAGAGTATATTTCTTTTCCCTTCTTTTCTTACCTTTCATACCTTCAATAAATGTAAAGTCTCACTACCTTGTGTCCTATACAGTTCTCTTTTGTTCAGGACAAGAACCTTGAAAGAATCTCTAGAAGGGCTCCAAAGCACCCCAGAACCCTGGTAATAAGGTGAGTCTGAGTAAGCCAGGGACAGGAAGGTGATAAATTTTGGCCCTAAAGGTCTATTGACCAGAGTGCCCTAAGATAAAAGGGAGAGGCAGTTGAAGAGGAAGTTGCTAAAAGGCCAGGTGTTTTTATCAGGGACTGATCACTGCCCCAGAGGGCCAATCCCATAGGGGCTGAGACTCTGACCCTCTCCCAGCTGAGCCCAGGGCCACAGTGCTCAGATCCCACTTTCAGTAGCAGAGCTCTATGTTCCTGGCTCAGACTACTTGATCCCTGGGCTGGAATGTTAACAGTTTCTTCCATTAACTAGTGGTGGAGATGCAGAAGAACAAGAGTCATAGATTCAAAATATTTTTTTAAAAGAATTAATACACATATACACACATATGCATTCATCAGAGTTCTTCAGAGAAATAGGAAAAATAAGAAATAAAGAGATAGAAGATAAGCTTTATTATAGAAATTGGTTCACTCAATCTTGGAGGTCAAGAAGTTCCACAGTAAGTGATCTGCCTGTTGGAGAATCCTGAAAGTCAATGGTATGATTGGTGTAATGAGTCCAAACACCTGAGAAGACAGGAAAAAAGAGATGTCCCAGCTCAAAAAGAGAGCAAAATTTGGCATTCCTCTACCTTTTTGTTCTATCTGACCCTGAACACATTGGACATTGGTGACAGTGGATCTTCTTAGTCTGCTGACTCAAGTGCTAATCTGTTCTAGAAATATCCCCACAGACACACCCAGAAACCATGCTTTACATGCCATCTAGGCATTCTTTAGCCCAGTGAGGTTGACACATAAAATAATCATCCAAGCCCACCTCCTATCAACAGGGTCTTCATATTCACCCCTAAAAATATACAAGGTATGATCAAAAATATGGTGAATATTTAAATTTTTAGAAAAGTATTACAGTGAAAGATATATTGGTATTAGTCCCCCTCAAAATACTCCCCCATACTTTGAATACACCTATCCCATCATTTTTGCCACTTTCTGAAGCAGTTCTGGAAGTCCCTTTTCATAAATGTCTTTAGTTATGCTCTAACAGCTGCCTTAATGTCCTGAACCGATTCAAAATGTTTACCTTTCATGGTCATTTTGACTTTGAGGAAGAGCCAGAAGTTGCATGTTGCCCGATCTGCTGAATAACATAGATGAGGATGCACTGTGATGTTTTTATGAGCCTGCCTTTCTGCTGGATGACCTAGAAAGCACCCTATTTTTTATCACATCTTGTAAAGCCATGAAAAAAGACTTCTTCCTTTCCAAATAAAGACCAAAATGTGATCATAATTCCTCCTAACATACCATTATTCACCCTGTAACTGAAATGCAGCAGTCCCTTCTCCAGAAGAAGAAAGTCTTTAAATGAAGTTTATTCTTCTAATATGCCATCATGAAAATGTTGTGATGCAAAATTGATATTTAAATATAAAGTCATTACATCTTATAAACACAGATGTTTGCTTAACCTACCCACAAATCAATTATGACTGCACATCTGGCTAAGCAATTATAACCAATAATATCTCCTTTGAAGCAAAATGTACAACCCTGTGAACTGCCCCAAAACTCTGCCCATTGGAATGGTTTCCCTTCACAACTGTTCAGGGATCTCCCAGAGAGGAGCAGAATTGCTGCTGCTGCTGCTGCTGCTGCTGTTGCTGCTGTTCATTTGGGACAGTGTCTCCATATTATGTAGAACTCTCTGCATAGCAGGCCAGAGGCTTCTCTTCCTCTGGGCCTTACTTGTACTTTTAGGCCCTGATCACATGCACGACACTTTCATTTGATGATGTAGTATTGCTGCACATGTTTAATTTTGTGGCTCGGCGGGTCATATAACACTTACATTCACCAAGGGCAACTTAGGTTGAGTGGTTGCTTGGTGGCCCATGATCAAGTATTCAACCTCTATTTAGACCCAATAGCAGACCAAGAGCTGCCTCTTAGAAGTAAAGAGTTATCTACAGATAATGGCAGGTTCTATCTCCAAAGTCCTAAATGCCTGCACTATGACTCACCTATAGAGTACCCCTAGAGGTTCCAATCAGTGTACTATCCTTTGGGTCTGCTGAATACTATGGTCCAGGTGGCAGAGCATCCTACACAGAAGCCTAGACCTGCTGCAGAGGCTTCTTTTAATCTAGGCCCCACTCAAAACCAGCAGCTTTTTGGGTCATACAGTAAATGAGCCACACCAAAGTAACATAAACAAGTTTGGAACATGTTACCTCCCAAACCCAAATAAAGCCAATAGGCACTGTGTATCTTTCTTGGTTGTAAGAGGGGCCAGATACAATGATTTAACCTTTACCCTGTAAGAAATAACTCAACATGCTTCACAACACTAGACCCCTAGACATTTCACGGAAGTAGAAGCCCCCTGAGTTTTAGTTGAATTTATTTCCCATCTTCTGACAGGAAAACTACTCTAAAAAGTTGCCACTTCTTTCTCACTAGGTCCAATAGCATCATGTCATCAATGTAATGGATCAGCCTGGTAGCTTGTGGAAAGGAAAGGCGATCAAGGTCCCAGTGATCTGAAGGATGCTATGAGTCTGGAGTGTATGCCTCCCCGAGGTGAGACAAGTGCAAGTGTATTTCTGGCTGGAAGCAAACTGTTTCTGGTGGCCTTATGGACAAAGAATGAGGGAAAAGCATTTGCCAAGCAGTAGCTGCATACCAGCTTCCAGGATATGTGTTAACTTGCCCAAAGAGTAAAACCACATCTGGTACACCAGCTGCAATTGGAGTCACCAATTAGTTAAGCTTGTGGCGACCAACTGTCATTCCAGGAGATCTGTGTGTCTTCTGCACAGGTCAATAAGAGCTGAGTAGGGGTATGGTGGGAATTTCCAACCCTGTATCTTTCAAGTCCTTGATGGTGGCACCACTCTGCAACCCTCTCAAGTTTGTAATATTGTTTGTCATTTACTATTTCCTAGGTAGAGGCAGTCCTAATGGCTTGCAGTTGGTCTTTCTCATCATATTGCCCTCCCTCCACTGATAAGAAAACCAATGTGAGGATTCTGCCACTGGCTGAGTATGTCTACTCCAATTATGTAGTCTTGAACTAAGGTCATAAATGCAGGATGGGATTATGGGGTGTATTAGCTTTCCCATCACCGAGACACAATACCTGATACTCACAACTTAAAAGAGGAGAGGTTTAATTTGGCTCATGGTTTTGGGGGATTCATTCTGTGGTTATCTGGATCCAAGGCAGAACCATAATGGTAGAAGGGCACAGAAGAGCAAAGATGCTCAGTTTAGGTTGCCAAGAAGCAGAGAAGGAGAACAATGCCAGAGAGGAAAAGGCTAGGTATCATATATAGTCTTACAGTTATACCACATGACCCACCCAGACACACCCAGATATGTTTTACTAATCCCAAGTGGCTCCCAAACCAACCAAGTTGACATCTAAACAGGGACCCATAGGACCCAGTGTGAGATGGACCTGAGGTACTACTTCATTTATCACATGACCTCCATAACCCCATACTGTGACTAAGGAGTCACAGTGATATTTTGGCTCTCCTAGAATCAATGTCAGTTCGGAACCACTGTCCAGTAGATCTGGAAAGTTCTCATTATTTCCTTTTTCTAATTGTAAAGTTACTCTGGTAAAAGGTCATAGATCCCTTTGGGGAAGGCTGGGAGAAAAATTAATACTATAGATTTTTAGTTGTGTACTAGGTCTTTTCTCTAAGAGACTGAGCCACCTAAAGTTCTGGGTCTGTAACTGGCTCAAGTGTTGGAATTGATTGAGAGGCTGACTCTGATTTTGTTTCAAGGTTAGAGTTTTGTTCATTTGACCTGGAATTTTGCTGCTTGTACAGCTCGAGTAAGAATTTAGCAGGCTTCTAATCCCTCTCCTCTCTCAGGACACCAACATCTACCAGCCAATCCCAACAGTGTGAATGAGTGGGCCAGACTCTTCTGGTGCCTGTTTTGACTCTGCTGTCCATTAGGGTAACTACACTCCCCTCACATTGGCAATTAAGTGCTGCCTATTGGCTCTGACCACCAGAATCTAATTACTTCCATTATATTTAGGTTTCCCAGTTGAGTGTCTGTGATTCCTCTTGTAAGGTCTGGTCTACAGATAAGAGCAATCACGGGGCTTTTCAAGTATACTGGGGCCCCTTCAAATTTATTCCTAAAAGTACTGGTGAAAGGTATGTCTTCTGGCTCCTTCTGGTGGGAGTGAGTAGATCTTAAATAACAAACCTACACTAACTTTTTGTGACTCAGAAAAACAAAGAGTTTTGTTTTTCCTCTGATCTCACACCATGATCAACATAAAAGTCTTCTGCCACCCCTAAAGGTGCAGGGTTGTCTCCCTATCAGCAAGCAAGCAGTTCAGGCTCAGTGGAAACCTGCTTGGTGTCCTCCCATTCAATTCAGTCCTGACACTACCTGAGACAACGTCCGATCCCACAGGGTGAGGGTTCAGTCCCCTACCTCCAATTCAGATGCCCATTACAGGCCCCAGGTTGTTTTATGTGTATTTCAAATCCCTGCCTATAAATCAAGATCCCCACAATCCTCTCAAGTTTGATAATATTTGCTTGAGTGGCTCACAGGATACAGGGCAACACATTTACCAGCTTATTATAAAGGATACAGATGAAGAAGTGCCTAGAGGAGGATGGGAGACAGAGGGTAGAGCTTCTGCCTGGACACTCTCCGGAAAGTCCCATGTGGTCAGCTATCCAGAAGATCTCTGAATCCTGCCTTTGTGGGGATATGGAGAGTTCATTACATATGCACTATTGATTAGATCCTTGGCCATTGTTAATCACCTTCCCCTTTGCCCCTTTCCCCTCCCAGGAAGTGTGGGATGGGATTGAGAGTCTCAACCCTCTAAACTTGCCCTCTTTTCTCTGGCGATCAGCCTCATCTTGAAGCTGCCTTGGCTCTGCCAGCCATCAGTCAAATCATTAGCATGGAAAAACACTATCACTTTAGAGATTCCAAGGATTTTAGGAGTTTTATGCCAGGAACCAGGAGGAAGACCAAATATGCATTTCACAATATCACACTTTCCAATCTCCTGAAGCATTTGAATCCCTTCCTCTGCAGCGAACCAAGGGAGAGTGGGTGTTTCCAACCCACTCACAGTGGGCCTTTTCTAAGTTCATATTTCAGCCAAACAACCAGGCACATTAGCATCCTGATCACTCCCTGAGTTGCAGCATTAAATGCACAATCTCTGCTTAGGGGGCCCATATCAATAAATTCCACCTGATCCAACCCTATGTACCTCCCACCATTATAGCCACTGCTATGCACATACCCTGGTTATTGTCTGTATCAGCTGGAGAAATAATGTTCTTTTGCAACCTCCTCATGAATCACACTGAGCACCTCACCTTTGGGGGCTTGATGGCTCTTGAGTCTAGTTACAGACCTAGAAGCAAAGAGGGGTGGAGGTGGGGTCCTGAGGAGAATCAGTACTGTCTCTGATGGCAGCTGCCTCAGGTGGGGCAAGAGAATCCCCTCTGAAAGATGAGAAAAGGGGATGTCACTTGGGAGTGGGAAGGTCACATTCTCTAGGGTTGGGCCAAACTCTTCCACTGGCAGAGAATACTCATCAGAACACAGGTGTTCAAGGTTGCCAGGTTCCATCATCAGTTCCCATGCATCCCTGTCCCAGGACCCTGTTCATTCTCAATCAGTGTTCTCACTTTAGCAATGGTCACCCTGCCAAGCTGGGGGTTCAGGTGCTTGGAATTCAGCCAGTTGCTGGATACAGTCTAGTACTGATTATTCTTCTTGTGTGTCTGGCTGTGAGTGAGTTTCATACCAAAAGCCAAAGGAGCATAGGACTCTGTCCTTGAGTTGTGTGCACATCACACAGCTAAGGCTACAGTACAAGACTCAGCTCCAGGTCTTTTGGCTGCCAATTTCATATTCTTTTCACTCCTCTAGGCTCCCAAGGGGCCCAGAGCCCAAGTTCTGGAGACACATCTGACTCCTGTGAGTCCAGAAGGACATGGCCCCAAAGGAAAGGATCCAGGGAAGTCGTTAGATGATAAGGGTGCAGCCAGGTCAGAATTTGGTGGCTAGGGCATAGTGGTTTCTCTTGGTGACAAAGACCTCATCTAGCAGCTGCCAAGCCCCTCTTAGGGTAGGCATGTTCCCACTGTGCCATGGGTCCGCCAGGAGCGCAAGGGAGGAGGCTGTTCTGCCCAGGAGGTGTCCTGTCTGGCAGGACAAATAATCACACTTCCTAGGTTCATGTTTATTTTCCTTTATGCAGACCTTTGGTATATGAAGTGTCATTTTTCAGACAGCAACTAATAAGACCATGTAGGCTCAATTGTCTAAATAGAGAGTCATATAAGTGGAAAAATAAAATGTGTATTTCAGCATTTCAGGGAAACTGTCATCGCCTTGATTTGGCTGATTACTCCCTTAGCCCCCACCTTGTGGCCATTCTTTGAATAGCAGGTTCTGTTCCTCAGCTGATCCTCTTGGAAAATGAATCTGCAAATCTGTACGTATTTTGAAACGTTAGCAAATGCCCCAGGGGACTGGCTTCTCGCTGCTGAATGGGACATCTTTCTTACTTTGGAGCCCTGACAATTTATCACCCGCCTTTCCCCAGCTTTTTTTGAAATGGTGGAAATGAATACATTTGGCTTAGAAATCAGTTTAGCGAGCTGATTTATGCAGAAGAGAGTCTTTTCATATTTTTCCTCAACCATGTTTTGGTGAGTCAAAATAAGCAGAGCAAGAGGGAGACTGGGCAGAGTAAAGGGGAGGAGGGGACAGAGAATTAAGCCTAATAAAGTGCAAGTAATGGAAACAAAAAAATATCTTCAAGGTTCTTTCTGAAAGTGCTAAATTTGAGCTAGCACCAAAACTACAATGTATTATTCCGGGAACTTATATAGATATTTAATTTAGTGACCACTATAGATTACTATATGTTCTCTTAATTGGGATATATTAAGCACCTTTCTCTTTCTTTCTGTTTTGGTGCTGGCATAGTAAGTACAAAGTGAATTAAGCAGATTGCCTTAATTTTGAGGGGACAGAGTAGCAGTGCCATTATTAAAAGCTACCATTATTTTTGGAAGAAAAAAATCAGGAGTTTGTTTTAAGTAGTAAGTAAAGACATGCAAAAACTCATATGCCAACTGACACCAAGAGGTGAGGAATGGGGGACCTTTAACCTTCGCCCCGTAGTCTCCATCAATCTGTTTCCCCATCCTTTGATGTTCTACCCAAAAGCAGCTTCAGGCCCTGTTTTCCAACCTAATTGCTTTTCCTAACTCACCAAAATTTAAGCCTTAAACATCTAGCGTAACACCACTTCTAAAAATTACCCAAATATCTCCTAAGTATTAGTTCAGTGATGTAATTTTGCTCTTGAAGACTGCTGACATTTATGGATTGGATGTCCAATTGGCAGACTGAAAAACTTTATGGCAGGTGGCTACCACTCTGACAAGGTGCTGCTCAATTGGGTGAGTGAACTAGTTAATTACACTAGTGAGCCTCACAGAGCTGCCAGTCATTAAACAAAGCAGGTCATTCATTGTGTTAACCACGTGATCTCCAAGATTTGCCTCCAAAGTTGGTTTTCTTTAGCTGAAAACTGCATGCAAAACAGATCTCTCATTCCCATGACCTTAAGACTGCAGCCCAAAGTAAGGTCAAAAAGCATTCAAGACTTCAGGTGGGAATGCTTAATTCATATGTAAAATAAAGGCTTGGTAAGAAGAAAACACGGCAATGAATTTAAAGAGGGTGGCTAACTGTAGCCTTCATGAATGAATTAAATGGCAAATCAAAAATTTAGCAAGTAGCTCCTGAGTGATGTCACTTATAAGTAGCAAAGATGGGAGAGCTGAAGAAATAGCACGTATGTTATCTTGTTGCACAATAGAAAGTATATATCTCATTGATAATAAAATTGGAAACAGAGTTCACAGAGAGAACAGCAGAGAACTGAAGAGAAAAGAGGCCATATATGTGGCACATTCATTCATTCATCCATTCAACATTTATTTATTGAGTGCCTACATTCATTCATTCAGTTCAGCACTTACTTGAGTGCTGCAAACTCTGTTTGGCAAGAGTAAAATCAAAGCCAGACAGTCTGGCTGAATGAGAAAGCAAGCACATGCATATTAAGTGTCAGTGGGGACAATGTCTATGAGGGAGAAAGTGTACACTGTGCCATGTAATATGTTTTTAAAAAATGAATGGACCCAGAAAGGCTTTCAAGGAAATGACATTTGACCTTGAAAAGGGTTAGCAACTACATAAGAGGGTGACCGTCTTTCTGACAGAGGGAAGAGCACGTGCAAAGGCTCTGCAGCATGAGGAGCTGAGTAAGTACAAAGGCCTGCAAAAGATCAGTGGGGACACAGTACAGGGAGAAGGCAGAGATGCTGCAGGCTGGTGGATAGGTGCTGGGGGATGCAGGCCTCTGCAGCCATGCAGGAGGATGAGTGAATAATATGCCATCCTCCCCTTCCCCCTGGCCTGCTACCTTGTCATTTATTATCTGCAGAGGGAAGTCTTGCTGAGGAGAAAACTCCCCACAGAGGGGAGGTCCTATCCACAGAAGGAAGTCCAATCCACAGAGAAGCCCCACCCTCAGAGGGAAGTTCTGTCTGCAGAAGGGAGCTGGCCTACAGAGAGAGGAGGTTTTTAACCCTTCTCTGAGGCCAGAAACAAGAAAAGTTTTTTGTCTTCATTTTATGGCTAGGAGATTAAGTAATTTTCCCAGTCGAGCAATCTGGAGACAGTTAAGCAGGAATTGAGTCACAGGAGGGTCGAGTGTGGGGTTCAGTGTGGAGAACACTGACTTGGGGATCAGGAGATCTGGTCAGTGCTTTGCATCTGCCTACAACTATCCGGCAGCTCCTAGAAGCTGGAACTTCCTAGTTCCAGTTGGGGTTAGCGGAGGGATCCCTGAAATTCTCTCTGCTGGTGGGATATATAGCCATCCATATTCCTCTGCCAGTGATACCAGTTAAGAATTTCTCAAGGTATGGAGATGAGGAATATAGGTTAATAATTTCCAGGGAGAATTCATTTCTCTCCTATCATACAGATATGCACAAAATCAGTAGGGAATTAGCAAAATCCCTCAGTATTTTCAAACTTCCTTAAGTAATCTGTGCTGCATAATTCCAAAGTTAAACTCTGGCTTTGTCCTGAGCTGCTGGCAGGCTGCCTAATTACAGCATTGTAGGGAGCAATTAGCTTTACGTGCAATTCTTTCTCAGAAAAGCTGTCATCTTAGAGTCTGAGCAATGAGCAGTGTCACAGTGAGCTCAGTGACTGACCTAAGGTATTGCAATGACTTTGAACTTTGTTAGCCACCATCTGAAGCCACGTCCAGCGTTACCTTCAGTAACGTTCCTGTCAGTGTTTCTGACTCTAAAAATGAAGCTTTGCCAGTTGGCAGGGACATTCATTTTCTAAATATTGCCTTGATATCTGTGGTAACCTCCAGAAGGAGAAACAAAGAAATAAGTTGATATCATATAAGTTCCATATCAAATCCATGTGAAGAAATGGATCTGTTTGGTGAGGCAGCCACCACAGTCAGCTTCCTGGAGAACCTGGTTCTGCGCAGCAACACCCTCAGCAACACCTTCTTCCTCTTATGGGAACACTCCGTTCTTAACTCTGCTGTTATTCCTTGTTTTACTGCAAAGCAGAGGTAATTGATGTTAATGCTCTATTAAACAGGCAAGGGATGAGCCAGAAACATCCTATTTAAAAGACAGTTCAATTCTCTCAGGCTACACTCTATCCTCTGATTTAATTTTATTCTGCTGGACACTACAGAAGACAGCTCCTGATTCACCCTCTGTAGTCATTCACATGGGTACACTCTCTAGGGAAGAGAAAAGATCTGTCCTTCCTGCCATGCAGAGTAAGGTAGTGAGGTGATCACAAATAGTACCCCTCCAGAGGTCTCAGGAGTTCTTGTTGCCTAAACAAATGGGGCAGGCCACCTTGTTGGCAGGTGACGAGGGAAGGAAGGAAATCGTTGCAGCCAAGTGAGTCTTGAAAAGATACCAAAGCTTGATCTGATGCTCTGAATCAAAACCACTGAGAGTATAGGGTTTCCTCTGAAACAGGATCTGAGTGTGCAGTTTCCTTCTTTCTGCTTTGATATCTTAATGTAGCATATCACGAAAGTATCCAGATTTAAAAGGGAGTAGAATGTATTTTTCTTAGGATAATCTCTTCTAAGTAATAGTCTAGGTATCTCAAATCATGGTCTTCTTAGGCCTTTGGGATGCTGTAAGGAAATTGTGAGTCTTGAGAAGGATATTCAGTGCCTGGGGCTACTGCAACTAAGAACCACAAACTGGGTAGCTTAAAATAGAAAATGTATTGTCGCACAGTTCTACAGGCTAGAAGTCCAAAATCAAGTTGTTCACAGGGCCATGTTCCCTCTGAAACTTGTAGGGGAATATCTTTCTTCACCTTGTCTAGTTTTGTGACAGCGGGGCATTTCTTGGCTTGTAGATACCTCACTCCAACCTCCACCCATGATCTCCCTCCATCATCACATGGCTGTCATCGTGAGTGTGTGACACCGGCTTGGAGCCCACCCTACTCCAGTATTATGATTAGTATTAGTGTTGGTGTTGGTATTAGTATTAGTATTTCTTCCTCCTTTTTTTTGGCGGTACTGGAAGTTGAACCCAAGGCCTTCACACTGGGCTACAGCCCTTTTCATTTTTTATTTTGAACAGGATCCCACTAAGCCACTAAGTTACCAGTCCTCCTGCCTTAGCTTCCCAGGATGCTAGAATTGCAGGCATGTACCACCTGCCTGGCATAATCTTATCTTAATTCACCTAATTACATCTGTGATGACCCTATTTCAAAATAAAATCACATTCTGAGGTACTGCGAGTTAGGACTTCAGCATATCTTTTAGGGAACATCATTTAACCCATAATGAGAGAGGATACAGAATCCAAGTTTTCCTGGACTAACGTGTCCAGAGAATTTTCTGGCCAAACAAAGTGACGTGGCTATAGCCCTATGTAAGACATAGATGAAATTATACCCCGTGCCCTCTGAAATGCTTGTGAGTTCTCAAGTTCAGCCTGAATATTACTATCAATGTACTTCCATGTCTTTAAGGCTTAGATTCCATTATTCTTTTTTTCTTTTCTTTCTTTCCTTCCTTTCTTTCTTTTTTTGTACCGGGAATTGAATTTAAGATGTTGCACTTGCCAGGAGGTGCAGTGCAACTGAGCTAAATCCCCTGCCTGGAGTCCATTATTATTGCATCTCAATTTCCTGGAGAACCATGGAACTTACCACAGGAAAGGGGCTGACCCTGCCTTGAGAGGTTGAGAACCTAGCAGCAGCCCTTTCCTTCCATGGCGCATGCCTGCCATCTTGTGGTAAGGCCTTTTAAAAACAAAACAGAGTGTTTTGCCTTTGCCGAAATTGATGCTGTTTCCAAGCCAAACTATCTAAGGCACCTACTTGCTCCAGTTGTCCTCTACTCTCCTGACCAGTAGTCACGTTCTGGTATTCGCACTCGTCTTTCTAAAACTAGCCTGTTCTGTCCCCGCAACTTCTCAAGGGTGTCTTCGACCCTTTGACTACTGCTGGATATCAGGCTCACTGATTCCTTCTGTGAGTCATCTTTTTCTGGCTTTGGCTCCTCAACCAGTCTGTGAACTCTATGCACTTCCCAGTCAATGAGACCAGCAGCTTTCAGGCTTCTGTGGCCAAAATCTACAGTTAGATGTCTGCTTTTTTTCTTGGAACACACATACAAAAATATTTTTAATTACATTAAGTGTCATGAAACTGTATTTATTCTTACAGAATCCTATGCACTCAACCTTTTATTCTATTTAATTCTATCCTATTCTGATCTAGACTGTATAATTTAAAAGCGCTTGGCCCCCCAAACACGCTGCCCAACCACATGGTCACTGTGGATTGGAGTCATGGCTGAGAGGGGGCAACAAATGCCAGCCACGCACCGGAAGGTACTGGCTCCCCCCCGACGAACACATAGGCTGCAGCAGGAGTCCATGGCACTCCTGCCACCACACACAGGTGCTCAGGCCTCAGTGTCCAGTGGCCGCTGGGCTCGGCTCTGAGGCATAGCTACAACTTCTGCTGTGATGTTGAAGAAAGATTGTGAGAAATCTTTGCCATATTTCTGATCTCAGCCTGAAAGATTTGTACCTCTCATCATGCACAGCAGCGATGGTATCCATCAGGGTCTTGTAGATGTTCTTTCAAGGGATACTACTGAGAATGTCCATTAATGGAATGTTGCTCCAAGAATAATGCAGGCAGGGTCAGCTGAAGAAGCCACAATGCAACCAGATTCATGGTCCCTAATATTGAAGATATTTGAAGTCTTTATATTCTGAGATGGTTCATTATGCAGTGATAATTGAACCAGGGTGTTGATTTCTGTGAAGACATCAGGATCTGGGAGTGAGGGGTGGACAAGGAGCTGTGCTGCCTCCTCTTGGACATCAGAGAGCCCCTGTGATGGAGGTGTGGAAGCCACACCAGCCCCACGCACAGGATCTTGCTATGTAGTTCGGGCTGGCCTTGTATGCAGTATGTAGCTGAGGCTGACTTCAAATGCATATCCTCAGTCTCCCAGTGGTGGGATTATAAGTATCCTCTACCACATCTGGAAGCAGTTAACAATTTGCTGGCAACACATGACCTGATACTTTCTTTCTGATAAATGCTGCTGCTCCCAGCTGGCTGCACAGTCATGAGGGGTAAACAAGCAGTGTTCCGAAGAGGACTGTCCTGTACAAGCTATCTTCTTCAGGTTCACCTCTTTGCAGATCCTGAAATCAAGATTTCAATAGCTCAAAGTTGCTGGTATCAGGCTGACCCTCATGTAGAAGAAATTTATTATACAACTTTCTAGAGGAGGCCCGGGGACACCATAGCCACATAAAATCCTCAGATGTACTTCACAGTGCAAAACAGCAAAAAACTGGAGGAGCAGAGCCCCTGCCCCCAGTGCCGAGGAGGTGAGCTGCATGGGTGCCAGCAGCACCACTCCCCCCACCCCAGTGGCTGCACTGAGACAGTATTTGGATCCACAGCACAGAAGCACAGGGGGTCATTAAGGACATTGTTCTGAGCTCCAGAAGTTAGATCAGAAGTGAGCAACAGAAAGAGGACCTCTCTCAGGCTCCTTGATGAAAATAGAAGCCTACTGGAAAAGTGAAGAAAATCTCTGCAATAAAGGCACGCCAGACCACTGTAGTTGCACACTGAATCAGGTAGGATGGTGTGTGACTGCAGTCCCAGCACTCTGGACAGCTGAGGTAAGAAGGTCACATGGTGGAGTCCAGCCCAACCAATTTGGTGAGTTAGTGAGACCCTCAGTGGGTATCTGAAGTAAAATGTCTGAGGATATAGTTCACTGAGGAGATGCAGAGTATAAGCCCCAGTAATGCAAAAGTGAAAAACTAACAGATAGATGAGAAATAGATAAAAATATTCATAGATACTTAGATAAAAATCGCAAAATAAGTGGCCACTGATTTATTTAGTATGAAGAAAAAATGGCTGTCATGGGCGGAGACAGGGGGAGAGTCCTCACAGTCCTGGGCCTGACTCTCCTGATGACGCAGAAGGTTGTGGAAGAATCACATAGAGACCAAAAGCTTAGAAGCAAAGTTGTACTTTTATTCAGCAAGCATGCAAGAGTACAGCTGCCTTCTCTCAGAGAGACAGGCAGAAGTGCCCAAAACAGAGCCACCGTTGCAGGGGGCCTCAAGATGCTGGTTTTATAGTAGTTGGAGCCTATCCTGCCTCTGGGCCAAGGGCGCCCCTACTTGATTGGTTAATGATTAACTTAGCTCATTACTAGAGACAACAGGGAAGGGTCTTTTCAGGGGCCCTTTACATCTTAGGGCCAAGGTTCTTTTTCCTTTTGATCTTAGCAAACCAAGCTTTGCAGGCTACAGCATGAAGAGGAGGGTCAACCTCAGCAGACTATCGGCTTTTTATGGGTGGTTAAGCCTGTTCTGCCAGCTATCTGAACTCCTTTGGGGAGGGGCTCATCTCTCCCTGCCTAGGGGTCTCTATCCCTACAGGGCTATAGGCTTTTCTATTACATGGAGACTCAGGTTATGGAACCCCCAAGGCATGAGCTCACTTCCTTGGCAACATCTCCAAACAGAACTTGGAACCCTTGTTAATGGGTGTCACACTCTAGTAACAGCCTTCTCCCAAGCTCACCTGGCCAGAGACTGTCAACAGCGAACATGCTGAGCTGCTTCTCCACTTCGAGAGGCCACAGCCTCAGGACCCCAGGAAGAGAAAGTATCTGTGAAAGATTAAGAAGACAGTTGACTCCATCCAGATGCCACAGGCCATGCTGCAGCAGCCGCATGACTGTCACAGACACCCCAGGGAAGGTCTCCCTGGGAGTGAGCACCAGTGACCTACCACAATCAAGGTACCCCAGTGAAGTCTCCCTAAGCCCAAATACCAATGGGACAGAAACTGGGAAGAGCATGGGACAAGTATCACCAGCCCCAGAAACACCCTGTAGCTTTGGGCAGGCCTCCCCAGAGCTGGGCACAGAAAACCTAGAGAGTCAAAGTCCAGCGGGGGAGACCGAAGTCACAGCCATGGGTCCCTGAGAAACACTGAGAAGCCTGGTATACATCCATCTGGGCCTGGCTGCCACTATTGGAAACAACTTCACAGAGAGCCTTGCAGAATTCCTGCCAGTGTGGTCCCTGCAGGCAGTCAGGCCGCTCTTGCTCTCTGAGCCCTGCCTGCCTGTTTCCCTGGCAGCCAACCCATCTATGGTCCCTTCTTCCCAGGCACCTCCACCACCCACACTGCTACCTGATCAGCCCTGATTTTGGGAAGAGACATCATGACAAGGTCTCTTGAGAATTCCATCCACTTTGAGGGCCTGTGAGATAAAGATCGAGATGTGTGGTGTTTGGACAATAAACAGCTCTTCACCACACACGGGGTAGAGGAGGAAGGAGACCCGTATACTGTGTCACCTCAGTTGGAGTTAGAAGAGGCCATTAGGCTTTCTGAGCTAAAGAAAGATTCTGAGCTCTTAATTCATTCATCACCTTATATACCAGAACATCCTAAAGTGCCTTGTCCAGGAGGAGAGAAATCCATCCACCACAGAGCTGCAGGCTGCTGGAGAAAGCTGTATTATGTGAATGGCCACACTTTTCAGGCCAAATGTTTCAGCAGGTGAGCTCACTGTGCTGTCTGCACAGACTTGGCTGCCAGATATATAAGTGCACCAACTGCAAACTCTCAGTTCACAGGAAGTGCCACAAACTTGTCACAATTGAATGTGGGCAGCATTCTTTATCATCAGAGCCCATGGTGCCAGTCGATCTGCCATCCATGGCTTCAGACCCTGCACACACAGTGATCCCCATTTCAACTCATGAGGCTTTAGAACAAGTTGATGAAGAGAATGAGGCAGGAAACACCGTGAAGGGTGACAAAACTTCATCTGGTCTAGGTCTTGAGGACTTTGACTTGCTCCGCGTGATTGGCAGAGGAAGTTATGGGAAAATACTGTTAGTCCAACTGAAAAAATCAGATCATATGTATGCCATGAAAGCAGTGAGAAAAGAGCATTTCTGCATTCATCAGGTACAGAGAGAGCAGCACATTCTACAGCAGACATCCAATTGTCCTTTTCTAGTTACACTGCATGCTTGCTTCCAGACAGAAAGTAGACTGTTCCTTGTTCTAGACTATGTCAGTGGGGGAGATCTACTGTTTTATGTGCAGCAACAAAGCATGCTTCCTGAAGAACATGCCAGATTTTACTTTGCAGAAATCAGTTTAGCAGTCAACTGTCTTCACCAGCAAGGAATAATTCACAGAAATTTAAAAATGGAAAATGTATTACTAGACTCAGAAGGGCACATTAAACTCACCGATTGTTGCTTGAGTAAGGAAGGCTTACAGCCAGGAGACACAACCCACACTTTCTGTGGCCCTCCTCATTTCATGGCTCCAGAAATTATAAGAGGAAGATTACAGTTTCGGTGTGGACTGGTGGGCTCTGGGAGTGCTGATGTATATGATGATGATCAGAGAGTCTCCATTCCATCTTGATGAGTGCTCTGATATCCCTTATGAAGACTCAGTTGAGAATCTCTTCCAAGTAATTTTGGAAAGAGACATTTTCATACCTTGTTGTCTGTCTGTACAGGCTGCAAGTATCCTAGAGGGTTTTCTGAACAGGGACCCAAAAGAACTACTGGGTTGTCATCCTCACAGGGGCTTTGCTGATGTTCAGGAGCATCCATTCTTTCAAAATGTGGACAGGGACATGATGGAGCGAAAGCAGGTGGTGCCTCCATTTAAACCAAATATCTCTGAGGGATTTTGTTTTGACAACTTTGATCCTAAGTTTACTAACCAAACTGTCCAGCTCACCCCAGATGATAATGATGTCATGAGGGAGCTTGATGGATATGAATTTGCAGGTTTTGAGTGTATCAATCATCTTATGATGTATGAAGAAGAAGGGATCTGATCCTCATTTTTCAACTATGCATTTTACTTATGTTGCCATTTAATGCTCGGAAAAACTTGTTACCAGCTTGGATAGAATTAACCATTTCAGAGTTGTTTGGAAGCTAATTTTAATTTATTGTTTTGAACTTACATTTAGATGTAATACTTGATTCTTATAGTCTATAGTAGAGAATACGGAATTTTTTGTTCATAGATTAGATTTTTATGAACAGATTTAAATAACAATGAGGCAATCGCTTATTAACCACACTTGTATATACATTCCATTTGTTGAGTGGGACATAATGCCTAATATTTTTTCTTTTTACTTATGATGCAAGAAAACAATTTGTCTTTTCAGTAAAATATCTTACCTATGCTAGTTTCTCTCCAACCACACTTTTGAAACTGACCACTTTTGGGGGTCAGTTTATGTAGTCTTCAGGAAAATCCAAAAAATACCAACAATTGTGAATAAAAACACATATACTTGTATCTTTTTTATATGAAGAAAATATAATATAGGACTACAAGCTTTGGGAAGGTAATAGTTCTCATGAAATGGGGCATCTGAAAAAGATTAAAAGATATTTTATTAAATGTTTATAAATTTTAAATTGTTCTAAATTAAAAACTAGATCATTAACTAAGATTAAATTAAACTAAGATTGTACCATTATAACTTAATTACATTTAGATGATGATGGCTACCTTTCACATCCTTTGCATAAAAATGATAATATATAGCATCCTAACTTTAGAAATTACAAATAGTTTTCAACTATTTTTGTGGTATTTAAGTGTTATGTCAGTTCTTTTCATGTCATATAGAAATTGTCTCAAAATACTCTTTAGGGGAATAAGTCAGTTTATAGTCAGAATGGTTGGCATTCTGGTGTTCTAAAAAAAATTATTTTGCATAATTCTGTAGTCAGATCATTTTATGCATATGTAGCTTGGGTTAAATTTCAAGTACTGTGTTCAGCACTGGTATATTCACTATATACATTTGTTTTGTTTTGATTTTTGTCATGTAGAACACTGACTTGGTCATCATAATGTAATCTGTGTTGTGTTCTTCTTTTTTCATGTTACAGCCTTTAAATAAAACATTTAATATAAATTCAAAACAAAAAAACAAAAACAAAAAAAGTGCTAATAAACTTTGATTATGCTACCTACTAATGAGCTACAACTTGTGTTTAGAGAAACAGTAGTCAATGTTGTGCCCAGATCGCGAAGTCCCCAAAGACCACCAAGGAGCCGATTCCGATGTGAACACACGAGGGTCGTTTATTCAAGCTCGAGCAGGGGCACTCAACCGTCACCGACACAGCAGATCAGGATTGAGAGCCCCAAATTTCAAATCAGCAGGGTTTTTATTGTGGCTACAGCAAGGTTTGGGGATTTTCCATTTAGCAGTTACATGATTGGTTGATATTTAGCAAGTATGGGGTGTACATGGGGGGGGGCGTTGAGGGGTGGCTACATGTAGATTTTATGGGAAAAAGGAACAATCAGCACATTGACAGAATGTTCTATAGATAATGGGCCCGGGAGCATCTGTTTTCTGGGCAGACAGAGGATTAAGTTAGGAGCTGTGTCCTTTTTTTATCTGTTGTCTCACAGCAAGGACATTTTATCATTATTTTATGGGCACAAAGGAGACTAGGGGAATAGTTGACTTCAGTGAAGTGGAATTTATGTCAAGGCCACTTTACTGTCTTATTCCAAGATGGAGTCAAATTTTAAAATGGAGTTAGTTAGGTCTCACACCAAGATTAAGGCAGAAATCTGCTTCCCTTACTTTTCTCCAGTCTGTTTTCTCTTACTTATCTCCAGCAGCAAGAGTAATCTTTTTAATGCCTCAGTTAGATCAGGTCTGTCAGTACTTAATGCCCTCCAGCTCACTTAGAATAAGATCCAAATTCCTTATCACAGCCTGCAGGATTAAGGCTCCCATCCAACTTTATCTGCGACTGTACTCATTCCAGATCACTCCTCTCCAGCAGGGTTGATTTCTCTCTCTTTTGCAAAGAACTGCTACCCCTGACCTTTGCTTTCTTTAATGCTTTCTGTCACTTAGCTCTCAGTCCCAAGGTCATGGCCCCAGAGAGGGCTTCCCTGACCACCCTATCCCAGTTCTATCAGTATTTATAAATTTACCCTCATTTTATGTTCCTTCTATTATAGTCATCTGTTAGCATCCCTGAGGATTGGTTCCAAGACTCCATTCTCAGATACTAAAATTCAAGACCTCTCAAGTCCCTTATGGACACTATTTGCATATCACCCATATATATCCTCCCATATACTTTACATCATTTCTAGATTATTTATAATACCTAATACAGTGTAAATGCTATGTAAATACTTGTTTTAGTGTAGTGTTTAGGGAATCACCACAAGAAAAAATTCTATACATGTTCGATACATGCATGATTTTCTCCCCAAATATTCTTGACCTGTGGTTGATTGAATCCACAGATGCAGAACATGTTGGAATGGAGGGCTGACTGTAGTCATCTTTGGAAAACATTTGTTGATTTCTTGCTTGCTTCCTTCTGGCTCTTCCACTAGGGTGTGCGGTCTGCAGGAGGAAGACTGATATAGATTGAGGTGAAGGTTAACACACAGGTCTTGACCAGGGAAAGCTCTTGGTGCCAACATGCAAAAGGAGAAGACACAGGACAGTGTGAAGGGAGGGGTTGGGGTATGATGCCAGATACCTCAACTCATCGTGCAGAGAGATCTGACAGTAGGAGGACCCACTGTCAAATAGGCTTGAGGGCCAGGCCCTTAGATCTCTTTGGTGAGCCATAATTGAGTGCAGCCTGGACCAAAAAGGAGGCATGATGTTGGATAAGATCCATTAGGTCAGGCCGGGGATTTAGCTCAGTGGTTCCAGCGCCTGCCTCACAAGCACAAGGTCCTGAGTTCGATCCCCGGTACCAAAAAAAAAAAAAAAGATCCACTAGGTCTTCATCTATACAAGGCCCAGTAGAGTGGCAGCTGGGCTGAGTGACAGCAGCACTCCCAGTACCGGGAAGAGGAACCCATCATGCCAATCCCAAAGGTTCCAAACAAACTTCACCACTTCCCTTATACCTCTTCAGCTCTTAGGTTTCCATTGCCAGCCTCACTATCACCCTGCTCTGGTACACTGACTTTCCTAGATGCCAGCATTTTCCCTTAAATGTGACCTATTTTCTGCTACACAGGCTGCTTTTAAATCAAAAATAGACACTCTCACTACCTTTTTTTTGAGCAATATGTTAAAGTTTCTGCCTTCTACACCCAAAACCGAACATCCCTTCTCCATTCTGACAGCCAGGAGAGGCCCTGGACCACCCAGTTCCTTGTGTTACCAGCAGGTTTCACTGTCGCCATCAGGGCCAAAAGAACACTGAGCCAAGTGGCCTCTTTGGAATTCATTAACATCTCATTGTCCATGATATTTAATAAGCACACCGATTTGTTATGATAATGTGATGCTGATTCTGAGGCTACTGATGCACGTATTTTCAAAGGGTGGAATACTTAAATAAAAGGAGAAACAGGAAGTGACTAGCCCCTTACTTTACAGGCAAAGAGCATCCCTACTTGCCTAGCCAACATGGAGCAGGGGGTTTGTGGGAGGAATGGTGGAGGTAGAAGGTAATAAAAATGTAATAGTACAAAGAGAAATGGGCCTTGCTTACAAGGAGTGTGCAGTTCAACTGAGGCCAGCTTTGTCTTCTTGTTTGACACACCAAGAACTCTCATTTTCTTAGGCCATGCTCTCTGTGCTTTTCACAGATCAACCCACTTCCTCTTCATGGCACCTCTCTTCTGGGTGCCATTATGGCCCCTGTTTTACAGAGGAGGAAACTGAGGCACGAAGAGGTGAAGTAACTTGCTCAAGGTCACACCTCTGAAAAGTAACAAATCAAAGACAGAAACTCAGGCACTGTGGCCTGGGGTGTACATTACTATTACAAGACACAGTCTCCTTTCATAAAGAATTCTAGGCCCTCACCCACCACTAAAGAAATTCTTGTCAGGAATATATTTTCAGTCTTTAAGCTTTATAGAAATATTACATACTGACTGTGGAAATATGGAAAATATTAAAAAATATAAATTGGGACATTTAAAAATCAATCAGCCCTCAGAGTTCACCAGTGTTAATATTTTCACACCCACCCTGCATTTTCTATGCATATTTCTAATGTATTATAAATAAGTATGCTTTAAATTTTGCTTTGTGCTATAGGTTGTATGTAAAAGTTTTCAATAAAATTTTTTCACCTACTATTTTCAGTCTAATGTTAATTTTCTTATATAATTTTCTATTTATTTCCCCCACATTATTAAATATTCCCAGAACATAATCTAAATTTTCTTTTTAGTAGTTTATCACAACTTATTCAGTTATCATTGGTGCTTATGATCTTCAATTTTCTACTATAAATAGTGCTGAAATGATCATTTTTGTGCAAAAAAAGATTCTTTTTGTATTTAAGGTTTATTCCTAGAAGAGAGAAATTTGATTTAAAATTATGCTTCAAAAGACGCTTAGTGAATATTAGAAATTTTTTCATAATAACTGTATTGCTTAATGTATTTTAAATATGTATAAAATGGAAAGGGCTATTTATCTTATTCTTGCCAAACACAACTATTACAACTGTAACATGATTCACTGTGAGGAAAGGGATCTGGCTGGAATGGTATACTGATCTGAGGAATTAAACGTGATATTTTCTTGGTTCATTTATATTTCCTATCTAGTTTAAACATGTTTTAGTCGTTTATACACTATTATATTTCTCTTATGCCAATATTCTCTTGCTATCCTTATATCTATTGGGTTATTTGGTTCTTGATGGTTTTCTTAAATTGTACAAACTTGTAATACATGAAATATATTTTCTCTTTGTCATTTACTATAACTATGTTCTAATTTGATTCTTTAAATATCACATATACTCTTTTTGATATGTAGATTTTTGAATTACTATGCAACCCGTTAGGTCAAATGTTCTTCCTTTCACTCTATTGCTCTTGCATGTCAAAGTACACATTGGCCCAGCCATCTGGGGAGAAGTTGGACCTACCGTGGTGGTTAGGTGGTGGCCTGGACTCTCCCAGCTCCTTCAAGCACAGCCCTCAGGATACCCTCAATGGCCCTTGATGCTGGGTTTCGTCCCCTACCAAGAAGCCTTCTTGATCAGGTTATTGGTGAGACAGTTCCAGCCCAGGTGACTTGTGAGGGTTCTACTTGACCCACAGGAAACTTGCTCATCCAGACAAGTACAGGCTGCCTTGTGAGGACAATGTCACATGATGAAAATGTGCCTTAACAGAAAATCTTTCTTTTTCATTTAAAAAACTATTAAGTAAAAGACATATCATCATTCATCCCCTTCAGGATCCTTCCCCTCACTTGGAACACACTTGGACCATCGTTCTTGCCACTGTCCGAAGTTAACACAATCTCTTATTGATAAGAACTCTCCTTGACCAAACTTGAATTGGGCTTCTCTGAGCCCCTGCATAACTAGGTCTGTGCCTTAGACTCTGTCCTTGGCTGGCTTAGTCTATTTTAGCAAGAATCTTGCTGATTAAGTTTAGTGAAAATCCCCACTCTCAATACCTGATCAAATTCCTCATCCCCTACTCTTGTTACTCCTGTTAAGTAGGTCAAGAAAGGATGTCCCTCTCACCTTGAGGCTTCCTCTTACTTTCCATCCAATCCCCACCTTCCACCTTGGGTACAAATCCCCACTTGTCCTTGTTATATTTGGTGTTGAGTCCTGTCTCTCTCCACTACAGTAAAACCCTGATCAGTGTAGTCCCTTGAATAAGGTCTTTTTTGCCTTTCAAGAAGTGTTAAAACAAATTTTTTCTTTAACATTCCATAAGCTACTCAAAGGATTACAGAGTGATCAACGCTTTGGAAGCCTGCTTGGTATTATTTTGTAAACCTGAGCATTTGCCTATCTATGATCCAGCAACTGCCCTCCTAGGACACAATTCCTGGGAACACTACAGATACCAGGAGATACATATTTTCTGAATGGGTTTAAGTAGATCCAAGCCAGTACTGCTGTAGAGGGAAATTGCCTAGCTGACTAGATACAACCAAATATGGACTATTACTTGTCTCTATCTGTCCCTGAAGTGATAGATCTCTTTTGCAGCCTGGGATTTTAGAATTTTTTGATTCAGGGTCATTTATTAGAAAGTAAGCCCTAAACAATATAATTGGGGCACTTCCAATCTGCTCTTTCATTTCTCTCTCTCTCTCTCTCTCTCTCTCTCTCTCTCTCAAAAGGTTTAAAAGCAGCCATTCAGGTTCTTTGATTATTGCTTTAATTTTCTGCTTGGCAATGCAGTTGAAGCCAGTCAAAGCCTGTCCTGGAATCATGTTTTGCTAAGGATTAGAGACTCACCCTGGAAAAGCTCTTGATTTTAATTGTCTTTCTGCCCTTGAGATGATTAGGATTTCGTTCTTGTGCCATACTTAGAGAGTCACTCTTCTGGTCCTTCTCCACTGCCCTGCCCCTGAGAAATAACACAGTTTTCAACAGTGTTTGGTCCATGGCAATTCTCTCTTCTGTGGCTGCTGGATTTCAGGACTAAGTTTCTAGAATGGTGAGTTTCTTCTCCCTGGGACCCTTCCAGAGTGAAGGTGATCTTCACTTATTTCTGATCCATATTTTAAAAACTGGTCTAGATCTAATCCTTAAACTCTCAAAGAATAAATGTCAAAGTTTTAGTCCAAATTTATCTACCTTTCAGGCCTCTGGCAGAACTGGAGATGAACTCCTTTCACTTCTCTCTCTCCTCACGAATGATGCTGACTGGTTTTTATAGAACAGATAAGTTCATTGATAGAACAAAACACTCCTAGTGAATCTTCTGAGTTTAATAACAGTTTTAAACAGAAACAGGTATTTGTAGGAGGTTGCTGTGAGATGTGTCAGAGCCTGGGCATCTGAGGATGTCAGAGGGCACTTGAGGACACGACTCTGTCATTTAGTGCAGGCACATGCCAGACTTTTTTTATTATAATAATAAATGGATGACCATGTGTGTACCACATTGCTTTGCAAGGTCACGCAGCTGTTTTGTCTAACTGTGTCTCAGAAAAGCTGATAAAGACATACAGCTCTTGAGCTCTAGAGCTGCAGCTCCAATTCTCATGCTCTGATGCTGTCCTGATGCTGGACATTAAAGTTGGTTTCTGCTTTTTTTGTGATATCTTCTCCAGGCATGTTCTTTTCTTTGGGAACCTCACCTCATCCCTTCAGCCCACTGGCTCCAATAGTATTAAAGGATGGGAACTGCCCCAGTCCCCAGAGTACTGCCTCACTTATGATTTATCTCCAGAACATCTTACCAGACTGGCCAGTATTCTAAGAAATATGCTAACTGAGGTTCTGAAAAAGGAAAGCCTATAGCTAAGTATGGTCTAAGGGTCACAGCAATACAGGTGAAATAATATAACTTCCAGCCTGCTAGATGTCAGATACACCAAGTTCACGTTCCCCAAAACTGAAGAATGAATTCTAGGGAACAGCAGAAGTTAAGAGTAGGAGAACTTAAAAGAGAGAGAGAGAGTAGAAATACTTTACTGAGAGAGAGCTTCTGAGAGACAGGAAGAGACCCAAAAGTGGATTTCTGCAGAGCTCACTTCACAAAGGAAGTTTTATAGAGCAAAATCACACGATGGGTACAACACCACAAGGTGAGTACAACATGGGTCAAAACTATGATCAACCAATAGAATTACAAATATAGCTCCTTTGGTAATATTGGTCCAATGGAGAAGCAGGTAACTTAGCAAGTGTACATGGAAAGAACAGGTTCCTTTCTAAGAAGGGAAGGATCCTTGTCACCTACCTGGATGACTGATGTCTATCTAGACTCATTGCTCACAGGTGATTTCAATTATAGTATATTCCTTATGCCTTGGGGAGGCATTTAGCCCTGCTCATTTCATCTTTATCTTGAGGTCTGGCCTTCAACAGATGTGCCTCCAAGCCACAGTTGTAAAGTGTTCTCATCTTTTGCACTGACTCCCTCTAGGGCCCAACCCTGTCTGATTGTCTGTAATATTTCTGCCTAACTTAGCTGTCTATAATAACAGAATCATGAGGAAGGGGGCCCAGGTGTACGGCAAGAGCAGCTAACCTGGCTCTGGCCACTTCCTTGCACCTCCAGTTGGCTGCTGCTGGCACTGGACAGAGTGAGGTCTAAGGGATGCCTTAGACTGGGCATAGAGCAAGAGAGATAGATAGGGACACCTTCCTTCCCCTTGTTTCTTTTCAAAACGGGAAAAAACTGTCATAGGTAGACATCTGCAGCAGGGCAGACTGGAGCCTTGGCAGGCCTTCTTCCCCCAATGTTTAAAGTACATACTTAGCTCCAAAAAGTGCTACCTAGTCTCTTTCTACACCCAAACCTGGCTTGTGCACCACCTCCTGGAAATGGTCGGCCCTTTTTGAGGGAACAGTTACATTCTCCCTATATCAATTTTGTGTGGGACTGAGTTTTTTCATACAGAAGTATTTATCTCAGAGATTATGGGATGATTGTTGGGATGTTGCCTGGGAGAGGAAAAACACCCTGGGAGTTCCTCCATCTCAGAGTTGTTTTGTTAGGCAATGACAGCCTCACTTGATGAGTCACATACCTTGCACAATCCCCAACTTTCTGAGACCTGTGTTTTTTCTGAGCTTTTCGTTTGAAAGCTCTTTTTAGTGGAGAGTCTATCCTTGAGGAGCCCGTAACTGACTCCACTCAGATGCTCACTGGGTTAAATAATACACTGTGCTGCAAATCTCGGACTCTTTCCCCAGGGAGTAAGGAGTGAGACCAAGTTGGAACATGTGAGTTGCCTGGCAAAAGGGGTGATACAGTTGCATGAGCCAATAATAGTCCAGGTTCTTGCGTATGACAAGGAAAGAATTGCCACCACGAGTACACCCAGCAGTAACTAGTTACGTAGGCTTATTGAAGATCACGGGTAAGGTAGAGGCAGGAACAGGAAAAATGGAAAAGGGGAAAACAGTCCCTAACTCAGACTTTAACACATAAAGGCCAAACACTTCTGGCTTCCTGGGCCTCCCACTGAATCACATAGGGCTTGGGATTCTCTAAGCCTTTGTTATGTTATTTTTTTTCTCTTAGGATAAGGGAAGCATGAATAACCATAGGGTGCTGTTTACATTTAAATAGAGGGGAAAGGAAAAATGATGAGAAATGGAAAAAATGGAAATAAAGTCTTTGTAAATAGGGAAGGGTGGAGGGGGTGAAGGGAGGGCTAGGAATGGGG
>NW_004624785.1:7771304-7819232 GCF_000247695.1 Heterocephalus glaber | reverse complement strand
GGCTCACCTTCTTTGCCCTAGGATCTTGGGATGGTGGTGGGGGAACTTCTGCAATGTCATTTAAATTTCAAGACTATACATTAAGGTCAGCATTATTATTATCCCCATATTACAGATAAGGAAACAGAGGCTCAAATAGAGTAGGTCACTGTGTTAGTTACTTTTGTCTCATTGCTGAGACAAAATACCCAACAGCCAAAGTTAGAGGGGAGGAGACAGGAAATGTCCAGCAGGGCTACAATCCTCTAGGAGACCAGAGGTGGTGTGCATGGAGGGAAGGCATCTGAGTCTGCAGATCCAGGAGGCTGGAAGATACAGGAGGGGTTGGAAAGGCTGGGAAGGAGTCAGGGGCTGGGCCAGAGCCTGAAGCTTGAGAAACAGAAAAATACTGTGTTGCCTTAGTCTGGTTTTCTACCTCATCACTCAGTTTTGCAAAATCCTCTCCCTCTTCATTCTGTTTCCTTCTATCCTTCATCCTTCAGAGGAACAAAGTTAACTGTAATAGTGGCCTTTTTTAGCAGCCAGTGAAAATCTGCCCTAAATGTAGTGTTCATAGAGCTCTTCTCTGAATTTTTGTTCTTTACATAAGCAGTAAATGCTAAGGTCACACAGTCGGGTGAGAACCAGTCTTTAAAACCAGGCTCTCTGACACCTGTGTCCCCATTCGAACCACAGGATTGGTAGACACAGTCTAACTCCAGGTTCAGAGGGCTTTGAGCACAGGGATATTTAGAGAAGTAAAAGGATTCCATTACTGAGGAACCATGGAGATGGTTTCAGCAACCACAAATAGACAGCAGATTCAAATCATTTTGAATTCTAACAACAAGCCACAAAACAGTAAAATAAGTATTTTAGAACATTCCAGTGCAAGTTAAGGAGGATACGGGTATCAATCCAAACTTCTCCAGCTCTGATTCACAAAAAATCCCCACTCTATGATCATACATCAGGGAATCAGGTTGTGTAGGGTGTGGGGAGGAGAGAAGGTAGAAGAGTTTGTTGTAGCCAAGCTTGTAAGATAAAAGATAAGGACTTTCTTTGGTGATAAATCAAGCAAAATGTTTTATTAAGACTGTCAGTTCCCTGTTTACCTGGAACAGAGATCTAAGTAGTAGCTGACGTTTATCTCAAAGAAAAACCTTAGATTATCTCTCTAAAATGACCTGAAAATCCTACACACAAATTCCTACTTAAAGAGATATGGAAAACATAGCTCATCAAGATACATTCATTTTAATGTTGACGAGAGATTTTTTCCATTGGCCATTCAAACACTATGATTCTAATTGAAATTCTAATTAAGTATCCTATACTGTCCAGTCTTTGCTAAGAAAGCCTGTGTTAAAAATTTTTGTCCAGTGTAACACCTGAGAATAAAAATGTCCTGAAAACTTGGGAAAGGAGAAATTTTCATGTATATACCCTGCTGACAAATAGCTGTCAAACTAGTTTCAAGGCTATTCAGTGGATTGTTGACAAGTTACCTCAGTGGGAGCTTAACAGACTAATCAGTGTCAGGCTCTTGCTTCTGGAAATCAGCCAACCAGGGATGGACTCACTCCAATACTTGCTCCTCTGAGCGCCAAACAATCTACAACTGTCTCAACCAAGTGACACTGCTCCTACCGATGGTGTTAATCACTTATGCCAGCCCCGGAGGTTCAGGGTTCTGAACAAAATGGTGTATGAAAGCTATGCTCTGGGGGCCAGCAAGAGAGACTCATTAAATATTCAGGAGTTATTGGGTCATTTGTTAAATCTTCAGCAGCTTGAAGTTAGGCTGCGATAGGAATGAATATTACAGTATGGATATTCGCAAATGCTCTTCCTCCCACCTACTTGATCCCCAAAGAACTGATTTACCAACCCACCACTGCCAAAAATTTGATTCAAAGTCAAGTTCTACTCTGCTCAGAGATGCTGAACTTGACTGGCACATTCCTTTATTATCAGGAGCAGTACACTCAGCTCTGTCTTAGTGCTTCCCCATCCCTTGACGTATCCACGCATTAGTACTTTTGGTTGATTTAAAAGGTTGGTAAGCCAAGATTCCCAAAAGACCTTGAGGTTTCAGGATAAAGTAAATATAACAGAGATTAGGAAAGGGAAAGGACTTGACAGAAGACATTGTCCTTGAGATTAAGCCTGCGTGGGTCGTGGGAGGGGAGACTGAAGATGAGAGTGGAAGGGGCTTGGGAACAAGCACTGCCAGCTTCAAATCATTGTTTGGAGAGGAAGATAAATATCTTTTTCTGTACCCATCCCAGGTTTGTGGCTGAGGTCCTCTAACAAAGGGAGATTAATAGGAGAAATGCACACATTTATTTAATGTCAGTGTTACAAGGGGCAGGAGCTTTTTTAAGTCGGTGAACACCCAAAGAAATGGTTACACCTGTTATGTTTTTCTGCTAGATTTGTCAGAGTGAACAGCTGTGGAGACACATGATAGAAAAATGAGAGTGAGATCTAGTGTAACAAACCGGGGAGACTTCCAAGGCCTGTTTGTTGAGACTCTTCTGTGACTTGTTCTCTGTAGAGATTAGGGTGTTCTTTTCTCTGGGCATCAGGAGCCCATCCCTTGGGCTTTGGGGGAAGATCAGAAAGTTTCTTGTAGGATTCATGTCCTGCTCCAGGGAAGAAGGGGAGGGAGAAAGTCAGAGAGCTCTTCCTGCTCCTGACGTTCTCCACCATGCCAAAGATGAACCCCACCAGCTTTGGAATAACCTTGCTCTATTCAAGACCATCTGGGCAACCTCAGCTCCCCCAGTCCCACTCACCTCAGTGCTGCTGTGAAGTAATCAGTCACTCACTACCCAGCTAGGGGGCCGAATGGCAAGAGGCCAAGTCAGAAGCAGCGCTGTGCTGAGGCAGCTGGGAAAGAGGCCCTTTTACAGGCCCATGAGCCCTGAGGTTGCTCCCCACCATCTTCGCCTTTGGAATCAGCCACATTGCCTCCATCCTCAATATCACTGCTCCTCAAGGCTCCCAGAAAATTGCAGGAAGGGTACAAGGGTGATGTGACCCAAATTGCCTTTGGTATCATTATTAGAAAATATTTGATCTCTTTGAAAAGATTTGTAAAGACACAAAAGTGATTTATTTGGAGGTGCAGCAGGAAATACACCTCCACGTAGACTGAAAGGGTAGAAATGACCTAGAATTTCTCAGCCAGAAAACTCTAGTTAGCAATTTGGGGGCTCCTTGGTATTAAAGTAATGGAACAAGGAGAATTGCTATTGGCAGCAATAACAAACTCCAAGTGTGGCAGCAAAGGATTTCCACTGAGAAGCAGGTCATACTGGCACTCGGTTATTTTGGGACCTGCAAGTCTTAGAGGTTGAATGAATCCTTCATTGAGGCTCTGATGTTCTAGGGTGGAGGCAGGAAAGTAGTTTACAAAGCTGTTCTCTTTCCACTCCAGGGCTGCAATCTTGGGAGCAGTCAGGTGTTTAGGGCCTCGGAGAGAAGTGCTACCTTTTGTTTTGCTGAATGCTTTGCAGTTTCTTTTCCCTTCCTTTCTCTGGTGCTGTCCTGCAGCAGGAGCTCACTAGGCTTTCAGCCTGGTATCCATGGCACCTTCTCACTGTGCTCGTCCATTCCTCAAGCACAGAGAGACCCTCTGCTGTGTGAGAGGCTGCAGGAATGGTGGCCGTACAGGGCAGGTATCAGGGACCCACTCAGGACAATCCACCCATGAGTAACAAGAATATTGTTATTTATTTCCAGGGAAATCATTTTTGTCCTATCAGTTGATGACACAAACACTCTGGAGTGACTTTGACCTACCTAAGGTCAAGGCCTGTGGTTGCCTACATCACTCAGCAGATATCGCCTTAGGCTGCAAGTACACACAAGGGCTGCTTTACTCAAAATTAACTGTTACTATGGAAATGTAGACCTTCAGGGTTCCAGCTTAAAGTGTGGGAAGTATCAGACTCCCAGATCAGGGTGAATTGAAGATCTGACTTTTGTCACCATCCTTTATATCAGCTCAGCCTCACTGTTTTCTTGGTAACTGGAAAATGTTCTATGAACACTTAAGTGCTTGTCTGTTTCTATGAGTGTTAACCTTCACCTAGATTTTAACTATTATTTCCCACAGTCCCAGATTAGCTCTTCAATGCATAGAAGAAAATGTTGTAAAATATATTCCCAAGAATTTTAATTTCCTCAGCTGGGAGGGTTGCTACAAATTCCCTAATTAACCATTTCTGAAAGTGGAAATCCTTCAGTAGATGACACAACCACAACCACAACATCAGCTAATCAATGAGATCAGAGTAAACTGAATCTACTCAAAGAACAAAGTGGCAAACAATTGTCTTGTAACACACAGATCAGGGTGTGGGAGACACATATATCATACCAGGCAGGTATACATTGGGTTTGGGGGAAGTTGTCAATAAGGAACATACAAGAATAATTATTCTGCTAATACATATCCACTCACATACACAAATTGTAATGGTTTGAAACTTCCATATTTGTTTCTTTACGATGGTGAGTGCTGAGCATTTTCAGCAATATTGTCATGATAGATCTGATGATCTGCTCTTACCTAAGCAGGAGTTGCTTCCTATGACGATATGGTCCTGTGGACCAATTTCCATCAGGCTGGAAAAAACACTAGGGTAGATTTGGTAGAGCAGAGCTATGTAAAATGACCATCTACTCACTGGGTCCTGATAATATTTTCAGTCTATGCTTCCCAGGCAGCCTTCGCAACGAAGCTTTCTTTATCTTTTTCAAAGTTCCCTGAAAAAAAAAATCCAACTCATATCAATTCATTCTGATTTAAGTTCTGTTCTTTGCAATGCTCTTTTTGGTATGTTTTGCCTTGTAGATTCTAGGAGTTGATAAAGATCAACAACAAACAGAAGCCCAAGATCAGATTAAAGCAAGCAAGGTGTGTGTGTGTGTGTGTGTGTGTGTGTGTGTTACTTCATCCAAATACTTTTTCTTTTCAATAATTTTAATTGACTGAAGGAAGAATCTTAGAATTCATTTCTGTTGAAATCTTTGTAATGCAGACCAAAAGTATGTCTGTCCATGAACTTGAAAAACATGAGGAAACATTGTCAGAGGAAGAGTTGTGCAAGTCTGGATACACAGCCAATAATTCTGAGAATATTGGAAAGAAACATCTGGGGATTTAATACTAAGATATTCTTGTTTGTAAAGCCTCCCAGGAAGTTCACAATGTCATTTTTTGGAATATCTCCTAATATAAGATAATCGAAGCCGGGTGTAGTGGCGCACGCCTGCAATCCCAGCACTTGGGAAACTGAGACAGGAGGATCGCCATGAATTCGAGGCCAGCCTGGGCTACACAGTGAGTTTGAGTTTGAGGCCAGCCTATAAACTACATAGCAAGACACTGTCTCAAAAAATAAAATAGATAATTGAGCCTGTCCTTGGTGAGTGTGCCAGATATGGTTCCTTTGTATCTTCTCCCATGTCTGTGAGTTCATTTTCTTCTTTCTCATTTTAACCATTTGTAGCTTCAACTATTGAATCTTTGATTGCATCTTCATTTTCTGTAAGATCCTGAGGAACTGATAATGAGCTTCCAGCAATTCTCAGAATGGAAAGTAAGAGGGAGAACTAGAAGTAATAACAGAGGCAGGCAAATGTGATGGTGACTTTCGTGTAGTTAATAATCTTTTTCTTTTGATTAATGTTAGCATGTCTTGTTTAAGATATCCTTCTCCATTCCAAGGTTATACAGACATTCTCCTATATTCTTGCCTAAAAGTTTTTAAAATTAGAAAATCCCAGACACTACCTTTTCCTTTTTTCTTTTTTATTAGTACATCTTTGCAGTATATAATGAATGCATTCATTCTTCATGTACATTATTCTAGTGGGGAGTTGGTACATGTACATGACATATCACATCTTGATTCGTTTTATATCTCCTTCCCTCCTCCCTCACCTTCCTCCTCATTCTTCCATTGCTTGGTCCCCTTACCATTTGCAAATGATGTATCTCCCTGTTTATTGTTTGTATGTTTTATTTTCTTCTTTAATTTATTTATACTTTGAGTTTCTCATATAAGAGAAACCATGCAATATTTAAGCTTGTGTATCAGATTTAGTTCAATTAACATTATGGATTCAAGGTGCATTCATTTTCCTACAAATTACTCAAATTTATACTTCCTTATAGCAGAGTAGTACTATACTCCATTGTGTTTAAATACCACATTTTCTTTATTTATTCATCTCTTAATGGACCTATAGGCTGCTTCCAAGATTTAGTTATTATGAACTGTGCTTCTATAAACATGGATGCTCATATATCACTGTAATTGATGTCTCTAACTCTTTTGGAAAGATACCTAGTAGGGGAATAGCTGGGTTGAATGGAATTTCTAATTTTTGGTTTTTAAATAATCTCGACACTGATGTCCACTGATGTCCACTGATGTACTAGTTCACATTCCCACTCACAATGTAGAAGGGTTCCTTTTTTCCCTGCAGCCTCACCAGCACTTGTTATTATTTGATTTCTTGATGATAGCCATTCTTTCTAGAGTAAGGTGGAATCTTGGTATTAATTTCCATTTTTCTACTGTTGAACATTCTTTCATGCATTTCTTGGCCATTTGTATTTCTTCTGAAAAGTGTCTTTATTTCAATGGCTTATTTTTTATTGGTTCTCTTATTTGGGGGATCTAATTTTTCATTCTTTATATATTCTTATTAATCCTTTGTCCATGGAATAGCTGGCAAAAACTTTCCCCATCATGTAGGTTCTCTCTTCACTCTGTTGGTTGTTTCCTTTGCTGTGCAGAAGTTTTAAAATTTGTTATAATCCCATTTGTTGATTCTTGATATTGTTTCTTGTGGAATTGGGGTTCTGTCCAGAAAGTCCTTTCCTAAGCCTATGACTTCAAGAGTTTTCTTTATTTTATCTTTGAGCAGGTTAAATGTTTCTGTTTTAACATTTAGACCTTTGAATCATTTCAATTTTAGTTTAGTATATGGTGAGAGATATGGGTCTAGCTTCTGCATGTGATAGCCAGTTTTCCCAGCACCATTTGCTAAAGAGGCTATCTTTTTTCCAGCATATGTTTTTGGCCCCTTTGTCAAACTTCAGATAGCTGAATGTGTCTGGGGTTGTTCTATGTCCTTTATTCTGGTCTACTGAGCCACATGTCTGTTTTTGTGCTGGTACCATACTGTTTCTTATCATGGTAGTTTTGTAGTATAACTTGAAGTCCAGGATTGTGATGCCTCCTGCTTTGCTCTTGTTACCCAAGATTGCTTTTACTATTCTGCATCTCTTCTGGTTCCATATGAATTTTTGGATTATTTTCTCTAGTTTTTATGAAGAATGTTGTTGGGGTTGTATTAAATCTATATATCAGCTTTTGGAAGTATGGCCATTTTTTTTTTTGGTACTGGGGATCGAACTCGGGTCCTTGCACTTGCGCAGCAGGTGGCGAAACCACTGAGCTAAATCCCCAGCCCATGGCCATTTTGATAATTTTGGTTCTGCCTGTTCACAACCAGAGAATGCCCTTCCATTTTCTAATGTCCTCTTTGATCTCCTTTTTGAAACTGTAGTTTTCATTGTAGAGATCTTTCATCTCCTTAGGCAGGTTAATTTCTAAGTATTTAATTTTCTTGATGCTATTGTAAATGATATTATTTTCTCAACTTCTTTCTCAGTGATTTCTCTATTGGTGTACAGAAATGCTATTGATTTTTGTGTGTTGCTTTTGTATACTGCTATATCGCTCAATTTGGCTATTAGTTCTAAGAGTTTTTTAGTGGAAATTTTTGGATCTTCTATGTAAAAAATCATGGCATCTACAAATAATGATAATTTGGCTTGTTCCTTTCTTTTATATATCCATTTTATTTCTTTTTCTTGCCTGATTTCTCTAATTAATGTTTAGATTACTATATCGAACAGGAGTGGTGATGGTGAACATTCTTGTCTTTATTCTGATTTTAGAGGGAAAGCTTTTGGCCTTTCCTTATTTAATATGATATTGGCCATTGGTTTGCCATAAATGGCTTTTATTAGATTAAAATAAGGTCTTTCTATGCCTATTTTCTTCAGTGTTTTTATCATGAAAGGATGCTGGATTTTGTCAAAAGCTTTTTATGCATCTGTTGACATGATCATGTGATTTTTGTCCTTATTTCTATTTATATGATGCATTACATTTATTGATTTGTGAATGTTGAACCATCCTTTCATCTTTAGGGTGAAACCTACTTGGTCATGATGTATTATCTTTTTGACAATTCATTCATTTTTGGATTCCATTTGCCAGTATCTTGTTAAGGATTTTTGTGCCTATGTTCATTAAAGAGATTCTCACATTTTCTTTTTTAGTTGGGTCCTTGTCTGATTTTGGAATTGCAGTAATGCTAGCTTCTGTGGATGAGTTTGGAAATATTCTTTCCCTTTCAATTTCATTGAAGAGTTTAAGGAGTATTGGCCTTACACTGTCCCTGAAGGTCTTCTAAAATTCTGCAGTGAATCCATCAGGTCCTGGGCTTTTCTTAATTGGTAGGGTTTTTTTTCCTCTTCCCTCAATTTCATTGTCTGTTATTATATTGTTCAGAATTTTTGTCTTCTGAGTTCATTTTTGGTAATTCATATGTATTTAGGAATCTGCCCATTTCTTCAAGGTTGTCCAATTTTTTGGAGTACGATTTTTCATAGTAGTTACGAATGATCTTCTGGATTTTGGTGGTGTCCATTGTGATTTCAAATACTGCTTCTGTCACATTCTCATTTTTATCTTATGATTATGAAAAAAATTATATTAGTCATACTATGCTCCTTTTCCCTCTTTTCTCCATTTCACCTTTTGTTTTATTCTTGATATTTTCTTCTGACTTACTCTCAGTTCATTAATTTTTCCTTAAGGTAGTTTCCCTGCTAATAAATCTATCCATTAAATTTTTAATTCTATTATTTGTCAGTTCTAAACGTTCTATTTTTTTTCTTATTTTTCAAGTCACATTTTATTCTTTCTTGTAGTCTATAGATTTGTGTTTGTCTTTTCTTCTTCCCTGAACATGCTAACATAATTGCTTTACCTTCCGAACCTAACAATTATAGTATTTGGAATCTTTGGGCATCTGACTTTATATATATTTTTTTGATTCAGCTACTTCTTGCTCAAGATGTTTTGTTTCTTTATGTGCCTGATTGTATATGGTGCTAGTAATTGTACTTGAATTTATTTGTATATTGGCATTTTCTTCTGCTAGCCAATTGGGGTATTTTTAGCCAGGACCACTTTATCTTAAGTTCAAGTTTGAGACAGGATATACAAGAATGACATAAGCTAATGAGGGCTGGTATTTTAATAATTCTCACTTTTCTAGGCATATACTATTGGGTTCTGTTATGCCTTGTGTCTAGATGTACCCCCAAAGCCTCATCCAGTCATAGGCGAGGCTTTTTTAGAGGTGGCTGAATCTAGAATGTGTGATTGATTCATGGTGCAGTGCTAGGATTACGGGTTCTAGGAATAAGGGTGTGTGATTACTAAATCAGTCCACTGATTGGTTTGGCACCATCCTAATCCTGGTGGCCTGAATACAATGTAAGGGATAGAAAGGGACTTGTTTTGTCCCTTGCTGCTTTGCTACCCTCTGCCTGTCATGAACTGTTTTCCTCTGTGATGCTACCCTGCCTTCAGGCCAGCCGACTGTGGACTGAAACCTCTATAAACTGTAAGCCTAAATAAACCTTTCCCACCTTAGCTGTGGGTGTTGTGTATTTTGTCTCAGCAATGAGAGAAAAGTAACTAAGACAAGCTCCCAGGTTATTAGCCTTCCCATTGTGTATAAGCCTGGGCTTTAATTTTGGTTGCCCTTGATCCCTGAAAATACAAAAATGGAAATTCAAATTATAGGGATTAGCAGAAACAATCAGAAATTTGTGCCTATCTTTCTGTGGGTTTATATTTTCCCTTCAGTTTGGGTCTGGTAATTTCTTACTATTTTGTCAGTTCAATGATTTTTTTTAAAAAAAACTTCAAAAAATACCTTATTTGGTGATCTGAATGATTTTCATCAGGTAAAAGATTGTTTCAAATAACCTAGTACACCATTAGCAGAAATTTGAAATCCTCATCTTTTCATAGGTAAAGAAAAAAGTATTTCTTTCTTGATTTATAACAAGTCTAGAGTTTGAAGGATAGTCACATCAGGATTCTGTAAATCTACTCTCTTTTCTTTTTCCTATTCCTCTTCCTCTTCTCCTTCTCCTCCTTCTTCCTCCTCCTCCTCTTCCTCCTTCTTCCTCTTCCCCTTCTCCCTATTCCTCTTCCTCTTCTTCCTCCTCGTCTTCTGTCTTCTTTTCTCTGTCTCTCTTTCTCTCTCCCCTCCCTCCCTCCCTTCTTTCTCTTTTTCTTTTTGTTGTTGATTTTTTTGAGCTTATATAACCTTGAGAAACTCTCCCTCCTTTCCCAGTGGCCACCTTATGATGGAGAGATCACTGAATTTTCGACTTTTCTGGTTCTTATCTGCAGATGCTGATGAATGGCAGGAGTCAGAGGAACCTGTTGAACATATCCCATTCTCCCACACCCGGTATCCTGAGAAAGAAATGGTTAAGAGAGCTCAGGACTTTTATGAACTTCTCAGTAAGAGACGGTCAGTCAGGTTCATAAGTGATGAGCAAATCCCAATGGAAGTCATTGATAATGTCATCAAAACAGCAGGTTAGTAATTGCACATTGAGTCTTTGAGAGTGTTATCTGCCCTGCTAGAGTGACACTAGTGGAATAATATTGAAATTCAAACATGTGAATGAAGGTGAGAGTAATACATTTATCTATTAAGCCTACTGTGCTATAAGTCTACTATCCTATAGGATGGTAATGAACTAGCAAAGTTTACACATCTAAATATGCAAAGTAAACCAAAGCAAGACCAAATAATTTTTAATGTAAAGTAATATCTCTATGGGGGAAGGGGGTGAGAGCTACAAAAAAAGGATAGAAGTTGTAAGAATAAGTCTCCTGAGTGTTCTCTCTAATTATTCTTACTCTTATATAAATCTTATTTAAGTTCATTTGTAGAAATTATTGTATGTTCCTTGTGACACTATTGTCTAACTTAAAAGGAAGCAAGTATAAAACACTTTGTTTCAGTTAAGAATACAACTGTAACCTGGGTATGGTGGCGCATGCCTGTTACCCCAGCATTCGAGAGGCTGAGGCAGGAGGATCGCAGCAAGTTGGAGGCCAGCCTGGGCTACATAGTGAGTTTAAGGCCAGCCTAGAATATACAGTGAGACCCTGTCTCAGAAAACAAAAGAATACAACTGTGTTATTGTTGAGTGCTTTAACTAGCCACAGTCACTAAATTTCGTATTTATATCTATATCTGTATATGGGTGTGTGAACATATGATGATGAGGTAAATGTGGCATAATTTATTAGAGAGGAATTATTCATTTACTATGTTTAGAGGTACAAATATTTAGTGAACAAATAAAATGGGTACAAAGTTAACTGAAATCACTGTAGAAATTTAGGTCTCCTGCTTGGCTTTTGACTTTCCTTTTACAACCAATGATGACTTCCGATATTGGGAGTGTTGGGTGACAACCAAGACCCCGCTC
The DNA here is from genome assembly GCF_000247695.1 of Heterocephalus glaber. The sequence continues at coordinate 7,807,624 of NW_004624785.1, read as the reverse complement.
CGAGAGTCAACAGGCTTCACTCCCTCCACAGGTAGAGTTTATTCCACTGAACTACTCACTAGGAAGGAAGAAATCATTGCTTCTGAAATATCCCACTGCAGGTCACTGTGGCCCACCCTTGGGAACAGTGGGCCATCTCTGTGACTACGGGGTGGCCCCAGTCCCCACCCCCCCACCCCTGGATGTTCACAGGGAATTCAAGCTCCTTGGACAAAGGGGTGCCCCAGATCTGAAGGGTGCCGATCTGGCTGTGGGCTGAAGTCCCAAAGTCCACAGGAGTAGTAAGGTGTTCTGTTCTACTGTATTCCCAAGATCCCAAACCTTATGGTGTCAGACTCAGAGCCATGACAGAGGCACTAAATAATAGATAATTTAGTTACCTTTTGAGGAATATTTCAGAAATCATTTTACCATTGATATTTTGCCATCCCCAGTAAGCTTCATGACAATATCTTTTTTCAAGAATATCAAAACAAATGGCATATTGGTGAATTGCAGTGGTCATATCCCACTGGGTCTCTCGACTAGTCATGGTGCAGTTACTTAGGGGTGTTTTCTCCCCCTTGAACTGAGTGGCAGGGATAAGTTGCCATGGTTCAGAAACACCTAAAGTGAGGGAAGGAGAAGGAGACCACAGCTGCAAGCGAGTCCACTGGCAGGCACTTTGCTTCCCAGATTAGCTAACTTCGTCTGGAACAAGGGTGAAGTGTTACGTTTACTCTGAGTGAACAGCCTCACACTGCCCTGCAGCTTCAAAGGCTGATTTTAATTTAATGGGTGCTAGGAACAGCCCCAAGTGGGGCCCACACAGAGCCCTGGACCTTTGTGGCCGTGAAGGACCCAGATATGAAGCATCAAATCCGGGAGATCATCGAGGAGGAAGAGGAAATAAACTACATGAAAAGAATGGGACCTCGCTGGGTTACAGACCTGAAGAAACTGAGGTACAAAGGTGGCAGACTGGGAGGTTTGGTTTGACTCCCTAAAAGGAAATAACTGCTTTTAAATGATATTTTACATATAATTAATACATATTTATTGGGCATAATAATGTGGTTCAGTGTGGCTTTTCAACACGTGCACCGATCAAATCTCATTCTGGTTTTAAGTGCCAAAAAATTCAATTCTATTTCTGGAAGAAATTATGAAAATTAAGTCAGGCCTCACCCCTGACTTAATTTATGAGTTCTGACCCAGATCACAACCTCTTAAATAAAACCCTGAAGAATCACTTCAGTTTTCATCCATCTGGAACATAAGATTGTGAAATTCTTTTCAAAACCTTGATGAAGCAAATTACTTTTTGCTAAGGTGATCAGGTCTTACACATGGCTTTACCAAGCAGTTTGAGGACCAGTTAATTCCAGTAAATCTTTGGGGCATTAATAACTATGGGCTCCAAAAAAGAAGCGAAGTGGAATTTAGTGTAACTGCAGGGATGAGGGTGATGATGTTGGCTCTCACTTCTCAGAAGGCTGTGCCAAGAGGCCATTTAGAATACGAAGGCTCCTAACAACCCTGTCTCTACTGCCCACCTTGCCTGGCCCGGTGTGGCACCTGCCATCCAACATCCCAGAGTGCTAGTTAGCCAAAGAAAGGATGATGGGATCTCAGTCTTGGGGGTGCAATGGGACTCCTTGCCCAGGAGTTAGAGCTAGAGGAAGACAGGTAGGTCTCTTGGCTCTGCTTCTGTTTCATTTAATCTTCTCCTAAGATACGTATCAGAAGTGATGTCTTATGGATTTGTAACTTATTATTGTGCTCTGGAACAAGTATAGGATGTTAATGATGAATATAAATCTGACTGCATATTTATGGGAAGAAATGAGATAAGTGAAGATCAAGTAGAGTTTCCATACTTAGAGAGATGTTGGACTCTCAGTGCCCAAACCACCTACAAAATACTATTGCTCTTCTCACTTCCCTCGACCAAGGCAAAATGCATTGCTGTTTCATCTGGGTACCCAATATACCTCACAAACACCTTCCGTACATCTAATATAGCCACTACCCCACAGCATTTTAATGACTGGTTTACTTTTCTTCTGATGTTATAGGCCATTTTTAAGAAATATATACCTGAAGAATCCAATTAGGCTATAGACTTTCTCAGCCAGCAATATGTGTACACACAGAGACACACACAGACCCAGAGATTGTAGGGGTCTAACTTGGGTTTAAAAAGCCTCACACTGTGCCACCCAACACCATTCTGATGCAAGTAGGTAACTGAATACATATCTGTTAAGTTGGATAACAAATGAGCAAATGCCTGTTGCCCTGTTCCAGGCAATTCTGAAGTCCAAAGCTGTTATTAATTCCCGACACACAACGTGGAGCCAACTTACCTTGCAAACCTTATCCCCTCTGGCTCATCTCACCAGCCAGAAGGTGCCAATTATCCTGCTTTTAACAGTGCTGTTGTCATTTTAAAAGCTCTAATACGATGCTATAACAAATTGGTCTAAAATTTAACAAATGTTTGCTTAGGAAAAGTAAGTGGTACAAAGACATTGTAAATGATTGGCCTGCCTTAGAATATAGATAAACTACTTAATCTTCATCTAATATTTTAAAATTTACATTATTTAGTCTTTCTATATTTTACATGCTTTTTAAAATTACTTTTAGGGCCAGGGATGTGTTTTAAAACAGTGAAGCATAACTAGGCTAAGGATGACATGAACAGTTACCATCTCTTGCTAATTAAGGACACAACATATTCTAAGGAACAATTCCAGAATACTGGAGTGCATGACTTTACTGGGTTATTTCTCTCCTCTGAATATCTGTTCTGGAATGAAACTTCACCAAAATGTATGTGGCATGGCAATGGAACCAAGAAAGAGATGTTCTGAACTGGAAAAAAACATTTCAACTCCACATTTACACTTCCCATGAACGATTTCTTGCTACCTCAAACATTTCCTTCTTTCTTCTGTAACTGGACTAACAGCGTGTCACTGAAATCCCTCACCATCGCCGTTGTCTCCTCGCCTGCTCCTGAACAGGACTCCAGTTCTGTCGCTCCAGCCCCACACCTCTCCCGTCCTCCTGGCTTGGCCTTTCCTTCCCATCATCCTGCCTGGGCCATCGCCTGGGTCTCCTGCCAGGTTTTCCTTTCTCTTGGTATTCAAAACACTGCCCTTGATGATCTCACTCTCACCCATGCACCGATCCACTTTCTGAAACCGGCCTGCTCCTGTGATTCTTCTGTCCAGAGCCTGTGATAACTCTATTAGCCACACACCAGGGCCAGGTCCTGTCTGTGTGGAACCCACCCACCCGTCATGTTCAGCCACACACCCCACCCTCCAGCCCACGGGGCTGCTGGAGATTCCTGTCCTGCGGTGCCTCTTTCCTGACTCTTCCTTGCTCTGCCTGCAATGCCCTCTCCACCCACCTACTCCCCCTGGTCTTCAGAGCCCAGCTTGAGGTCATTTCTGGGACATTTCCCCCCAATCTTCTTCTTCAAAATTAACATTTAAAATTTTCAAGTATTCCCAAAACAATTGGTTTCTATTTCTTTAGTCGCACCTGCCAGGCTTCCTTTTGTAAATATTGGCATAGTGCTCCCTGGGTTAGAGTGTATCTTCATGTCTTCCACCAACTTACAAATGCATGTTATTGAATTCACTGAGTTGGACAAAAAAAGATGCATAAGACACACACACACCCCAAAAAGTATCATTTTTCAATATAAACATAAAAGACAAGTTAACATGTCTTCATTTTTATCATAAATAAGCTAAGGTAGTAAATGAAAACAAAAACATTGAGCAAATATCCTCCTGAATCTCACCCCATCCCCAGAACCAATTGGATTAAAGAGTACTTGGACACCGCACCCGTATTGATTCTCATTTTCAAGCAAGTGCATGGTTTTGCTGCTAATGGCAAGAAAAAAATCCACTACTACAATGAGATCAGCGTCTCCATCGCTTGCGGCATCCTGCTGGCAGCGTTGCAGGTATGTTGCCTTCCCATGGGCCCAAGAGACACCAGGGAGACATGGGGGCCCCAGGTGGGCTTACTAGAAAACTTAGCTGAGTTTCCCATGCAGGTCATGTAGAAATGTTTACCCAAAGTTGAATTCCTAAGTAAGGTAACTCTGATGTGGAGACCGATCCTGGAAACCTGGAGCAGTGAGAGTGACGGTTCAGCAAGCTGGAAATCTTAGAAACTCACTTGTAACTCATTTCAGGATCAGAAAAATTGTTGCTGCATTAGCTGCTTGTGCAATGACATGTAGTTTACGGGGCCTGGCAGATGTGTCTGCAGAACTTCAGCGCCAGAACGTCACAGAGACTAACTCCACAGGTGATTGCACTTTTGCTATCTGAGCTGATGAAAGGATTTAAGAACTGTAAGGAGGGCTCTGTCATGGAGCGCCTTTCCTGAGAAGCTGCGTTTGCATGGCATTTAAGAGACTGCCATGTCCTTCCAAAACCTCCCATCTACAGAGCAGCCAGGGCAATGCCAAAAGGAAGTGGAACAGGACTGTGCTCTGCCTTTCAAGCCATTCAGTTCATCCACTCCACAAATACTCCCTGAGCTCCTTACATGCGACATTCCTAGAAGGCACTGAGGATGCTTGTCTCATGAACTGTACATTCTGGTAGGGCCTGGGGTCCAGGCACAGGGTAGAGAGAAATGGTGAATTTGCATAATAAAAAAGCAAACAAGATTGTAAGAGCGGATGATCTGACCTTCAAGGAACAATTTTTTACACACACACACACCTACATTATCTCAATGAAAAATCTAGTCATTGTTGCACGAAAGAGAAACATAATTTTAGATTACTTGAAAAATTGTCTTGAAGAAGCTAGCATTTGTTTTCCTTCCTGAAGCTGTAAGCAGACAAATAAGGAAGTCCCCATGCACCCTTCAGACAATAGGAAGTAGCAATATGAGCCTCATGAGAAGTCAGTTCATAGCGTTGCGGGCCTCAGAAACGCGAGGTCTCTGGCACTATGCAGTACTGTGGAGTGTGCTGCCCTCTAGCGTTCTTTTGGCTTAATTCTGAGGCTGGGTCCGCGTTAGGGAGAAGAGAGGTAAGGAAGGTGTCCCCCCCCCCCCCGCAGAACTCTACCAGGCGAGAAGACGTACAGGAGCACCTTCCTGCCCCCGGTGGGGGGTGGCATCTGACTGGGAAAGCATGGGCGGTGCAGGAGGCACCTGGAGAAGTACTTGAAAGCTACGAATTGGCTGGGAGAGAGGGGTCGGTGAGGTGTTTCCTCTACCCTCAGGTGTCCCTTTTGGCCGCTGGGTGCCCTATCATTGGACCTGGTGCCTTCACAAGGAGTGATTCACTCCTTCCACCATTGTTTCTGTAGTCACAGACATTCCCTGTGCTTGTTGTCATTTAGAATAAAATATGGGAATCTTTTTTTTTTTTTCCCATACCGGAGATCGAACTCAGGTCCTTTCGCTTGTGAGGCAGGCAGCAGAACCACTGAGCTAAATCCCCAGCCGGGGAATCTTTATTAATATATTAAATATCAAAGCCAGCTAGCCAGTCTACAATTTTAAAGTAAGGACTATAATGATATTTTAATGTCTATACCAATTGTAAAGTGATATATGAAAATATCTGTGAGCTTTATTGGTGACAGATCATAGACACTGTTTATACTACTGTGATTTGTTGTCTGTGTTGAAGAAAATGTTATATATATATATGTGTGTATATGACTGTATTTATGTTTTTCAATCTCACAGACTTGCTGAATCCAATCCTTGGCCCTTTGGGGATCTGGGAATTCGAGGGTTTTTAAAAAAAATCTTGACCTACGATAAGACCAAAATACTCATATACTCATATCAAGAGAAAAATGAAAGATAAAATACTAACAGAAACCAGCTTTAGAGTAGCAAACAAAGTTGTTTAATATGTTTTATATAGTCACAGATTTCTACTGCCAAAGATATACAAACTTCAGCGTGGAGTAAAAGCTATGTTTTAAAAGATGACCAATATATGAAATGATACCACATTAAGTACTTTCTCATTGAAAAGTTTAAGATTTAGCCATTCCATATTCAAGTACTATGTTAAGATATGATAAAGGAAGAGAAGTAATGAAGTAGAGACCATCCAAGCTCATGAAGAAAGAGGAAATCGATAGATTATTTAGCGTGTGTATCCTTGAGAATAGTCCCTCTGGCAACACAAACTGTGATGAATCAGAGTTTGCAGTGATATACAGGAGAGACCTTTAGAAGAGGCTGTATTAAGTCACTCTAACCCCTTAGACATTTATAGGTCAAATGCTAGTATTATAGATTGATAACAAACTGTAGTGAGATAACTGGAGTCCAGGAAAGGGTATTTAGTAGGAAAACTGTAGTATTAGGGCTAGGACCCTTTGGCAGCCTGCTGCCATCACTTAGATCATATTCCAGATACAGCCTGATCTCTTGGGTAAAAGGAACTCCCAATTGTTTTATTTCCTTCACTGTAGTTGGATTCCTCAAACCTCTTTTCATAAAGTAATTATTCCTATTTCTTAAACATCACTGAAAAATAATATTAGCATTTTTGTTTTTCCAGAAGCTTCCAACTGCTAGGTTAGAAGAAGGCAGGGGGTAGGGAGGTCGAGGAGCACAGGTGAGCTTCAGGACACCATTACCCAAGCTGCCAGCCTCTTCCCTGCCCAACTTCAGGGAAATAATAGGAAGAGCAGGCAGTGTCATGAGGATGAGAATGTCCCCAGGCTGAAGCCAGAGCTGGGATTTGCCTCTAACTTTCCCTCTCCCATTCTAGAATGCAGGGCTGGTGACGGTCACCACCACTCCCCTCAACTGTGGCCCTCGTCTTCGGATGCTCCTGGGCCGCCCTCCACATGAAAAGCTGCTGGTGCTGCTCCCGGTGGGCTACCCCAGCAAGGAGGCCACAGTGCCAGACCTCAGACGGAAGACTCTGGATCAGATCATGGTGACGGTGTAGGCAGAAGCCTGTCCCGGAGATGCTCGGATGACGTTTGTGTTTGTACTGGCTGCTGTTTCTCTCAGGGCAAGCCTGTTCTGCACTATGATTCACAAGGACGGCCACCCTGAAGCCATGACTCCTTTCCATACCTTCAGCACTTTCTGTCCACTGAGTCCTGCACAGGCACACGGGGAGCAAGAGATCAGCAAGCCGGTGTGCTTCAATTTCTTTTTTTTTTTTTTAAGTTTGACTGTTTGAGATACTTTTTAAAAATTTTTATTTTATTAGTACATTTTAGATATTCATAATGATGACATTCATCATAGGGAATTTGTACCTGTACATGATATATCTTCCTTCTTTTTTTCCCATTCCCACCCACTTTGACCACTCTTCCCGTCCTTATTTACAAAAGCTTTGTTTCCATTTTTTCTTTATATTCTCTCTTTTTCTTATCTCTTCCTTCCTTTGCCCTGCCCCCTCTGCCTTGTTTCCCTTCCCATTTGAATGTTTTCTTCCCATTTCCCAATATCCATTGTACATTTTGATCTTTATTTACACTTTCAGTTTCTTACACCAGAGAAACAATGTAATATTTAAACATGGATGTCTGTCTTATTTCACTTAAGAGTATGGTCTCAAAGTGCATCCATTTAATAGGAAAGTCTCAAGCTTATCCTACTTTATGGCAGAGTAGTATTTCATTGTATAAAAAATACATCTTTATTCATTCATCTGTTGATGGGCATTTGGGCTGTTTCCAAGATTTAGCCATCACAAACTGTGCTGCTATAAACACGGATGTGCATATATCACTGTGATATGATGCTTTTTTTTTTTATACCAGGGATCGAACTCAGGACCATGTGCTTGCCAGGCAGGTGCTCATATGATGCTTTTAATTCTTCCAGGAAGATATAAAGAAGGGGATCACTGGATCGAATGGAACCTCTAGTTTTAGTTTTTTGAGGAATTTCCATACTTATTGCAACACTGCTTGCACCAGTCTGTATTCCCAACAACAGTGGAGAAGGGTACTTTTTTCCCCACATCCCCTCCAGCATTTGTTATTGGTTGATTTCTTGATAATAGCCATTCTTTCTGGAGTGAGATGGAATCACAGTGTCATTTTAATTTGCAACTCTCAAATAATCAGTGATATCGAACATTTTCTCATATATGTATTTGACATTTCTTATCTGAGAAGTGTCTATTCATTTCAGATGCTCAGTTTTGGATTGGCTCTTTAAATTTGGGGGATCTGATTTTTTAAAATTCTTTATGTATTCTAGATATTAGTCCTGTGTCTGAGGAACAGCTGGAAACAATTTTTTCCCACACTGTGGGTTGTCTCTTCACTCTGTTGGTGGTTCCCTTTGTTGTACAAAAGCTTTTTTTAATAAGATGAGATCTCAGTTGTTGATTCATTGTGATATTTCCTGGGTAATCAGAGCTTGCATCATAATGTCTTACCCTACACCAATGTATTCACAAGTTCCACCTATTCTATCTTCCAGCAAATTTAGTGTTTCTGCTTTAATAATTAGATCTTTGACCCATTTCAATTTTAGTTTAGTGCATGGTGAAAGATATGGGTCTAGTTTTAATCTTCAGCATGTGGAAAGCCAGTTTTCCCAGCACCATTTATTAAAGAGGATATCTTCCCTCCAGTGAAGGTGTTTGGCTACTTTGTCAATGATAAGGTGGCTCCTTTGTCAAAGATAAGGTGAACACTCACACTCCAGTGAGTGTGTTTGGAGTTCTTTTTGCATCTTCTAATCTGTTCTGTTGATCCTCAGGTCTTTTTTCCCCCCAGTACCATGCTGTTTTTATTGCAGTAGCTTTGTAGTATAATTTCAAACCAGGATTGTGATGTCCCCTGCCTTGTCTTTGTTGCTCAGAATTGCTTTTGCTATTTAGATCTCTTCTGATTCCTATTGAATTTTAGGATTATTTTCTCTAATTCTGTGAGATAATGCTATTGGTATTTCGATTGAGACTGCATTAAATCTGTATAACAATTTGAAAGTATGGCCATTTTCACTATTTGGTTCTTCCTACCCAAGAACAAGGGATATCTTTCCATTTTCTGATATTCTCTTTGAACTCTTTTTCATATACTACAGTTTTCACTGTAAAGCTTTTTACTTCCCTTGTTAGATTGATTTCTAGGCATTTCATTTTTTTGGATACTATTGTGAAAGGTTCTGTTTCCTTAATTTCTCTCTCAGCGAGTTTGTTATTTGTGTACAGGAATGCTATTGATTTTTGAGTGTTGACTTTGTATCCAGCTATACTACTGAATTTTGTAATTAAATCCAGAAGTCTTTCGGTGGAGTTTTTGGGATCTTCTAAGTAGAGTGTCATGTCATCTGCAAATAATGATAATCCAACTTCTTTCTTTTCTATCTTTATTCTTTTTGTTTCTTTCTCTTGTCTAATAGCTCTGGCTAATGTTTCCAGAACCATATTGAATAAGATACTACACTCGATCTTAGCCAAAAGGCCGAGAAGCAATAACTACATTGAATAAGAGTGGTGACAGTGAACATCCTTGTCTTGTTCCTGATTTTAGAGTGAAAGCTTTCAGGGTTTTTTTCCATTTAGCATGATGCTGGCTGTTGGGTTGTCATAGATGGCTTTTATCAAATTGAGATAAAGGTCATCTATTCCAATTTTCTATAGGGTCTTTATAATGAATGGGTGTTGCACTTTATCTAATTCTTTTTCTGTGTCTATTGAGATGATCGTATGGTTTTTGTCCTTGGCTTTGTTAATATGGTATATTACATTTATTGATTTGTATATGTAAACCATACCTGCTTCCTTGGATGCATCTTACTAGGTCATGTTGTATAATCTGCTTGATAATTTGCTGCATTCTATCTGCCAGTATCTTATTGAGAGTTTTGCGTCGATGTTCATTAGGGAGATTGGCCTGGAGTTCTCTTTTTTGGTTGGATCTTTCTCTAGTTTTGGTATCAGGGTACTATTTGCTTCCAGGAATGAATTTGGGAGTATTGCTTCCCTTTCAATTTCAGTAAAGAGTTTGAAGATTAGTAGCATTAAATCTCCCCTAAATTTCTTATAGAATTTGGCAGTGAGCTGTCAGGGCCTGGGCTTTTCTTTGTTAGTAGGTTTTCAATTACATCTTCAATATCATTGACTGATATTGGTTTACTTAGAATTTTTATAACTTTTTGCTTCAGCCCTGGTAATTCATATGTATCTAGGAATCTGTCCATTTCTTCTGTGTTTTCCATCTTATTGGAATACAAGTTCTCACAGTAGGTATTGATGATCTGGATTTCTGCAGGATCTGCTGTGATTTCACCATTTTCATTCCTAATTGCAGGGATTTCAGTCTTTTCTTTCCTTTTTTTGTTAATCTTGACTAAGAGTAAGTCAATTTTATTTAATCTTTCAAAGAAACAACTCTTTGATTCATTTATTCTTTGTATTATTTTTTTAGTCTCAATTGCATTAATTCCTCCCTCATACAAGCTTTGAGCTTGACTTGCTCTTCTTTTTCTAGAAGCTTCAGGTTCAACATTAGGTTGTTTATTCGAGCTTGCTCTGTTTTTCTGATATGGGAATTCACCACTATAAGTTTCCCTCATAGGACTGCTTTCAATATGTCCCATAAGTTCCAGTGTGTTGTATTTGCATTATTATTTAATTGCAGAAACTGTCTAATTTCTTCTTTAATTTCCTTTATGACCCATTGGTTGCTCAGGAGGATGTTATTTAATTTCCATGTGTTTATAAAGTTTTTGTGGGTTCTTTTGCCATTGGTTTCCAATTTCTTTGCACCATGGTCTGATAATATGCATGGGATAATTTCAGTTCCTTTGCATTTACTTAAGCATGTTCTATGAGTCAGTGCATGGTTTATTTTGGAGAACATCCTGTGTACAGCTCAGAGGAATGTGTGTTCTGATGTTGTGGGGTGGAACACTCTATAGACATCTACTAAGTCAATTTGTTCAAAAGTTTGGTTCAGTTCTAATATTTCTTTATTGATTTTTTGGTCTAGTTGATCTGTCTATTTGTGACGGTAGGGTATTGATGTCCCCCATGACAATTGTATTAGTGCTTATTTGATTTTTCATGTCCATTAGTATTTGTTTTGTACAGTTGGGTGTGCTGGTATTTGGTGCATATATATTTATGATTATTATCTCTTCCTCTTGGATTGATCCTTTTACAAGGATGTAGTGACCTTCTTTGTCTCTCATAATCAGTCTTAGCTTGAAATCCAATTTGTCTGCAAATAGAATAGTTCCCCCTGCTTTTTCCTGGGTTCCTGTCACATGAAGTATTGTTTTCCATCCTTGGATTTTCAGTCTATGAATTTCTTTTTAAATTGTGTTTCTTGTATCCAGCATATTGTTGGATCTTGCTTCTTGATCCATTCTGCCAGTGTGTTTATTTTGACTGGTGAATTGAAATAATTTGCATTGATGTTTATAACTGTTATGTATTGACTTATCCTTGTCATATTATTTTCCTGTTGTTGATTCCCTTTTTCCCCCATGACTTGCCTGGTAGATTTCTTCTGTTCAGGTTCATGGAGTTGTAGTCCTTGTTATCTTTCTAGAATATCTTTTCAGAACATTTTGGAGTGCCAATTTGATGGTCACGAATTTCTTCAGGTGTTGTCATGGAAGCATCTTATTTCTCCATCAATTCTGAAAGATGGTTTTGTGGGGTACATCATTCTGGGCTGGAGGTTGTTTTCTTTTAGGGTTTGAGATACTTCGCTCTGGTTTTGTGTTGAGAAGTCTGCTGTGATTCTGATGAGGTTTCCTTTATAGGTGATTTGTTCCTTTTTTCTAACAGCTTTTAATATTCTGTTCTTGTTTTGAATTTCTGGAATCTTGACTACTATATGCCTTGATGTAAATATTTTTTGATCATGGCTAATTGGAGTTCTATATGCCTCACTTATCTGAATGTCAAATTCTTTTTCCACGCTTGGAAAGTTTTCTGCCCTTACTTCTATGCCAAGGTTTTGATGTCATTTGTGGTATTTCCTGCTTTTTCATTGACTCCAATCAATCTCAGTTATTCCTTTTTGCTGAATTTTTGTGGTCCTTTGCTGTTTTTAAGAATTTTTTTCCACAATTGCTAACCACAATCTTGTCTTCTATATCTGATACTCTGTCCTCACATTGACTCATTTTGCTGCATATACTTTCAATGGAATTTTTAATCTGTTTGGAATGGAATATTTGAATCTGTTTGATGGATTTCATTTTTGTCTTATGTTGAGCATTCATTGTTTCCACCATTTTCCTAAGTTCCTCTATTTTTTTTTTATCTGTATCTGCTCTGGAGTCACTTACCATATCCTTCATTGTGGTCACCATCTCTGTAGTTATTTGAAAAATTATTTCTGATTTGATTTTTCCTAGAACCTTGCTCATCTGCTTTGTTACTCTTGCTATTACCACTTGAGAGACCAGGTGGGTGGTTTTTTAATTGTTTCACTTCTTTGCCCTCTGGGTTTGCATTTGGTGAGTTGGAAGGCTAGGTTGCATCTTGCTTCTGTGTCTTCTTATTTTCTTTCTTTTTTTTTTTTAGTTTAATTCCTTGTAAATTATTTCTGGCAGGCAGCTTTAATGCTAGTATTGAGAACCCTTAGGAAATGACTACTTCTCAGAGATGTATTCTGGGTGTTACTGCCTTTTGGGTTTTTAGTCTGTTGCAAGATTCTGCCTCTTCAGTTTATTGAGGATGAGAAATTGTTGCCTATTTGGCCTAGCACCTGATTCTTTGGCACTGGTCTATAGTATTGCTTATGAACCTCAGGAAATCTCAGTCTTGTCATAACAGGGAGAACAACTGATTAGAACAATTATGTCACCTTGGGTAAAGTAGTACAATCAGTAATAATAATAGCATCAAACACAGCTTAGAAAATGACAAACTGTGGTAACTATTAGTTTGCCACTTTTAACTGTATGAACTAGATTTGTGGTTACATAACAAAATCTTAAACAAACTATAAAATATATACAGTAAATATACCCTCAGTGTGGTGATTTTACCGGGGGGGGGGGACTTAAAAGGAGTTGGGGGAAAATAGAGAAATAGAAGAAGAGGAAGAGATCAGAAGCAAGGCTGGAGGACAAAGGAAGATTATATGAACTTTGAGAAACTGGTGAGGAAAATGGGAGGGAAAGAGAGAAGGAAGAAAATTTAAAAAGTATAGGACAGAACAACAGCAACAATGTTCATACTCATGTAAAAATAAGAACAAGCAATCCAGTAAAAAAAGAAAATGAGCACTTCAGGGAATATCTCTGATGTCACTGGTAGACAGAGTGGGCAGACAGAGCCCAGATCTGTGTTGATTAATCCCAATAAGCCAGCTGTAGATTTACAGTAGGATAGTGGATAATCCCAGCAAGACTTCACCTTTTCGACTTAAGTTCAGTCTGGTTTCTGGCTGTGAGGCTGGAACCCAATTTGTTCAGCTTGCAACACTGTGTGTGCCTCCTGCTGATTTGAATTTGGCTTCACCTCACCCTGACAGTGGGAGTCACTACAGCTGCTCTGAGTTCTGAGCTCAGTTGGCCCCTCTCCAAGATGGTGACAGGTCAATCACCCTCTCCTGGGGGACATCTGAACAGAATAACTCACTAGCTGCTGCAGCTTGCTGCACCCACTGCTCCATTCCATTGGTGCATTTCTCTGTGGAGGCCTCTGGGGTTGCCAGTAGTCACCATGGGTCTGCAGATTTGAGCCACCCCTTAGAGGCAGCCAGTCAGAGCTCAGCCACCTCCTTCTTCTGCATTGAGATTTCTCTCTTTGCTCTCCCTGTGGGCTTCAATTCTCACTTCAGATCCTTGCTGGGTCCCAGGGACCCACTTCCCTCCTTCTCTTCCTCTCACATTCCTATATTCCAGCATCTGGACACCAGATCTCAAGTAAGCTGTTTCTCTGATGTTCACCACTCCATCATTTCACACTTCAATTTCTTATCTCCTTTGGCAGTGGATTCATGATTTACTAAGAATATGCCCCACTCTTAAGGTTTTAAACTATTCCAGAAAATCACTGATTTTTTTCTTTAACTTTGCAGAAACTTATTTAAGGCATCAGAAAATGTAATGGAGTCCCAAGAAACCAATTCTATGACAATTTTTCACTTGGTCTTAGCCAAAAGGTAGAGAAGTAGGGCTGGGGATTTAGCTCAGTGGTTCTGGCGCCTGCCTCACAAGCGCAAGGTCCCGAGTTCAATCCCCAGTACCAAAAACAAACAAACAAACAAACACCCAAAAAGGTGGAGAAGTGATGCTTTTATAACAATTCTTGAATTTAAATTTAAGCTTGTCAAATGGCTGTCTGGCTTCTGCTTTCTGTGGCTTGAGATTCATGAACTCTTTTGCCTAACTTCATAGATATGAAGCCAGGGTTGAATAAGTAACTATTAAGATAGCAAAATGTCCCACTCACAGAACAGGCAGAGCATGCTGTATGGTCTGGGTTTGATCAGCAACCATCTGAGCAGATAAATTGCACTGTCCAGTGGTGAATTGGAGCTGGTTTATAACAGATCATGGAAGCTGAGTGTTAAATATAAGAAATTGGACATCTAGTTATCAAACTATTTAGCTTGAACTTTCCTATGGTGGGAGTGTTTACACTATGGCAATTGGCTACCCTCCAAGTCAGGGCCCCAAGTTATACACTTTAATAAATATAGACTTTCTTACATTTTATTTCTATTCTTTAAAAAAACACAAATGTGAGTATTGTGATAAGTATTTGTTCCATGCACTTTATTGAAATGACATTGTTTTAACTATACTTTAGCTTTAGTAGGCTTATATGGGCTGGAATGGGAATTGAACTACTGAATATCATTGTTTTATGTAAAAAAAAAAAAAAAGCACTCTGAGTTCCAAATAATCAAACCAATAAATAATAATAATACTTTGGCATCATCCATCACATAAGGAAATTGAAGTTGGACTTACACATTTTTTTTTCTATTTCTTACATCTAGAAACTGAGCCCAGGCAGTCTTTGGTAATACTTTAGTCTACCCTACTAAGCAGGGCTGAGATGCAAGAGAATCTTGCTCCTTTGGTAGAGCCCTGCCCAGTCTCAATGGGGAAAGTAGGGTATAGGGTTGAAAGGGAACCTGGCTCCCACATGGGTGAGCAAGTGCAGGGTCACTAGAGAAGGTGAAAGTCAAGGCTGCTGTGTGAGTTGAGGACCCTTGAACAAAACCTTGCAGAAGTCTGTTCACCTTTAGATTACTGCACCCAAAATATGGTCCTGCATTTTCCTAGATGCTGAACAAAAGCATAGAGGCACAGATTTGAAAAGGGTAGTGGTCAGTCTTCCCTTGGAGATGGAATCCATAGTGATGCTGAATGGAGGCAGCAAAGCAGGTTCAAGTTTCTCTCCTGGTACCACCCACTGGGTGCCCTTGGAAAATTTAACCTCTCTATGCCTCATTTCCTGGATCTTCAAGTGAGAATACATGTGGTCTGGACCCTAGGTTGTTGTGGCATTTGAATTCCATGTGTTGCTCACAGTTCCTAGTGTAAGATTGATAAAAAATTGCTCAGCCTTTATTACCTTTACCTGTCACATCCACAAAATAAAGGTGGCACCAGGCTTTAGGGTCGCACAGCCTGGGTTGAGGTTCTTGTTCTTCCATGCTTCTAAAGGAAGAACTTCTTCTTTTGGTGGTGACCTTGATTCCATTCCCTGACTATGCTGTTTCCTGAAACATAAACTGGGGCTAATTGTACTTACTGCCCTTACTCCACTCTGGCTGTTACAAAAAAGAACATAGCCCAAAAGACTCATAAATTACAAAAAATCTATTGCTTACAGTTATGGCAGCTAGAAGTCTGAGATCAGCATGCAGCAGGGTCAGATTCTAGGGAGGGGCCTGTTCTGAGCTGCAGATTGCTGACTTCTCGTTGTGTCTTCAAAAGAAAGAGGGCAACCGAGCTCTCTGGGTTTTGTTTTATAATGGCACTAATCCCATTCAGGAAGGCTCCATCCTTGTGACCTAGTCATCCCCACCCTCACAAGGCCCACCTCCTAATACCATCACCTGGGGAGTTAGGATTTCAACATGTGCATTTGGGAAGGACACAGATATTTGGTCCATTGCCCTTAGTTTACGGGGTTTAACACTCGGCTTGGTACAGTTCAACAGTCATAAACAATAGATAGCCTATTGTGGTGGTGGTTTTACACTACCATCATTGTAAGGCAGCCCTATTTTGGCCCCCAGGTGAGCAGAAGTAACAAGGATGGGCAGGGGGCTCTCTTCTCTTCAGAAGAGCTTGGTCATGCCCCAGGTGGCATCTGCAGGGCCAGAGAGAGTTGGCCTTACTGTGCCAGAGAGTTCTTAGCAGACTGGGAACTTGAAATGATGCTTTTACTCTGCGCAGTTAACATTATCAATTTGATACGCAGTTATATAATTTGTCTTTGCATTCATCTTTTAAAGATTGATTTAGAAGTTTTAAAAATATTCACTTAAAAAGTTACCATAGAAAGATCCAGCCATCACCTTAATTAAGTGTTAAGTCTTAGCATAGCTCTCCTAGTGTCTTGTATTGGATGCATTAGAGAGTACAGTACTTGGTATCACTTAGGCAGTATTTTAGCCAAAAAGGTCTAAACAGAAACTAACCAAGACTGGACACCTAATTTTCAGAGGATAATGAAACAAGTTAGTTGACAAAGTAAAAGTAATCAAAATATGGGTCAGTCTACAAGAAATAGGCCAAGTTGAGGGAGAAAAATGAGAGGGGCCTATTCCATCCTTGCCACTCTAAGTGTGGTCCTGCACCAATATCTTCATCAGCACCCCCAGGACCTTGTCAGAGTCGGGGTATCAGCCCTCCTCAGATCTCCAGAGTCAGAACCTGCACTTTAACAAGATCCGTACGTGTTCCACATGCATGATAAAAATTGAGAAGCTCTATTCCTAATGACTAGAAATGTAACCATCAGCAGCAAAGTGGAAACCCTCATTGCATTTTAGTTTAGGAAAAAAACAAATTAGTATACAAGACAACTGGGAACTTCCAATGTGGTTTTGGTGTTAGGTCATATTGTAGTGCTGTGAGGGATACATGCTGAAGTACTTAGGGACAAAGCATCATCTCTACAACTTACTTCAAAGAAGAAAGTGTGTGTGGGAGGGGTTGTGTTTGTATTCAGACACATGGTAGGAGAGGGGCCAGTATGGTAAAAAGATAGAACACATATTGTTTTCACTATTTTAGTTGAAACTTTCATCTGAGAAGTACTGGGGGACAGTCCCAATTATTGCTGCTTATTTGCTCTTTCTTGTGAAAGAAAGAATGACTTTGATGAATGAAATTAGGGGGAAAATGGTTACTGCACACATTCAAACCCCAAAGAGGAATAACCCAAATTTACAAAGTAGGGGTGATTATTCATCTGAGAAAGATAGCCCACCAATTGATTTCTCTAAAGACTGGGGTTTCTGAAGAGCATTTATTTATTTATTTATTTATTTATTTATTTATTTATTTATTTGAGACAGGGCCTCACTAGGCAGTTCTGGCTGTCCTTAACTCACTATGTAGCCCAGGCTGGCCTCGAACTCACAGTGATCCTCCAGCCTCAGCCTCCCGAGTGCTAGGATTACAGGTGTACACCACCACATCCAGCTAAAGAGTATTTAAATTAACATGATATTTTATAAACATCTTTTAGAGATATTTCTAGTCCTAAGTGATTTCCTAGATGAAAAATACATAGTTATCAGTGGCTATTTTGCCCAAGAGACATAGGAAATATAATCATTTTGCCGGCTATCAATAGAATGTTCCCTTATAATACGTGTGAAATGGGAACAGTGATAATGTAACATCTTTGGTCCACACCTAAGTACAAAGGATGATAGATCTAGAACAAAGGTTGTCCCAGCGTGCTGCTATGATACCAGATCTCCCCTCGCCAAAAACCAAACCAAACCAAAACAAAACAAAACAGTGGAGCAAATGAGCTGATGCATCTAAGGCTGAGACCAGATCAGTGTCCCATCTGGGTGGCCTCAGCTAACAGAGAACATCCAAGGCAGACTTGAAGGAGAGCAGTGCCTGAAGCAGAGATACTGCCAAGTTAAATACAGTGGGTCTGATAGAATGTGAAGTGCCACAATCCCAATTTGGGGGAATTTCTAAAAAGTCACAAGGAAGGGTAATGGTATGTGTTATTATCATGACCAGAGTCATAGCTCAGAGCCAAATGTTCAGGTTTAAATTCAACACCATTAAGATGTCTTTACAGCATTTATGTTTGCATTGTCTGCAAAGTGCCAAATGAATCCAGAATCTAGTGAAGTAAGAAAAGTAAAGTTGCCACTTCCTCATACTCCAATATGGAATTGGAATGATGCTTCTAAACTTGCATCCCTCTGAAGGGCACAGATTGGAGCCTCCTCTTGCCATAGCAACCTGAGCTGAGGCTCCAGGCCTAAGTGCCTGGTACTGGAGTACTAGCCTGCCTTCTAACCCTGGTTTCTAAGCACCTCAGCTCACCAGAGATGTCCACCATGTTGCGCTCAGAGGTTGCCTACTGATATTGAGTCCCTTGAGGTAGGCAGTAAGTTTGTTCCCTTGTTGAGAAAGTGACTTTCCAAGTGTGGAAATATTTAGAAATAAATATGGAGATGATGGAATATATCAAATCCATAATATTGATACTTTCACATTAAATTTAGGAATAATCTGTGGATATTTCTTATTTGAGTGATTTAAATAGTTTATGGTTCCAATTTAAGATGTGAAATTGATTTTAGGTTTGTAATTTTGGTTGGAGGATATAAGAAAATTTGACTTCATTCATTAACAATAATTGAAAATATTCATTATATTTATAACTTTGTTAGATTTAGCAGAGATGTTTAAGTATATGAGAATGCTAGGCATGGTGCCAGGTACCTATAATCCCATTTACTTGAGAGGGTAAAGCAGGAAGATACCCAAATTCAAGACCATCTTGGGCAATATAGAATACCCTATCTCAAAAAATAAAACAAAAAATAAAATAAGGAAATGAGAGTGGCTTGGGTTAATTGGTCATAAATCTGCCATATCGATTACTTGAAATGCTAAAACAAAAAAATGAACATGGTAAATTTATACCAGGTGTTTGAAATGTTTAAGAGATTTTTAATAAATAAAATTTGTAAATGAGACTAGAAATTTAAGGGAGTGTAGCTTATTCAAGTTGAATTAACCAATAATTTATCAAATCCTCTCTTTCCAAGTTAGATTAGTTTTATTTTATTTAAATGTACCAGATTCATGAAAAGAATAATAAAATAAGTGCATTAGGTCTGTCTGAATCCATTTTGTGCAGCTATAACAGAATACCACAAGCTATGTGATTTATAAACAAAAGAAGTATACTTGGCTCAAAGTCCTAGAGATCCAGGGGCTACCTCTGGTGAAGGTCTCTTTGCTGTGTCATCACATAACTAACACCACCACATAGGCAAGAGAGCAAGAGATGAAACTCCTGGCTTCAAACCCTTTTATAGTTGGCATCAATGCATTCATGAGGGTGGTGACTACGTGATCTAAACACTTCCCATTTGGACCCACCTCCCAATACTGTTGCATTGGGAATTAAGTTTCTAACACATGCTTTTACAGGGATATATTTGAACCATAGGAAGATGAGAATACTTTTGGCAGAAAGTAATAAACAACAACAAAAAATACCCCAACTTTAGTGGCTTAAACAAATATGGGATTATTTTTCCCTTGTGATGAGTTGGAGGTGGATATTTAGATCCAAGTGAAATCAGAGCCAAAACCTCAATGGTTCTCTTGGCCTTTTTCATAACCACAAGATGCTGCTATGGTCTCACCCATCACAGCTAAGACAATGCTGGAAATGTAATAGGGAGTCAAAAGCATTGGGTAAATGTTGAATGTTTGCAGAAATTATCTATGTATCTATCAGTGTATCTATCTACCCAGGAAAAATTTTAGAATGCAAGACCTAAAAGGGATTTGGGAATCTATTTTCATAGGTTTTCCAAATGATTTTGTTGACCAGGTTAGTATGGTTAACATGGTAAGCATTTTCTAGCAGGCATGTCAATACCACAACTGTTAATACTTCCATCTGCCAGGAAGTTACATATTATATATAGATCTATACTTCTTATATAGCCCTGACCTTGCCCTTAACCTGGCTGCTTTTAATGCCTCTCCCTGTAGATGTCTTTCGGGCATCTCAACTTTCCATGCTCAAAGTAGTGCATTTGAGTCCTCACCTTTTGCTTAGGCCCTCAGTTCATAGTCCTTTAGGTGTAGGTCCAGTATACAAGTAATCTTAAATTTCTATAATTCTCTCATGCCCCACATCCAAACCCATAAGCAAGTGTTACTATCTCCAAACATTGTACATCAGAGGAAGAGTATGAGAAAATAGTGTGTATGGGAACCTTACACTTCTGCTGCTATGGAGAATGAAATCTTTTCCTTGGAATCTCATGTCTTCTTCCATCATCCACAATACCCAGGCAGGCTACCTTGTTAACTTGCAAGGCAGTTAACATCTCAAAGTTCATATACTTAGCACTAGGTGTTCTGTCTACTGGAAATTCTCCTCTCCTACACATTGTCATGGCTGGTTCCTTCATGTCAGTCGTGTTTTTGGCTCTACTGTTGCTTTGCCAAGAAGCTATCTTTAAGCGCTCAATCTATAGTTCCCTTCTATACCAGTCAGCTTTCCAGCACTTTAACAAATACCTTAGGTAATCAACTTCATAAGAGAAAAGGTTTAGGCAGAGCAATTGCTTCTGGGCTTCTGGTGGGGGTGCAGTACACCGTGGCATTAGTAGTGGCATAGCAAAGCCACTTACTTCATGACCAGGAAGCAAAGGAGGAAAGAAGAAATGAGAAAGAGGATGAGATCCCTCAGTCCCCTTTAAAGGCATGCCCTCAATGACCAGACCTTTCCCTATGCTCTATCTCTTAAAGTTTTCACCACCTCCCATAGTGCCATTGCTGAGGACCAAGCCTTCAACAACACATGGGTCTTCAGGAACACATTAGAGCCAAACTATTACATCTTCCACACCAAAACCCCAATCATTCTATCACTTCAGAATTTTATTCCCTTCAGAGCATTTATTATTTAATAAGTTTAAAATCTTTTTATAAGGCAACATTTAAAATATACACGCACAGTCTATAGCGTATGATGACAAATAACTGGGTAACCACAACCTAAAGGTAAGATCAAAACATCTTCAATGCAGTTGATGTCCCCTTTTACTGATCCCCAATTTCATCCTCTTCCCTCCCCCCCAACAGAGAAAGATGTTAACTCTCATTTGGGGTTATTCACCCCCATGCATTAAAAAACACTTTGCCACTAAATAATATCTACTATTAGTTGACATGTTTTAATTTTACATAGATAACATCACAACTTTGCATATTTTTCTGCAAGATGCTCCTTTAAGTCCTGTTTGTGAGGCACTCCTCATAAATACAGGCAACTTTACTTCATTCCTTCACGCTGCTCTCCACCATTGTAGGACAGGTTGTGCATGATTCATTCTCTTCTGGCACTTAAACTCTTTCCCATTCATTCTTTCTCCTTGTGTAAATTTTTACAAGTTTCTCTAGGGTACATACTAAGGAGTAGCATTTCTGGGTCAAAAGACATTCATATTTCAACTTTTCCAGATAGTGCCTAATTGTTCTGTAAATTTTCTTTTCTCTCTCCCTCTCTCTGATTTTCTAAGACTTGTTTCTTGAGCATCTCTCCTAGCCAGATAATAAAGTGTGCTATGGCTTGGATATTGTTTGAGTGTCTCCCTGAAAGTCCATGTGTTGGGAGCCTGGGCCCCAGAATGGTTGGGAGGTAGTAGAACCTTTTGGAGGGGCTGCCTAGTGGGAAGTCCTTAGATCAGGGAGGGTGTACCCTTGAAAGTGCCCCCCTTGGAAGTTTTCTAGAGAGGACTGTTGTTAAGGGAGCAAGCTTAGTCCCTCAGTGTCTCTCCACTTCCTGGTTCAATGTGTGACAGCTTGCTCCTACATCCAGCCATGATGAGACACCATTTACGACCCCCAGCAGAGACCAAACCAATGGGCCAACTGATCTTGAACTTTAAATCTTCATAACTGTGAGCTAAATAAATTTCTTTTCTTCATAAGTAGCCTGACACATGTACTTATTTCATTATAGTGATGAAAAACGGACTAATACAAATTCTAAGACATCTTATCAATCATGCTTATTTCTGTCTCCCTGCCACCTAAAGCAGTGGGAGCTACATAAATATTTGTTTAATGGCTGAACAAAAGGAGGCCAAGGCGTGCCATAATGTGGGTCACACAACTATTTTAGAAGCCCTGTAGGATTTGACTCCAGGCTGGCCCCATAAGGTGCAGATTTCCAATGATGAATGCCATTATATTGTATACCTAAAATGTACCAATGATTAGAATGAATAATTAATAATGCAAAATAGGAAGAAAAGGTCCAAAGGGGTAGGGGTAGTGGGAGGGGCAAGAGAAAGGAAAGAAGGGAAAGGACAAATGATGAGAAATGGAAAAAAATGGAAATAAAGTCTTTGTAAATAGGGAAGGGTGGAGGGCATGAAGGGAGGGCTAGGAATGGGGAAAAAATAAGAACCAAGATGCATTATGTAAAGGTACAATTCCCAATGAGAAATGTAATTGTGTTGTATACCTAAAATGTGCCAATAAAAGAATTTAACAAAAACAAAAAAAATCTTGCCTAAGAGGAAGTAGTTATTGTCAAAACAATCCACTAAGCTATATTTCCAAAGGTCCTGTCCCCAGGAAGAATGTCAAACACTAGTTCACACCCTTTCCACAGTGTGTCTGAGCTGGCGTGGGCCAGACAATCTCTCCCAGTAACGACTAGAATTGCAGTTCTGGAAGATTCTTCAGCTAGCGGGGACCTGAACCCAGAATACAGGAACAGAGCTGCTGGGGCCATTGGGCTGCAATGACAGGAGAATCCTGTCAGGGAAGAAAAGCAGGGAACATGGGCCATACCTCTAGCCCAGTAAGGGCTCCCCAGTAAAGCCCAAGATCACATTAATCTTTAATTTAAAAAGCAAAGAAGGAAGCAAAAAGAGGCCTCCTCACCCTCTCCTCACACATCCTTGTGCGGGCAGCCTGCAGGCTACTTTGAGCCAGGACAATAAGCCCTAGAGGGACAGCTCAGGATAAATGCCCAGGCTTGGACACTGTCCGCCTGAGGTCTGTCAGTGTGTGTTTATCCTGGCTTCTTCTTCAAGTCGTTTGCATTTGCTTTTCATCCCACATTATCTTGGATCCAGCCTGGAATGTATAAATCACTTAGCAAGCAAACAGCAGGGCCACCGGAGGATGAAAAATAAAACCCCCAAAGTGAGTCCAAGGAGGGCCAATTGGAGCAAGGGGAGTGGGAAAGAATGGGTGGGGCTGGGCAGAGAGAAGCTGGGGACGTGAGCTCACAGGGCCTGTGACAGCACCTCCTCACCCCCTGAGGATGAGCTCTGCCAGGTGGGACACATGGAGGGGGCGGGGGGAGACAGAGCCAGAGAAGAGACTGAGTGCATGCACAGAGAGTATGAAAGAGAACAAGCCCAGAAAACCAGTGCTAGGGAGTTTGGCCATCAAACCCCAGGAGTCTCCTTGCCTGGAGGTCCCAGTTAGTCACACTCAGCATTTTCTATACCTCAATCCCCTGCTTGCCTCCCTGCCCAGACCCAGAACACCCTTCCATGTCCTTCTCCCAGCTTTGTGGTCCCATCCTTTAGGCCCAACTTTATGCCTCATTGCTGAGCAAGTCTCCGTCAGAGTTCAGTGGGGGAAAGATCAAGACTGGGTTCATCCCTCTCCTTTGGGCATCCTGGTGACCCCTCCTAGGGCATTAGCCATCTTTTCCCTGATCCAAGTCTTCTACTAGACTTTCAGATCTTAGAGAGCAGGGGCCAAGTCAATTCAGCTGCATCTCCTGGGCCTCTAGCATAGGGCCTGGCACACGGTAGGTTCTCAGTCAGAATGGACTGGTAGAATGAACATTTCAGAGTCCCTGCAGTTTGAAGAGTATCACTGGATGGCTTGAAGACTTCACTGAAAGCTTTCCTGCAC
The DNA here is from genome assembly GCF_000247695.1 of Heterocephalus glaber. The sequence continues at coordinate 7,783,540 of NW_004624785.1, read as the reverse complement.
TTTTGATGGAAAACTCTTGAAAAAAGGTGCACAAGTCTCCGATTTAGTAGCTGCAACACAACCCACATAATTATGGAGAGATGGGAGTAGGTATGTGGAGGGGGTGATGGGAAGGAATGAAATTAAGTGCAACCTCTCCACTCATTGCATTCTGGGTTTATAATTTAATTTCTGGTCACAAACTTGGAGCATTGGGCTGACTAAACATTATGTTTCTGTACATTGTTGGACTGCAAAAGGAAGTGAAAAGCTATCTCTAAACCCATAATCTACTCTTGGAAGGGATTAAAAACTCCCATGTTGTTACAGTCAAAGAGAAGGATTACAGGACAGATCAGACAGGACCCAGCCACGCAGATAGACATCATTCTAAGTATTTCTAGAAGAGGAATGTAAAACAGGAAATTGGTTGCACAGGTGATAAGAATACTGGAAAACCAAAGGGGACAGCAAGGCTGTAGGTGATTCGCTCTTCCTTTTCTTCCTCCAGTGCTACAGGGATAGGTAGAAGGCATCTGGGCCCACCTGGAGTAAGCTGAAACCTCAGATGGCCTGCAGTAGGGACAGGTGCTGGGGCAATGCAGCCACAGCCAGGGAGACCAGCTGAGGCAGAGAGGAAGAGAAATACTCTGCCCTTTCCTCCCACAAATGCTTCCCATTGCTGAACCACTCATCCTCCCTTTCTTGCTTTCTCCTTCTTTCCTAATTTTTAAGACAAAAAAAAGTAAGAGAAGGGAAAAGTTTATAACTTACTAATAACACTTTTTTAAAAAGGTACATACAAAAGTAAATGCAAAGTCCTTGGTTGCCACAGAGGTAGGACCTGTCACCTTTTCTTCCCCAACCCCAGCCACCTAGGTGGCAGGAGCAGACTCTAGAGCTGGGCAGTCTGGCTCTATCCTAATCATGTGATCATGAATGAGTGTTTCAACAGCTCCTTCAAGTTTTTCCTCTGTAGAAAAGGGGGGAAGATATTGTAGGTCCTACCTCATAGGACTGTGGTAAGGTTAATACATTTGAGGGCCTGAGAACAGCACATGCAAACAATGTGAGATCCAATCCTGAGAAGATGCTGACAAGGTGCTGGGGTTCTCACCTGTTTTCAGACAAATCTCTGCCTGATGGGAAAGCTGCTTCAGCAATCCTGCTCCTATGGCAATATTTGGACTCAGAGATCAAATATCATCCATTCTTAGCCTTTAACCAAACACACTATTTCTACCAGTGGGAGTCAAGTGGCATCATGGCATCCTGCCAAATGTCATCTGGTTAGAACTCAATTAGACCAGAAGCAAGAAATAGGAAAGATAAAATAAGGCCCTCCTTTATTTCAAAATGGCATTTCAACACCTGCCAAGCTTAGCTGCTGCCCCGCACAAAACAGGATTTCTGTGTTGCAGCTGCAAAGTTAGGGCCCTGCCATCCACTCGTGATGTGGGCACCCAGCGCCAGGTCAGAGCCCAGGTGAATCAGAGTGCACCTGCCAGGGGCAGATGCCTATGGCTTGCCATTTGGTCGGCAAGTGGGGCTAGTTTCTCCAAAACTCATGCCTCTGCAAACTGGTTTCTCAATGAGCTCTCCTCTGGTTCCTCAATGGTTTTTCTTGTTTGCTTTCAAAGTTATAGTATATATTTTTAATGTACATATATTTTATATGTTATATGTGTATATAATATGTTTTATATTAGCACAATAAATTAGTGTAGCATTAATTTCTGAATGAATAAAAACTGGACTAGTGATTTCACAGAGCACATGTCCTTAGACTCAATATATTAAGAACTAAACAAAATGAGACTATATCAAATACACAAATACACAAGACCCCCCCCCAAGATATCAAGGATTCAGCTCATAAAATTGAAATGGTGTCTTTGAAACTACTCTTACTATAATTCTTTTGCATACCTGAAGCTAGTGGACTTCTGGTTTTCAATTAGGCGTTTAAATATAAGTAAATTAACACTTCTGCAATTCTCTTAATTAAGGGCTAAGGAAACAAGTGATTTAACTTGTGCCAATTTTCATCCATGTGTGATTTTTTTTTTTCCATGTTGAAATCAGATCTCAGAGTTACCTAGCTTAGAGGCAGAAACTAAACCAGACCTAGCATGAACCCTGGCAGTGACCTATAAAGGGAAAATTGTGGGGGGAAAGCTGAAGAGAAAATGCAATTTAAAAGAAGCAGAATGTCCATTAATTAAAACTAATACAGAACATTAAAATAAAGCTAATAGACAATACCTTTCTTTTCATATACATTACTCTTCTCTTTTAACAGTTTTTTGTTGTTAATGCATACAACTGATCTAGAATATTTATCTTGGTGTTCCTTGAATTTCATTAAAAAGTCTTCAGCTTTCCAGTTTTCTTTTAAGCAGACACAATTTGCAAATGATGTCCATGACTCTTCTCATTCCAATTTGAGGATCACATCAGGTTTGGTCATGTCACACCCCACAGAGATGAGGTGGCAATAGTTTTCCAACATTACATCCATGTATAGAGTCTTCTGAGCAGAATCTAGGTGCTGCCATTCCTCCCAACTAAAGTCCACAGTCACATCTTTGAATGATACTGATCCTTTCGGCCACTGGCCAGATTCCACGCCTGTGCACTCCCGTGCAGTCCCTGTCTCAAATACGTTTAATTCTTTAAGACTTCTTCATATCCAAAGATTTGTTTTAATGGGCAAGTCCATACTTGATGCAATTTGAGTATGTGTTAAATGCATGAATTCTTCTCATTTATTTTTAATATGTCTACTTTCAATAAAGATTTAAGGCAGTTGACACAATTGAAACATATTTGAACAACAAAATGATAATAAACAGGAGAGTTAAAGGCAATTAGGAAGATGGCATGTATGAAGTATTTCCCTTCTTCTAGCTACTGGGTGCAAATGTATAGAACTTAATTTAAGATGATCAAATTACATTAAGTTGTCTAAAGAGAAAATCTCTCGAAAATGGGCTGAGTGTGGAAAGGTTTTTATAAAGAGTACATCAGTGTTAGCGCTTCATCTCATAAAACTGCAGTCCCAGACAATTTTAACATGACATGTGGCATTTCAGTCATAGCAGAAGCTATAGATCACAGCCATTGAGATAAATGGCTCACTTCAAAATGATAAATTATATTGAGTTATTAAAACAACTGCAAGTCTTACAAACAGGTGTGATTGAAAATGTCACCTTCCCTTCTATATACCACATTTCTTTGATCGATCATATAAAGTAAACTGGAATATGTGACAGCCAGTTAAAGATCTATTTTTGTCGATACCAATGTACCACCCTCACAGATTTTTTCTATAGTAACTTACTTGTAGTGTTTACTGTTTCTCATTTGGAATTATTAATTAATTAAATGAAGACTTGTAGTGAAGATTCTTTATCACACCTGACAATTAGGAAGCAAATACAGATAAAAACTATTAGGCCAGTACAGGCCAGGGTTTTTTGATTACAGAACAGTCAGCTATCTCAAGATGGATGCTGACTGCCACTCTGATACTCAAAAGGCTCTGGTTCCAGAAGTCAGAAGAAAATCTTTGTAATTCTTCCTCTTTCATATCATCAGTGATGCCTGCCCCAACTGTTCATTTAAGAATAAATGAGAACATCTATATTGTGACCCTATAAAGCACAATTTATATATTATATGTGATTATCACAATGGGAAACAAAATTTTGGAGACTGAATACAAACTATTCTTACTCCAAGAAAAAACATTCCCAAGCATTTTCCTATAAAATGTAATTAGCGTCACCACCCAATGTCATGAAGGACAAATGGAATAAATAGCCATTCTAAAATGGAATCAAAATAATTCAATCATCACTGAAAACCAAACACAGTTTTTTCCAATGAGCTGCAGCCTCAAACCATAATAGATCTGATCATTGGCTTCTTGGGAGAAAATATAAGCAATTATATAAACTATATCTTAAACACCCAACAAGTACAATTATAAGATATTAACTATAATCTTTAAAAGAGAGTGGTTTTCAAAATTGGTCTATGTGGTCTAGTCCAAGTGACTTAACCACTGAACACAAATCGTTAAGTGAATTGCTCCAAATAAAAATGGCTGGATTAAAAAAAGCAGGGGCTATCAGTATGTAACTTACTTGGTAGTAGGCTTACTTGGCCCTAGGTTCCATTTCTAGCACTACAAATAAAACACAACCTGGGCCGGGGATTTAGCTCAGTGGTTTCGCCACCTGCTGCTCAAGCACAAGGACCAGAGTTTGATCCCTGGTACAAAACAAAACAAAACAAAACAAAAAACCAACTGATTAGAAAGCTGAATTTAATCGTCTAATAAAACATGGAAATAGAAAAAGATGAATGTCCTCACAAGGGGTCACAGGTCTTGGCTTTTATTTCCAAGACAGTGGCAGCAGTTTACTCATGGGCACTAAGATGAAAATATGATGTGTACAGAGTTTCTATCAAACCCAAAAATGACTCAACTGATGGATGTTTGGATTTGTGAAAGTCTCGCCCATGCCTTCCAATCCAAGGTGAATTTCTTTGAACCTGAAGGCTTTAAGCAGGTATCACAAAACCCATCCAAAAGCTGTCTACTCTAGTTTACAAACAATTATAAAAAGCAGACTTATTTAATTTCCTAGCATGTAGTAAATTGAAAGAGGAAAGGTAAGGTGTCAAAAGCAAATGTAAGGAATGGTGTGAACAAAGGTGTGAATGTGGCGGTTTACTAGGTTAAAACCAGAGAGACAGAAGCTGAGATGCACAGGACCCAGGGAGAGGTAATTTTTCAGAATACAGTTACTTGTGTTTAAGGTTATACACTCCTAAGTTGACTACTAAAACATTGGAAGACAAAGGAGGATATAGCAAAAGAAATTGGGGGGGGGGGGATTTGGAATATGCATGAAACATAATAAGAAATTCCTCCTGATCCCATAACTTAGAAATAATAGTTGTCAACTGTGTGTTTGATTTCCTGCTAGTTGCCACGACCTGTGTTCAATTTGCATTACAAAGATCTTATTATCTCTAGTTCATTTCCTAATGGCCTGGCCTGGCATTTTAAATAGAAATTAATGTTTGGAGCTAATGAGAGGAATCACAAACACAAAGTGGTTCTGGACATTTCTTCTGTCCACTGTTGTGAAGTGAACTGCCTTCCTGAGAAAACTATGAAGAAAAGCCTTTTTTTATTACATCGTTATTGGCCTATGTTAAATTTGTTGTGATAAAGTAAACACCTGCTGAACTATGTCCTTCAGAAAGGATGGCTTCTGCCTGTGTCAGCATGCCCACAACGCTGCAGATTGGCTTTCGGAAGTATTGTTCAAGTAACTGGAAAAATGCAGGCAAGTGTAGGGAGTGTAACAACACACAGAGAATTCAACTCCTGGAATTAATTAATATTTACATTTTGTAATTTTGCATCTCCCCTTTTTCATTTTTTATACTAAAAAAGAAGAAAATGAAGCATTACGAATAAGCCAGCCTATGGTAGTTCCTTCTTGGTCTCAACTAATTTTCTCCTTCTCTGGGGCAACTGGCCTTCTGCCAGTCCGTTTGAATAAAAGGTATCAATCACCAGGAGAAACCTTTGGATATGGCCACGGAAATGTTCCCTCAGCATATTGTTGCAAACAGTATTTCCTATCTTTTTGTAGGTGACAGTCATGATTTCTTAAAAAGAGTTTCCTGCTCCAGACCAGAAGTGCTTTAGGTTCGGATTATGACTAGGTAGTTATTAGCCATGCACACCTGGATGATTTACTTAAATTCCCTGTGCCTAGTTTCCTCATCTCTATAATGGAAATACAAGTTGTACTTTGTAAATTTGCTCTTGAGATGGGATAATTTATGAAAATCCTTAATAAACACACTGACACATAGAAAAATCTGAAAAATATAAACTTTTTTAGTGATTTTGTTTTGTTTTTGTTTTGTGGTACTGGGGATTAAACTCAGAGCCTTTGATCTGGGCTACATCCCCAGTGCTTTTAAAATTTTTTTATTTTGAGATATGCTCTTAAGTCTTTAAGTTGCCCAGGCTGGGCTCAAACCTGTGATCCTCCTGCTTCAGCCTCATAAGAACTTGGAAGATGAAGGAGGATGTATCAGGAACTGAATCATTAGCTGTGTAGGAAGTCTCATGACTTACTTAACATAGCTGAACAGTGGGATTGTCCCGCAGAAACTGGCAGGACACAGCTCCTGTGTTACAGAAGCAGTCCTAGCAGCAAAGCTCTTTGTTGGCAATGAAAGGGAGATAGTTGAATTCAACATTCACGGAGCAACTAGTATTTACCAAGGACAGTGAGATTTCATGTAATAGAGAAACAGTGACCAGATTTAGCTGTCCTCGCAGCAAGTGAGAAGAAATGCTGTCCTGGACAGGAGGATTTTTATATAGTTCCTAATAAAGAATTGTGCAAAGATCAATAAAAAAAACTTTGCTATTTTGTGCTTGCCATATGGCTGAAACAGATGGTGGGTTGAGCCCAAAAGATTCTAACAAAATGGAATTATAGACTAGAATTTCAAAAGTGAAATTTAATGGGGAAGAAAGAAAAGGTCCCATTAGGTCCAAAAATAAACTTCCCAGAACAGGAGGTAACCACAGGTCATTTGAAAAAATCTGGGTGATTTTACCTGATTGGTGCAAGCCGTTTTGCACTGCTAAATTACATAGTTACCAAAGTCATGCAGTCTTATGCTATTTTATTAGAAGAAATATGTATTACAGACAGATACTGCTCTCATTTTATTCCCCACTGGCAGAGCACATTTCACTAGAATTGAGGAATATCTATTTAGAAGGATATTAACATACTTTAATATCTAGAGGAACCCATCAGAGATGGTGCATTATGAATTTATGGAAAAGGGAAATGTCTGAAGATAGCTTAATGGGCAGAAGTACTGAGGAGGTGGTAGCTTAGCATAATTTTAGGATTTGCCAAGTAGTGTCAAACTTTTCAGAAAGTTATAAAATGACAGACTGCAAATGTACAAAAGAGTTTTCTAGAAATTATAAACAAAATGATTAAGCTTTGTGGATAAAAGTGTTCCCTGTCTATAGAATTGAATGAAATGATTAACTATTGAGTAAATTGAGAGAATGTTCCTGCGCCACTGGGAGGAATCTCTGAGACAGTTTAGACTCTAAGACTGTGATTCTATAGACACCTCTGTAGCTGATTAGATATGTGAATAGCCATGTAATTATTTTCTCTAGGCTTGGTAAGGTAGGAGTATGTAGTTGGCTTTAATACATAGAGATCTTTTTTTTTATCCCCAAAGATCATCCATTGATTTTTCAGCGTATATTTCATTGAAACCACATTTATGTAAAAACTTGTATATGACTGCTCATAGTAGGATTATTCCAAATAGTCAAAAAGGAGAAACAATCCAAGTGTCTATCCGCTGGTGTGTATATGGAAATGAGATGTGATAGAGCATCATTCAACCATATGAAGAAATAAAGAACCGTAACCCTAAAAGATGAATGAATTTGAAAACGTTATGCTAAGTGAGAGAACACTCACTGTATGACTCCATCTATGTGAAATGTCCAGAAAAGGCAAATGGATTTAGGGTTGCAAAGGGTCTGGAGCAGGAAAGGGCGAATAAGGGATGACTGCTATGATTACAAGATTTCTTTTGGAAGTAAAGTGCTCTAAAATTAGTTTGCACACCTTTGTGAGTATACCAAACATCCCTCAACTATATACTTCAAAATGGTCAATTTTGTGTGAATTATATGTCATGAATATTCTAGTTTCAAAGGTAGAACGTTGTAAAAATTACAATACATTTCACTTTTTCAAACTTTTCCCAAAGGATTGTGGCCTAGCCTACTTCCTTTTCATCTCAGCTATTTTACCATCTCTACATTCATACCTTTCTGTAGATCAGCGATAGTGAAACTTTTAGAGACAAGTAACCCAAAATCCACTTATTTATTGCAAAGTGGCAACATTGCAATTAAACCCAAACACTGAGGTTTTAGTTTAGAAAAAAAACACCTCACATACATTAACATCTTTTGTCTTAAAAGGAAAACAAATAACATGCTTGCCATAGGTTCACCACCACTGGTACAGATCTATTGAAAATGGGTATTTGTTTCAAAGCAACTTGTAAGATGAACTATAACTCTTTCCTAGAGACTTTTTCTTCCTTGAATTTATTCTGTCTCTTTGAACATGGTTGGCATTGAGCTCCCTCTCTCCCCTAGTTGAGAGTTCAGGTATCTCAACAGAGAACTGCACAGAACTGGGGACGTTAGAGAGCTGCGGACAAATTTACATGAGTACTGATGAGAGCATAGGTGAGAGGTCAGGTGATGCCAGGCAAAGTCAGGGAGAGCCAGGAGCTAGTGGGGCTGGGGTCCAACATGAGAGCTCAAATCATTAAAGATCACCAAGAATTCAGAGCAAGAAATTTGAGGAGGTCGGTATTATTGCCACGTGAAGAACATCAGCAAGGATTGCTGTTTGGTCTGGGATTCTATTTTTGTATCCTCATTATTATTACTGGTGCTTTATCTCCTATTACCTTATAAACAGAGATCTGCAATGCTCCTCCTTGCAGGTAGGCTTCCAAAGGGCAGTGGCTGAGACCACAGAGCTTGTTACACAGCCACGTGGATCCTGTAGATGAGGGAATTGATGGTCTGAAATGAGGCATTTGTGTGATGCTCACTCCATGAGTCACCCACCGCGGAAATGTGAACTCCCCTCATTCGTACTGTAGTTAACAGGATATTCCGAACTGAATCTAACTGTGGGCAGTCTCTGTGAAGCCACTAGATGGCACAGTCTTGCCAGACGTGGTAGTTCAACAGTGAAGGGGGGGAAGGAGCCTAGCTAGATAACTTCATCAGATACTTAAGGAGTTTTGTTTACTCTTTCATTTTTCCAGAATTTTCCTATGTGTTGGCAATTTATGCCTTCCAGATCATGTAAATACAGATGTGTTCGTTAGTCATCTGAGTCAACTGTTCAGTAACTAGAGCCAGGCTGTAAAAATGATCACTTTTCTCTTTGTTTTCAGTTCAAGTATTTTGACTATTCCTTTGCCACAAATTCTTTTGTTTTTCATACAGTTACATCAGTGGCCTGGATCTCTTCTCTTTTATACACATACTGATAGGAAAATTACTCATCTTTAACATACTGGAAATACTTTTACAGCATATAAATTTCTTACCCCTCTCAAAGATGTCACTCGTTTTCTTTCACACTGCTTTAGGAAGCATTTTGGGGGGGGGATGTTAGAAAGAAGAAATGTCCCCAGACACAAAGTAAATGAGGTCTTTCTTTACCCAGCTGTGTCATTTCTCTTTTTATAAATACATACATACATACATACATACATACATACATACATACATACATAAATGTTATATTTGCAGTCAGGAACTACCCCAGAAGGACCAGGCTCTACATGTAACTGTGTCCCTGATCCCTGAAGACAGGCCATCTCCCAGCCCATCCTTGGTCTCTGCCAGCACCCACTCAGCCAGGGAAAGAAGTTCAGTAGGGCTTCATTTAGGACAAGTTCAAAGCCAACAAAGAAAAATCAGGGAAGACTCAGAAGCAAGAATAAGTTGGTTTGACTGAGGTCACCACGCCAGGAATGTGGCCGGTATGGACACAAAGGCAAGACAATCCGCAGGCTCTGAGTCGCCAGTGGAAGCTGGGAATTCCACAACACGAGTCCCTGCTGCTACCCCAAGAATACTTGATTAGCTTTGAGATCTCAGGGAGCATGAAGAGGCTTCACTGAGGTAATACAGCCCTGGAGTGGTCAGCTGGAAAGTTAAGGACCCCACATCCAAGAGGTGGGAAGATGAATGCATGAGAGAGGACCCATTAGTCAAGTTTCCCCCAATTTCTTTGTGGTTCTCAGTTTTCTCTGCAAAAGGACAAAGATGAATAGAGTTTAAACTATAAAACCAGAGAGTGATCTATTTTTTATAGTCCTTTATTGTGCAGACAGGATTTTAAGAGTTATTTTTAAGTGTGTTACTGAAGTCTCTGGGGATGACCTTGAATTCTAGAACTATATGGTTAAAGATTTTTTAAAAACTGGCTCAGTCCCTGGAATATAAAAAGAACCGTGTGGTTCTTTGATATTTATTAAGAGGTAAAGTGCCCTTAATTTTTGAATACATTGAATCAATTTTACACAGCATTACATTTTATAACGCTTATTTACTTTTTATTTTTAAACCCTACTTCCCTGTCTGGTTTTTTGTGTGTGTGTGTGTTTTTTTTGTACCAGGGATCAAACTTGGGTCCTTGCACTTGCGCTGCAGGCGGCAAAACCACTGAGCTAAATCCCCAGCCTCCCTGTCGGTTTTTTTGATCCAGATGTCATGTAATGATGATATCATACATTTGTACCTCACAACTATGTTCCAGGCCTTTGATCTCTCTTGTTATTTAAAAAGTGGTATGTCCTATAAGAAGAGATAAATGCTAAAGAAAGCAAACATGGATTCAGTTTTGTAATAATTAAATTGAACTTCAGGATGATGAAGATTTAAATAAGATTTATACTTGACATTAATCATAGTAAATCACGCTGGCTGCAGATACAAAAACCCAAACCTTTCAGTTCATAACCCAACAAAGGTTTATTTCTTACCCTCTTCAGAGTTCAATGTGGGTCTCTCAGAGGTGAGGAGGGAGCTCTACTCCACATACTCACTCAGGGATCCAGGCCTTTTTTAACTGGCTGCTCCGTCTTCTTCTAGTGCCTAGGTTTCCTCTACCAATGCTTTTCATCCTGTCAATGGGTTAAAAAAAAAGAGGGGAGAATAGGTAAATCACACTCGACTTCACTGTCTCAGCGTAGAGGTGGTATACATAATTTCTGTTTACATTCCTTTGGTGAGAACTAGGCCCAAACACCTGTCCCAGGAAGAAGAGTACCTGAGCATTGATCTAAAGTATTTTGGCCTCTACTAAACATATATACAGCAGGAATATAAAGTTGAAGATTATTTGTCTCAGAGTGAAAAATGCCATGTCTCACTCTTCAATGTCTTCTTTCATCATAACCTATCACATATCATACATAGGAATAAGCAAAATAGTTTCCTACATCCATTATGTTATAGAGTAAGGAATTTCGGTAAGTTTTTAAAGGACTTTTAAAATAAAACAGCATTTTTTAAAGGTGGATTTAATCTAGTCTTTTGTTAATGTGGTAGCTGCTTACAAGACATCCAGTGATTCTTGCACCCTGATATTCATGTCCTGGGCTGGCTCCTCCTGTAGTGAATATGGCTGACTTGTTTAACCAGTAAGATATTGTGAAAATGACAGCATGTAACTTCTGAGGCTAGATCATAAAAGTCATTTCAGTTTCCCTTGCTCTCAGCTGACTCGCTCTTGGGGGAAGCCAGTTGCCATATTTTAAGGGCATTCAAGGAGCCCTACAGAAAGTTCCAGCTGATCAGGAAATGAGGACTCCTTACAACAACCATTTAGCCAGCCATGTGAAATCACCATCTTGGAATCAAGTCCTCTAGTACCCATCCAATGAATCTAGCCCTTGGTGACTCTTGGACTACAACCTCCTGAGGCATTCCAAGCCAGAAACACTCAGCCAGGCTGCTCCCAAGTTCCTGATCCACAGAAATGGTATGATATAATAATAGTTACTATGGCTTAAGCCACTTGGGTCAGAAATAATTCTATGGGAACAAGTAATTCTTTCCCCCCCCATTAAGTTTATTGGTACATTTTAGGTATAAAATACAGTTACATTCATCATTGGGATCTTGTACCATTACATGAATATCTTGGTCCTTATTTTTTTCCCCTTCCCCTGCTGTCTCTTCACCCCCTCCACCCTTCCCTATTTGCAAAGACTTTGTTTCCATTTTTTTCCTTTTCTAATGTTTTCTCTTTTCCCTTCTTTACTTTCCCCTACACCTCTCACTTCCCCTGATCCTTTAGACTTCTTCTTCCTATTACACAATATTAATAATACATTTTTAAAATTATAATATCAAGATCTAGGAGACATTACCAGAAATTTGACAGAATTTAAAAGGATATAGAAAGCATATTTCAAAAATCTTTTTTGAGATAAATTTGACAACTTCTGAGAAGTAGCTTGGAAGACAAATTAATGAAACTAACTCTGGAGGAAATATAAAATTTGAATAGCACCTATTAAAGAAACCATATTCCTAGCTTGAAAACCTACCTATATGACAA
>NW_004624785.1:7725130-7764930 GCF_000247695.1 Heterocephalus glaber | reverse complement strand
TTATTTCTGATTTCATTTTTTCCAGATCCTCTTTTGTTGCCAGTTCAGGGAGTCCAGGTGGTTGAGTATCAGAGTGTTCCATCTTGTTTCCCTTTGGGGTTGTTGTAGGTGATCTGGAAGTCTGTTTTTGAGGCTTGTTTACATGTCTTCTCATTTCCACGGAGGCAGGGGGTGCTGCTGGCACCCACATGGCTCACCTCCTGTGTGCTGGCAGGGGTAGTATGGCAGCCCAGAGGCCTCCTCTTGTGCGCTGGGAGTGGCTCGCCTCCTGTGTGCTGGTGGGGGTCAGGAATAAGTAATTCTATAAAAACAACTAATATAATAGATATATCATCTGTTCCCCTGTTGTAGGGTGTAGGGAGGTAGGCTGACAATAGACAAAAGGCAGAAGAGAGGACCCTGTCCTCCCATCCCATCAGAGATGCACTTAATCTAGAGATGCACTTTCTGCTTACTAAATATTCACAAAAATAGGACCACCCTAACCAGGTTCAGTTATTTAGGGTATAAATAAACCTAGCTAAATTGCTTTACTTTTTGAGACTAAGAGATCATTTACTTAATTAGAATGTCATTCATTTAAATCTTCCCATGGACCTTATGCTGGAGGTTACTGTCATGTTCACAGAGAAGAGGATGAAGACTTGGATAACTTAAACAGCTCAACCATATTCTAATTCTCAGTTAGTATTTAAAATTGGGGCTGCCATTCTAGAAACTGGAAATATTTCATCCATGCTGGCTCTTGGGCCCACTTGAATCAACTATATTGTCTGTGAAGAGCTCAGACCCCAGGAGGAGGGCAGAGACTATTTTGGAGAAATGGCGCATGCTGAGGGGCAAGGGACTCAGGTTGCAATGTAAAGTCAGTTCAGTGCAGTCAACAACTGTTTACTAAGCACAGACTTGGTAATGTAAATATCCCTGTAGGTTCTACTGGCTTGTGGATTCTTGATGGTTACAATAATGATGATAAAGATAGCCTGGTGTTACTGTGTCAGATACTATCCTAATTCATTCCAATGTAAGAACTCATGCCATCTTCACAAGTCTTACAACAGAAGCTGTTATTATTGTTATTACTGACAGGCACTAAAGCAAAGAGAAATGAAACAACCTGCCCAAGGTCACCAGCAAGAGTTACAGGTGGATCTGGGACTCAAAACCAGAGAGGCTGAGTGCTGAGTCAGTGTACCTGACCTCATGTTATGTACCTTTCCAGGCTACTGAATTGACAAATTTGGCTTGTCCTATGTCTGTTGGCCTAGAAACTATTCCCCTAGGCCTCCTCTATGACTTACCTTCTTCTGCTCCAGCCACTACTCCAACCACTTCCCAACTGATGTTCTGCTTACCTGTATGGATATGCCGTGGTTTACTATGCTGCTGATGGCTGATTGTATGTGTTACTTTTCAGAGTCCTTGGGATGTCTTTGCTCCCTGCTAGATCTATATGAATAGTGGATAGCTGTTTCCCCCAATCTCCCCAACTTCCATGTAGCCAAAATTAGTCTTCAGAGAGAACCAAGTAGTCTGTGTTCAAGCAGGGCAGCATGGTTCTCAAGCTGATGTGTATAGGAGAATCATTGTGGGTAAGGGATGATGCCTGCTTAAAATGCAGATCCCCATGCCCCATGGGAAATTCTCAACTTGTAGATTTGGGGAAGGGCTGGCTATTCTGAGGCAGGAGGCTCACCCTTGGCCATGAGAGAAGTTGACAGCAGGGAAATATGTTCTCCCCTTTATATCTCCCCTTTGGAAGGCCCATACTCCCTCCCAGGGTATCATTTCATGCTGTCTTAGTCTATTGGGGATGCTGTAGTAAACACCATAGACTAGATGGATTATAAACAACAGAAATTTACTTCTTACAGCCTTAGAGATTGAGAAATCCAACATCAAGGTGCCAGCGGATTCAGTGTCTTGTGAGATCAGGCTTCCTATGTTATCGATGGTGCTTTCCTTGTGTAACCTCCTCACACAGTGGAAGGGGCAATGCAGCTCTCTGAGGCCCCTTATGTAAATCAGTCATTCCATCCATGAGGATTCTGCCCTCATGGTCTAACACTTTCCAAAGGTCCATTTCCTGATGCCAGCACATTGAGGGTTAGGTTCCAACAGATACATTCGGGGTGGGCAGTGGTGGGAATGGGAAAGCACCCACACTACTGTTTTCTTCTGTCCAGGCCCCATTCCCAGGGCTGGCCCAGAGAGTGGTCCACATGCATCTTTCTCACTGATGGTGATCCATTGTCCTCTGGGACCCAAGGCAAATTAAGATGACTCCAACACCATCACAGAATGCCCAACTCTGCTAAATGGCCATTCAAGGCCTCGGCCTTGACCCAGGCAGAAGCAGCATGCCAGGCCCAGAGCATACAAGGAGGGAGGTATCCTGCTAGATCTGTATGGGTAGTCGATAGCTACCAGGGACTTAGTTGTTGGTAGGTAGTCAGATGCACAGACAGATTATCTCAGTACCAGATGGAAAGACATTCACAGAGAAGTATGCACTGGGTTTCCTGGGAGCACAGGGAAAGGGCCTTTTGCCCCACATGCCTAACATTCAGGGAAATTTTCTAAGAAACCAACACTTGATGTGGCTTTGAAGGACTAGTAATTATCTAGGTTAGGGGATACAAACCACATCCATAGGAATGGTCCAGCCTGTCATCTGTTCTATATGACTAAAGATAGTATTTACATTTTAAGTGACTGAAAAACAATAAAAGATAGGTGATAGTTCACAATACATGGTAATGATATAAAATTGCACTTTCAATTTCTGTAAAAGCCAGTTTTATTGGAAGACAGCCACACTTGTTTGTTTATATGTTATCTGTGACTGCTTTTGTGAGTTGAGTTTTGCAACAGAGACTGTATGGCCTGCGGAGATTCAAATATTTACTCTCTAGCTGTTTGAATAGGAGTGTGCAACCTTTGGTCCATGTGGAAGGGGTGCCCTGGGCAGAGGCAGAACTCCAGAAAACAGTGTATGGAAAACTGCCTGCTCTGAGCAGGAGGCTGAGGAAGAGAAGAGGCCAACAGAATGAGACAGGAGAGCCCAGTACTTCCCAAAAGGTACTTTTATTTTTCTTTCACGACTTTCCCAAATGTCTTGTAGCTGGCCTGGCCACAGCAGGTACCCCACAAGTCCCCTGGGACTTTGCTTTGGTAGTGGCAAGTTTCAGATGCAGACCTCTCATAGGGAATTCTACTCTGCAGTCTCTCTGATGATTCTGGCCCTCTGCAATCCTCCTCATTGAGGTCCTTGAGAGGCTTCTCCCCTGCCCATGACAAAATAGAAAGTCTGGCATTGTGCATGCATAAGCCTGCCTTTTTCCCTTTATAACCAGCCTCCCTCTACCCTTAGCATCTGTCTATGCACTGTTCCCTTCTATGGTGCAGCATAAGTCCTAATAAAGCCCCTTTTAGATGGACTATTTTTTTTCCTATTCATGATTTCTATCTATAATAGAGCATGCTTGGCAGGTACAGTAAGAGCTGGTAACACTAAAGGCCACTGACTCTGAAAGTGCCCACCACCTAGAGCTGGCAAAACTAAAAAAGACTAGCAACAGAGAATGACAGAGCAATGGAAAATTGCTGCCACTACAATCTCTGGTGGCTGGTAACTGCTGGCTCCAAGCAGCAAGAAGGGCCATTAGCACTAAAAGAGGTAATAGCCACTGGTACACAAAGCCTGGAGCTATTAACACTAAAAGGACTACATTTTACCAATTCATGATTTCTTTTTTTGGTACCAGGATCGAACTTGGAACCTTGTGCTTGAGAGGCTGGCGGTAGAACCGCTGAGCTAAATCCCCAGCCCCAATTCATGATTTCTATACAAAAAGTGAACAAAAGAATCCTCAGCTGATTGGTAACATCTTGGACCAGTAGTACAGGAACGCTTCACTTTAAATGGCAGTGAAGGAGCAGGCTCAAGAATCAGCCCACATCTGATTTCCATCTTACATGAAGCTAAAAATATCACACTACCTGTGAAATGAACTTAGGACCCATATTGGTGGGCGGCTGTGGGCATACTCAGATATGGCACTCAAATAATGGCGTGCACCAGAAAGAAAGGAGACATAGCAAAAAGAGCCAAAACTAAGGCCTAGGTTGGGAGATGTAGCAAGTTGGCCATTTATTATGTGAGGGGATGGAGGCCCAGAGATGGAAGAGCAGAAAGCACTGAAGGGGAGCCAAGGAAGGTGAAGAGACTGCTGCCCATCAGGTAGTTCTCCAGAAGCCGAGCAATCCCAGGTGTCTCTGTCACACCATCACTGCTCCTGCAGGGCTTAGCTTATATGAAGCAAGATCTACTCTTCATTAATGTATAGTCAATGCTTCCTAGAGTCAGATGGAGAAGAGTAAAATAGATCTGTCTAAAAGCTAGAGACCTCGAAGGAACCAACTGAGGGCCTGGATCCCATGGCGATGTCTCATGGACGTCTGTATCAAGGATCTTCTGGGAGAAGCCCCAAAGGCCAGTGGTGGAAGCTAAAAAGTCTGTGCTGGCGGGATGAAGGAACTGTGCCAGAAGGCTGAGGGATCTGCACTGGAGCCAGGTAGCAATGCTCAAGGCAAAGACCAGACCTCCCATGAAGAGAATAGCATCTATCCCTGGTGACAACAACGAGGACCCAAGGACCTGAACTCCTCTGACGAGGAGAACAGCCCATATCAGGAAAACCAGCCAGGGCAAGCTTCTCCAGGAAAATCAACAGCAGATAATCTTCCCCTCCCATTCTCCTTTTACGTTATTCTGGCAACAATCCTCAGGTGGGGCTTCCATGCCCAGAACCACAATGGCTCAGTTCAGCTGGGCATTCCTACTTAAACTGACCATTAATTAATCCACCACTATTACTTATTTTCCAAGTCCATGAGAAACATCTCCCATGGGAAGTTGCCCTTTTTGCATTTTCTCAGGTCAGGGACCTGAAAATATGGTAATTTACCTAAAAGATAATGCATAGTCAGTGAAGGACCATTATTAATATCACCCAGGATTGATCTACTGAGGCAAAATTAGGGCAAGGTCACCATGGGACAGTTTAGATGGCCAAATGTTGTCTTTTCTTTAATATTGATTGCCATTTGCTTTTTTTTTTTTTTTTTTTTTTGGTACTGGGGATCAAACTCGGAACCTTGCACTTGCAAGACAGGCGCTGGAACCACTGAGCTAAATCCCTAGCCCACCATTTGCATTTTATTCCAGAGGTAACTATTCTTACTTGGTCTGTGTCTCCCCTTGTGTGACTTTTGGTGTGGAATTGTGTCCATGTGTGGCAAACAGGTTAATTATCTCCTGTCCAGGGAGAAGTAGCGTAAACTGTTTTGCACTTGATAAACTCTCTAGATAATCATATCCAAAATCTTAGGCGGGGAGGACTGAGAATCCATGACTAACCCTGCAGTTATTTGGTAATTAATCCTTCAGATATTCTTCCAGTAAAGGCGTGGACCCTGTGAAGGACAGGCACTGTGGGAGGGTGGTGAGGAAGGATGGAACACTCCAGAGAGCCTCCTTAGCCTAAAGTGTACCTAAAGTCTGGGCATTAAGACAAGCAAAGTGATTAGGAAGCCAAATGAGAAATGCTTTCTCAGCGCTATTTTGCCTTCATTTACATTTTTGGGAGGGAATGAAGTCAGAATTATTTTTAAATAAGAAAGATGATAAAAGAAAACCAACCCATTAAAAGGTACAAGTTAAATATTCATAAGAACCAGCCCACATCCTTTCCAGGCAGTCTTCCAGGAGGTGGTGGGATGTCCTCCTCCTATGTAGGGCGGAGCTTCCATCTCACCTAGGGTTGGGGGTAAGGCTGTCCCCCGCCCCAGTTTAAGAGGCAGCCTTCACATCCATGTCTCAAATCAACCCTGCTTCACCTCTGAGCATTGCCTACCGTGTTCATATTTCCTCACTTTTTGGATCTCCTTTTCAAAGGATTGCCACAAATGCAGGCTTAAATTGGTTGAACTTGTCATTTTCTCCAAAGCAGCAAATTCTCACCATTTGTTTTATTTCTGGAAGGAGGACAAAAGCAGCAAAGCTGTGTTTAATGATTGACACCTGGGGGTGGGTCCTTCTGAAGCAACTGGGGGAGGGAAAAGGGACTATTATGTTTCCCCTGGGCATGAATGCCACCAAGATGAAACCAACTCCTGTGATTCTCCCACCACAATTAAAAGAGGTGAAAGATGACTTTTAAAAGCTCAGTCTACCATGGAAGAGGGTTTCAGTCACCAAAGTAGATTCCAAGCATGCATATGAATTAATAAATGATCAGAGAGCAAAGGGTATTAAAGTATTATTTAAGACCTTTCTTTACTTAATAATGACATAAAAGTATCATCTGTGAACAATGCAAAATGAAAATCAGGAATTCCTGTTCAAAAAAATTATTACAACTATAAAAGCAGATCAGTCAACCTAGAGCATTAAATCCTTTTGAATTCAGGGCCTTGTTCAGGTCTCAAATTCATGAAAGTTTAAGACAATTTTTAAAATATGTCCAATTTGCTAGCATTAATTCATCCACTAAGGATTTATCTTGTCCCAGGCCTGGTGGCCAATGAATGTAATCTTAGCACTCAGGGGGCTGAAAAATGAGGATTGCATGTTTGAGGCCCCAGACTGGGCTACATAGCAAGACCTGTCTCAAAAAAAAAAAAAAAAAAAAGGCTTATATAAGGACAGCAAGATTACACTGTCCTGAAATACTTTTTCTATGGCTTGCAAAAGAGTGAATTTGCCTAGAACATATATATCTACTTGGTTCAAACTAATGAAATGCTCTGGTTCAATCCATGAAACGCTCTGAAAGAGTTGTAGAAATCTGCTTGCAAGTATCTCCATGTTTGAAGGATTTAACAGTTTGTAATTGTATTATTTCAGGATAGACAAACGGATACATGGGTTTTGAAAGTGCTTTTATGTATTTGTTATACCATTGCCTTCACTGCTTCTATCCTTAATAGATACCTATTTATTACCATCTCTTACACTCAAGGTTGGTGTATTTCAGTTTATTTGACCAGGCAAGAGGAGGAGCAAATAATGTGTTTTCGCTACAAAACAAGGGTCTGGTAGATGAGGCAAAGCTTTCAGGTTCTGAAAGTCAATATGGATGAGGGGTCAGATTGGGAAAAGAGGCAGCAGACCTGCAAAGGGGGAAGGAACCTGCAGTGGAGGAGACCCACAAAAGAGAAAACACACTAAGACCCTTTTGGGGTGGGAGGAGCTGGGGCAGGAATGTCCAGTGTCAGCCAATTAGTGAGTGAGCCGATGTAATAAGTGGGCAACCAGGCTAGGCAAGCCCTTTGCACTCCCACAGGGCCCCCACCTCAGTCCAGCTAGAGAAAGGCAGCACCTGAGATGCACAAGGGGACAGTCAAATCCATAAGCACATTTATGTGTGCTGTATTAGTCAGGTTCTGCACAGGAATGGAAGCAATAGAATATATATCAATCTATTTGATTGGTTTAAGTGATCAGAGGCTAAAGAGTCCCACAGTGGCCTTCCAAGGGGGGGAGGGCAGGAAAACAAGTGGCTACTGAGTTCAAGAAGCTGGAAGTCGAAGAACAAGAGGGACCAATGGAGGGGTGCCAGACTGAGGCTGAAGGCCTGGAAGGCTCCTGGAGAATGCCTGGTGAAAGTGTGTGTTCAAAGGCTGAAGAGTCTGCAGGCTGATGTTTGCAAAGGATAACATCAGCATATCAGCAACCAGTGAATGCACTCAAGAATGGTCAAGTGAGCAAGGGAAGAGAACTTTCCTCTTCTTCTTCCCCGTTCCATCCAGGCCCCCAGCTAGACTGGCCAAATTCAGGGCAAGTCTTCACCCTTAGTTTACTGACCCACATACGGATCTTCTTTAGACACACCCTCAAGACACACCCCAAAGTGTGCTATATCAATCCTCTAGCTGTCTCTCAGTCCAGTGAAGTTGGCAACCAAGATTAACCATTGCATATGGCCTCCACTCATGCCATACCTGCCACCATGCCATTGCTCAGAGAACTTCACATGGCCACACTCCAGGTCAGGCATGGGAAGGTGCATTCTACCCCTTCCAGTCACTACACAGTCACATGGCAAAGGGTTGAAGAGATGAGAACAATCCAGATTGACAACAGTGTGGCCAGGAGGATGATGCCTGCCTTCCTTAAGGGAGGACCCCTCACGCCTTCCTTAAGGGAGGACCCCTCACCAGGGGCATGGAAGGAGAAAGTACAGGAAGGTCCCAGGCCATGGTGCCCATCTCAGGGCTGGAAACTGCAGAAGGTGCCTGTGGTGAGCTGGCAGGACTGCCTCTGACAGGTTCTCATGCCCAGGCTGAGTTCCTTCAGATGTTAGACCCCTAAACAAGGGCAATACCAAGGTCTCATTCCTGATATCCGCTGGAGGGCATCTGGGGAGCAGCAAGACCAGGGTTGGGGCCATCATTGAGCATGGGAGGCAGAGGGAGTGTGTCAGGGGCAACTTGGTGTGAATTGCCTGCTTGACCCCCAAGGAAGTCAAGGTCTGGAGGTGGCCTGGCTGCTGGAGTAGAAATGTGTCTGTGGGACAGAGGGAGGCTTGGCTGCATAGAGGCCAGGCAGCAGGTGGACTCGGGGGGGGGGGGCATTGTGACAGAGGAGCAAGTACTTACTAGGTTTGAGATGTGGCACCTAGAAACCTCTGGGACCCAAGAGCCCTGGGCCAAGAAGTCCTTTCAGGGCGTTCTTGGGACGAAGAGGAAGTGAAGTGGGCATCAGCCCATTTGAACCGCAGCTCCTCTGTACCACTAGGAATCACAGAGCTGGTTAAGAATCCAGGGAAGGGCAACATGTGCAGTGCTGTCAGAGTCAGCAACCTGCTTACCGGAATTGTTTTGAAATCGGATGACCAGTTAGGCAATAGTGATCCTTCAGTAATTACTGTCAGGACAACAGGGCTTCCACTTTGTGCACTGAGAGTCAGGAGCTAGTTTTTGAAATTGTTTCCAACGAGTTGCATAATCTATACGCACACGGCGCCCTTTAACACTGAGCTGTGCAGTTAGCAGACATTCCTGCAGAGCGTGACCCCGGGAACTTCTTGCAGGAAGAGGCTGCAGCAACAACAATGACAAGAAAGCCCCTGCTGCTCCAGCCTTCCGGGCGGGCCAGCCGAGTTGCTGAGCCAGCTGCAAGGGGGCGTGGGCTCTGGAGAGCCCAGCTGGCCCAGATTCCCGCCCAGCTCAGGGAGTGGAAATAAGCCAGCCTGGGGCTGCAGATAAGCCTCCCGCTGTGCTGCCCTGTTAATATATGCGTGACGTCACCGCAGCGCCTGCGTTCTCCTGTCCTTCCAGATCCCAAGGGGGGAAGGCTCATTCTTTGCATCCTGGACCTCTTTTCACAGTAAAAAATGTATTAAAAGAAGCAGGAAGGAACCGTTATGCAAGCTCTTCAAAATATATGATGTCTTTCACCATTTAAAACGAAGTTTAAAGAAGAAAAGATTTAAAGAATTATAGAAGATCCCTGGGGTCAGGTTTCTTTTCCTCCTAAGCATGGGCTGCCTTTTTTGGGTGGGCAGAGCCCAGAGCAGAATGGGTGGGGCCTGGAGCGGGGTGGGCGGGGCTCAGGACTAGCTGATTTCTGACAACACCTTTTCCCTAGCTCTAACCTTCCACGATTCTGAACTTCTAGCATCCTTATTTTTCTTTCCTGGCTGAGTTTTCATTTTATTCTTGAATATTTGGGCTCATTGTAATAGGATGGAGTGCTCAAAGTCTGAAGGGCGTCTCATTTATGTTTCTTTACAGGTGTTCATAAAGAAGGTGTGTGGCCGGGCCTGGGATTTAGCTCAGTGGTGCCACTGCCTGCCTTGCAAGCGCAAGGTCCCGAGTTCGATCCCTAGTACCAAAAAAAAAAAGGTGTGTGGCTGTGGGTGTGTTTCTTAGGTTTCCGTTATTTAATGATTAACTGGTGATTATGATAATTGCTGGAGATGACTAACTTGTGAGGAGAACAGGTTTCTGTTGGCTCAGTTTTGGAGGCTCCAGCCCATGATCAAGCGGTCTGTTGCTTTGGGCCTGCAGTGGGCAGCATGTCAGAGTGGAAGCGAGGGGCAGATTACAGCATTCACCTCATCGTGAGCCAGCAACCAGAAGAAGAGAGGAAGAAAAGGTGCAGCAAGGGAAAGGGGCAGAGGGTCCACACCTTCAGGGACTACGAACCTCCCATCAGACCCCACCTGTCAAAATTCCACCACCTCCCAAGAGTACTCCCAACAGTACTCAGTCCTGGGCACCGAGCCTTTAACAAATGGGCCTTTGGAACCTTCCGATTGTAGCAGCGGGCTCGGACAGCGGGGGCAGCCCAGAGTGGCCTCTTTTGTGCTGCTTCCTGCTCCCTGCCAGGTACACTTTTGCTCCAAACCCAGTGGTCTCACTTGAGATTGTTGCCTTATCCACAGGAGAGAGAGCCCTTCAAAAACCCAGTCTCGGGCTGGGGATTTAGCTCAGTGGTTTCATTGCCTCCTGCACAAGCACAAGGACCTGAGTTCGATCCCCCGTACCAGCCCCCCCCCCCAAAAAAACAGTCTCACCCAAGAGCAGTCACAGGGTCTTAGGATTCTGTTTTCCTGTCCTGAAGTAATAAAGTATAACTAGAATTCTCCCTTTTTCTGTAGGATGAAATCGATAGGCCAATTTTATGCATTATACCAAGCTCAAATTTCTACCTTCAGTTGAATTTTGGAAAGTATTTAAGTGCACATAAAACAAAATCTGATTGTTTACAACAATAATTTTTAAAACTCCAATCCTATGTAGGCCCCATGACAATAAGTATGATGCAGGTCAGAAGTTAGACCCTGTGGCCAGGTAGGGTGATGAACAAATAGCTCTACTCAGGGAATGTCTCAGTGCCTAGATTTCTGACTAGTGAGGGATTTGTTGCTATGTTTGGACAAGAGATAGAAGGTACCCATGAAGAGAGGGGTTTTGGAAGTCCTTACTCTGCTGCAGTATAGGCAGACCAGGAGCAAGTTGGTGAGAGAAAATAGCCTTTCAAATTCACTGGGAAATAAACGATCATTCCCTTTGATTGAGAGACGTCATCTACTGGAGGTAGGATCTACTCCATTCTCTGAATTTGATATTTTCAATTTATCTCTCATTCTCTTCTGAATTTTGTTTTTTTTGTTTTTTTACTGGGGATCAAATTTGGGACCTTGCGCTTTTGAGGCAGGCGGCGGAACCACTGAGCTAAATCTCCAGCCCTTCTCATTTTCTTCTGAGCTGTTTCCAATCAGATTTTTATCCACATGTCTTTACCCATACCACCCACACAACATCCTTGTCTTAGTGTGTTGCTATAACAAAATACTTGAGACTGAGAAATTTATAAAGAATAGAGGTTTATTTAGCTCATGGATCTGGAGGTTGGGAATTCCAAGAGCATGGTACAGCATCTGGTGATGTTGCTGTATTATAACATGATAGAGAAAAGTGTGCTCGCGTGGGTCTCCCTTTCAGTTCTTAGAAAGCCACTAGCATGAGGGCCTCAGCTCCATGACATCATCTAATCCTAATTGTCTTCCAAAGATCCTATGCCCAAGTACCATTAACATATGAATTTGAAGATTAAGTTTACTGAACTTTTGGAGACACATTTGAGCCACAGCAGTCCTGCACATTTTAATCTAATGAAGACCAGGGGACAATTCTCAATCCACATCTCACTTTATACCCTAGCAGCATTTTTATCAGTTGATCATTTCTCCAACTTAAAATATTTGACACCCAGGCCACCATTTACATTATTTTCCTTTTACCTTACTTGTTTCACCCTCACAGTCTTGTTTGATGTGTCCCGGGATTCAGTCCTACACTTGATCTTAGCCAAAAGGCAGAGAAGCGATTCTGGGATTCAGTCCTTAGCCTTCCCAAGGCTATGCTGCTTCCCATGCCACTGTCATAGGAGTAAAATTTTTTTTTTTTTTTTTTTGGTACCGGGGATCAAACTCCAGTCCTTGCGCTTTCGGGGCAGGTGGCAGAACCACTGAGCTAAATCCCTGACCCCATAGGAGTAAATGTTGATGATTCCCAAACTTATGTCTCTCCCTTGGTCCTGGATAACTGCTAAGTTGATGTCAAATGGGCATCTCAAATGGGACACAGCCAAACAGAGCCCTTGAAAACTTCCTCATACCTATCTTCTCCACACACACAGTAGTGCTGGTACTGTCCTCCACAGGGATTAAAAGGGATATGAAAATTTCTAACTACTCTAAAATTTCTCTTTCATTGCTAGTAGAAAAAGCAACATATGGTCTGGCCTAAGTCATCCCTAATTTTAGGAAATTCTAAAATGCAGACACAGCCAGGCATGGTGGTGCACGCTTGTAAGCTCAGCACTGGGGAGACTGAGGCAGGAGGATCTCTGCAAGCTCAAGGGCAGCCTGGACTACATAGTGAGTTCAGGGGAGCCTGAAGTACATAGTGAGAGCCTGTCTCAAATAGAAACCAAAAATGAATAAGTTAAAATAAAATAAAATAAGATTCAGACACTCAAGAACTATATGTTGAATGAATGTATGAATGAATGAGAGGAAGTAGGGAACTTATATAGTCACCAGGTCTTCAGGGCCTCATTTATCTGGGTAGATATTTACTACCAAGTGGATCTTCCAGGGATTTAAGAACCTTAGACTTCTCCCTTGCCATCTGTGAGCACTTCTCTACCTGAACTCCTGGCCCCAAGCAAGCACCAATCAATGGACTCTAAGACTCTGATATTGAAATAGTAACTTAAGTTAACAAGTCTACATACTATGAATGAGGTCCAGCAAATGCTAGTCTCCTCTATAACAATTCAAAACATTTAAAACTGATGGGTGGTTCCATTGTTTTTCAAGTAGTTAAGAAAAAAAAGATGCAAAGGTTGCCTTTGATGAGTGTTTGGAAAACAGCAGGGATTGCACCTTTGTTAGCATGAAAGAGGAGAGAGGTCATATACCAAAAGCTTAATTCAAATCACCTATAGATAAGTTTAATAAAGTGAACTATATCAATATAAGACAAATATCCTCCTTTTGCTTTTAGATTCTCCAATTACTTGGATCCTTAATATCATCCTCTCTTTTTTTGGTGGACAATCCTTTTAAATAACTCAAACAGATCTTAATATTAAGTGATGAGAGAATGGATCAGAAAGACTAATAACGGGAGATGTGAAGTCATTAAGATGTGACGTCACTTATTTGCCTCTAAGAAAAGCTCTCATTACATGGTGTAGGTCCCTTTCTGAGGTACAACACAGGGCTGGCCCCTGAGTCATGTTCTGGTAACGATCTGTGGGTGAAGAAGTCAGCTGCTCTGTTCACTTGGCCAATCTGTGAGTAATGGGAGGTGAGAACAGGTCTGGATGTGGTAAAGAGGAAATAAGGACAGAGGGTAATAGAAAGAGGCTTTCTGTAGAAACCTCTGCCATATCCATGGAAACCAGCCTTAGCTCCTTCCATTTCTCTAGGACTTTTATTTCCCCTCCTTTATCCTTCTTTTTTAGGACTATGATTCTGCCCTACTACCCTCCCTAAAGTCTTCCTTTTCTGCCACTTTTGGAGCAGCAGCCTCCATCCTTATTGTCTCTTCAAGGTCCCGCAGAGAGGGAGGAAGGAAGAGAGGAAGTTCTCCTCCCTTGGTGCCCTTTCCCACACTGCTCCCCGCCCCTCACTCATCACCACTGAAAGCTTCTGCTCTGAGAAGAGGAGGAGGAAGAGAGGAGAGGAGGGCGGGCACCTTGCTCTCCTGCTGTCCCTAGCCATCCCTGGCACTAGGGCCAGTAGCACAGGCAGGTCCATACAGCCCATCTCACTATCCCAACTCACTCTACTGGGGCTGCTGCTGTACTTCGTGGGCCATATGGGAGTTTGGCGCGAAGGGAGCCATCCTACCACCACCTAACCAGCAGGTGAGATGAGGTACAGAATCAAACTGTGAAGTCATGCTTGAGGTTGCTGGTGAATGGATGTGACAGGGGAACAGGGTGGGAGAGGAAAGGAGGACAGGCTCTGGACCACCCAGGTTGAGATTCATTTCTTCATAGGGAGTCATCATAAATGCTGTGTAGTTTCTTCCATATTTTATACTCATATGCACAGTACAGATACAGATATGGATAGGCATATATATATATACTTTTATGCCTATATGTATTATATGTATACATACATATACATATATCCATAGAGCTTTATTCTTCAGAAACGTAATAGATTCCATAGGCTTTGAGGATGGGCTAGGATCCAAACACCATTTGTTTCAAGAAGTGCCACATATAAAAGAGATAACTCAACCAGCTGTTAAATATGGCGTTATTTAATTACTTGATTGTAAAGATAAATGCACAGAATGTGATTCCTCTGGTCCTATTTTGTTAGATTTCCCAGAGAATGAGACACAGTCAAAAGCAGAGCAGTTGAGGAGGGCAGATGAGTTGAGAGCAGATGGCATTGATGAGGTTAATATGGACCAATTTGGAAGGGACAGCTGAATTATGAAGATATCCTCTTTTTAGAACAGCTTGTGGAAGTGTATCTTATGATTCTATTTTAGCCATTCCCACTGCAGGATGTTCTGGCCACAGGACACTGCATTCTGGTCAATACGTCTCCCTCCTCCTCTCTGGTGTATTACTTCATTTCAGTCATGAGACACCAAGGGAGTGGCCGTGTCTAGCTTTCCTTTGTGCATCAGGTAGAAAATTCAAGGTTATAGTGCTTTGACTTGCTTGTGAGTTTTTTCTCAGAATTAATACAGCAAGTTCCAGTCCATGTGGTCACCAAGGAAATTTGCTCCCTTAAAAACAGAGAGGATAGTAGAAAGAGAGCAACCTTCTCCTCTTGCAGCTTTGCATAATATGCATGAAGCCTTGGGGCTTAGAGTTCTAGCAGCCATTCTATTCCTGGTAAAAACTTCTCAAGAGGATGGTGGACTAGGAAGAGCCTGGGGTCTAAAGGATCCTGCTGAGACACTGAACCAACCGGGACCACCTGCTCCTAGGCAGTATGTTTTATGAGATAATTACACATCCTTATTTCATAAACCCATATTAGACCTGGGGATCAGGATTATTTAAGCTCCAGCACAATATGATTCTAATTGTTTATCCTTCTGTGCCCCCAAAGTTGATCTTTGTCTTCATAGCGAGTGATGATTAAAAGGAAAAAAACAGTTGTTAGTTGTAATAGTATGCTTTCTGCATATATGGCTCATTTTTCTTTCTGATGTGATGTAGACACCAAATGTAAAAGGTGTTAAAGTTACAGTGGCATATAAGTCACCTCTACAGGATTTTAAAAAATGGATCACTTACACAAGATGCTAAAATGTAAGAAATTGAAACTCACACCTCCAATAGCATCTAAAATGCCATTAACCGTAACAAGGGATCACCTAACAGTGAAGTCGGGTTTGGAGAATGAATTATTTAACTTTCACTTGTGAGTTTTGATAGAAGGCTTTTATGCTAAGGGTCTGGAAGCTGCTGGAGGTGTGGGAGCTGCTGGGCTTCTGAGGAAGGTAGTGCATACTGTTTGTTCTCTAATAGGCAGTACTCAGGTGAGCTGCAGGCCAGGAAAGGCCAGGAATCTTGAGGCACTTACTCCTGGGGCAGGGGGCCAAAGCTTTACAGAGAAAAGGTGCATCGGGTGTAAAGAACGAAGAGAAGCCAGAGGAGGGGAAAGAACATTGAGTCTGACACAGGAGGGGTGAGAGACAGTGCAGGCAGCAGTGGTGGGAGGGGCAGGCTGAGGTCACACATGGATAGGATCTCAGCCTCATATTTACATGGTTCTGGTTACACAGAGTGGAGCAGTGGTGTGGAATTAAAGGAAACTCTAGAATTAGGCACATTACACCGGGGAGATAGCACTGATGGTCTATCCTGAAGAACTTCTGCCAACTCTCCATTTATTCTCACCAAAATCCAGTATCACAATAACATACAAATAACACTGGGAAAGTTCACCTGACTCTTATGCAAGTGCCTGAAACCCTCCCCACGCTAGTTCTTTTCTGTGATTGTTTTATAAGCACAACCACTCAACTCATGTTTTCCAGGGACATAGCAGACTATGTTATTTGGACCAATCGCTCTGCTGACAACAAAAAATTCCAGATACGTTTTGAAAAAAAAATCTTCTTAAAAGTATGGAAGTATTGAGAATATAGTAAGGAATGATGAGGCCAAAACCTAAGTAAAAGCTGAAGCTGTGAGGAGACACAACAGAGACTCTGATCTGAGGGCATTTGCCAACCAAGGTGAACCTGAGCTTCCGATTTTCCATCTTCTTGAGCATGGATAATGGGAGATTCAGCCACGAAGCTGTATGTGTCAATACTTCAGTCCTTTTTATTACTGAGTAGTACTCCAATGTGTGGACATAGTGCAGGTTGATTATTCATTCACTGGTTCGTGGACTTTTGGGTTAGTGTTTTTTAATTAATATTACAAATCAAGCCTCCATAGATAATCACTAGGTGAACATAAGTTTTCATTTCACTTAGGTAAATCCCTATAATTTGGGTCACGAGATTATGTGGAAAGTGTATTAACTTCACCAAAAATGGCTAAACTATATTCCAAAATGGCAGCGCCATCATCTACAGTGTATGAGAGGTCCAATTGTTCCACATACTCACCAACACTTCCATATTGTCAGTTCCATTTTATTGCTATTCTCATAGGTATGAATTAAATTCACATTCCCCAAATTACTAATTATGTTGAGTATCTTTTCATATTTGCCAATCTATGTGTCTTCTTTGAGGAAGTGACTACTCAATTTCTAATTGAGTGCTAAATTTTTATTAGGGTGTTGGCTGACTATTGCCTTTGGAGAGTTTTAAAACATATTCTAGATAATAAGATCTATGATTTTGTGAACACTTTCCCCAACCTATGCCTTGTCCTTTCAATTTTTTCAACAAATTCTTTTTAAAGATCAGAACCTTTTAATTTTTTTTTTTCCGGTACCAGAGATCGAACTCAGGACCTTGCGCTTGCTCAGCAGGTGCTGGAACCACTGAGCAAAATTCGCAGCCCCAGAACCTTTTAATTTTGACGAAATTCAATGTGTCAGTTTACGGGGTGCGCCTTTGGATTAGAGCGGGTCCCCTTTGAATCTGTTTTATGTCACAGTGGCTGAGACCCCCCAAGCTTTCAGGAGTCTCCATCCTCCCTTTCCTCTGTTCCACTTTCTCAGATAAGTAGAAGACAGTCATCTCATGAATCACACTGAGGAACCAGAGGTCTGTTGCTGTGCAGCATCTTCGGTCTTGACAAAGACCTGGGGTAAGCAGGACCAGAAGAAGCAGAGCTGATGGATGTTTGTAAATCATAGGTCACCTCCCTTCCGTCACTCTTACTGCTTCACTCATTGTAACATCAGTAATGTACAAGAATAAAAATGAGATGGAAACACAGTTTAGAGGGGAAATGAACTCTGGCCTAAAGTCAGGAGAGTTACAAAGAGTAGCACTGAGTAGTCAGTCAAGAGTGCCTCACACAAGGAAAAAATCACCCTGTAATGTGGATTTTTGAAGATTTGCATTCTGACCACTACCTCCTTATGCTGCAAGGGTGTCATGATTTAAAAACATGAAAACTGATGCAGAGGAAAAACCACTCATAAATTACTTTTCTGAATATATGCTCATTTTTTGGTCTTCTAATTTTTAAGTACAATCATAATTTTAATAAAACTTAATAATAAAAGTCTTGGCTTATTCAATGATTTCATGATCTATAAATTATGTCCTTCCCGCTACCAAGCCATAAGGTAATTTTTTGTTGTTAAGAGGCATAAAGAGGTTTATTAGGCAGAATGTAAAGTATCCACTCAAAGCAATAGAGTGCAGGCCCTCAAGAGAGAGCCACACTATATTCTGGAGCTGGGAACATTTATGTGTTTTTGGTAGGGGAAATCTGTGGGATTAGTGAGTCTACAGAAAGTCTGGGTTTGGTTTACAGGAAAAAGCAATATCCCACCCACAGGTAGGAAGAGAATGGCTCCTTTTACAGGTGAAAGGATGGCCCATTTTACAGGGGAAAGATAAGGCCCAGTCTATTTTTTTTTTAACTTGGGTGATCTCAGATATTTTTGCCTAAAAACATTCTTTGAATCTGTTTATCTGTCTTAAAGTCAGGTTTTTGCTCCTTACCTTATCAATGAAGCTAATTTATAGATTTAAAGTATCATTAAGGGATTTTGGGTGTGATAAGCCTAAAGAAAAGAAGCACAAACAAACCTGGAGTAACCTTAAAGCAACTTTTAAATAATAAAAATCCTTAATACTAATTTACAGAGTGCTGTTAATTTGTTTTCTAATTAGCAGTGTTTCTTGAATTGTGGCTTTGATTGTTTTATATGTATAAATTAAGATTATTTATATCTTCCTCAAGGATTATCACCAGTATTTTGGTAAAAATTTTAAAGTTTGGGAATACCTTTTATCTCCTTTTCAAAACTACTAGTGGTCGGGCTGGGGATTTAGCTCAGTGGAGCCCATGCCTGCCTCGAAAGCACAAGGTCCTGAGTTTGATCCCCATACCAAAACAACAACAAAACTATTAATGGTCCTTCTCCTGCCAAAATAACACTGGACCTACAACCTAATAAAAATCCATGATTTACTATACAGTGAGACATAGGTTAATACATTATAGTGTGTAACAGAATATTTCATTAATTCTTCTGTTCAGCTAATATTTCCCAAGCACCTGCATGGGTCTAGTTGCCAAGGATTTAATAATGAACAATAACATTACATACGTTTTCCCTATAATTATTGAGCTTGTGGTTTAGTGGGGATAGAAGGACTAACCAGTAATCTCACAAGTAAATGTATAATTTCAAAGGTGACAGACCATGACATGAGAGATCTGGGAGTAGAGGTTTTGTTTCTGAGAAAATGTTTGATCTGAGATTCCGGCAAGAATAAAGATTGACAGGGAAGGGGGTGGTGAGGCCATGAACACTGCAGGCAGAAGTAACTGCGTATGCACAGGTCCTGTGGCATATTGAAATTGAAAGAATGCTTGGGAGACTAGAGCAAAGGACGTATAGAAGAGAATAAAGAAGTGATGAAGCCATGCAGGGCCTTTTAAATCATATTGACACTTGTTTTAAAAGCAATAGAAAGTCATGTTTTAAGTCACGTTTTGGTAGATGGCTGCAATCAGATTTTGTGCTTTGGTTGCAGTGTGAAGAATGTTACTAAAGAAGAGTAGGAGTAGATTAAGGGGACCAGTTAAGAGGCCACTGCAATGGCTGGTGTGAGAGATGATGGCTTGCACGGAAACAGTTGTGATGGTGGCAAGACTTGTGAGACACTGGTAGATGGATGGGGTTTGGGGGGTAAGCGAGAGGAGGCTCTAGATCTCCAATCTGTATGGATGGGAGCATCATTCAGAAAGTGGGGAGAAGAGGAAGTAGGCCTGTTACCAGGCAGCCTGCTTCTAAAAGTGGCTCGCCAACTAAACGTGACCAGATTCTGGGTTGCTTTTCTCCCTCTGGAGTTAGGTTCTTTTCATCTTGAACAAAGAGTTGAACAAAATGAGCAAAAAGTAGTGACAAAATGCCTTTAAGAAAATAAAAGTAAAGACTTTGGGAGGAACTGGCTCTGCAGACCAAGCTTGGGCTGAGTGAAGAGAAAAAAGAGGGTAAACACAAAAATAAAAGTACACGCGATACCTGGGAAACACAGTGGGGGCTACCGTGGAAAATGAGGATAGCAGGCTCTTCATGGGGTGGGTGTGTCCTTTATACCGTCCAAATCTGGAGGAAACCCACAAGAACTTTACATACTGGTCCTGAGGGGCGGTGCTGGGATCCCACTTCTCAGGCTGATGTCAGCTCTAGGCCATCCTGTTGAAAAGCTGTTGGAGTTCTCCAGAGAAGTCCATGTGCAGGGCTTGGGAAACTGTTCTGGGCATGTGTCTGGGATCTTCTAATTAACAGGTCACGCCTACTTCCCCAGCCAGCTTTACCACACCCTACTCTCCTATCTAGGCCCTAAGCAGGAGCTCATGAAGTCCCCTTCAATGCAGCTCCAGAGTGTTGGGTCTGAAGTCATCTCGATGGATATGTTGAATAAGCAGTCAGACCCATAGATGTGCAGTTAGGAGATAGGAATTTGGGAGGCCATGGTGATGAACTGGTAATTGAAAACACAGCTGTGTGTGGAATCATAGGGGAAGCTGTGCTAAGTGAGATGAAAGAGGACCTAGTGGTGCCATGAAGACCTCTCAGTGTTGATGGAAGCCAGAGGAGAAGGTACAAGGAAGGCCCCAGCAAGGGATGCGAAGAACAGGAGATGTGGCAGTGTGCAGCCGACTCAGGGAAGTGCTGCGGGGAAGTAGAAGCCAAGCACCTGCAAGCTGTGCATCAGATTTGCTAACACGAGGCTGCTGCAGCTGGTGTTAGTGAGACAGCCAAGTGGGCTGGGCTGAGGGGTGAGCAGGAGGTGAGACCAAGTGGGACAGCAGCTGGAGACGGCTCTTGAGAAGTTTGGCCCTGAATGATAGAAAAGATAGAAGGGATGCATGTGGTCAAGGTTAGAATAATCAACAAGTCATATCAATAATGACAGGGGAAGATATGGAAAGTATTGTGTGTAACATGAAAACCTGAGATACGTAAAATAATTCAAGTACCTGTATTAAAAAGTACTCAACTGCTTTAGAAGAATTTCAGCCTATTTTTAGGAAACTAAATCCTTTCACTGAAAGAAGTTCCCCCTTTTAACCCCAATTTGTAAACCAGAAGAAAGTGGAAGTGGTCTTTCTAGCACAGACATGAAGTACAAGGCTCCACTCATCCAAACCAATGTCCTTAGCTAAAGTTACAGAGAGGTGGCACATGTGTTACCGAATGGCTATTCAATAAGGCTTTCCTTGTGAAATGTGGTGATTCGAAGCAGTTCACAAAGATATATAAGAGACAATCAAATTAAGAAAAGGAAGGAATCAGAGCAAAATTAGCTGTCAGAATGGCATGCCCAGGCCCAGGAAGTTCAGGACCAGCATAGCAATAGGCCCAGGAAAGATGTCTCCTATGAATTCCCATTGGGGAAAATACAGTGTAATGGGCAACATCTTCAACAATCTTTTCTTCAGTAGATCTAGCGATATATTTTGTTCACCTGTTTCTTATTTTACTCAGGAGGCTAATGGGAAAACATCAAAGTGCTGCCTAATAAAAATAATTTTGGTGAGATTAAGGAAGTGTGGAAAAGAGGAAAAAGCAATTTCTGAATATTCAAGACTCCACTTTTGAAGGATACCACAAACCTCCCCTTTGACCCCCGTAAAACATATGTTTCCTTACCTTCTCTAAGAAACAATCATTTTTATTATTTTTCATTTGTACAAAAGTGGTGCACATTCATTACAAAAGTGCCAATAATTCTGAAATTTATAAGTATGAAAGAGTGTAATTCCCGAAAATCCCATCCTTTAAATGATAAAGTCTGATTTTGGTTTCAGCATATTCTCCTGAGACTTTGATGCATGTACAGCACTGATTCATGTACATATTTGCAAAATGGAGTGAAAGTCTATCTAACATGTAGGGCCTTGTGTTTCCGTGGCTATAGATTAGCTCATCAGGTGAATGTAAGATATTTCATACTGCCACATTATGGCTATTTAGGTGTTTCCATTAATCTCACTATTTAAAAAAAAAGCCTTGATGAATTTCCTGCAGAACTAACCCCTTTTCAGTTAAAGCCTTTGGGGGCTTTTGGGATTCCTTACCTAAATCTCCTCCTGTTAGTAAACCTGATGTTGACTCATTTGTTTTCTATCTTCACTTTCACCGAAGTTACCTTGTGCTTCATTTCCTAAGCCCTTGACCACTGTCTGATGACTCATAGTTCAGAAGAAAACAATTCTGTGTAGTGCATGCTGAACACTAATGACCAACACTCCCAGTCAATCACCCATTGTAGCATTCTTCTAGTAGCAGGCTTCACCCACAGACAGGAGACCTGGGCGGGAGGGATGAGGTGTCTGCGGGATACATCGAGTCAGCCCCATAGAAACTGAGCTAGTGTTGCAAGTGTTCCCAGACTCACAGCTGGAGGCTGCACAGCACAGGGGTGGAGGGCAGAAAGTCTGGATCCCAGATGCCTCGATTTGAATCCTGGCTCCAGCACCGGTTGTGTGTGAACTTAAGCAACAGTTATCTTCTTTCTGCTTCAGTTTTATATCTCTAAAAGAGCTTGAGTTATGAGCTCAAATACATTAATAAGTACCAAACACTTAGAACAGTGTGGGCTTACAATCTAAGTATAGTTTTCCTCAGTATCCACAGGGAATGGGCAAAAGGACCCCCTGAAGATACCAAAATCCATGAATGCTCAAGTCTATTTCATGAAACAACAAGGTGTTTGCATAGAACATTGACACATCGGCCCAAATATTTTAGATCATCTCTAGATTCCTTCTAACACCTAATACAATATGTATACTATGTAAATAGCTGTTATACAGTATTGTTTAGGAAATAATGGCAAGAACAAAGTGTGTACATGTTCTGTACAGATGCAACTTTTTTTTTTCTTTTGGTACCAGGGATCGAACTTGGGACCTTGTGCTTGCAAGGCAGGCAGTGGAACTATTTAGCTAAATCCCCGGCCCCAGATGCAACTTTTTGATGCAAGGTTGGTTGAATCTATCCATGCAGAGCCCACAGATGTGGAGAATTGACTGTAGTGTTTGCAAAATAAGTATAATCTATTCTCAACCTGCCACATGCTGACTTAAACAACTGAGTCCCTCCTAACTGCATGCTGCTATTAAACTGGGCCCAGGCTGAGGGCCTGCAGTAAAGGCCCAATTTTTCTATGGCAAATCTACTCACAGTTCACTAAAACGGTTCTTCATCTGATTACACATCCATGGATACACCTAGAGTTTTATTATGAAAATAAGTGTTTCTTTGCATAAATCTGTAACAGATTTAAAATTCTAAGAAATGGTTACTACTGATAAATTTGTAACAGAGAAAATACTTTTGGTACTGGAGAACATGAACATTATTGAATTATAGGTTATTAAATTTAATTTTATATGATTTTTAATTCCAAATTTTGTCTGACAACAGATTTGAAGTGGCTCAAAAAATACCACACAAGGAAAGAAAATATTCCATCATGTGCCTTTCGGGACAGAGAAGCTTTTCAAAGAAAATTCTCATCTGCAACAGATTTTACTAGGCTCTTTTCCAAACCAGCCCTCTAAATCAGTTTTAATACTTTTTAGTGAAGAGAGATTCAACAATAACTACCTTTATTCACCTACAGAAGCATATTTTAGAAACATCCTAGCAAGTGCTTAAAAACAATAATCGTTTTATGCCCCATATGGTCTTCACAGAGCCCATTACCAGGTGCTCCAGAAAGAGCAAAAACACCAAAATGTTCCTAAATATACAACTTCAGCTTGCTCACTTCTTCTGGGAACTTCTTCGGGGCCCCAATGGCTGTCTATCTTGTAGCCTGTAAAATGAAGCAGGTGTTCACCTAACCAGCTCTAGTTATAGAGCTCTTGTCCAGCAATTACCTCAATGCACGTGAAATTTGGATTTTTAGAAATCACACTTCCAACTCTGTTACATAAAATATCTTGGCACAAGGTTCAGTTTTGCCTCTTTTTGTGGTCTGATATATGCCCATGCTCGACTACAATCTAAAGCTAACATAACTCTGTAGTGAGACTAAATGCCATTTCTTCAGAGTGTGAGAAGAAAAGACATTTTCATCTCCTGCTTCAGAAGAAAACCTATCAAGTGCTAAGTGCATGAACGAACAATGAAAGCACAATCTTGTGAGTGTTTTCTGATAGTTAATTGGTTGGCTGAAAAAAATAAATGAAAAGTGTCTAGTGAATACCTCAAGCTCAATTAGGAAAATTTTCTGAAAGTGCTTATTCCAATAGACTTCCTAAAGAAAGTATTTT
Organism: Heterocephalus glaber; assembly: GCF_000247695.1. The sequence goes on along the minus strand of NW_004624785.1, from coordinate 7,740,923 downwards.
TTTTTTGCTCAAATGAAGGAGACAGCTGTGTGAAGTTTTTTTCTTGGTACTGGGGATTGAACTCAGGGCCTTTGCACGGAGCTACAACCCCACACACTTTTTTAGTTTTTATTTTCAAATATGGCCTCACTAATTTGCTGAGGCTGGGCTTGAACTTGTGATTCTCCTGCTTCACCCCCCAAGAGTGCTGGGATTATAGGTGTGTACCCCCACACCGAGCTTGTTAATTTTATATTTCTATACTTCCTGCCATGACCAAGATATGGCAGGTGTTCAGTAACAGTTGAACTAAATCAACTGTTGAAAATTGGTGAAGTATATGCAAAGGAAATTAAATCATCTCATCAAAAAGGTATATGCATTCTTATGCTTACTGCAGCAGTGTGCATCATAGTCAAAATGTGAAATCAACCAAGATATCTGTTAACAGATGGGTAAAGAATGGATAAAGAAAATGTGGTATTCATACACAAATGGAATATTATTCAACCATAACAAGGAATGAAATCTTGTCATTTGCAGCAAAATGGATGGACTTGGGTGACATGATAGTAAATAAAATAAGACAGATACAGAAAGACAAATACTACAAGTTCACATTTAAAAGGTAATTTGAAAATAGAATGGAAATTACTGGAGGCTGGGGAAGACATGGAGAGGTGGGTAGAAGGAGTTTGGATAACAAGAACCCAAACACAGTTAGGTAGAAGGACAGCTCTAGTGTTCTGCAGCATAGTAGGTTGACTATAGTTCACAGAAACCAAAAATATATTTTACGAAGAACTAGGAGAAATGGCAGCCCAAAGTCTTCCAACGTAATGAAATGATAAGGTGGTGGAAATCCAAGTATCCTGATTTGATCAGTATACATGATCAGTATACATGATTTGATACTGTATACATGTACTGAAATAACCTACTGTACCTTATAAATATGTACAATTATTACCTGTTGATTAACAGAAAAAAATTAAATTAAAAAAAAAGAATTAGCAGAAATCTAATTTTGTACACTTTGCCTGAAAAGCAAGAACATGGTCTCTGGAGCCAAGCATGCCTCAGTTCAAAATCTGTCTCTACTGTTTACCTGCCCTAAGCCGGGGCAGTGTAACCACAGTTCATCTGCTGGTCCTCGTAGAACACCACAGATAGCACAGGCTGGTGACTCAGCACAGTGGAAAGGAGGCTGTGATTATGAGGCCCTCAAATGAAACCTTGACCATCATCATCATTGGAAAATGAGTTTTCACCTAGGAATCCCACTCAATTCCTCTCTGCGATTCTGTTAGTTCATGTTTATTTCTAAAAACTTCATTCAATTTCATGCTTTAGGTAAAGTAGGGAACCTACCAGTTTTTTTCTGATGTTGGATGAATCCTGAAGTAGTTGTTTTTTTCTAAATATCGGGTGGAATTACTGGGTATATGCTAATATAAAAATATAAGAAACTGGCTAAATGGATATTGGACCCAACACATTCTGAGAAATATTTTATTGCTGATTTTTCAAAAGCCATGATATAAATTTGTTTCCTTAGGAGTACCTGACTTCTTTCTCCTAAAAAACTGCAGAAAATGTTTAAATAGGTCATCCTATTGGTTAATGTGGTAACCATAGTCAACACACCTGCCTGACACACAGCACTTGGGAATGTGGCACTGGAAACCAGGCTTCCACCTGCCCAGGTGTCTAAGAAGAAACAGAGAAGGTGGGTGGCACAGGCATCAGCCACCGCCACAAATCACTGGGCAATCCCCAAAGACATGAACTGTGGAGAGGACTGTCATCACACACTGGCCTTCTCAGTGACAGCACACTCGGGTGCACACAGGGCGCTTTGTGGGCCATCCAGGGAGCATCCTTGAATCACCAAGGACAGAATGCTGGCAGAGGGAGTCAGCAAGCAACTACTGCATCCATGAGCTGGGCTGGGAGGATGAAAGGCTCAGCGGCAGCTGAGAGGGAAAAGGTCCTGCTGCAGAGCCCTCAGGAAAGCTTCACCACCTTGTCACTTTCAGAAAGCTCTGCCAATGCTAGTGAGGAATGTGTGCTCGCCCCAGAGTCCCTCACTACTTGACATAGAGTTGCTGATTTCACTGTCATCAGAGACCTGATGAACTACAACACCCAATCTTGCTCAGCATCAACAAGAACAACGGACATCCTGGGAGGCCTGGGAGCCTGGATTTCTGATGGGGGAATCTAAAATACTTCTTGTACCATGGAACATTAGTGATGTTTTGAAATCAAAGAATGAAGACATTTCTCCAGCTCAGAGTATTAAGGATGCTTCTTGTGATTTGGAATGAGCAGGCCTGATGACTTCTGGGCTCTTCCCTCCTAGCTTCATTACAATTCCCTGGAAAAGACCTGGCCTAGGGCCCTGTGTGTCTTTGCTCCAGCAGCCCAACACTAGGAAGCAGAGCTTTAAGACATGGGACTACAGGAAAGCTCTGGAAACCCAGGAGAACCTTCTGTCTCCACTGAGAAAGGCCCCGAAGAAAGCCCAGCTTCCTGGCCACACCTCACTTGGTGCTGGAGTCACCAAAGTCTCTCTTCCTGCCCCACGGTGCCTTCCCTGACACCAGGCTGTCTCCACACCTATGACCCCCAGGCCTGCCTGTCATCATGTGAGCTGGGGAAAGCCACGTTGCCACCCATTTTTTTGGATTGTTTCCTAATGTTCATGATTCCTGGCCACTGAGAAGTGCTTCCGGGGACTGGACTTGCAGAGGGGCAGAAGAGGGAGGAGAGGAAAGTGATATGGAGATTGCTGACAGAGTGGAAAGGCAGTGGGAGTTCACCTTCCTTCCCTCCGCTCTCCAGGCCCCGGCACCAGGGTCAGCAGTTCATGCAGAAGATATCAGGATTCTTTGGAGCAATTTATGCTCCCAAATCCGCACTGACAGCCCAGGCCAAATTGCCTTCCTATGTGAAGGTCATTTGCTCTGTCAAGCACTTGACAATTGCTCAAAGGGAAATGAGGGAATTGTTTTGTATAAATGAGTCAACTTCTCTTGAATTCACACCACTTGCGATGGACCATGCCATGACAGTCAGGTAAGTTTGCACGGCTTTAGCTCAGCATTATCAGAAAACATGATATGTACTGTGTGCCTCTCAGCTTATGTCCTGTGTCAGGTTTGGGGATGAAAATAATTTGGACATAATATAGTCTAGGCCATTTCAGCAAGGCTGGAGGCAGCATGTTCAAGATATGTGTTCGCATTCCAGTTATCCAAAGTGGGGAAGGAGAGAAATAATGGGAATTTTCCAGTGTGGTAAGTAACTCACCCCAATCTTCTCTGTCCTTCCATATGACCTTCATTCCAGAGGTGGCCAGTCCTGGGAGGGCGGCAGGTAGGGGATGTGCGATTAGATGTCCAAACCTCAGCACTATGAAAACTGGAAAATTTGGGCAAGTTGAGGGGGTGGACAGGTGCTGGCAGAGGATGGTTAACCTGAACAATAGATAATTGAGAGTTAACTCTACAACCTGGATACACATTGGAAAATACATTCAGTTAGTTCAATGTTTGCAATTTATGTGGAGGAAGGGATGCGTCCATGCTGGGTAGTCAATCAAGAAGCATTCGTGCTGTATGTTCACATACGATGGGATGGGAGACTTTAGGTTAAGAGAAAAGTAGATTTTCTCCATTATTTCCAATGTCTGCTATGAGCTACAGTGATATCACTGGGAAGAAAACTTAACTTGTGATGGTATCAACCACTCTGTTTTATGCTCTTTAAGAAACTCTTTTAATGTTTTCTGATCATCTTAAATGCCTCCATTGGTAAAGCAGGTACTTTGTTGGGGGAGGAGGGATTTCCATGCTCATCAGGTTTTCAAAAACTTCAGCCACTTGGATGTAAGTCTTCAGTCAAAGGCAAGTTTAGAGTTGTATGCATGCAAAGGAAGAATAAGCTTTACGGTCTATACCCCACTAACTCCCAGTGCACACTTGCTGGAGGGCAGCAAGGATCAAAGCAACCTCAACATCTGCTCAGAAGCCCAGAGCTCTTCCAGAGGCCCCAGAGGCCGATGGGTACGGTCACCTGGGGGCCCCAGCTGGCTCAGTGGGCACTGGCACACTCAGCCTACACAGGACACCAGGCCTAGAGATGACTCCATCCAGAAAATGACTTCCTGCCACTTTTCCCTTCTCCTCTCCATCCTGCCTAGTGTGCACAAGACTTTGGGAAAGATTAAAATTCTGTATTCCTCCTTCACAGCAGTTGAGGATTCCTGGTATAGATGATATCGCACCCAGAAAAACCAGGAGTCAGGGTGTGTTTTGTCCATTTCTCCTGACTTCTAAATCTGTGTCCTACCTCTTAGTTGTGCCGCTTGATGCTTCTGTGTGGAAAATTGGATTTGGATTGTGGGAGTCTGTATATGTGTGTGTGTGTGTGTGTGTGTGTGTGTGTGTCTGCAGACGTGTGCCCATGTGCATGCATGTGCACCTACATATGTGTGTGTGCATGTGTGTGCTTATGTATGTATGCTCACATGCTGGGGAGCAAATTTGCAGTGGAGATGCTGAGGAGAGAGAGCTCTAGTCTGTCCTTGGTGGCAAGAGCTAGTCAGAGCACAGGGATTGGGCAGAGACTGAGTAGCAGCAGGTAACCTCTATCTGTCCTAGAGATGCCAGTCTGCTTGTAGGAGGAAAGGCATCTCCTTCCAGAAGACCAGAATACTGTGGCAGTGGAGAGAATATAGGCATTGCACTCGTGTTCTGAGGATGTCTATAGAGTAATTGATTAAAGTCTGTTTGCAATAAACAACTTAGGAAACACCAATGAAATTTTAAAAATTGTGGCTTGTATGGCCAAACATAAAAACTGAGAGGAGTTTTTGAGTAAACTGAGACCTGCCATGAGCAGGTACGTGCACCTATAGGAGAGGGTTGCTAGCTACCACCAGGGTCCAGAGTTTCCCTGCTCAGTAGGAGGCAGGGAGAATAGGCTAGGGAGACCTTTTAAATTTTGCTTTATTCTTTCCTTCCCCTTTTCCTTGCTAAGAAAACAAACAAGCAAACAAACAAACAAAAACCCCAGAACAAAATAAAAATACAAGAGATCAAGGGGAAGAGGAGGAAATATAAAACCTAGTTCATGAATTATTTATTAAGCTTGAGATCGGTAGAATTCCAGCAGCCAGGGGTCCTGACCCTTTCTCACATCTTCATGTCTTCTGACTTCACTTCCGAGCTGACATCGCTCCCACGGTGCAAATTACACCTCAGTCCTGGGCTCCCACTATCTCATCACCTATCCTGGGCATCACCAACTCAGACCACCAGTCCAAAAGGTCTCAAACTGTATCAGGATCTACTCTCTTTTGTCATTGTCCCTTTTCCTAGGCCACTCCCTTGCCATGTCCTCACTTCCTTACACAACTGCAAAGATCCACACCTCACTAAAGTAATTCCCTTCTTTGCATCCCAAACACCCACTAGCTTCTCTCCAACTTAGTCACTTGAAGGTACCCTGCGCCTGGTTAAGCCCACTCCCCACTTCCTCCAAGCCAGCACCAGCACAGCTCAAACCCACTACACTGGTCCACATGGCCTAACAGGCTTCCCATGTTTCCCTGGCTCTCCCAGACATCCCTGTCACTTGTTCTTCCTGCTCCTGGAACCCTGCAGCATCCCTCTCCTTCCAGCTGGGCAAGATCACAGAAATACCTAGATAGTACCTGCTCATCCACCCATGCTCAGACTGACCATCTGCTACGGTGTAGATCTAGAATGTCCTCCCAAATGCCATGGACTCCCGGATGGGACTTTTGGAAGGTGATTGGATGATGGAGCATTATACTTGCCAGTGGATTCATCTACTAATTAATTCAGCAGCCCAGTGTGCTGCTGGGAGGTGGGGCTTGGTTGGAAGTGAGTCACTGAAGGTGTGACCTGGAAAGGTGTATCTCCCTCTCTGCCTCCTCCTTTTTCTCTCAGCTTCCAGGCCACCATGATATGACCAGCTCTCCTCTACCCAATCCCTTCCACCAAGCCCTTCCTGCCATGGAATCAGCTGACCATGAACTGCAATCATGAGCCAAAATAAACCTCTCCTCTTTTCAGTTGCGGGTGTCAGGCATTTTTGTCCCAGCAATGAGAAAGTGACTAAAACAACATCTAACACATTGTCCTGCCTTCTCCTCTTGCCTCTCATCTGCTTAGTGCCAGCTGTTTAGTTCTAGGTTGGGGCTCTAGAAGCAGATGCTGAGCTGAGGATTTGGATGCAGCAATTTAAGGAAATACTCCCAGGAGCAGCCAGAGATGGGGTGGGGAAGGGCAAAAGGCAGCAGGTGTGGGACTCCAGACTTGCAGTAGAGCATTGAGTCAGGGTGACTGCAGTGTCACTTAACCTGGAATTGTCCCGCCTGCTGGCAAGGGAGCTGGGCTCTCATCTCCACCCTCATCAGCAGGCAAAGTGGTCCAGTAGCCCAGGGCAGCATCTGCAGAACTGTAGGGATGGAGATATACAGTAAGAGTTTTATGGGATGCTGGAACATGGTGAGGCATAGAGAAAGGAAATGCAGAGTAAGAGACTGGCGTGGAGGGATGGGCTCTGTCATAAGGATGGTTGGGACAGTCCTGATGAGACACAGCACAGTCTAGTGAAGACACAGTCTGAGACAGAGGGACTCTGGCAAGGGCACTGCTGGAGGTAAGTCCCCTTTGGTAGTAATGTCCAGGCAGTGGGGTGACCCACCCACAGGTTCAGCCTGTCTGGGACTTTTCTGGTTTTAGCACCAGCAGATTCCATGGGAACATTCTGGCCAGAGTAGCTGGAGAACTGACAAAAGGAAGGAGAAGCAGGAGGTGAAGGTGTTACCTGGGGGGTGACCACATCTTGTAGGACCTCAAAGACTATTTAGTGTTTGGCCCCAAGGAAAATGTATGGTCCTAATACCCACAGGGTTTGACATATTTCACCTTTCCCCTTCCCCAAAGCCCTCCCAGTTCACCTTTGTAGCACTGTTCACTCCCTAAGATATATTTCATGTTTGTCTTTGTGCATGTTTAGTTTCTGGATCCCTGATTAGGAGGCAGGGTCCCTGAGGACAGGGGCTTGCATGCTCTGCTTTTTCCTAGACTCGGTGCTGAGACCCACACCCGGCACACACCCAGCTGCCTTGAAGGTTGGTGACAGTGAGTGGACGATGGAGTTGGTATTGGATCCAGGGGTATCTGAGGTGCACCTGCATCCCTTCCCTCATACAGACCAGCTGCCAGTGGGCTGGGGTCTTTCCCTGTGGAACTGGGAGACAATGCCACCTTCTAGAAGCACCTGCCTAGGAGGTTGATTTCTGATGAGCAAAGTCTTTAAGGGCAAAACCAGATCTCAACCATTATTCATTTGTCCTCAAAGAAGCATCGAATTCATAAAAATTGTCAGAAATATCATGTGGCTCATACTTTAAGCTCCTAGCAGGGCATCTATTCTTCCAAAAAGCCTGTGGGGAAAAAACATAAGAATTTTAAGATCAAACAGAAGTTACATGTTGAGATACATTCCATTACAGAAGTTGCACTAACCCCCCCCCCAAATAATATTTATTTTCCTGAAATGAACAGAAAATACATTCCTAGTCACATTTCTTCAGTCTTTAAATAGGGAAAACCCTAAACATTTGTCTGAGACACTGCTGCCTTAGCAGTAAGGATGGTGGGGATCAGGGAGCTTCCTTCCCCCCTGAAGGGGGGCTTTGTGGCAGTTTATCAGCCACACCTGGCTGTGGACTGTATGGAGATACCCCAGGGAAAACGGGGCATGTTAGTTGATCTTTACCCAGCTGCATTTTTCATCTACAGTAAGACTTGCTCGTATTTTATCTTTACCACCCAAATATTAATTCTAGCCTAGTAGTCTGATTGCACTGTTATTTTCATAATATTAATTTGTCTGATTTCAAAATTATTGCACACACATGGTATTTTTCATTTGCTTCCCCCATCCATTCTTTTTCCTGGCCACAGCCACAAGATGAAAATATCAGGAAGGTAGTAATTAATTTATCTAGTTATTATTTTGGGGATCTATTATATCATGTGGTAAATATGGTTAAATGTAGTGAATAATAGTAAATAATAAATGGAGTACTGCATATTTCAATATTATTGAGAATAATTTTGAATGTTCTCATCTCAAAAACTGTTAAATATTTAAGGTGATAGGTTAATTAGCTTGATTTAATCACTTCACATTGTACTAAAAAATATAACATCACTTCCTACCCCATATTTATATACAACTCTAGTTTGTTAGCATATAATAGAAAATTTTAAATAGAAAAATTTCAATGATGAAAAATATTAATTTTTTTTTAAAGTGTATTTCTCAGTCCATCTGTATTGATGATATTATTTGTAGAAATACCGTGTGTTTTGGCAAGTGGCTTTTTCTAATATTCAGTCAGTTATTTGGAGAGTTTGAGAGTGAAACAACAGTTATAGTCACACATGCTGGCAGAAAGTGCATCAGGACTGGTAGGCATGATATAGTAAACAGCAGCCTGTGATAAATCCTATGCCACCGATGTCAAAGAGGAATAATAAAGTTTAGTTTTTAAAACTAGTTAAAACGTATGTGTACATAAAATGAAAATAGCGGGGCCAGGGATTTAGCTCAGTGCTTCCATCGCTTGCCTTGCAAGCACAAGGACTGGAGTTCAATCCCCAGTACCAAAAAAAAAAAAAAAAAAATGAAAATAGCAAACACTTCTATGCTACTTAGTAAATTACAGACACTATTCTAAGTGCTTTATATTAATCCACTGACTCTCACAGCAAGCCTGTCACGTACACACCATTCTCCCCATTTGATAGATGACAAAACTGTGCCACAGAGAGGGACAAGTAACCCAGGCCACATAGCTGCCAGGTGGCAGAGCTGAATTCAAACCTGAAAATTTCTCCTCTCACTGTGAGTCAGGCCTGCTTTCCTGCTGTCACATGGGCTGCTGTTTACAAGTCCTCTTCTTCTCATGTTCTTGGTGGAACAGTTCAGTCCAGAAGTCAGAATAGTATCCAGCACTTCCTTAGCCTTGTGTGACCGCACAAGGGAGCTGGGTTCCCTCAGCCATTCAGGAAGCTATAAAAGTGAAGGGAAACGTGTTGTTCTGGTGGAGCTTGGGTCCTCAGGGAAAGTTTCACACTGTTTGTAGTTGGATTCTCCCTTATCTCTGCTCTCCGGTTGGTGTGGACAAACCCAGGTTTTCCTCTATTTGAAAAATGCTGGATGTGAAGTTGGTAAACAGCCCAGGTGAGTGGACATATGCTAAGGAAGTGGAAGCAGCTGGTGTCGGGGAGGTAGGGTGGCTCATTTGTTCTCATGTAGGGGAGTCATTGGAAAACTCCCGACCAGGTCTGCCTGTCCCTCAGCTCCTTTGGGATCTGCTGCCTCTCCTCCCCTCCCCTTACATTCCCTCCCCGCTCCAGCCTCAGTGTGGAAAACCACAAGGCCTTGCATCCCCAATGCCCTCCCTCTTCCTTCTCCTTTCTCAGGGCCTGGGAAGGAGCTGGTGGATGTGACCATATTATCTTTACCTGAAACCCCCCAAGACACACAAGAGGCAAGAAGGAAAGGGCACTGTTGCACATAGAGTGTGTGACCTGGACAGCTACTGTTTGGCAGCCATGGGGCTGAGCCAGGCAGGGGATGCCTTGGTCCACATGAGAAAAGCAGACAGGGAGTGATGTGAATGGCCTGGCAGACCGGAATTATAATGAAAGGCTTCCCTTTTTGTAAATAGTAGCATGATGATGATAATGTAACAGCAGCAAACACTAAGTCGAACTTACAACATTTCAGGTACCAGCCTGAGTTCTTTCTATATACTAACTTTTCTCCTCCTCCTAATACCCCTTTGAAGTGTGTGTGTGTGTGTATTTGTGTATTATTGTTGTTATTATTATCTCTGTTATACAAATGAGGAAATCAAGACACAAGAGAGGTCAGGTAACTTCCCTGAAGCCACCAGCTAATTAATACATAACAGAACTGGCGCTCACAGTCAGGTGATCTGACCAGAGTTTGTGCTGCAGTGTTCAGAGCCCATTTTTATGCCACACCTAGTGGTCATGGAAAACAAACCACCTGACAAATTGGCATGTTGTCTCCATTTGAGTGATCGTGCATAACATCTTCAAGTAGTGGTGCATAACAGAATGTTGACGTTCCCCGGGTCTGATAACTTCACGCATGAGTATATGTTGGATGTAGACTGTTGTTACTGAACACTTTTATCCACACCTGTGTTTCCCCTGGGTAGTTGGGTGGTCAGCTAGCCTTAGTTGAGAAACAACACTGGAACCAAAAGTTACTTATGCATTTATTTATTTACTGTCTACTAAGTGTCAGAAGTTGGTCCCAACACTCAGGCTATAGAAGAGAAGACTTGGTCTAGGTAAGAAGACAACCAGGTAAACACAAAGTACAGTAACACAGAATAAGATGAACTACAAAGCAAGACATGCCTGAAATAAAGGATGCTGGGACAGCCTGTCTCCTGCGTCTCTGGCAGGACACAGGGGAGGCCGGGAGGAGGGGGCACCAGAATGTCTTCCGAAAGAGTTGTGTTAGTCCCTCCTCCTGGAGGATAAGCAGAACCAAGTTATAAGTATATTTTTGGATGGAGCACCAGTGCATGCTGAGGTTCTCTCAAGCACAAGTTTAACTGATTGTGCTTCCTGGCTTGTCATCTGTCCCATGGTCCACTTGATACATTAATTTTTCTCTTGTCTGATCACAACCCTCCTCCCCCAATGTGGCAAGTGAAAGGTATAGGAGGTAGCAATGTGCAATGCTTTTTAATATTGATAAATGAAAAAATATCCTGCTTATACCTGACATGGGTGTATGTATGATGCCCCTACACTCAGTATTTCAGAATGGGACTGTGTTTGGACAAAGGGCCATAGCTAAAATGAGGTCGTTGGAGGGGTCCTAGTCCTGTGACTGGTGTCCTTACAAGAATAGGAGATTTGAACACAGACACATGGGGGGAAATCTATATGAAGACACAAGGAGGAGGTGGCCATCTGTAAGCCAAACAGAGGCCTTGGAATGAAACCAACCCTGCCAGTACCTCTGTCTTGGACTTCCTCCCAGAACTAACTGTGAAGAAATAAAGTTCTGTTGTTTGACTCACCCAGCCTGCAGTATTGGCTGCAGCAGCCATTGGAAACTCTCAGACTGCTTTTCCCATTCTCATCTGCATTGACTGAAAGTGTCCTTTGTTGGGCTGATATCTTGATAGTGGCTTCTGGCTAAAAGAACCATAGTTGGAAAGATGGAGTTCAGAGAAAAGAACAGCCCACTTTCTTGTCTTCAGGAGCTCCGTGGCCTGAAGGCACACACCAAGAAAGTCTATCACCCAGCAGAACTAGCGCCTAGTGACATCTGGAAAGCTATAAGCCTGTCCTTATTTTTAGCCCATACTTGGCCAAACATTATAACACAAAAAGATTTCAAAAATGCACATGCGCAGCCCACGTGTTCTGTCAAACTTGGGTGGGAATGGGTAAAAGGATTCCAAATTCTTCCCTGTGTACACAAGTTAAATTTGGTTGATGAGCTTTCATATCACATTCTGTCAAAACATTTCCTACTAAAATGAGACTATACTTTACTTATGGAAAGCAGATGAACAGACATTTGGAATCTTGGAAATGTTTTAAAGTAATATTTTCAAAATAATGTTTGGGCAAATTGGACAAGTAAGTCAACTGAGGTAGGATTTTCCCCCCAAAGATGTAAAAGAGAAAATTGTACTACTTTTTTCCTAATCTAGCATGATTTAGAAGTTGACTGTAGACCATTTCCACTCGCCATTTATTTCTGGTAATATAAAAAATAAGCATTTGGAAGAATGCTGTTTATTAGCTAGAAATTCCTTGTAATGGCAGTGATAATATAATTATCTTTCAAATGAGGCTCTTTTTCAGAATAAACAAAGACAGTATTTAAAAGTGATGCCAGGATGAAGTCAGAATCTAGGGCTACTTTAAGTAAACATGCAATCATCATATTATACAAACAAATGTTTTTGCCCTCTTCACAGCTGTCACTGAGGAACCTTCCAGTATATTGTCTCATTGTTTATTAAATCTTTAAAATTACAAGTACATTCTTATTCTTCAGGGAAAGTGATGGATAAGCCCAGAATATCATGCCTTTTGGTATTACCCAAAAGCCTTGTTCCATGAAAAACTGCAAGTTTAGTACCCACATCTGGATGCTTCAACTGGGCAGTAATTTTGCTAGTTCACAAGATAGTAGTAGGTAGTAGAAAGAGTCTAGGGCAAGAGATGGGAGTTCAGAATTTAGTTCTAACTCTGCCTCTACTAGCTGTGTGAATGTAAGCAGTTTCTTTCCTGTAAAATGTGGAGACTGGATTACATGATTTCTAAGATCAGTCATGGCCTTAGCAACTCCACATAGTGGTAGCTTAGGGCAACAGTCTGGTTGAAGGAGACATGGGGCTGCCCCAAACTGAGTTTACATAAAACTGTTCTCCTAAGACTGGGGAAACAGCAGTTGTCCACATCCAAAAGTAAGGGGGCGGGGGGAGATGGGATAGAACATGCTTGGGCTGGTGCCCCTGGGTTCAGCATTAAACATATAAACATAGGATTTGGTAGGAATAAGTACAGGACAAAGAGTAAAAAACAAACACTGTTCACAAGACAGGAATAAACCTGCGATACTGAAATTATTAAAGAAAAATGGGCTATTAGGATCTGGATTTAGAAAGACAAACATGAAGGATAAATGATCTTCCTTATTAGCCACTCGCTCACTGATAATGACTTTCAGGGTGCAACTCTGCAGTTAGGTCACCCTTTATAGTTACCTATTGCACAATCGGCAGAGAATCATCTCAAAGTCAGAACTTCTGACCCACTGTAATGGCAAAAACAAAAATGCAATAATACTTGGTGATATAGGGGCTTTAAGGAAATGGACAATTAGATATTGTGTAATAGGAGCATGAACTGCTTCGACCACTTTTTTTTAAAGTAAAGTTTTTGTTGAAGTACAATTTACTTACAATCATAGGTATTTATTATAAGTGTATGTTATTTATTTTAAGTGGAGTTTCGGCCGATAATATCCATAAATCACCACCACAATCATGTAGATCACGTTTGTCATCCCCAACATGTTCCCTGTGCTCCATTCCACTTACTTTTCTCCATCTTCCATTCCAGGCAGCAATTGTCCATTTTCTTCAGCACAGATTAAACTGTTTTCTCGAACTGTATATACACAGAATCATATGTCTGTGTACCATATCTGACTTCCTTCATCCAGTATCTGTTGGAATGTTTTTAAGATACCTTCATGTTGGGCCCGGGGATTTAGCTCAGTGGTTCCACCGCCTACCTTAAAAGCACAAACAAGGTCCCGAGTTTGATTCCCGGTACCAAAAAAAGAAAGTAAGATACCTTTATGTTGCTGCATGGATCCATTCATTCCTTTTTATTGGTGAGTAGTAGCCTGTTGTACAGATAAACCACTCACCTGCAAACGGGCATTTGGGTTGTGTCTATCTTTGGCTACTATGGACAAAGCTGTTATGAAGAGTTGTTTACAAGTAATTGTATGGATGTAAGTTTTTAATTTTCTTAGGTGATAGCCTAAAAGTGAAATTTGCAAGGTCATGTGATAAAGGTATGTTTATATGAAACTGACAAATTATTTTCCATTCATTAGAAAGACCATTCTTTTCTTCCTCTGAATTATAGTGTTTTTTGCCCTTTTAATTGAGTTGTAAAGTTTCTTAATGTATTTCAGATGCAAAAACTTTGTTAATTATATATATTGAGAGCATATTCTCTTGCTCTCTCACTTTTCATTTTCTTAACAATGCTTTTTGAAAATCAGTTTTTAATTTTGATAATTTATCCATTTTTCTTTTATGATCTGTGCTTTTTTGTGTTCTAAGAGATCTTCCTAACCCATGGTCACAAATTTTTTCCTGTTTTATTTTAAGTTTTAGTTTTATCATTAGTTCTATGATCCATTTTGAATTAATTTTTGTACATAATGTAAAATAAGAGAAAACATCAATTGTTTTGTCGATAGACTTCATGTTTTAGAACAGCTTTAAATTTACGGACAAGTTTGAGCAGAGAATACAGAGGGTCGTCATGTGTCCCAATTCAGTTTCCTTACATAAGTATGGTACATTGTTACAGTTAGTGAATCAATACTGGCAAATTACTATTATTATTACCTAAAGTTAATCTTAATTGTACTGCTGTCTTTTTTCTACTCCAGGATCCCTTCCACCCATTACGTTTATCACTTGGCTGGAATAATTTGTTAGATTTCTCCAGTGTAAAGTTATTCCTCTTCCCTCTCCTTTTCCGTACTGCATCCTTTAGACCAAAGGCACTATGTTACCCATAATTAAAGAGTGAGAGTTGTGTTTCCGTCCTTTAGGTGGAGTATCTTCATAACTTATTTGGAATTCTCCTTAGGAAAATTATTTCTTCATTTATTTATTTATCCAATCATTTGTTTATATCAGTACAGACTCATAAACATTTATTTTATACTTTAGATTTTAATCCAGTACTACTTGATTGTGTTGCTCACAATTGTTCCAACATCAGCCACTGAGAACTCTTTCAATAAGATCCTGTGCCCCTTTCACAATACCTCACCAGTGTGGGGTTGTTACTTTTGCATTTTATCCATACAAACTTCCTGTTGTTTCAGCTCAGTTTTTAAAAAAATTATCATTTCCTTTGTTGGTACATTTGTTGAAAAGCAGCTGACCATATACGTGATCACCATGTTTTTATGCTTCAGTTGCTGTTGTTCTCCATTTACTCAAAACTGAGGAAAGAAGTAGCAGAAGATGTGGCAGAGGATCATTTACTTGATTATACATGCTTCTTCCCTGCCCTTGGGCAACCACAGCCCTACTCCCTCTGGACAATTAGAATCAATTCCCTTCATTACCTCTTCTACTGTGCTAACTCCTATTCTTGTAGTCTAATATCTTGGAACAAGAAAACTGGAACAGCAGGTTGACTGCCATAGTACAGACTTTAAAGTTACTCTTTCTGGTCCTCTGATGGAGATGTTTTCTTTCTAAAATCTAAAAGTCCTAGACCCACACACAGGTCCTAAGGTTTTTATGATGGGAGACATATTCACAAGATCTTCAGAGAATGATAAGCCCACTCCTACTTCTACCTGTTGGTTTCTAGATATTTTATTCAGCCTTTTAGTTTAGGGTGTATATAAAATCCTAGAGGATAGGGGAGCATTTTTCCAGACTGTAATCTCCAAATTGGAATTACTTATGCCTTCAAGACTCAATTCCATCATTATATCAGACCAGAAGCCTCTAGATGATGTGTTATGTAAGAAGACCAGTAGATTTTAGATCTTGTACCCACTGTCCTTTGGTTCCAGGTGGTATTATGTGAGATCTTTTTTTCTTTCTTTTTCTTTTTTTTTTTTTTGGTACCGGGGATCGAACTCGGGACCTTGCGCTTGCCAGGCAGGTGGCAGAACCACTGAGCTAAATCCCCGGCCCTGTATGAGATCTTGTGGTGTATAAGCACTATTAGTGGTACTGTCAGAAATACTGTGAGTAGATAGGCAAACTCACATATGGAATATGTATTCATTCAAATCAAGATGAATTATTGTCCATTCCAGTATAAGTTATTTTCCCCCCCATTAACTTTATTGGTACATTTTAGGTATAAAATACAGTTACATTCATCATTGGGATCTTGTACCATTACATGAGTCTCTT
>NW_004624785.1:7682604-7722250 GCF_000247695.1 Heterocephalus glaber | reverse complement strand
TGTTCCATCTCGTTTCCCTTTGGGGTTGCTGTAGGTGATCTGGAAGTATGTTTTTGAGGCTTGTTTATGTGTCTTCTCATTTCTGTGGGGGGGGTGCTTCTGGTGCCCACGCGGCTCAACTTCTGTGCCCTAGGAGCTTGGGATGGCAGCAGGGGAGCTTCCTTTCGGGTGCTGGGACCAGCTCACCTTGATTCCTTGGTTGTTCACCACAGGGGTTGGTGGTCCAGGTCCAGGCACTCACTTGGATTCCGATACTCAATACTCACTTGGATTCTCGATAATTCCATGAACGCTTGGACACCTTCTCGTCCATCATCCATCGTGGTGGCCTTCTCTGCAGCGTGACCCTTCGTGCCCTCTTAGCACCTCCGCCCCCCATTCCAGTATAATTAAGGTGTCACACCAAGTTGGGGCATAATACTATATCAGAGACTCAATGAAGGTCTTTTGCTGGCAGGTTGGACACTGAGTAGCACAATAGCTGGATTAGCCTTAGTGAGTGTGAGTCTCTACTAACATATCAGTTTTCCATCCTACTATCGATTATGCCAGCACCAGAGTAGGTAGTCATCAGGCATGGCTTGGTTGGTTAGTACCTTTTCCATGGGATGTCACTCCTATATGTGCATCTTCACACCTCTCCTAGGATACTCTTGTCCTTAGTCTTCCAATATTTCTCTTTCTGGATCTCAGACAAGCCAGCTAAGGCATTTACCACTGCCTGAGAGCCGCTTCTTATATCAGGCCACTTCTTCTTCCACACAAAACTGGAGATCAGGTACCCTTCCCAAAGACCTAACAATTGGGAAGACTTCTCCTTGCCACATCTGAGAAGGCACACCAGCAGTCCATTTTTGACTTGTACCCACATGCTAAGCCAACCCATAACTGAATAAAACCCTGGGGCTTTTCTCCTTCATTGCTTGGTCATAAGGACCCCTCCCCACATACATACATGTAGGTACTGACATTCACTGAGAGAAAGGCACTGTGTAATACCAGTAGGTCATTTGGGGGTCTGGGACACCAACTAAGGCAGTTTACTTATACTTTTTTCCAAGCTCATTCCCAGTCTTGAATGAACTACTCCATCCTACAATGGATTTCTACTGAGTCTACCCAACCTTTCGCTTCGTAGGTTTAAAAGGACTTTGCTCATAATAGACAGCTTTAAACATATGGTTACTTGATATCTCATGGTCAAATTCTTTATCTTTACTAGAGACAAGTTGTATACCAAAAGGTAGTTCTCAAATGCTGTAGAATTCTCTCCTACAGAAGGCATGATTTTGGTCTAGAATTCTAGGGTCTACATGGAGATTCTCCTACTGGAGTGTGCATAAATTCTACATAATGACTTTTCCCAATTCACATACTTCTAGTACCATAGTGTCTGCTTGATCAAATGGCCTAAATGAAAGAGACACTTGCCCTTCTGTTTGGATTTACATGGAGCCCTTCCTTGGTCTAGGCCTGATTCAAAGTTTACACCTCCCAGAGCACTTGGAGAATGGCTGATGCAGCATTCTCTACTGTGAAATATGGTGGCTCCAGAGCAATAATGGTGCTACCTTTTTGGTGTTAAGAAGTAATGACTACAATAATTTGTCTTTTAATTTGGTGGAATGTTCATGCATATCCCCAAACATTTCACTGAGGTGGAAGTCTCCTGAATCTTCAGATATTTTTCCTCTCTCACTTTTATGGCACATACAAAGACTTCCAATGTATTATCCAGTTCTTACTACATAGTTACCATAGTGATAACATAATGTTATCATCTGATACTGTCACTGGTCTGAGGGATTAATGTGATATGCCTGGGTGGTTCATAATACACCTCTATAGATATATTATGGCAGATGTCATGAGAGTTTACACAGCTCAGGAGCAGTGTTGTAAATATATTTCTTGTCTGCCTCATAGGGACAAGATTATTGCTGAGCTTTCAGTCTTACAAAGGTGAGAAAGAAACCAGACAACAGCTCAATGGCTGCATATTTGGACCTAAAGCTGTGTGAATCTGCTCTGGAAGGCACTACATCCTGCACTGCAGCTGCAATTGGAGCAGGGAGACAGCGGGTGTGGTGAAAGGTGCGTCTGGAAATGCAGGTTAGTGTCAAGTTAAGAATGGACTTGAAGAGCCCACTGTGGGTTGGACTTTATCTGGAGCACAGTAAGGAGCTCTTAAAGATTTATAAGTGATATGTTCTACCCACTCACTAGTCTCAAAAAGAAAACAGTGTTTTCTAACATTTCAAGAGCTTACAAATGAACTGTCTCAATGGCAGAGTGGGTGGTGTGTGCTGTCATGTGCAGCCCACATCCTATGTTCAAAGACCAAAACACAATTCTCATGGCTGTCACAAATATTGGCTGTTGAGATCTCACAGCTATGTCCCAACCATTGTTTACAGAACCATTGTTCACAGAAGTGCATGCACATTTAACTCATTCATCCTTTGCACTTACTACTCTTTCTCTGTAACATCTCCTCCATCCCCTATGCATGCCAGTGATGGCACTCTTTTAGAGATGAGTGCCCAAACTGCAACCCCAAACCCACTTATTTATTGCAAAGTGCTAACACTGCAATTTAACCTGAATACTGAAGTTTTAGTTTAGAAAAAGTAGCTCATAAATTAACATGTTTTGTCCTAAAAGAAAAACAAGTAACACATGTGCCATAGGTTTGCCACCACTGCCCTAGGCCTTGAGAAATTCTGTTCATCCCATAAGACTTAGATGTCTCCTCTCATCCCAGGTATGATTAGCTATTAACTTCCACAGGACCTGGGTCATAATGTGACCATGTGACAAAAATAATTCCTGTGTACTGTCTCGTGTTTGCCCAATCCTGTGGCTGCCCTCAGGCTGTGCTTCTTGCTGCCCAGGCCAGGTCTCATTGATCTTCATATCAGTAAAAGTTCACATAGAGCCCACACAGGTAGGCATTTAAGGAATGATCATTGAATTAAGTTGTTTATTTAATTGATCTGTTCCTGTGTGAGAGGGAAAAACCAGGATGAGATGCATACATTTATTCTTTCCTAAAGCATGTGATTGCTGTCACAGTAAAGTGGACTTGAAGACTTTTATGCTGGCATCAGTTGTCATTCTGAATTTGTAAAGTAAAGCTGTTGCAAACCTAAACCTTTTCATTTACCTTCCAGCTGAATTGCAATTATTTAATCAAAGACACATATGACTCTAATACCTTTACAAATTGTGCATGTGTGTGCACACAGGCATGTGTGCATGTGTGTTTAGATTTGAATTTGAATTTGAAAACTCCCAGACGCTATTTGACTCACTAATCTTTTGTCTTCAGAGAATTAACTTTATAATAATTAAAGCAAACAAATAGTACTAATAGTACTAATAACAACTTGTACTAATAGTATAAATTGTACTAAAATTAAAGGTACTTTGTTTCAACATTCCACATGATTTTAGGTTTAGCACAAACCCTATTTCTTTTTTATCTGGATAGGGTCTTAAAGCATACACTGCCATGAAAGACTATGAGTTCAACATGCATTTACACCTCTCCAAATGCAAATATTTAATGGAAAGATTCAGAACACAAAGTTTCCAACACTTGACCATTTTTTAAAAATGTAAACGACATCCACCACCTGCCTCACAAGCTCGAGGAGCTGAGTTTGATCTCCAGTACCAAAAAAAAATGTAAACGACAGATCAACATATTTACGTCACTTGCCTGTGTCAGCATTATGAACCAAATGTGTGCATTTTAGACAATAAACAAGGCATTTAACTAAGGTAGAAACCTGCACAGTGTACCAAATTGCCACTAACTTTAAAATCTCAAGTTATGGCAGCTTTCATGTTATTGAAGGGTACAGAGTGCACACATCTCTCACAAAATGTCTGCGCATAAAGTGGCTCATACTTTTCATGGCAGCTCTAGGATTATCTGGGTACAGGTACCTCCAGTTTCTGTTCTACCCAGTTGAGAATCTGGCCCACATCCTCATGCTCTGCTCCTCATCCTCATCCACATGGTCTAAGATGGCACAGAAGCCATCATATCTACCTTACATGAATAAAAGAAGAAGGGCTTGCCTCACCTCTACCCATTCCCAGACCTAAAGACCTATCCTGGAACATGTGGCTATCCTTTCTCTTATATCCCATGAGCCAAAACAGTTCTTTGGCTACCAACAGCTGCAATAAGACTTAGAAATATAGTCTATATTTAGTATGGCCATATGCCCAGCTAAGTAATGAAGGCCACATCACTGAAGAAAAGGGAGAAAACATACACCAAGAATCACTGATATCTCTGCCATTTGCACAAATACCAAAAAGAAAATACAATTCTAGGATGACAGTTTGCACAATAATCAATTGGAGCGTTTCGGGTTTGGGAAGCTGTCTTTGTTTGTTCTCATGGCTTCCACTTGCGGTAATACAGGTCTCCCCCTTCTATTTCCCATTTTCATGTCTCAGGCCATGTGTTCATCAGAGCTGCTGGCTTGGCAATGGCCTTGAGTTGGTTTTGCTTATTTAGGAATGTATCTAATTTGCCCTACATGAGCTCAGCATTGGTCTCATTTGGCAACAACAATTTATTTATAAATAATCATTAGCCTGTTCCTTACATGTTTTGTTTTTCATTTTGTTTGCTAAAATTAAAACTCTATTTTCTGAGGATTTAGAAAAATAACACCAGAAAGTTGAGAAAAAGTATTAGGGACAGAAGGTAGGAGTAGGAAATTGAAATTTTCTTGGAGTTGCTTCAACCTCCCAGGGCAGTGGGATTTTTCCAGCTCGTTCTCTTTCAGCCTGGAATTTTAATCACTCCTATAAACCACATCAGTGCTAAAATATTTTTGAGCAGAATGGCTGCTATTAACTTAGCATTATTGTTGGTGCTGCAAGAGATACAAAAGAAATTTATGATCTGGAGTTCAGAGGTAGTCACTGTCACAGGCAGTAGCCACGGATATGGATTTAGTCAGATGAAACAGGTCATGCTGCAGTAACAAATACATTGTGAGTGGTTTCACTCAATCAACATTCATTTCTTGCTCACCTTCAGGCTGAGGCAGGTCTGGAAGCTGCTGTCTGTCTTACAGGATGCTGCTGGGAGCTCAGGTCCTTCAGAGTTGCCATGAAAGGATGAGGGAGGACTAGGGGACTGAGCGGGGTGATGCTAAAGGCCAGGTCTGGGAGTTCTTCTGCATCTGCCAGAGATCAGTCACATGGCAGAAATCAAATTTCAAGGTCAACTAAACCTGGAAGTCTGGTCTCCCTGGGTCCCCCCAAAATAGGAAATGGTGTGGTATACACATGGCAGCATCTCAGTCAGAGTTTAACTTCAGTTCTTCTACCTTTTATCTTTGTGATAAATCATGGGCAATTTATGCAGTTTTTCAGCTTCAGTTACCTTCTATATAAAGCCCACATAATATCAATTTGGATCAAAGTTAAATGTTGAGCATTTGGGTATTTAGGAGATATAATTCCCTCCCTTTCACTTAGAAGCACGTACAGCCTTAAAAAAATACTTAGGGCTGGCGATGTAGCTCAGCGACACAGTGCCTGCCTGACAAGTGCGAGGCCCTGAGCTTGATCCCACGTGCCCCCCCAAAATCCAATACTTAACATACTACAAAAACTAGAAGCTCCTTCAAATTTTTCCTGAAATCTACCTGCCTCTAAAGCACCTGGGAGTGATCATCAGGATGAGACTTTCTCTGCTCCTCCCACCCAGACCAAAAAAAAAAAAAAAAAAAAATCCCAAATGGGAATTTCATAGGTGGGTTTAGAAACCTTTGTTTTATATTCGTTTCCCAGATGATTCTTTTTTTTAAATTGTGGTAAAGTATTGATAACATAAAATATGCCACTTTTAATACTGTACACTCACATTGTTGTGTACCCAATCTCCAGAAGTCTTCTTATCTTCCAAAACAAACACTACATACGCATTAAATAACTCATGCTTTTCCCTTTCCCTGGCAACTGCCCTTTACTTTCTGTCTTTGTGTACTTGACTCTGCTAGGTGCCCTTCATGTGGCATAATGTCCTCAAGGTTCACCCATGCTGTAGCATGTGTCGGAATCTCCTTCCTTTTTAAGGTTGCATGATACTCCATTGACATACAGACACACTTTGCCTATGCACTCATCCATTGGTGGACACTGGGATTGCTCCTTTTTGTCAACTGTGAACAATGTTGCTATGAACATGGGTTTACAAATGTCTCTTTGAAGCTCTGCTTTCAATTCTTTGGATATATATATACCCAGAGGTGGAATTTCATAATTGTGGAGTAATTTTACTTTTTTATGGGAGGAAATAGAAAATTCTTATGCCCACCGAAGTTTAAGAAGCACTGGCAAGGGAACAAGAAAGGCCACATAATCGATGAGCAAATGTACAGTAAGGCAACAAAGTACTGTGGGATGTTAGGGAGGACAGGGAGAGAATGGGGAGAAGTGGTGTGGGAGGGCAGTGCCACGCAGAAGAGGTGAAGGTCAGGAATGGCCTCCAAGCAGCGATATGAACAAGACCGTCCAGTGGGAAACCGGAAACAAGTCAGGAGACCCTGAGTACAGTAGGCAGAGGAGGGAAGAATCATGCCGAAAGCTCCTGGAAGTGGAAGGAGGTGACTTTTTGGCCGTGGAAACTAGGCCGATGAGTTCAGATCCAGGGCACTTGCCATGGGCTCTTGAAGAGAGACACCATGTGGTGATTATCATGCCATTACCCAACAGAACCGATACCATTGACCAAATGGCATTAGAAGTGGGATAGATTCCACGGTAGTTAGCATTTCAGTAAAATGATGTAAATTGTTACTATCATATTACAATAAACATAGATATATAATTACATCATTCTCTCCTGCCTACCAGAACCTTCTAATCTGCAACAGAAATAGAGAACAACTAAAGATAGAGTTGGCATCTTCCACAATACCTGACAAGGTGCAAAATAAAAAAATCTCTTTCGTCTGATGGAAAAAAAAAAAACCATGAAAATATGTGTGAGAAAAGTACTGTGTCTTTGGGGTTGTATGTAAGTTAGGCAGCGTTGTGGTACTTGAGAAGTTTTGATATTATAGCTCCATTACTTACTAGTGTGTGATTGTGAACAACTTAACCTCATCGCATGGTACTTTCCTTATCTAAGCTAAACGTAGGACCTAAGTAATTGAATTTTTGTGAAGATTTAATGAGTTAATGTGTATGACACATTTACCATAAGGTCTGATGATAATTAATAAACAAATACTGTATTAATGTTATTATGTGTACTTTTAAAATAAGTTAAGGTCAATAATTTCTCATTCTAACAAGAACTCATCAGGGATAAGAAATTTTCAGATGCTTAGTTTTTCCCCTCAACTGATCTAGAGCTTGAAGATATTTTCCACATAGATTTTCCTACTTTAAGCAAAGCAAACTAAGGCTTTGAATACAGTGCCTGTGTTATAACCTCAGTATGATTCCTAGGCCTTTACTGTTTTATCACTCCAATTTTCCAGTCTTTCATTTTTTCTCTGAATTTTCTTCATTACCCTTCTTGCTAAGATTCTGAACAATAAGAACCTAATCGGGAGTGGAAATCAAAGAAGGTTGGTTGGGCTGATTGTTCCTGGGGCCCAGGACTAAAACTCTTTGGATCATAATTTTTTTTTTTTGTACTGGGGATTGAACTCGGGTCCTTGAGCTTGTGCAGCAGGCAGTGAAACCACTAAGCTAAATCCCCAGCCCCCTGAAAGACTGTAAATCTTTTTTTTTTTTTTTGGTACTGGGAATTGAACTCAGATCCTTGCGCTTCTGAGGCAGGTGGTGGAACCACTGAGCTAAATCCCCAGCCCTAAAACTCTTTGGTTCAGTGCTAAATCCCATGCCTCACCTCACACTTGACAGGCAAGAGGAGACCGGTCAAGAGAGTAATAACTTGTGGTATCCCTATATCCCCTTTGGTCACAACCCATCTGTTGTTGCTATGACTGATTCAAAGAAGCAGACAACGCCTTAATAAAAGATAACCGTTCATTGCCTATGGCAGCACTGAAGTGGCCACAGGAAAATTTTTTAGTAAAGAGTCTAAATCAGAAGCTCATATTCATACTTATAAAATCAGCATAGTTTAATCATTGAAGAGCCAAAACAGGGCAGGGAAAACAACATAAGGTCGAAAAGAAAGAATGTAAAGTAGAAAAGAAAAACATTAAAAGTCATAACCTCTGTTTGCCTGGTGAATACACTTCTAGGTGCACACAATTTATTGGGGAGAATTACTTGCTAAGTATTGATCACAGATGTTTCTTGAAAGTAACCATCATTAGGAAATATTTTGAAAATTTATACGCAAGCAGATTACGCGATGTTATAAGATTAGACAAGAGACCCTGTTGACGTGAGCAGAGTCCCCAGGGCCACTGATCCACCATATTAAGTCACTGACCCACTTCTACTCCCACAGAACTCCTGAGGATGTGGAGCATGTGGCCTCACAAAAGCAGAACTTCCTGCATCACGGTCTCTTTCCAAGGTTTAGCAATTACGAATTGTGCTGCTATAAACACAGGTATGCATGAACCACTGTAATATGATGTCCTTAACACTTTCAGGATGATACCTAGAAAGAGGAATCACTTGATTAAATAGAAATTCTAATAACAAACACTTTCAGCAGAGCAGCACAAAAAATGCAGAAGTATTTCAATCTGTCAGGTTTGTCAGCTTCTCCCCAGACCTCCTGTGCCCTGTTGCTGACCCAGCTCTGCCTCAACCCCATCCTACAAGTCCTATCTGGTTTCTCCCACATATACATCCTAGGTGGAAACCCCATGGCATGAAGTTCCATATGGTCCCAACGCCTGTTTTGTGTGACCTTTGTGTCAAGGCCACAGACTGGACACAGCCTGCTCTGCTTCCTGTCCAGATGGTAACTGCTCTTCCTCACAGGCTTGTGAGTTTGCAACTTTTGGTCTCTACCTATATTCAGATCATTCTACTTCCTGGTCTACCCTTCCCCAGATTCTAAACATCTTTGCAAATCCACTTACCTGTTCGAACCATTACAGCTTCTCTTGCTGTGAATGGCCTTAATGGCTGGGCCCTGGGTGTTTTCCATTTTTTTTGCCATCACAGATCATTCTTGGCTTGTAGCAATATTGGCTTCCTCTCACAAGCAACCGGTGTATACAAATTTTGACATAATAGCCATGCAAATGTAAGAAACACCTTTAAATTCCTTGAATGCACAAGGGAATATAGATCTCATTGAAACATAAAATTATGATCATTGTTTCCATAGTGGTGATTTCTAGCAGTAATGAGTGGTTCGGGGTAGTCTCTTCATCAGCCTGGTCCTGAAGGAGCCAAGGTATGCGCCTGAGTTTGTAGCCAAAGAATTTAATTTTGAATTGAGTTGACACATGAGAAACAACCAAACCACAGAGTTACTCTTTTTCTGTACCCATGGACTCAGCCAGAAGGAAAGGACACATTCAAGATGCCCCTGCCTGATTTGGTCATATCCCCAAAGACACTCTTTTTTGTTCAGTGTCAGGAATTTGCTCCACTTTCTGAAATGGTTGCACACCAACTTGGCAGAATGCAGAGTGATTTGTGTTTCCCTGTAGTTTCCTGAATGATACACATTGACCTAAAATCCCTTCTGCCAACAAGTCTAGAAGGAACCCATCTTCACGTGAGCACCTTTTCCGGTCCTGCTGTGGTTGTTTGTAGCCTCAAAGGCTGTGGCAGGATGTTTCTCTCCTAAGTCTCTCTGGCTCTTACCCCTCAGGTGTCCTTGAACAAGTAAAAGGAAATGATGTAATGATCTCCAGGACTCCTAGCCTACATTCAAGGAGAATTAAATATCTCTTCATGCCTAAGCAGCTTTGCCTAATCGATGGAAAACTATGTGTATGTGTGTGTATATGTACATATGTCCATGCATTTGTGTGTGTGTGTATGTGTACACATATAAATACATTTGTATAACCATCTTTGAAGCTTTATCTACCAGTATAGCCCTACACAAACAACTGCAACAAAATTATTCAGCTCCTTGATGAGGGCAGCTTAACATTTTTAAGTGTCTGCTACGTACCAAGCAACAAGACCATGAGAAGAGCCTTCAGAAGGAGCCCAGCCCTGTTGACACCTTGATTTTGGACTTCTGGATTCCAGAGCTCTTAGGGAATAAATTTCTGTTGTTTGAAGTCACTGAGTTTATGGTAGTTTGAAGTAGTCACAGAAAATTGATTCAGATGGTGGGAGAAAAAAATAAAAGACAAATCTAACTCTAGGGCTGAAAAGCTAATGATGATATGGCTAGCACTAAAGGTTGGGAAGGCTTTTTGCAGATTTAGAAGGGATAAGAAGCTCTATTTTAACTCACCAAATTTTAGGTACAAATGGCACAGCAGGTGGAGGGGCCAGAACTGATGGGATCTATGAGTATTAATATTAATATTTAATATTAATGATGTCATGGCACTGTGTTACAGGTGAGTAAACTGAGGCTCAGATCATACAGCCAAAAAGTGTCTTAGCTGAGGGCTGAACCGGGCTCCATCTGCTCTTTGGCCGGACTGTCATTTCTTCACCTGTTCCTCACTCAGGCTGCTTCCTGGAGGGGGCTCATCCCTTCCTCCATCTGCCCCATCCTACAACTTGCTCGAAGTCCCCTTCTTCCTCCAGAGGGTGCTGCTGGGGCCAGGCTCCACTAGCTCATACTGTGCCCAAGAGCCACCTTCAGCATCTTCTTCTGCTCCACAGCCACTGATATAGTGCTAGGAGATTGGAATTGGCTCTGGCAGGATTATTTACATCACAAAAAGTGTCAAACAATGCAAATCAGGTATTTTGTTTTGGAAAGCTAGGTTGTTACACATTTACCAGCATGACATCTTCACCATAGCTGAAACATACCTAATTCCATGTGTTCATTCTTTTCAATATTATGTTTCACATATGCAGGCCCCATGTCTCAATTATGCTACATAAACTTCTTGGGACAGGAGTTATTCTTCTCTCTCCTTATCACCTGGAGAGACCCAGGGCTGTGGAATTAGATAGCTTCAACCAGCACCAGGTTGTAAATGGTTATTCATAAAATATGCCCTGATTCCTCTTATGACATCATGAGTGTTTATTCACAGATCCTATCAGTCCTGACAGAAATTATTCCTTAAGAGTTCTGGAATCCAGAAGTTCAAAATCAAGTTGTCAGCAGGGCTGTGCTCCTCCTGAAGGTTCTAAAAAAGACTCCTTCCCACTCCTCTTAGCTATTGGTGGCTGCTGGTGACAATCCCTGGAGTTCCTTGGCTTGTAGCAGCATCACTTCAAACTCTGTAATCATGTGATCTGTGTGTGTCTGTGTATGCGTGTGTGTGTGTGTGTGTGTGTGTGTGTGTATGTTTGGAACCACATATGTGTCTCTGTACCCAGATTTTCCTCTACTGGACTGGGGGCTACCCTAATCCAGGATGATCAGATTTCAACTGGATTGCATAAGTGAAGACTATTTCAAAACAAGGCAGGGTACACAGGTACCAGGGATTAGGACTTGAACATATCTTTTGGAAGGGTACAATTCACTCGGTATTTCCTCCTTTCTTACAAAACTAGGTATATATTTGCACATGTATGTATATATATCCTATCAGTTTTTTTCCACTTATACTGCATCCAATAATCTCTTCATTATTAGGAGTAGATATTCTCATTCTTTTTTATACTGTATAGTATTCCATTGTGTGGATCTACTATAGCTTAATAATCAATATCTTCTTGGTTTATACAATAGATATTTTATTGACATTTTTGCTTGAAATGTCTTGGGTTATTCTCAACCTATTTGCTATTATAAACAATGAGACAAATATGATGTTATATTATTTACTATGCATATGTCATTTACTATATGTACAAGTGTATCTAGTAGCTTATCAGAAGTGGGTTTCTGAATCAAAGGGTAGCATCTGCAATCCTGTTGGTCCTGCCAGAGGCCTCTCCATAAGGACAATGTCAACCATGCATGAGAATGTTTCCCCCTGTGTTGTCAACAGAGTGCCAGATGTTTGCCAACTTGACAAGCTGGCAGTGGTATCTTGCTGTAGTTCTTATTTAGAAATGAGGCTGAGCATACTTCCATGTTGAAGGGAGATAAATATATTTTTAGTAGAATCCTTGAATTATTTTTATGCACACAGGTCTCTTAAAGTTTCTGGCTGAAAACCAAAGGACTTAAAGGAAAAATGGCTGTGTGAAAGCTAATGGCAAGCAGCAGATTCCGGTCCAACTCTCCTCCTGACAATTGCCGACGGCCTTTCAAGGGATCGTCTCCCACTAGGTGCATACCTAGAGGGTTCACCTTACTCCATGTAAAGACAGACTATCACATTTTGAAACATGTTTCACAAACTAAAGCCCATTACCCACTTCCAGGCTAAATAAGATGTGAAGGAACATCAAAGATTCTGGTTGAAGACAGGGTTTCTTGGAACATCAGCTGTCACATTCTGTTCTTCCCAGGTCAAGGATGACAGCACAGGGCACTTTGCTACTACTCAAGCTTAGAGCTTCCAAGCCACTTGGAAGGCTTGGCATGAGTCCCCAAAGTAAATGGACATGAGGACTGGTATTTGGGTTATACCTAAAAGTATCACTCTGTAGCTAAAGCAGAAAGTTGTAGCTTTGTTTTGTTTTTTGAGACAGGGTCTCACTGTGTAGTTCAGGCTGACCTTAAACTCACTATGAAGCCCACGCTGCCCTTGAATCTACCTACCTCAGCCTCCCAAGCGCTGAGATCACAGGTGTGTGCCACTGTCCCCAGCTATGATTCATTGATTTGAGCTAATGGTAGAGTCTGGTAATTTCCACTGGCCAGGGGTGAGGTTCTTAAGATGCTTCTTCTCGTGATGGACTTGGGGCATCATGTGGTCATAGCCAACTTGTCCTAAAGGCTGTTGAATTTTCATGTTACTGGCACAATCATCCTGTACAAAACATCTGGACCTTCAATCTGGGTCCTAGGATAAGGCTAAAGGGCTTGCGGTGTTTGGGCTGCTGTGGCTTCTGAAGAAGCACAAAGGTAGGGGCAGAAAAGAGGAGAAAGAAAATTCAAACACATACCATCTCCCATGGGCAAGAGGTCAAGTTCACCCTGTGTCATAGTTTCTGGAAAAAGATTTGAATGATCAATATGTCTACGTGCAGAATTGAACAGAACCAGACTCAAAGTTAAAACAGCAAAGAGGACAGACATACTTGGAAGAGAGATGCCAAGCCTTTTATCCCATTTTAATCACCCACTGGATTTCTGCAGGCTCAACCGAAAAGTCGCTGTTTTACAAAAGTGGCCTTCAGGTCCCAAGGAAGTAATCTAGGCAACTGTCACTGTAACCCACAGGACAGGTGTTATCCACCACAAAGCCAGTGGGAAACTAATAATGTATTACTCAGCTGTATGATCTCCAAAATTAGTGATTTTTTAAGTCAACTAAGAGCTAGTGAAACTAGAGAGTTTCTTAAGGCTTTGCCTTGGTAATAATTTATTATTTCATGCAAGTGTTATACTTCTGTGGTTTTATCAGGACCTCATGATGTGTTTCTTGAAAAGAGCAAAGATAGAGAAACAACACACCATGGGAATTTAGTTTATGTACCAGCTTTAAGACCTACCATAGTGGTTCCCAGCTGTCTGAAATGCACCATTTTCCAAGGAACAGGTCACAGACTCTAGAGACATTGTGTAGCCAAGAGTTATCATCAGAGAATTCCCATCCTAAATGCATACCTGGAGGGGGAAGGGATCCTACAGAGAAGCAAACTTCTAAATTCCAGGCCTGCACAGGAACTGCAGGCAGCCAGTCTGGGAGGCTCTGCCAGTGGCCTCAGAGGTCCTTGGCAAGGTCTTTAAGGATACCCCAAATTCATTCCACCGAGGACAAGTGTGCACCTGCATATCTGTCAGGGGGAGCAGAGGGCAAGACATATCTCCGCAGCTTAGGGTGATGTCCTTTTTCTCCAGGTCCCCATGAGGCACTTGAGATGCTCTGACACCAGGTGAAGGACTTGTTCCCCTGCTACTGCAGTGCAGCCTGCAGAGCCCCAGCTCTTGGCTACCAGAGGCCTCCCCTCCTTCCTGGAGAAGGCAGCAGCCAGTGGCTCACTGATATGGAAGACTAAGGGCTAGATCACTTCACCACCTCTGGGACAACACAGAGAATGAGTCAAGGACCATGGAGGCTACATTGCAGCTCCATGCCACTTCCTCCTTCCTCTCCTTTCCTTCTCTTCCTATCCATCCCCAGGTGATGACCACAATGCTCCATCCAGAGGCAAGAACAACTGGACCAGAGTGAGCTGACTGGAGATGAGGGGGTTTGGGTTCAAACCCTGATGAATTCAGCTCAACCAGTGAATTACCATTTGTATGCCATTTATAATATACGCCATTTATACTGGGTTCTACTGACACTATACCCTAAAGCGGTAAGCGATATTTGCTCCTTATTTTACAAAGACTTCAACAAGAGACAAAAGATGACTCAAACTCAGATAAAAGTAGTCAAAAGTCTAAAGGTACCATTGTAAGATCAAACATATCCTCATATCCTCAGAAAAGCAGGGCAAGGCTGACCCGAAGTCAAGATGTGGGGATTTTATCTGAGTCACTTAACCCAGTTAGTCATTAACTGAGTTTGCCAAATGAGCCTAAACTATCTCCCTAATAGAAACAATAGGAATCACATGTTAGACTTGAGCAAATGTGGTTGTTTGAACTCCAACTGGACTTTTCCTGAATCTTTGAAGACTCCTAATCATATTTGGCCAGGGAGGCATACATAATTGTCTTTTTTTGTACTGGGGATCGAACTCAGGACCTTGCGCTTGTGAGGCAGGTGGCAGCACCACTGAGCTAAATCCTCAGCTCCGTAATTTTTTATAACAGTACTTCATATGTTTAGCTATGTCACTAAAGTTCACATCAAGAACAGACACCTTGGCTGGATTTTTCAACCTGGCCTGTGAAAGCCTGCAGCACCCACCCCTGCCAGATATTGGTGCATTCACAGTGTTTAGAAAGCCCCAGGAATGAAGGTGCATCCAGCTCACTTTTCACATCAAGGGACACATACACACGCACGCACGCGCACAACATCCACAGGTCAAAAGGAACCAGGAAAAGGGAAAAAAAACACTTTATTCACAAAATGTATTTTTAAACATCATTTTTCCTGTGCAGCTGTCTGGCCTGATTCCATCATGAAAAGCAAATGTTTAAAACAGTATACTAATTAAAAATAAATTATTTTAAAAATTGACCTCTGGATCAAAATGTGTTAGTATTAGAAAGGATCTTAAAATTCATTTTATAAAACATTTTGTGTATGTAGATAAAGAAATGGCACTAGATAGGTGCATTGCTGGTTAGGGTTGAACCTTGGCTTTGCTGACACAAGGACTCTGCTATAATCGCAGTTATGACATTCTGTGACAATTACCTCACTTGAGAATTCCCAGGCTCTTCCTTAAGTAGAAAAGATGTTATCTCCTCCAGGTAATGCCAAAAATATTAGGTGCCTTGCTTGACATTTCACAGCTAATAAGCTCACGTTATTGCTTAAAATTTTTCAATGGTTCTTACATTTTGAGATCAAAGGCTTCCTGGCCCCACCTTCTCACAGGCTCCGCCTTCTCCCTGGCTCCACCTCCTGAAGGCTCCACCTCCTCCTGGTCTCTCGGTGTCTGAGGTGAAATGTCTTCTCCCCGGGAAGCTGCCGGGCAGGCAGGAGTCCCAGCACTACTGGTAACTATGCAAAATGAGCCCTGTGAACCCCTGACATTAGGTTGCTTCTATGAAATGCAAAGCCTGTGCTAATCCACTTCTAGGACTGCATCTGAAGATCTGGTTTGGGCTCATGATAGGCACAGAGGTAAGGGAACTGCATGATTCTGACAGGACTCACATGCCAGGACTCCAATAAAGGAAAGTTCCTGACCTTGAATGAGCTGAGCATTAGCAAGTGTCTCATGGGTGCAGCTGAAATACGTTACACTATGGAACCCTTCATTAAGGGTCAGGTTCCAGAGGTGTATGTCTGTGGCATCTTCTCAAATACTTCATGTGAGTAGGTGGCTCAGCCCCCATATTGTGAGCTCT
This sequence comes from Heterocephalus glaber, assembly GCF_000247695.1. The sequence goes on along the minus strand of NW_004624785.1, from coordinate 7,706,079 downwards.
GAAGCACTTTCTGCTCAAACCTGTGGCCTCAAGGTTGGTCCCTGAATCCCACTAGGTGACAGCTAGGAAGATTTTAAATGGAGAAGAGGAGCAAAACGCTAAAACACAAGTTTTATTTTTAATTTTTTTTTTTAAGACAGGGTCTCACTACATAGTTCAGGCTAGCCTTGAACTCACTATGTAGCCCAGGCTAGTCTCGAACTCACAGCGATCCTCCTGCCTCAGTCTCCAGAGTGCTAGAATTATAGGCGTGCACCACCCTGCTCTGCTTCAAGTTTTGTTTCTAAGAAATTGTTACCAGCTGATTAAAATATATATAAAGCGTTCACAGTGCCTTTGGATCTGATCTGTGTTTTTATTCCTCCAGATTATTTCACATTATGAAAATGTTCTTTTCAGAATATTCTTAGACTATTTCCAATAAGTAAAAATAAACTAGAAAAAAAAAAAAGCTAGGGATGTGCCAGTCTGTGGGCCCTTGTAAGCTCACAATTTCATTGGTAATCATTTTTTCATAACTCTGTAGTTATTCCCCAAGGACGTACACTCGGTTCTACTGCCAACTTCTTTTGATGACCATAACAGGATCTTCCTATGAAGACCCAGTGCTGTATCCTGACTGCCCCCGCTGTCTCAGCCAGGCCAGCAGGAAGGATCATGAGCAGAGCAGATGTTCTTGCTCTTCCTGGCTGCAGATTGAAGTCCCTCCCTGCGGATGAGATGTTCCAACACTTTGACACCAGTATCACCTTCCAGACTTCATCAGACAAGACAAGATATTTGTTTGAGACATGACTCCCATGTCTTGCCTTAAGCATACAAATCAAATGTGCAAGTTTAGTGAGCACATAGACCAATGTGTAAAATGTACAGTTAAGAAAATGATATTGGACAGGAAATACTACGTCCTTTTCCTTGTGACTATCCAACCTTCCAAGAGGATTTTGTAAAAGGAAAATATAAGATTTTAGGAAGAAATCTTCATATTTTAGAGAAGGAAACCAAACTGGGGAATTTTGGATGATACATAGTATTTCTCAATAAGAACTATAAAATGTGACACCTCAAAGTTGTGGTAAGACCCTTACTAAAATATGTGGTCTACATAGCTCTTCTATGTGATTCAACCAGTGCTTCACAGAATTTAACATGCTCATGGGTCATCTGGGAATTTTGTTAAAATGTAGTTTCTAACTCAGGAGGTCAGAGGTGGGACCTGTGATACTGCATTTCTGACAAGCTCCATAGACTGCAGATACTACTGGTCTGTAGGACAAGGATTTATACCATTTTTAAAAGCAATGTTTTTTTCTGAATGTGGCTGCTGGATCACTTGCACAAAACCCCCCTGTGGGTTTATTCTGTTGTAAAGCAGAGTCCTGGGCTGTGGATGTGGCTCAGTGGTAGAGCGGTTGCCTAGCATGTTCAAGAGCCTGGGTTTCATCTCCAGCACCACAAAAACAAAACAAAACAAAGCAAAACAAAACAAAACAACAGCCCTGTACTTCATCACTGACTCACTAAACCCAGTGTCTACAGCAAAAATCCAGGAATCTGTATTACCAATACTTCTTGGATGATTCTGATTTTTTAACTGACAGATGACAAATGTACATATTTATGGTGTACAGCATGACAATTCAATACATGTACACAAGGTATAACAATCAAATCAGGTTCATTAGTATTTCTCCTAAACATTTACCTCTTCTATTGGGGCACTTCAAACTCCTCTTTCCTAGTTCTTCATAAAATATGTAATAAATTATAAATTATAGTCACGCTACTGTGCTTAGAACACTAGAATTATTCTATCTGTGTTGTGGTACTGGTTATCCCTTTTATATCTATACTTCCTACCCTCTAGTGACCACTATTCTATTCTCTACTTTTATGAAATCAACTTCCTTAGCTTCCTCATGTTAAGTGAGAAAATGCGGTATTTGTCTTTCTGTTTCTGGATTATTTCATTTAGTATTATGTCTTCCGGTTCCATGTGTGTTGCCACAAAAAGAATTTCATTCTTTTTTATTGCTGAATAATATATCACTGTATATAAAACCAGTTTCTTTATCCATTCCTCTGTCTGTGGGAACCTTGATTGATTTCATACCTTGGCTCTTGTGAGTAATGGAGCAATAAACAAGGGAGTGCAGGTATCTCTTTGATATACTGACCTCATTTCCCTTGGATACATATCCAATAGTGGGATTCTGGATCATAAGGCAGTTCTAAGCTTAATTTTTGAAGCCCAAATAACTCTTATTAATGCTAAAGCTTGGGAATTGACACTGGATAAGTGACTGACTATTTTGAGATGAGTAGGAAACTTGTATCGGTGTGATGAGATTGTGACACATGATAGAGAAGGTCTGGGAGGGGATAAATAGGTTCTTGGGTGACTACAGCAAAGGAAACTGCCAAGCAGCTAATCAGGTGAGGCATCAACAGGCTGACAAGTGTGAGCACATCAGGGACTGCAGTTGAGTTCTATTCTATTTTTCTCTTTTAGAGGTTACCTTCTCTATCCCTATACTCATAAACCAATTCTTACTTTTCTACCATCGGAATAAAATAAGTGTATCCAGCCACATTAAGCTTCACACTTGTCCATACTTTTTTGGGGGGGTACTGGGGATCGAACTTGGGTCCTTGTGCTTGTGAGGCAGGCGGCAGAACCACTGAGCTAAATCCCCGGCCCTTGTCCATACTTCTGTAGTACACAGAGGCCTTAGGAGCAGAAAAGGGAAAAAGAGATAAAAATGAATGAATCCCTTGTGTACATTCCAAACTTCTGGGACAGCTGCTTATTATATGTAATATTTCTTTGGATAAAATTCTTTCAATGACCTGGGTCTATTTGCTTAAAGATAGGACTACAGAGTTGCCTAAAAGTAAGATTCTGTGCAAGAGCAGAACATTTCAATGAAAACTATCCATAGGAAAAAAATGGAAACCCAGGCTGGGAAATCACTATGGCAGAATGGAGATTTCTCATATGGGATCTGGCTCCCTTTGGCTTGGTAGCACTGACCAAGCCAGGGTAAGTGTGAGAAAGAAAACTATGCAAAAAATCTGGACAAGAGCAAAAGTTTAAGGGAGAAAATGGACATTGCAATGAAAACCACCCTTAACCTTTAGGAGTATTTTCTTTCAATGCTGTGTGTGTGTGTGTGTGTGTGTGTGTGTGTGTGTGTGTCTGTGTTCTTATGAATTTAGAATTTTGACTCACCATATGACTTTGATGTAGTTACTTAGGGTCTCTTAAATTTCACCTTCTCTTCTGAAAAATGGGTATAAAAATAGTGCTAACTTCACAGTTTTGTTATGAGAATGAAATAAAGCAAATTAACACAGAATCATAAACAGTAAATGTTAGCTTTTCCTTCTTCTCCTTCTCCTTCTCCTCCTCTTCTCTTCTTCCACGTCCATCATATGATGACATAGCCTTTCTCAGATTGCCTGCCTTACAACTTACAGTTGAAAGGATAGCAAGAGATAATGACTATAAATGTCATTCTTTTAAGTCATAAGGCTCTTAAATTCATTTCCATTATAGTGAATGCCATAGTTTCCACTATACTAGAAGACCAAATTCTTCCTCTTTCAAAAAACATTTAGCAACACCACCATGTCCACAAGTTAGCTGGATTGTGTGAGGGATACAAAAATATTTAAGATACTATCCCTCCCCTTCAATTCTTATAATTGGCTTCCCACATTATTTCCTAGGAGGACTCCAGATACCAAATCATACTCCAAAATTAAGTAATTAAACATTGTGTTATTGGCACAGGAATAAGGAAATAAATCAGTGTAACATACTAGAGAGTCCAAAAGTCAACCCTTGTGTATATGGGAATTTAGCTAATGAAAACCATGAGTCTTCAAATCAGTGGCAACAGAAATTTCAACAAACAATGTTGAGAAAATTGGTTATACATTTAAACAAAAATAAAGACCGTTTTAGCAAAAAATAAAATAAAGATCCCTCATCTCACATCATGCACAAAATAAGCTTTATATGAGTTAAAGACTTAAGAATTTTAGAATTCCAGAATAAAACCCAGAGTTGGAAGAAAATATGAGATAATCAATTATTTACTGTCTCATAGCAAACTGCCCCAAAACTTAGGACTTTAAAACTACAATAATTTATTATAGCTTGTAAGCCTTGGGGTCCTCTGGGAAGTTCTGTTGATCTGGGTCAGCTGTGGTTGATCTTGAAAGTCTTACTCATAAATCTGCAGTCACCTCGTGGGTGGCCTGCGAGCCGTGTATTTAGGATGATTTTTCCCACCATTGCTTCTGTATCAACCCATGCTAGATAATGGCATAGGGGAAGGTGACTGGACATGTGTGTCTTATCTCCTAATAATCCAGCTGAATTTTTCAGATAGCAGAAGTAGTGCTTCAAAAAAAGAGCAAATGATGCACACTGCCATTTTTACCCCATTCCATGGGCCAATATGTAGGCATCTCTTAATGTTGGAAGCAGCAAAACTGAATTGCCAAGAATGCACATCCAAGGAATAAAAAAAAACCTGATCATTTTTGCAATCTTCTACAACAGGAAGTCATTTTTTTATTTTTATGTTTTCAAGATCAATTTCATAAAAATTTAAAACTTAGGAACTATAAAAGATCCTATAAACAAAGTTAAAAGATAAATAACACACTAAGAAAAATATTAGCAGTGTATCTGGCAGACAAAATGTTCTCATTAAATAGTAAAAAATGCAATATCATAATTTTTAAAATAGGCAAAGATCCAAAATAATAAATTCTGTAAAAGAAGAATACAAACATTCAATAAACATAAGGAAAGATGCTCAATCTCTAGTAATACGGAAATTGAAAGAAAAACAAAATAATTATAGTCATTGAAGTGACTGGAAATACCAAAATTGCTTCATAGTCTTCTGAGATGTAGGCATGAAAAGAAAAGGACTTCATATACTATTGGAGGAGGTATAAGTATATAAATCTTTCTAGAATCCAATCAGCAATATATATCAAAATATATTTGGCATGTGGGTACCCTGCTCTAGCAATTTCTCTTCCAGGGATCTCAATGATTGGACAATTATTTATAACTACTGAAAACAACCTTAAATAGCAAACAGATAGCCAATTTATAGCATATCCATTCAATGTCATTATGAGCAGTTAAAAAGAATGATACAGATCTCTCTGAACTCTTGAGGAAAAACAGTGGGACACAGTGTTAATTGGGAAAAAATAACAGTATGCATCAGACGATCTTCTCTTGGTGAAGGACATTATTATGGTTTAAATATCTCCCAGAAGTCTTCTGTTGGAAACCTAGTCCTCAAAGTTGTTGATTATGTTAATGGTATTTGGAGGTGGGGCACTTGAAAGGTGATTGGGCCGTGGGAGTTCTCACCTCCTGAATGGATTGATCCATTCATATATTAATAGATTTATGGCTTAATGGGTTATCATAAGAGTGGATCCATTATAAAAGCTAGTTTGGCCATCTCTTATGTACACTTCTTACCAAGTTATGCCTGTGTATCCTTGGGATCCTGAAAAGAATCCTCAACCACAAGAAGGTCCTCATCAAATATGGGCCCTTGACCTGGGATCTCCCAGCCTCCAGAACTGTGAGTGAAATAAACCTTTATTCTTTATAAATTATCCAGTCTGCAGTAACAGCTACAGTTAATAGACTAAGACAACTGCCTTGTTTCAACCTCCAGGACTTTACCCATGTTGTTCCTTCTGACTGGAAATAGCCTTCTTACCACCCATTTTCCCAAAGACAGGGCAGACCCTCCTGAACAGGGAGATGACACTTCTCTCCCTAGCAGGAGGATTGACAACCTCCTCCTTTTCACAATTCTACAAGGGCAGCTATCTGTTTATTTTTTCTGCTACCTAGTCATTTTATTTACTTATCCCCTTCCAACACACACACACACACACACTATAGTTAGCTTAAGGAAAAAAGAAAAAAAGTAGACTTTTTATAGATTAGAGAAGACTAGGTTTGAAATGTTATCATATTTTGAGCTGATTAATGTTAAAGGAAACAAAGACAGATAGGGAATACCTCCGGTTTTGTTTGTATGCTTGATGAAAGAGCAAACCATACTTCAGAAGTCTGAAATACACTTTCCAGCTTTAGGGTTATGAAAGCAGTGAGGGACATGTTAGTGCTGTATATTAATCTGCAAAAGACAGACCTGTACCCCCGGTGCTTCTAGTGGGGAACAAAAATGGGTTTATCTGGTAGCTGAACTTCTAAAAAATTATATAAGCTGATCTACTGAGACTTTATTTAATTCCTGTACTTTATAAAAATTGGAAGACACTTAGAGTTTTAGTAAAACAAATGTATTTGATTGAACTATGTCCAGAAAAGTGCCATGGCAGCAAATTTCTAATTCCACAGGGATAGAAAAAATACACTGGCAAGAAAATCTGAGTTAGAAAGAAGAGGCTTGTTGTGAGATGAGGTCACTTTGTGTGCAAAGGAGAAGGAAAAGAGGGAGAAAGGGAGGGACGGAGAGAAAGCAAGGCGGCCACTTTGCCTCTAGGGAGAAAAAGAACATCACTCGTATAAAGAATTCCTGGAGCACTGCAGTAGACATGTTTGCCCGGATTCTGAGCCTCCAAGTGTGAGTATTTACATTTTGTTAAAGAGTAACCACCTAGTAATATTCTTTCTAAATTGCCCCACCTTGAAACACATTGTATAGAATGATTAAATTTTAAACCACATCCTTCTCTCTCTTTCTCCACTAGTGCAAATCCAAGTTTTAAGTGATTTTTTTTGAAATATGATCGTGCAAGAATTTGTGTCAATTTCTAGGTATGAGACACTATTTTAAAGCTACTTCAGGTATAATACGAATCAACTATGGCATTGGTTGAAGCTACAATTAGAATAATGACAATACATACAAAACTGACAACCGTTATTGACATAGAAACTATAGCAATCTGACATCTAAAACGTGTCAGTATTCTTGAAGTCTTCTGAAAGCGTGAAAATGAAAGCACCTTAATCTTTTAAAAATTAATTTTATTGGTACATTTAAGGCATATATTATGATCACATTCATCACTGGGAATTTCTATTTGTACGTGATATGTCTTACTTCTTGTTTCTCCCATTCCCCTTCCCTCCCTTCCACCCCTCCACCCTTCCCTATTTAAAAAAGCTTTGTTTCTGTTTTTTCCTTCTTTTCTCATTTTTTCTTCCCCTTCGTTCCTTTCCCCCACATCCCCCTACTTCCCCTTCCCATCTTACACATCAATTAAAATGCAGCAGATTACATTCCAAATGAGCTCTTTCTACACTGAAATATGACAGATTAGCTGTTGGCCTACTGCTTTTTATCACTCCCAAAGCATGGAGTTAGGTTATTTCTTTGCCAAATCCATATTCCTAGGTATTTCTTCTGAGTGGTCTAGGAGTGGAATCTTGGAAGAGCAGAAGGTAGAGTTTTTTGGAAGCCATGGCACTGGCCATGGGGCTATCACACCCTGACCACACATGGTGAAGGAAGTGTGCTCTTTATTTTTCAGGAGTTGAGAAATGTCATCAAAGGATGAAGAGGTGTCATATGAGCATCCAACTGAGCAAAGATCTCACACTATTACATTTACACCTTCTTAGAGAATGTCTCTGCTAAAAGTGTCTTGAGTCTGAACTGGCCCCAGAAACTCAGCTGCTTCGTAAATATTAAAGGGTCAAAACCCATTCTTTCCTGAAATTTCCCAGGAGTGAGGGCTTCAGAAGCCACCTCAGCCATGAACTTCTCACAGAGGTCTGATCTATTTCAAAGCATGCACTGCCATCACATAGATGTTTTTCCCTTCGCTTTGTTAAAATTGTCTACATTCTGTGAATACCACAGGGCAGAACTAGTGTGTGCTGAATCCTCTTTCACATTTGTCCTTTGTCAAACTGGACACATTCAAAAAGGACCCGCACAGTACCCACCTCCCCAAGAACTCTTCCATCTGAGAAAGCCAGGAGATTTAGTGGTGAGTATAGTTTCTCATTTCCTGCCAAATTTGGATAACACATTAGATAAAGCCTTTGCTTTGGTCATACTTACTGAACAAGTGTGTTCCAGTAGAAACCTTGTCAGAGATGAGTTTTTGATTCTTTTATAATGCTTCCTCTGGCAAAAGTTTTTCTTTACCCAGAGCCCATGTTGGGAGAGGACTGATCTCCAAGTTGGGCTGAAGATGTCTTCTCAAGAGTTTTCAGGCCCAGGACCAGTGACTACTGACCTCGGTTCATGAACTCCAACTCTTCTCTTTGGTTCCAACCCACAGGAAACATCTGAGCTCTAATCATCCCACAGTGGGAAGAAGGAAGAAATTTCCCAGCCAGTTTCAGGACCCAGGCTGTTCAAGGCTGTGTTAGCTTAGCAAGCAGAGAGCTAGAGATACCTGAGATGCTCTTGATGTTTATTTCTGTATCTGAGTTCAAACCTTTCTGGGGAGGTGCTAAAAAAAAAAAGAAAAAGCTCCTCCTTTACAATAACTTTTAAAATTTACTTTGCTTGAATCAAATGTGTCATGTACCAACTCCCCAATATGTACCAACTTCCCCCAAGAAATGTAATCATTATGTATTAGAAACATACTAATTAAAAAATTAAAACTGAAAACAAAATTTACTTTGCTTGTGGACTGTCTTCCAGCTTCCACTGTTTCTATAGCCTACTCCTTTCAGCTATTAACTCTGATTAGCATTATAGAGGCACCTATTCCTCCCCTTCACTTCCTTATTCCAAATTATTCTCAAGAATTAAATGTAAACCAGGCATGATGGTACATGCCTGTAATTCCAGCACTCTGAGAAGCTGAGGCAGAATGATGACTGCAAGTTCTAGCCCAGCCTGGACTACTTAGCAACTTAGCGAGACTCTGTCTTGAAATAAAAAATAAAAAATGGAATGTAGATATGGCTTAATGTCAAGGCCTTGGGTTCAATCCCTGGAACCAACATACATAAATAAATAAATAAACAAAATTTTTTAAATGTGGTAATCTAAATGCCCTTTTATCAGGATCATAATAATTCCTTACCCTTCAAAGTCTTAGAGAGAAAATAAACCCAAAGGCGAACTGTGCCTTCATTGTCTGAAAGCACCCCGGCTCCCTTTGTAGTGAGTGATATGGCCTGGGAGGGCAATCAGTGTCTTCTACAGAATATAGCAACCAGAGAAGAGACTTGGCTCAAAGTTTCTTCCCATGCTAGTGCTTGTGGTTGTAAAAGTTTGGAAATACTTAAATGTTGTTGAATTTGGAGGAATATGCAACAAAAAATGTCATTTCTGCTCAATGCAAAGTTATGATCTAAGGATACTGCTTTCAATTTAGTTATGATTATTATTAAGATTCCAGCACCTGTGATGTCTCGAAGTGGTGGAAATGGCCCCAGAGTACAAGACTTGAGGTTTTGGTGGTAAAAATGAGTAGTTACAGTCCACTCCTCCAATCTGAAGGGAATCCTTGTAGCAGAGCTGACCAAGGAGAGGCACAGAGTCCTTAGGATCCTTAGTCTCACCTGGCAGGAGGTGGGCCTGGATGGTGGTGAGGGACAAGGTGAAGTCTTGCCTCGACCTGGTCCTCCAACAGTTTGATCAGAAAAGATGTCAACCTATCAAGACAGTTTCTGAAGAGCGAGGAACAAAGAAAAGAGTTCTTCCAAAATAGAAGCATAAATGTCCATCATTTTATTCCTTGTGTCAAAGAACTGCTTGAGACTCAAGGTCACATCCTGAATTTTTTTTTTCTATTCCTCACATAGAAGTGTTGGCAAAATTTTGCTTCTGTTTGCAAACTCTCCATCAGGTGACGAATACAGCCACTGCCACCTTTCCCACATGAACCCAAATGTGGCCATCTTTTCCAGAATCAGGGAATGAATTAAGTTCATAAATCGAGGTACTACTAGATAGATAGATAGATAGATAGATAGATAGATAGATAGATAGATAGATAGCTTCTGAAATCCCACCACCCAGACATAACCTTGGTTAAGATTTAAGAATATTTTCTTCCTGGTATTTTTTTCTGCATATTATAATAATTAGATACAGAACCTTACAATTCTTTTTACAAAAATGGAATCATACCTGCTGTTTTATGTTTTGCCCCTTTGCTTCCTAATACACTGTGGATGTCTTTTCGTGACATTAAATTTAATTCTCTGTCATCATGTTTATAGCTATGTGCTATTTCATGGAATAGATTACTCTTATGTATTTGAAGTCTCTTTTAGATTTGGGCAAATTCTATTTTTTTCAATTATGAACAACACTGGAGTGAATAACCTTTCATATTGGTATTTTCTAATTCTCTGAAGAAAATTACACTGAAATTTTTGCTATTTTAAGACTTTAGATGCAATTGCCTGCCAGAAACTTTCTATAATTTGTACTTAATTCTAGGAGAGTATGATTATGTTTTCTGTTTTATCAAAACAGGTATTTTTATGTTTTTGATAGGTATGCCTATCTATTAGGCCATAACATATTAAATGAATCATAAAATTGCCACTATTTCAATCTGTGTTGACCTGTAAATTACCATTTCAAAGAGATAAACCTAATAGAAATTTCTATAAATAGATTCTAATTATCTCATTCTTACTATTTTATTTTGTTAATGTTAAAAGAGCATCCAATCAGTGAGGAAGCTTTTCAGATTAATCTTAGTAGCCATTGACTGAATGCTTTTCTCTGATATAGAAATTGTGACTTGAGATTGTTGCTGGGATGTTCTACCTGGAGATAAATGTCTGGCTGTCTCATTCTCTGATAAAAACCTTTGCTTGTTTCCTTGGTGTATGGTGATACCACCTGCTCCAATAAGGGAAAATGGAAGGTTCCTGTTTACAGAAGGAGAAATATTGAAGCCCCATTGAGAGAGTGTGAAATATCTAACTGTACATAGCAAATAGCCATTGATTACGATTCTAGAATTTAGAACAGAAGCCTTAGGTGAAGATAAACATTTGAGTCGCCTCAGCTGAGCAATGGCATTGAAACCTGCAACTCTCAACCTATGCCTCTTTCCAACATGCTTGGTGTGAACTGGCCTGAAGGCTTTATCCTATGCAAACCTTGCAGGAGGAAATAACGGCTTTCTTCCAAATGTCACCAAGGATACCTTATTATATGCACAGAGAAGAGGGAACATGGATTCTCTCATCCTGAAGGAGACACGAGAAAAGCAAATGCGAAAATGGGTTAAGAACCCATCACATTTGCAAGAAAAATCCTGAAAGGAATGTGTCTCTTGTTCAGCCTTTGTCACCAACTTCTGCATACTGAAGCAATGTTACATAGCAGGAAAGGGGAAGGTGTCCTATTGGAGAGCCATTGGCATAAATTCCTGGTCAGCCCTTTCCCAGCCCTGTGGCTTTCAACAATCTCAACTTCTCTGAACCTCTTCACTCATAAATTAAGGATAAAAATGCTTACTACTGTCAGATTAGATATGTTCACAGCATAGCACTCCCTTTAACCCACAACAGATGTTCATTGCGTGTAAAATGTTGTTATCATTGAGTAATGTATTAAAGTCATCTTAGCACAGAGTCTTTGCTGGTATATGGCAGCAGCACATCTGTGTGACATCAGTGTCTGGGAACAGTCACTGTGCCACTCAGCTCTGAGGCTTGGGATGGGGCAGACAGATGACTGGCTGGAGAACTCTGTCGTGCAAGAGGAGAAATGAATATTCCCGAAAGGGTCTCCACCATCCCTGTACCCTCGTCCACACCAATTAGTTCTTGGCTTGGAAACTCCAGACCACCTGTGGACATGGGGAGTAAACATGTATAGCCCTGCTTAAAGGGTTCTGCCTTGCCTCTTGGGCCCTGGGTGCAGGGAGAAACACCACTCAGAAAAGCTCATTGCACATGGCAAAGCTCCATTTTGTTTGCTGAGTATCTTAAAATTGTTCAAGTTAGAAAAATCACTATTTAGGAGATTGCAAGTGATTCTACATTTTGAACTGGAGACCCACTGTCTCCCCTCCCTTTGTTCTGGAAGAAATCTGTTTCCTTGATCTTGGGGTGGGGGGATTGGGTCAGGGTCCACTCTGTTGTTGGGAATGGGCTGGAGTGGGGAAGCCATCCAGAGGCTGGTGTTTCAGACATTGAGTGTGGACATGTGGGTGGAGCCAGATGTCTTCTGCAGCGTCCAAGGATGTGGAGTGTCTTGCTCCCTCTGATTGGACTCCAGCAGGCTCAGGGACTCAGGCAGGGCAGGGCAAGGAACTTCCACTGGGGAACCTGGCAGATTTTCCAACCTTGACAATTTTAGAATGCTCACTTTGGGGAAAAAAACAGAAGGATAGCCAGTGGGAGACTCCTGGGGGAAGCCTGACTTGTGGATCATGGCAGACATCTGGTTTGGACTTAAGCTCTCCTGTTTCATCAGTTCTACTAAAATACTAACAATCACCATACACAACAATAGTAATACTAAGGACTAACGCTGTTGAAGTGCTCTAAGCACTTTACATGATGAATCAGCACATTTAACCCTCAGTATGGGGAAAATACTCATCATATTTTACAGATGAGAAAACTGAGGCACAGAAAGTTTAGAGGACTTGCTCAAGGTCACACAGAAACAATGTGTCTTTCCTGCACTAAGTTAGAATCTAGCATTTGTTAACTTTTTAATGAACACTTGAGTCTGTTGGTAGCTGAGTTTGGGGGAACTGAGGTAGGAGCTATGTACACCCTTTGGGTAAATAAGTGAAGACTAAAGAGCAAAATTGAGAAAGGGCCACAAGATCTGACTACAGAGGAGTCTGGAGCAGATATCAGAGCAAGAGACCACTATGGTGACAGGTAGTTAATGGGACTATATGGGCACACCCATGGGCTTCCTGCTGAAGAACTTGGCTGGCATTTTACTGGGAATTAAAGAAAAGACGATTCCTCAAGGATGAAGGCTACTCAGGGATATTCAGTTTACATTTATATTAAAAATATTCACAGAAGACTATTATGGATGGAACTATATCCCCCCAAAAAACTAAATTCACGTGTTGAAGCTCTAACCTTCAATATAACTGCATTTGGAGAGAGATCTTTTAAAGAGGTAAGGTTAAACGTGGTCACATGTTTGGTTCCTAATCCTTGTGAGTGTATTTGGTGCTATTGCCTCCAAAGAAATGACTACATTAAGATGAAACCTGATGGGCCAGCCCTAATCCAACTAGATTTGTGTCCTTTACAAAAGGAAGAGACACTGGGGGAATGTGGCACAGAGAAGGGGGCATATACAAGCCAAGGAGAGAGGCTGAAGAAGAAACCAGTCCTGCAACACCTCAATCTTGGGTTTCTACTTTAGAACTGTGAGAAGTAAATTTCCGTTGTTTAAGCTACCCAATCTGCCTGCTGCGCAAGCGCAAGGACCCGAGTTCGATCTCTGGTACCAAAACAACAAAAAAAAGCCACCCAGCGTGTGATATTCTTTCATGGTACCCCAAGAAGACTGAGACTTCAGTTCATACAGAAATAGATTAGAGATTACTTCTGACTTCCAATCTCCTCCCCTCCCCCTTTTTTTGAGAACTAGATTTCAGAATACTCGATAGAAACCCTCAAGCATTCAGCTGATCTCTCAAAATTCAGTCATCCAAAGCCAAGTCCTTTATCCCCACCCTTGACCCCTGCCCAAAGCAGTTCCCACTCAGGCTTTCCAATCACAGGTAAGTCTGTTACTGCTCCTGGCACCTCCTCACTCGTGCCTCTGCCCTCCATCCCTCCTTGAAAGTCACTCTCTCTTCTCTTGGCACTGCCAACTTACTTTAACATTTCTTACTACTTCCTGGTGAGATTTCTACCCCTGGCTCCCTCCACTCTTCATCCACAGGATGAGACTGTGACTGGCACCTGTTAGTATGTGGCAGTGCAGGGGCTGGGGCTTTGGAGAGGGACATGTGCCCCTTATAGCCCATACAGGCAACAGGGCTGGAATGTGGGCTCCGTGGCCAACCAGGGAACCCAGCAGGCAGAGCACAGTGTCTCAGTACCCAGGCCCAGAAGACTCCAGGCACATTGTCCGTATGCAATCCGTCTTACTGAATATCTGATTTGGTTCCAAGTCTTCATTGCCTCCTCCTCCAGTCATTTCTTTCTCATGATAAATGCCCATGTCAAGCAGTGACCAGTAAGAAATGATGAGGGAGAAAGATATCTGTACAAATAGTGGTATGGAATAAGAAGGATATGGCACAAAAAGCTACTGTGGATTCCAGGTTGAATTCATTCCAGAGTGAGTGGGCACAGGTGGAGGTGTGATCGGTGATGTAGAGCCTCTCCGTGTCTGAGGCCTGGAGAAGACACGGGCTTCTCATTTCTACTTCACAGATGTCCACTGAAATAGATACAATTATCTCCATTTTTAGAGATGAGTACTAGGTTCAGCAAGGTGGCCAGATAGCAAAGCCCTCTGGGGTTTCTTTACCAGTAGATGGGTTAAGATAATATCCTAGTTTCTCTCCACCTGCTAGGACTAGGCCTACTCAGCTCAGTTTCTCCCTATAATCTGCCAGCCTGTAGGGAGCACACCATTTATTTCCCTCTGTGCCATAATTATGAGGGAGGTCTTGGCCCTGGTTGGTGTGGGGAGTCACAGGGCGTGGTGATACCCAAAACTATGTGCAGGGATGCTTCTAGTTTTGGAGTTTGGAATAAGAAAAACCACTCTTATGCACACACAAACACACATATACCTAGTGGTGTCTTTCAAATGAGCTTTTTCAGTAATAAAGCTGATATTTTGGGTTCTGTCTTCCTAACTTCAATGCACATTTACAACTGGATATAAATAGGAATCAGAGTGCACTAATGGAGTCCTATCAAATACCAGCTGGAGTCTAACCACAGGTCTAATTATAATTTCCTATCTCTTTCCACTACATTCCTCTCAAGAATCTACTAGCAGAAGGGGCAGGTCTGGTTTACAGGAAAGAATATAGACAGTTCTGTAAAAACTTATGATTCTGATGGTGACAAGATCTGGGGTGTGGAGGTGCAATTGGGTAGCAGAAATGGGAAGGAGAAAGCACCAGAAATAAGGATGTCAAGACTTGAGGGTGTGTTGTCCACTTGGACAGTGCACAGACCCAAGAATTGGCAGCAGGACCTGAGACAGAGAAGAGGGCTATAGCCATTGTGCCAAGGGTTTCTGGGAAGATGGGGAGCAACCAGGATGTCAACAGAAGGTAGTAACAAGCCACCAAGGAGACATCTAAGGCATGGGGAATGGGAGAGGTCAGCATAACAGCCTTCTAGTTAAGGGCATAGGTTTGGGGGCTTAAGAAATATGGACTCAAATGCCAGTTCTGCTACTTTGAAGTTGTGACACTGGGCAAAGTTATATAGCTTTGTGTTCCTTGGTTTTCTTGTCTACAAAAACAAAGAACTAGAGTTTCTGTGAGGACTGAAACCTGATGAGCAGTGTGGGTAACACAATCCTGACACATGATCAGCTCTGTTTTGGCCAGAATGTTCTTAATTCTTCATCTATTGAAAGCCCTACTCTTCCCCCTGAGGACCCCTCAAAGCAGTTTCTTAGATTGCCTCCTGAAGCTGCTATTACTCCACACTATAGTGCTGTCTGGATATGTCTCTTACTCCTCCTAGGTTAACCAATTGATGGGGAGAGGAAACTTACCTGCTTCAACCAAAGGATCAATAAATATTTGCTCCTAGTCCTTTTCAACAGAAACCTAATAAATAAAATTAAAATTTCAGGGCTGGAGATGTAGCTGAGTGGTGTTCTGCTTGCCTCGCAAGTGCAAGGACCTAAGTTCAATTCCCAATACTGAGAGGAAAAAAGAAAAATTAAAATTTTATTAGGAATTCTTATAACTGGTCAGAAAACACAAGAAATTTTAGAATTTCTGATACAAATCTTGTGGGCAGATACTATAAACACAAAGCCTAAGGACTCGATGAGATAGACTGTGAGATCACACCCACAAATTCTAGCATTCGGTAGTTCTTGGCTGAAAAATGTAATGTGAAAGAGTCAAGTAACTGACAGCAAAAATAAATTCTAAAATCAGTCAGTACATTATGGCTCTACACATGTGTCTTGTTCTAAGCCAATGCTTTATTTTGTTTTTCAATATAACTTAAGCCATTTAGAAATCTCAATTTGCTTCAGCCAACGATGTTGTAGACTTTCATTCTGACTTAAGAGAATATGTGAAAGTGCAGCCCCAAATAAGTCAACTCTTCATAAAATCTTCTTCACAGTAAGTTGCATGGCTGCTTAAGACAACTCTTTCCCCCGTACATACATAAAAGACCATAAAAGAAGAGTGATACACCACAGTTGGATCACAAACACAATATATTGAACACAAGACAGTAAATATCTCATAATTTTATAGACATGGAAATTCTAGATAAAGTAAAACTAATCTACAGAAATAGAAAGCATTAGTTTTCTGGGGGCCTGGAACTGACCACAAGAGAGCTAATAGAACATTCTGGCATGGTGGAAATGACCTATATCTCAATAGGAGTATGGGTGACTTGGTGTATTTGTCAGCAAGCTGTACATTTTAAAAAGGTGCATCTCATTTCAAATGAATTTAACCTCAACCAAAGAAATTTAAAAATAAAAATCGTAAAGCCCTACTATCAATCAGGTTCATCTAACCAGTTCTTTATGTTGCAGGATCTGCTGAGAGCTCACGTTAAGGACATGAACCATGTTTGGCTGAAGGAGGCCATGACAAATGAAGAGGTAAAATTTTTTAAGCAAAAATAACAACAAAACAGGATTTTTCCTGAGGCTGGAATTCTCTTTTATCTTCTTGTTAGATCAAAAAAGATGGAAGAAACAAGCCATGGGAGTAGATGAAGTCTTCCCCTGTCAAGTTCATGTACATGGCCTTTCCTGATCCATGTCAAGCACTGGCTTCTGTGTGCAGAACAAAATTATACGTAGGCCTCATAAATTCAGGAACCAGGAGCAAATCACTGAACATTCTAGAGCTCAGTGAACACTTAAGAGTAGTTATGTTGAGTAGTGATTGGGAACAGCAGAAAATCAGAGTTAAATTATAACTTCTCTTTGATGGGTGATTCTTAAAATTTTTCTACACATGAATTACCTAGCTAAATATAATAATTCTAAAGCTTTCCAAAGTTTGTATTTGTTGTTCAACAAAGTTTTGTTTGGATTTCAAAAAATCATATCTCATTCATGGGAAAATCGTCTAGACCTGGACTAGAAGAACTCCATTTATTTGACCAGGAGTTTTTTTGCACCGCCTGGAATGGCTAACCCACCTGAGTATCTCAAGGAGATGGGCTTTGGAAAGACAACCTGGCAAGTATTATCCAAAGAAACAGAGTCATCAGATGCATCTCCTGGCTTTCAAGAAGGTCTGTGGTCTGAACCCCCGAGTGTGCTTCTTTGTCTCCCATAGTAGGAGCAAGGAAACCAGTTTGTGTCTCCCTCAATACCTGGCATCCTAAAATTTAGCCCCTGGAACCACACTGCTCTCTTTTTATTTATTCCTCTGTCCACAATTTCAACTCAGGCCTTAGTTGTGAAGCTTTTTTCCACTTTCTGGGGCCAATCTTTGCTGTGCTGGCCTCTAATATCCTGGTACACGCATCTCCTTGACTACTTCAGTCCCAGGTCTCCCTGATTCTTCACATTTCTGAGGCTACTCACCTTCCTCTTCTTTTCCACTCCCAGCAAGGGGGCTCAAGACCTTGTGCCT
Organism: Heterocephalus glaber; assembly: GCF_000247695.1. The sequence continues at coordinate 7,688,313 of NW_004624785.1, read as the reverse complement.
TTTCCTCACTGCAGGAAGGAAAGGGACCTCCTGTTAAGCAGCTTCCATTCTCCAAAGAGATTTCACCTTGGTAGCAAACATGAACATAAATATGGAAGGTGAGATATCTGTGGCCAATGCAGGGCTTCCAAAGAGGTCCTAGAACCAAAACATTATGATTTAGGACAAAAAGCATCACTGTTTCACTGTAACAAGTGCCTGTGTCTACTCTCTACCTGCCACCCAGACCTAAGAGGAGTGTGTGAATGTTTATACAGATGGACAGATGGAAAGCCTGCACAACCCTCAGCTAGAATAGAAAGAGAAAAATTTCTCTCTTCATGTGAGATAGCAAAAACATGTGATCATCCTGAAGGAAAAATGATTTTCATTCTTTCTCATTTTCTCTCTTATGAAAGAGACATTAGTGTGAGGAAATTAAATAAATGCACCACTGAATTGTTTACAATGATATCAGAGATTTTTTTTCTGTCTGTAACCAAAAAAGGGTATATCTTGGGTTGCAGGAATTCATGTTTTGAGTTACCATGATAATTTCCATACTTGCATAGAGCCTTGCTTTATCTAGTCCAATCTTTGGTATATGAAAAGGTTACAAGTTATACCTTTCAGAAAAACATTTCATCAGCTCTCAGATATTGAGATTATAAATAGAAAGTACCTATCTTCCTTAATAATCCAACATGGCCCTAACCTTCTCAATACACCTGTCCTTTCAGCCGCCACATCTGTATCACACAAGATAAGCGGAGTCCATGACTTTAGTTTGGAACCATCTTCCCTTTTCCAAATCATCCCAACTTCTTTCATCCCGAAGCCTGTTTGAGTTTTCTGTTTCCATTTCCTATGCAAAAATCTCTCTACCCTATGTCTTGTCTCCTTTCAACAGATTGCCAAGAAAGGGCAAATCTAAGCTATAGACTTTAGACTTCCCTCTCCCAGATGTATTATTGCCCTTTCTGCCCAAAATAGTCCATGCAAATTATAAAAGGCATTTATATCCTTATTCTGATCTTTTCTAGAGGTAATGAGTAGAGCTTATTTAGTGCAGAATTTTAAGTGTGTGACAAAGGAAGGCAAAGAGAAAAATCTTGTTTTTCCAACATCTTTCTTAGTACTGTTTACTATCTGGCTGTCTTTTCTGGTTCCAGCTGGCTAAACATTGGATAAGTGAATCCCAAACCCTTTCTTAGAGTATGACAACTATTTTACTCTTGGTTATTTATGACAAAGTCGGGTCCATGTCCCCTGCATAAATTCATACACACTTAACCAAATGCAAATTAACACTTCTGGCCACTCTGTGTCCCTGGTGATCCTCTGGTTCATTGACATCTGATCATTATTTGCCCTTAAAAGCATGATCAGTACCATCTGTACACTTTGAAAATTCAGAAAGCCTTTTCTGTTTTATACAATAATTTCTCAGGTTGTTCCAAACTTGTTTTGACTTTTAAAAGCTAGACTGTGTGTGGGAAAGATTCCAGTCCTTTGGTCAACCCAGTCAAGCAACACGAGTTCACTGAGCATGCACGTTAAGGGGCAAGGGACTGTGGAGATCAGGACAATGTGCACATCTGACCAGCTGGTGGAGGCTGGAAGTGTGAGTCATGGCTTTTGGCTCACATGAGGCCACTGAGTGTCTGACGAGGGATATAAATAACATCGACAGCTCAGCAGTTCCACAGACACAGTGTTCCTATAAAATTAAAGTTGCATAATTCGGTCAGTAGGTACCCAGGTTCACCCCAGCCCGCCTTGGTGGTTTGGCCTCATCTCTTCCGTTCATAGTTCTACTATATCCTGTTTATCCACCACTTACCATTTCAAAAACAATTTGGGAGTTGCAACCTTCCTTCTAGCCTTTTCTCCAAGGATAATTCTTAAAAAGGACACATTTTCTCAGCAAACAAACAAAAAACAAGCAAGGCATAGTGGTACACACCTTTAATCCCAGAGTTAGGAGGCTGAGGCAGGATTGAAAGTTTAAGGCCTGCTTGCACAATTTAGCAAGACCTTGTCTCAAAACAAAAATGCTGGAGGGGTAGCTCAGTGGTAGTGTCCCTGGATTCACTCTACAGTACTGCAAAACAAACAAACCAAAACAACCAGAAAATGAACTATTAGCAACATAATTATCAAAACAGCACTGAGCAGCTTCTGTGGTTGGAACAGTATAGTGTCTGCTTGCTCCTGACCTGACCATTTTCAGTTTTTCTGGCCCCCAGCCTCCCTGGAGCCTCCAGTCCCACGTAGAAAAAGCTCCTTTTCTTGGAGGGTATTTTCTCATACCCTCCACAATTTACTCATCTCCATTAAAGACAGTCAAGACAAAGTGTGGGCGAGGTAGTGGTTAAGAGTGGGCTCTAGACTTACCTGGATTGAATCTCATTTACATGTGACCTTGGGCAAATTTGTTAACCTATTCCCATGCTTGCTTTCCCTAAACTTTAAAATGGAAATAACCCAACAGCCTCTCCTAGGGCTGTTCAGAGGATAAAATTAGCCAATATAGACAAAATCCTCGGAATTATGTAGTACTTGGCAAGTATTCAGATTAACGGTAGTATTTCCTCAAGTCCCACCAAGTGTCCTCTTCACTACCATTTCATTCACCCACATTTGGTGCACTTTCTCTTAATAGAAACCAATAACCTCTCTCAACGCCTCCCCATTTTAATGATCATTGTCTCTCTCCATGTCTGCAGAAACAAAATGCCTGAAAGCATCTCTACTCAGCTACTCCCTCCTCCCTGCCACTCCTCACCCCTGCAGTCTTCCCCATGGTTTTCCCCTTCCAATGCAGCTTCCCTACCCAGAATCCAGTCCTTCTTGTTAAATCCAGCAACACTTCACAGCCCTTATATTACTAGAATTCTTGGCAGCATCAGACACTGTGAATGCAGCCTCCTTCCGGCAGCCTCTTCCCTCAGCCTCTCACACTCCACACTTTTAAAATTTTCCTCCAGACTCTCCTTAGCCATTTTTTTCTCAGTTAAAATTGCCAGTTCATTTCTTTTGCCTGTGATTTTTGTTTATTTGGGACTCTGCTTTGGTTTCTCTTCTTTTTCTATCAATATTTTCTTTGTACTTGTTGGTTTCAGTGGTCTCTTTTTTTCTTCATTTTGACAGCAAAAGATCTAACTCTATATTATCCTATACAAGGTTATTGTTTTATGATTCACATTCAAATCTGAATCCTACCAGAACTTCTGGTTTTAGTATGGTGAGAGAAAAGGGAAATTTTTATTTTTCTCTATATAAATATTCCATTGACACAGCACCATTTTATGAAAGGCCATCTTTCACCCACTGCTGAGTTGTGTCACTGATCCCATAAACACAGGTGTGTGTCTGTTCCCAGCCTCTGTTTCTGTTGCATGATCTATGTGACTATACTTGTGCCATTATCACACTTTATAATATGTTCTGATAAACAAGAAAGCAAGTTTTTCCACATTTTTTCTTTTTCATAAATTTTGTTAGGATTTTTAAGTTGATATTGGTATTGCTCTGAATATATATACATAATATATTTCTATATTTTAAATATATATATAAAATTGAGGGCGACTAACACCTACACAATTTTGATAATCTGTGAACATAGTATACTCGTATTTATTTAGGTTTAATTTATCTCAGTGCTCTTTTATGTTCAAAGAAATCTGTATATCTTTGTGAGAGCGATCCCTAAACCTTTTATATTTTTGATACAATTTACATGTAATCTTGGACGAATAGAGATAGCAGAATGTGGGGAGCAGTGACCAAGTGGCCTCAGGTCCTGAGGCAACCTGGCTCTAGGAGGCTGAGGGCTTCTTCTGGGCTATGGGAGAATCCTTACCATACAGGTGGAAGATTTTCCTGACTTCTAGGTGCTTTTAGATTTACCTCAAAACAATTCTGAACTCAGGATTTGACAAGTATTTCTGTGTTGTTTTCTAGAGCAGTTATTCTTTTTTTAATCTACCCACTTTCCCTGTTCTTGAAATGTGGATATCTTCCTACACATTACCTTCATGGTTGGGAATGAAAGACTGTGCTTTATTTTGTTCAACCTCTCAGATTCAACACACAGAAACCCTTAGGATGCAGTTATCCTGTGACTAGTCTGGGAATAAAAAAGCAGCTGACATGGTGCAATTTGCTTAATTGTAAAAAAAATTATTTTGCAAGCTGAGGGCATATGTTTAGTTTCAAACAAGTTTAAGTCGTAATATATGTGAAATTTTGTGCTCTTGTTCCAGACAAGAAGAACATATAAATAGCAAGTATGGATTACGTCAAGCGTTCTTCAAAACTATCTTTCAGTTTTGGCTACTATTATGAAAATACAGTTGAGACTGAAGCAGTAACTTCCAAATAGTCAATCTAGTTTGAAATGAAAGACATGTAAAAATGTTGAACATATCTCGAAATCCTGGCTCATACTGACATACATTTACTGGACAAGAACAAAGGTCCACTTTTGCAATTAAACCTTTGATATTATAAAGAAGTATAAAGATAAAATATTAAGGTTGATTTCATATGTGAATAAACCATCAGTTTATGTACAGGTACATATTTTCACATATATAAACCCACAAATTTAGGTAAGAGATTTTTTTTCTCCTAGCAAAGGCAGATGTTGTCTTCTTTTTCAGAATTATTTGGAAATTCTATATTTAGAATATTTTTTTCATTCTTCTAAGGAAGGACCAGCTTGAGCAACAGCTAACCCCATACATGCATGTTTTTACTTAGTCAAAAGAGTTATAAAAGAAAACAACTCAGTTTGAGTCCAGTGACGGAACCCTATTCATTTCCCTAAGATGAGTAGCTACTGTATTGTGCGATACTTCATCCTTTTGTGGAGTCAAATATAGCACGTGAGATTTTGTTCCCTTGTGGTGAAAGCTGGAAGAAAAGTGAAATAAGTGGTTTAGTTCAGAAGATGTGACAGACCCTGCTGTACTACCTGCTCTCAGCTTTAGACATGGAGGTATGGAGAAAAAAAATGAGAAAAGTTTCTGTATACATCTTCTAAGAAAAAGAAGCAAAAGTGTCTTATGTAGCACCATCTGAGTTTTGGCATTTTATATTATATAGCTTCATTTTTTTTTATAAACTAGATTTTTTTTTAACCCGGGATGAGTACTTAATGTTTGATTTATTTTTCTAGGCAACAGGTGTGATGTCAGGTGGAAAATGCTAGGACTCAGATAAATATACTTAGTGGAACTGAGCTTTCTCACCAGAGAATGAGCCTCAATAGTAATGTTCCCGTTCTTATGGTTGGTCATAATAGACTTAAAAGAAATTCAGGATCTGAAAAGAACCTCAAGGAAGAAAAAGAGTTCCACTAAGAAATGTAATTTTCCAATCACAAATAACTCTGTATGATGAACCCGCTATTGTGGAACCCTGTACTTCCAAACCAACAGAAGGCCAATGAATATGTTGAGTCTTTACACAAGGACAGTGAAACTTTTATTTTTGATTCTTTGTGAATTGAGAAATAAATTTAAACTTGTTAGATCATTTCTCTGTTTTTTGAAATGGCTGCCCAAGGCTATGGGTGTTGTTATACAAAGAATTTCAGGCAGGTTTACCAAAAAAAATTTTTTCCCATTAACTTTATTGCTACATTTAGGTATAAAATACAGTTACATTCATCATTGGGATCTTGTACCACTACATGAGTCTCTTGGTTCTTATTTTTTT
>NW_004624785.1:7641753-7676796 GCF_000247695.1 Heterocephalus glaber | reverse complement strand
TAGAATTCAGCAGTGAAGCCATCAGGACCCAGGCTTTTCTTAGTTGGTAAGTTTTTAATTATGTTTCCAATTTCATTGATTGATATTGGATTGTTTAGAATTTTTAGGTCTTCTTTGTTCAACTTTAGTAATTCATACATGTCTACGAATCTGTCCATTTCTTCTGTGTTGTCCATCTTATTGGTGTATAGGTTCTTGAAGTAGGTATTGATGATCCTCTGGATTTCTGCTGGGTCCGTTGTAATTTCATCCTTTTCTTCCTAATTGCATGGATTTGGGCCTTTTCTTTCCTTTTTCTGACAAGGTTGGCTAAGGGCTTATCAATTTTGTTAATTCTTTCAAAGAACCAACTCTTTGCTTCATTGACTTTTTTGCATCATTCTCTTAGTCTCCATTGCATTGATTTCTGCCCTGATCTTTATAATTGCCTCCCTTGTATGAGCGTTGGGTTTGTCCTGCTCTTCTTTTTCTAGAAGCTTGAGGTTGAGCATCAGGTTGTTTAATTGGGCTCACTGTGTTTTCCTAATATAAGTAGTCACTGCTACAAATTTCCCTCGTAAGACTGCTTTCTTTGTGTCCCATAGATTTAGATATGTTGTATTGTCACTGTCATTTAATTGAAGGAACTGTCTGATTTCTTCTTTAATGTCCTCTATGACCCATTGGTTATTCAGAAATGTGTTGCTCAATTTTCATGTGTTTATGAAATTCTTGCAGTTTCTTTTGCTATTGATCTCCAATTTCATCACATCACGGTCTATTACTATACAGGGTATAACTTCAGATCTTCTGCACTTACTTGAATATGTTCTATGAGTGAATATATGGTCTATTTTGGAGAACGACCCATGTGCAGCTGAAAAGAATGTTTTTTCTGATTTTGTGGGGTGGAATACTGTAAACATCTATTAAGTTGATTTGTTGAAGAGTTTGATTCAGTTCTAGTATTTCGTTGCTTATTTTTTGTCTAGTTGATATATCTATTTGTGACAGTGACCTCTATTGAGGTCCCCCACTACTATTGTATTAGTGCTTATGTGTTCATGTACGTTAGTATTTGTTTTATATAGTTGGGCACACTAGTGTTTGGTGCATAGATATTTATGATTGTCATCTCTTCCTCTTAGATTTTTCCCTTTACAAGGATGTAGTGTCATTCTTTGTCTCTCTTAATCAGTGTTGGTTTGAAATCATCTTGATCTGCAAGGAGGATAGCTACTCCTGCTTTTGCGGAGGGGGTTCCTGTCTCATGGAGTATTGTTTTTCACCCTTTAACTTTCAGTCTATGAGTTTCTTTTTTAATTAAGTGTGTTTCTTGTATGCAGCATATTGTTGGATCTTGCTTCTTGACCCATTCTGCAAGTCTATTTCTTTTGATTGGTGAATGGAGACCATTAACATTGATGGTTATAACAGATAAGTATTGACTTATCATTGTCATGACTTTTTCTTTTTTGTTGGAGTCTCCCCCTTTGCATTTAATTTCTTGTCATACCTGATGGATTCATTCTGCTGGGCCTCCTGGGATTGTGATCCTCGTTGTCTTTTCTTAGGATATTGTTTTAAATTTTTTGGAGTCCTGATTTGGTATTCATGAAGTTCATAATGTGCTCTTTGTCATGAAAGTTTCTTATTTCACCCTCAATTTTGAAAGATAGTTTTTCAGGGTACATCAATCTGGGTTGGAGGTTGTTTTCCTATAGGGTTTGAAATATATCACTCCCCGCTCTTCTTGCCTTGTGGGTTTGTGTTGAGAAGTCTGCTGTGTTTCTGATGGGCTTTCCTTTGTATGTGATTTGTTTCTCTTCTCTAACTACATGTAGAATTTTGTTCTTCTGTTGAGTTTCTGGAATCTTAACTATTACATGCTTATGTGTAGATTTTTTTTGATGAAGGCTAGTTGGAGTCCTATATGCCTCACTTATCTGTATGTCAAGATCTTTTCCCCTGCTTGGGAAGTTTTCTGCCATCACTTCTGTAAACAGTTTTTTAATGTTGTGTGCACTACCTCCTGTTTCTTCATTTACTCCAATCAGTCTTATGTTATTCTTCTTTGCATTGTCTAGCAGCTGATGGATTGATTTCTCATGATCCCTTACTATTTTAAAGCAATTTTTCTTTTCCTGGCCACTAATTGCAATCTTATCTTCTGTATCTGAAATTCTGTCCTCACATTGGCTCATTCTGCTTTGTAAACTTTCAATGGAGTTTTTAATCTCCTGGAAATCTGTTCACATCTGTTGTATGGATTCCATTTGTTTCCTATGTTGGATTCTATCATGTTCCTCAGCTCCTCTATTTTTTTTATCTGTGTCCTCTCTAGATTTATTCATCATGTCTTGCACTATGGGCTCAATCTCTGCTGTTATCTGAGAAATTCTTTCTGATTTCATTGTTCCAGATCCTCTTTCGTTGCCAGTTCAGGGAGTCCAAGTGGTTGAGTACCACATTGTTCCATCTCATTGCTTTAGGTGATCTGGGAGTCTGGTTTTGAGACTTTTTTACATGTCTTCTCATTTCCATCGGGTGGGAGTGCTGCTGGCTCCCTAGTGGCTCATCTCCTAGGAGCTGGGGGCAGTGGTCCAGTAGCCTGGAAGGCTCCTCCTTGGCACCAGCACCGGGGGCAGTGATACAGTGCCCCAGAAGGCTCCTCCTCAGTGCTGGGTGCAGCTCTGCTCCTCAGCACTGAGGCCAATGGAACCTTCTTGATGAGACTGGATCCACCAGGCATGTTGGAATCTGGCTTGTGGCTTTGGAAACCAGAGCTGGAAATGCACAATTGGGAGAGTTTTGTGTGTAGGTGAAGCTCTTAGAAAGCACAGAGCACAATGAGTGAGGGCAATGAAATTGGTCAGAAACAATTTTATAGAATCCCTTTAACCAAACTGTATTTTGACTTGCCGTGGGCACTCAAAAATAGTAAGGCAATGAGTGAAGGATGAGATGTTCAGTGCTGTAGTTTGAATGTGGTTCATGTGCTATAGGCTTGTTTCCTAGAGTGGCCATGTTGCATGGTAGAACCTTTAAATTGGGGCCCAGTAGAAGGTAGTCAGGTCTTGGGGGCACTACTCTTATGAGTGCTTTAATACTGTGTTGTGGGGGTAAGTCAGGTATGGTGAGAGTGGATTAGTTGAGCCCTCCCCTCATGCCATGCCTCTTTTGCACATGGCCATTTCTGTTCCTCCTTCTTGTCATGCAGCTGGGGAGCTCTTGCAGAAGCCAGTGTTATGTTTTCTGGATTCTCCAGCCACCAGAATCATGAGCCAAATAAACTTCTCTTCTTTATAAGTTACTCAGCCTCAGACATTTGGATATAGTCACACAAAATGGACTAAAATATTCAATATATATAGCTGAATTAATGAAAGAAGAAAAAATGTTTAAATGATGGGATGGGTGAATTTGTGAAGTTCTGTGTGGGTGAGGCACAAAAGAGAGTAAAGATGAGGGTACACCACTGGGAGCATAACATATTTCTGCAAGAGTTCATCAAGAATTTGAAGACATCTTTGACAGAAAAATAGAAAGGCTTTACTCTGAGCAGGCCTACTTACTCACATAGAGTAACCAGTGTCCTTCCCTTTGCCCCATGGGGATTTCTGGGACATTGCAGTTTTCTGGCTTGTGAACCCCTGTTTCCTGGCTGCAGTTGGGTTCTGGGCCATCTTTTGTTTCATTCAGTTTCCAGTGAGAAGATTCTCTTGGATGCTGGCTCCCGCCTGGGAAATGGAAACTATTTGTGCTGCCATGAAGGAAGCTTTCTGCATCTGGCAGGGTCTCTGGGCTGGAACAGCATAAAGAGAATATTAGGAAATAATCAAGCAGGCTTTGGTCTTGCTGTGTTTCATTGTTAGTATTCCAGTTACTGGGAGGATGTCTAAAGCTCTTCCTGCTTTATTGCCTTGGAAATTAAAAGGGAAAAAAATTATACAACACTTCTTGTAGCTCAAATTTATCAGCATGAGCACCCCAGCAAGTGGGTCTGTGTATGAATCTGTGACTAGTGCAAGATGGCAGGGGTGATAAACATGGTGTATGGGGATGTTTCCCATTTGCTTGGTGCTCTTCTGGCTCAGGCTTGCAGCAGCAAACAAAGCCTGTTTTGTGCTTCCCAAAGCACCCTGGCTGCACTTTCAAGGGTTTTCTTTTTCCCAGAAGCCTGTTGTAGGAATTTTTAGCCCTTTTCTTCAAGCTCTGTTTTGCTAGCATTTTGTATATTGAGGGCCCATATCTATCTGATAACTTAAAACATTTGCATACCATTGGAGGAATGTAGATATCTACATGGTCTGCTTTAAGGATAGAGAGCCCCCCTTCAGCTCCAAAACCCAAGGGCTAGAGTCTCTGAAATCCTGCCAGGAAAATATCTGAGGTTGTTAATTCACTCCTCCTACTCCTCTGCTCCTTCTCTGTTCCTTCTAGTGGGCTGTGATCTGATATGCCCTAAAGACCTCCTGTGACAAGATGTGACCTCCAGGCAGATTGCTGCATGTATAAACAACACTTCTTATTTTAGAAAGTTCTAGCTCACATTGAATTAAAATCTACCTGTTTAGACTGCATTTAAAACTTCTTCCACAAAGCCCTTTAAATATTTGGAGAGAACTAGTTTGTCTCCATTTGCCAAACTAAATATCTTCAGATGTTTCTTGCTGCTCACAATTACCAGCACAGATTAAAGCAGATATAGTTCTTTCCTCTTTCTCTTCCTCCCATTCACTCCTTTTTCTCCCTCCCACAAATATTTCTTTTTTTTCCCCCACAAATATTTCTTTGTGCCAGAAATTGTGCTAGACACCCTTTCCTTCTAATATACAGTTTGAGCACTTGTATATTAAAGAGAAGTGCAGGATATACACACTGACTGTGTGAGGTCATGAAAGAGAATAGACTTGGGAGTTACTATGTCCATTTTAGCTGTGGGATCTCTTCAATCTTAACTATGATGAACATTAATTTCTTTATTCATAATACAAAGTCAATAAGCCATCTCTTGCAGAAATAGAGATCATGTGTGCAAATTCCCTGGAACTTCACTTCGGCTGAGCAAGAACTCAGTCACTGAATAGTTTTGCCCACTATGTCATGCCGTAGTCAGAAAAATGCATAGGATGGCTTGATCATCAAAACATATCAGCTACAAGCCTAAATATCTGTGAGCTTCTTCAGTATGTCTTCTGTGTTTTCATTCAAGTTATTGTCAAAAGTGTTGAACAGGATATGGCCTAAAAAAGAGCTCTGTGACCCTTTCCAAGGATATTACCCTCTCATGCCCTCATTTTGTTAATTAGCATTATTTTTGGTCAAGGATCTTGAACTTGTTATAAAGAGTACTGTACTGTTTTCTGGTCTATATTTCTCCATTTCTTCCAAATGGGTATTTCACAGCTTTTGTTAGTTGCCCTACTGAAATCCAGATAACCCAGGTCTATTTAGTTCCCCTGATCCTGTAATCAAAAGATCCCCTGTTTATCTCCCATGTACTCTCTTTTGGAAGGTAAGTTCTGGGAGGGCAAATATGTTGCATCAAAGCTACAATCTCAGTGTTCTAATATACCCCTTTCCGCTGGATTCATGTGGGAGTGGAGGAGCTGCTGCATCCTGGGAGAGGTGAAGGAAGGGCAGCAGTAAAAATGTGAAAAGTGTGCAGCCACAGTATTGGAGAATGAAAACATGTTTTATAGACTTAGTGAATGAACCCAGAAGTAGACTCACACATGGATGCACATTTTATATTAAAAAAGAAATCTGCACAGTCACAGAGATGCTATTATTTCCCCTTCTGTTCTGAGACACACCAAACCCAGTAAGTGCCTACTGCACCTTACATTCCTTTCCCCAGTCCCAGCAGGCAATAAGAAGAGTGGAAGGGCCTTACTGAAACAGATGTTCAACTTCAGACTAAAACTAAGGTTCCCATAATGCTAAAAGAGCAGCTGACATTTATGATATGCTGGATGCTGTGCTAAACACCTCAGGTGCATTATCTCATAATCCTCACAGCAACCCTAGGAAGGCACGATCATTATCATCTGTACTTACAGCTGGGGAAACTGAGGCTCAAAGAGGCTAGGCAATTTGTTTAAACCCACATGACAATGCAGAAAATAGAATAAGGGCTGTTTCAGCTCTGCTTAACTCAACAGCTTTTAATCTTTAGGCAAATGATGCTTCCTAGTCTTGTTTTAAGGATTTATTATTCGACAATCATGGCTATACTCACAGGAGTTCTAAAATCAGTCTCAAGAGATGATGCTCCTGGGCCCCTCTTGGCTTCCTTTTACCTGCCCTGTGGAAGTGCTAACCCTCATGGTATTGTGCGCTACCATGTGGGCTCCTAGGTGGCCTTGCCACAGTATCCATTACCATGGGACTCCGGAGTGGACACCCCCAGTTCAACTGTGGCTCACACCCAAGGAGACATTTGCTCTCTGGAATTCATACTGCTGGGAAAGCTGCCCTCAAAATTGTTTTGGAAATGGGCGGTGGTGTCTTGGAACAGCTTGAGTGGGGGCTGAATCTCATTACTGACAGAATTGTGACCTTTCAGCAGAATATGGAAAATACCATTGACATAATATGCAAAAATGATGTCAGTGCTGTGATATGGGAGAGAAAGAGATGGCCCATGTAGGATATTTATTTTAATGATATCACCACCATTTGTTATGTGGTTTGAATTAAATAGAAGTCTTTGAGTCTAAACTCTACCAATGATCTCTCTTGTTTTGTCTGGGGTCATTTAGCACTCAATCTGTTGCATTTCCTGGCTGAACAGAGCCCTTGACATAATTTCTTCGTTCTGATGTCTTAACCTCAGAAATAAGGGGGTCTTTACCCTCAATCTAATTGTACCCATATTGATCTAAGACACAAGCATTCTGCAGTGAGAGGAGGAGGGACTGTGGTGGTTTAAACTGAGTAGACAGGCAAGATGGAGCCCAAATTATACATGACAACTTGTTTTCCTTACTCAGAACACATACTCCTCTTTTCCTCCTTTTATTCCCCACCCCTATCCTTCTTCTTGCCCCTTATTCCCTACTCCCAAATACAAATCATATTTGGTTGATATTTCATTCTTCCTTAGTTTTGGACACCTTTTTGACCACTATATCCTTTTAAAAATTATGTCCTTTTGAGCAAAGTTTAAAATCATACCACCTTTACATTTCCCTTCTGCCTCCACCCCTTCTCTGTGAGTACCTTTAAGTGTGCATCTCTTGTCCTCCTTCTTCTCCCCTTCTTTTTTCCAAGACCCTCGGTTACTTGACAGTTCCATTCAAATCATCATCTTATTGTTAATCTGCTACATTCTATGGCCAACTTGACTGAAATCAGTAGAGTTTGGGCAGCATCCTGTTGTCCAGCTGCCCACAAGATAGCTCTGACTGTTTACTGTGATAGCACTGCAGACTGCAAATGTCCACGTTTAGCATCTTCCTCTAAACGCCTGCTGGCACCTTCCCCCACCATTCTCACTCTCATACACTCTAAAATTGGGATGAAAATATATAGTGACAAGTAGATAACAAAAATACAGACATGTTTACATGACCCTTTGACAAGTTTCCAAAGTGTGATTGCCACATTGAGGCGGGGAGCTTTTAAAATTCTACAAAGTGACTGCCCTGGTGAAGCAGATGCTTTTTATGGCTCCCAGCTGCTCTTCTACCCAAAGTGTACCACTCCAGAAGGTTTCCTAACAACAGCCCTAATAGTACAATGAAAACAGTAAACCACAGCCCCACTTCTCATTTACAGTGCATTTGAATGCTCTTACATGTGCTACCTTACTTGACTTTTTCAACAATGGTTGGTGTGGAAACCATCATGGTCCCCATATAACATATAACAATGTAAACCCACAGGGGAGGCATCTTTCTGGCAGACACACATTCATCAGTGGCAACATGGAAAGCCTGGACTGCTAGGTGAGGCTGAAGGGCTGAAGCTGCTCCTGGCCTGCTGGCCCCCTCCCCAATGGGATAAGGATAAGATGATCACATTCTCTTCAGAGTCAGGACTGGGCTCAAGTGCTCTGCACAACAGCCCATCACAGAAAATCTCATTTCCACTAGGAAGGCCAGCAATATGTTGCCATAGGAACTACCAATCACCCTGGGCAGAGCTTAGTATACAGCACTCAGGTGTGAGGAGGAAAGAGATAAGGCAATATGTTAGCTTCACAAGGCTGCCATAACAAAGTGCCACAGCCTGGGAGCTTATATCTTCCCAGTTCTGGAAGCTGGAAGTCCAAGACCAAGCCTTGGCAACACTGGTTTCCCTTGGGATCTCCCCCTTGGGCTGTACATGGCTGTCTTCTTTGTCTTCACAAGATCTTTCCTCTGTTTGTGTCTGGGTACTAATCTCTTTTTTTAAGGCCCCATTCATATTAGCGTCCACACTAATGACCTCATTTTAACTTACTTCTTTAAAGAACCTATCTCCAAACATGGTCCCTACTGAGGATTAGGACCTAAATATTCAAATTTTGAGGAGATACAATTCAGCCCATAGCAAGTAACAGTATAGATAAGGTGAAAGAGAAGCAGAAGGCAGATCATTCATTCCTCAGGCATTGAGTGCCTGCTCTGAGCCAGGCTCTAATCTCAGCCAGTGCTCTGCTGCCTCACACCCAAGCAGGGCACCTCTAGTGACTCTGTAACCTTCACAAGTCCCAGCAGACTATCACCAAGGCTGGTTCTGCTGAGCTGTGAGAAACATAAGCCCAGTTATTATTGGTTTGTGTGTGTGTGTGTATGTGTGTGTGAGTGTGTAAAAATCACTTGGAAATCTTGTTAAAGACCTCATTTTGGGTGGGCCCAAGAATCTGCATTTTTAGCCACCTCTCAGGTGCTCCGCATCCACAGACCACATATTGAATAGCACTGGCATAAAACACACGGGGAATCTGTCCTCTTTAAATGCGGCTCCACTTCTATTATTTAGCAGTCTCTGAATTATAAATATGTGTATTCTAAAAGCTGTCTTTTCTGGTTTAGGCCAAGAGTGCAAACCAAGATATCACTGTTCATTTTACAGACTTGGGTGTTGTGGTTGTACACAAAGTGTGTCCAGTCCATTCTCAGTTCTTTTGAAATGTTTTTACAGAAGACCATGAGGAGGAGCAAAGCAACTATCTCCATGATAATAAAGAACATGTGGCCCATTGTGCTTTATTGCTCAATACTTACTTCCATACTTACTCTTCTACCCATGTACGATAAGGAGACAAACAACAGTGCTGATGAAGGAGAATATCATGGTGCTTGCAGGATAAGCTTCTTGAGTGCTTAGTCTTGAGTATTTGGAGCTAAAGAAGCATCTGTGTTCCAAAATTTCATTTGAAAGCAGGTCATTTTGTATTCAGAACAGCTTTTCCAAAGAAATAATAATAAATAGTCATTTTCCAAAAGCCCACTTAACCTGTAATGTGACTGATATTTACATCATTTCTAACCACTGTGTCTTAGAGGAACATGCAGGCTAAGTTCCAGAATACCCAAAGCAAGGCCTCGTTCATATAGGATTAAGGTCCTCAATGATTTAGGTGGGGGAGGGAAAAGAATGAACAAGCAAGTAGAGCTGAGATGACAGAGGGGGTCAGAATTTGTGACAAAGTAGGAGCAATTACAAAGTAGAAGTTGGGACTGTGGGCATCAGAACTAACTCTTGACCTTGTTCACATGATGTAGCTATTTATTGTAGGATGATTACTTCCTAACAGATTATATCAACATTTCCACTTAGTAGTCTCTAATTCATGTGTCTTAATGTTGTTCCTTCAATTAGATGATAAATCATTAAGGTCTTCTACTACATATGCTATCTCTACTGTGTTTCAAGGCGGCTTCTTAAAAACCTATTGATTACACTCTGTTATGTCTACTAGGTCCCATCAGGCTCAGCAACCCGGCTATAAGGAGTCATGGAGTCAGAGTGTAAGACTGGATTGACGTTTACCAGGCAGGGGCCAGTGACAAGGCCAAGAGGTAGAGGAATTGAAGTGGTAGCAATGGTGGGAGGACAGACAAGAGTGTCACTGGTCATTTTCTTCTAGAAGTTTAGCTCTAAAGAGAAAATGGGAAAGAAAAAAGTAATTTCCTTCTATCTCACCTTAGACTTTAGACTAAAAGACGTATTAGAAATACTTTTATTCACCAACAACTGTTCTTATGGTGCCAAGATAAGTTGACATAGGATCGTGGAGAAAGCTCAGTGAAATTGCTAGTTTCTCAAATGGAATAGAGCCAGCACCCATCTAGGGAGCTCCCTGGAGGTATAATGGGCCTGGCTTTGTCTGTGGAATAAGTTGGGCTTACCCTAGAGGTATCCCCTTTTTTGACCTGGCTGTGGTCTCCTTGTTAATGGCACAGTCAGCCAGTTATTCAACCCAAGAAGCTTTGAACTTTAAGATTGTTACCTTCAGGAAATAAAAACACATCATTTTAGTTGTATTCCTTCTTTGGAAAAACTTTGTGATAAGGAAAAGAGTGCTAAATTCTTCTTCAGAATATCTGTGTCTTAATTCTCATTTTCACTCTCATTTTGTGACATGAGAGAATTCAGTTTACCTCTTGGTGTCTCAACTAATGATCTAGGTATTGTCCAGCTCTAATATTGTGTAACTATTACTACAAAATGGTATTAAGCAGGGAATAGTATTAGGGAAAATAATATTATGGAAAGTAACAAGTATGTTCATTGTTATCATTTCTACTCAACATTATATTGGAGGTTCAAGGCAGTGCATTAAGGGAAATTAAAGAAACAAAATGTTCAAGTATTGAAAAAGAGGAAATAAAACTAATGGTATGATTATATATAGATATATGTAATGATTTAACTATTCAATAAATATTAGAATTAATAAGGTGAATTTAGGATGAGGTGGACCTTGTGAGAAACTATAGGTCAATTTTATTTCTATATATAAGCAATAAAAAGAAAATGTAATTTAAAATATTGTATTTATTTTGTTTGTTTGTTTTATGAAAAACTTTTATTCCAATTCATTGGGTTGACCAATCTGACTAATCATTAGAATGTTCCCCATTTCCCATTTTTGGCCATTCCTCTATCACTCTCAAATTTTGGTAAACCTGAGAGCCTGCCATTCCATCAGTAAGGGCACACAGATCCTAGGGAGCAGCTGTGTGGACTAGAGCAGTTCAGTTGCAGGCAAATCCCAGCCAGTGCTCCAGCCCAAACCCAGAGGCTCGTGCACACTGGTTCAAGCCAAAAGGTTGCCCAGTAAAGAACTTCACAAGGGCACAAGCTTCACCCAGAGTCCTGCCATACCATTGGCCATAACCAAGAAACCTGCCTGGAAAAGAGCTACACAAGTGCACAGCAATAGCCAGAGATTTGCCCCAATTCCATTGATAAGTGTGTGGAGACCCTATCCAGAAGCCTGGGCAGACAACAGGAACTGGGGTGTACAGCCCGCAGCCAAAGGCCCTCACAGACAATAGCTACCTAGGGGCCCCAGCAAGAGGCATGCCTAGATAACATCCCAAGTGTGCACAGGCCCCAGCCAGAAGCCCACCCAGAGAACAGGTCAGCTCAGGGATCCAGAAGGCAACCACACTGAACCCAGGAATTGGTGTACTGGTGAGCAGCAGAGTAAAGGCTTCTAGGTGGCTTGCTGAGAATTCAAGACCACTGGGTGAGCAAAGAGTCACCTCAACAAAGGCACAGCAGGCTGCATCTGTTGAAATTAGAAGACATGTAAGTAAGTCTCAAAACCAGACTTTCAGATCACCTAAGGCAACCCCAAAGGGCAATGAGATGGAACAATCTGATACTCAACCACCTGGACTTCCTGAACTGGCAATGAAAGAGGACATGGAAAAAAAGTGAAATCAGAAAGAATTTCTCAGATAACAGCAGAGATAGTGCCCATAGTACAAGACATGATTAATAAATTTAGAGAGGGCATAGATTAAAAAAATAGAGGAGCTGAGCAACATGATAGGATCCCAACATAGGAAACAAATGGAATTCATAAAAGAGATGCAAGCAGAATTCCAGGAGATTAAAAACTCCATTGAAGGTTCACATAGCAGAATGAGCCAGTGCAAGGATAGAATTTAAGATATAGAAGATAGGATTGCAATTAGTGGCCAGGAAAAGAAAAATTGCTTTAAAATAGTAAAGGACCATGAGAAATCAATCCATCAGCTGCTAGACAATGCAGAGAAGAATAACATCAGACTGATTGGAGCCAATGAAGAAACAGGAGAGAGTGTAGACAACATAAAAAAACTGTGCACAGAAGTGATGGCAAAAAACTTCCCAAGCAGGGGAAAAGAACTTGACATACAGGCATATAGGACTCGAATTAGCCTTCATCAAAAAAAATCTACACAGAGATCGGTGCACCACAGCTCCTAGGCAGCAAGAGGCTTCCGGGTAGGTGTGCTGCAGCTCCCAGCTTAGAGGAAGCTTCCGGGTAGGTGTGCCATGGCTCTGAGCCCAGAGGAGACCTGCAAATTGGCACACCATGGCTCCCAGGCAGCAGAAGGCTTCTGCATAGGCGTGCCACAGCTCAGAGCCCAGAGGAGGTGAGCCACGTGGGCGCCAGGAACACAGACCCACCCTACACCCCCCCCACCCTGTGCACCAAAATGAGAAGACAGGTAAACAAGCCACAGAACCAGATTTGCAGATCACCTAGAGCAACCCCAAAGGGAAACAAGATGGAACACTCTGATACTCAACCACCTGGACTCCCTGAACTAGCAATGAAAGACGATCTGGAAAAAATGAAATCAAATAATTTCTCACATAACAGCAAAGATCGTGCCCATAGTGCAAGACATGATTAATAAATCTAGAGAGGATATAGATAAAAAAATAGAGGAGCTGAGGAACATGATGGAATGCCAACATAGGAAAAAAAATTGAAGCCATAAAACACATGCAAACAGATTTCCAGGAGATTAAAAACTCCATTGAAAGTCTATGCAGCAGAATGAGCCAATGAGAAAACAGAATTTCAGATATAGAAGATAAGATTGCAATTAGTTACCAGAAAAGAAAAAATTCTTTAAAATTTTGAGGGACCACAAGAAATCAATCAAGCAGCTGCTAGATGATGCAAAGAAAAATACCGTAAGGCTGATTGGAGTCAATGAAGAAACAGGAGAGAGTGCAGATGACATAAAAATCTGTTTACAAAAGTGATGGCTGAAAACTCCCAGATTTCTGTGACACTTACTCCCATCTCATCTCCCCTCTCAGTGTTTGTGCTTTGTGAAGTCAGTTGTCTTCCCTATCTTTCACTGAAGGGGACTGCCTGCTCAACTCCAGCATAGTGATACCTCTGCTCATGAACTTATTCTTTCCATGATTCTAGTTGCAAACCAAATTGGACAAGAACTGAGTCAAATCCAATGGTTAGGTTCAATGTTGACTTTATGGGGAAATTTGATTCCAATCTCATTCAATTCTGTTTGCAACCAGAATCATGTAAAGAATTAAGTTCATGAAATGAAGTATTGCTGTATTATTTTGCATGAGGGGGGTAAACAGACAATAGCTTTTGAATGAAAAGAAAAGGGTGCAGAATGAAAGATTAAAAATAACAAAAAATGAAACAGGAGGAAGAAGAATCTTATAAAATACAGAGGTGGAATCCAGCCAAAGGGTATAGGTTTGATTTAGACCAAAAGAGAAATATCCCCTGCCCCTGATTTCTCAGGGAAAGATGAGTACTGGAAGAGATGGTAAGGTGATATCATGAGTAGTAGAGAGCCAAGAACCCAGAGAAAATCAGGCTTTCTGCATGGCAGAGCCAAGGACTGCCTCACTCTAGGGCTTGGAAAAGTCACACTCCAAGCCTCTTACCTTCTTCATAAAACTTGGAAAAGTACAGTACCTTTTGTGCATTTATTGTGAAGAGCATGTGAAACTACACAAGTAAAGGGCTTGATCCAGTGTCTAGCCCTTGTCATAATAGTTGATGTGGATACAAGGGAGAGAAGCTTAAGGCTGTGGAATATGAAAGCAGCAGGAAGTGTGAAAGAGATCCAAGTGACAAGCTGTTGAAGTAGATGTTAAAATTGAAAAGAAATAAGATAGATCACAAATAGAACATCGGACTAAGCAGCAAAGTTAGTGACTTAAGAACTGACCCCCATCTTTATCAAGGATATTAAAGCTAGGGATACCGGCCACAAGAAGAACCTGCTGTAGAGATGGTGCTAACACAGTTTGAAAGTTGCATTCCTCCCTTTGCTGCACTATCAGTAAACCTTATTTCTCAGTTCTTTTCTTCCCAGGATTCTTCAGCCTCTGGTACTGTCAGAGGACCTTCATAGTGTGAGATTCGAGGGACAAACTCCCACAGCCAGAGCTCTCCACCCACCATAGCCCCTTCTTAGCCATCTGCTGATGGTGATGGTGGGTGATCTCTATAGCAAGTGATCTGGGAGGTAAGAAGAGGAATTAAAGGCAATCACCACACAGGAGAAGAAATTCAACTAACGATTGATTAGAAACAAGAATTCTAGACTATCTAGATAGTTATTTAGGTGGCTCCTGGAAGATGTTTCTCTGTCAGTTTACATGGACCCAGTCTCCTTGTTAGAAAGGATTTCACTGGCTTGGGGTACTATGGGCCAAAGAGGTGGGTTTCCCACCTATCTCAGTATGGCTGTGACTGCAGAAAGATGCTCTAAGCCCAGGACTGCTGCCGATATCTCAATTCTCTCCCCAGTCGGGTTGCTGCATTGGCAGTGACCTTGAGAAGCCAGAACTCCCAAGGTGACACTCTGCCATCATTGATGAGTCAATGCAGGATTCACTTTCTCATTCTGGCCCCCACATCCATATAAAAAGTAGGAGATTCAGGAAGGCACTGTAGCTCAATGGAAGAGCACTTGCCTAGCATGTGTAGGGCCCTGAGTCCCATCCCCAGCACCACAGAAACAAACAAACAAACAAATAAGAATATAAAATGAACTACAAGCAGTCATCTCTCCATATGCATTTTGACTTTTTGACATCTCACAATAGGCAGATGCCTAACTCAACTTGGAAAAGCCTAAGGCAGGACCTCCTGAAATGAAGCAGGAAACTGAGTTATGACTACAGGTTGCTGAACAGAAATCCCAGGCTTATTGTATTTCTATTTCCTGGCTATGGAAGGAATAGTGAATTTCTATGCACTTTAACCCAAAACTCTTAGAAGTGTTTGAAAATACCATATTTTTCCTTTCAGTTTTATTTTCTTTCAGTAAGTGCCTGACTCTTTTGACAAAAGATGAAGGTGAAATTCAGTAGTCAGGACCTAATATTATTTTTCTTTCATACTTTCTTGTCTATTTTTAAAAATATGTATTAGTCTGATTGTTCTCCATAACAATACACCACAGATGGTGCCTTCAACACTAGACATTTATTTTCTCACATTTCTGGAGGATGAAAGCCCATGATCTAGGTGCCCACAGAACTGTGTTCCAGCAAGGGCCTCCTTCCTGGCCTGCAGGTGATTGCCCTCTGACTGTCCACACCAGGTGAAGAGATGGCAAGGCCTCTGGTGTGTCTTATGAGGACACTGCCTCTAACCAGGGTTCCACCCTTATAACTATGTTTAAACTTAAGGACTTTTGTAAAGACTCTATCACTAAATATAGCTACACAATAGGTAGCACTTTGATATATGAATTTCAGAGGAACACAAACATCCAATTCATAGCTATATGAGGCATGATAGAAAAATAAAAATAATAATTGCTTAAATTTGTTTTTAAAAATGTACTACCCTGAAAAATACATTGCCATTAATGTCCCAGAAAATACTCCCCCTCACTTCAAATGCACTTATCCCATTGTTCTTGTCACTTTCTGAAGCAGTTCTGGAAGTCCCTGTTCATTAGTGTCTTTATGCACTGTGACAAAAACTATAGGGAATGCTGCTGCCAAGTGCTGTCCAATGGAAAGGCGGGCTCTTAAAAACATTGCAGTTTTCCCTCAACCACCTTACTCACCAGATCTGAAACTGAAATTTCTGGCTCTTCCTCAAGTCAAAATGACCATGAAAGGTAAATATTTCAAATCAATTCAGGATACCGAGAGAGCCACAGCAGTGCAGCTAGAAACACTCATGAAAGAGAACTTCCAGAACTGCTTCAAAGCGAAGTGAGATGCACTGTGTTCAAATGGAATAAGCATTGTGAAGCAAAGGGGAGTATTCTGAGGGGGATTCATGACAATGTGTCTTTTACTATAATACCTTTTTAAAAATTTAAACATTCACCATGTATTTTGATCAAATCTAATATCTATCAATTAAAAATACCCCCCAAACCCCATCTGGATAAAGAGTAAGCTCATTGCTTGGACTCCTAATATAGTTGCTATTTTTATCTCTAGCCTCCAAATGGCAAAAATGAATGTGTTAGAGGGATACAGATCCTACTCACACAGATATTTTCTTCCTTGGTTTTAATGTCATTTCTTACTCTTTTGACAATAATAAGTAGGGCTCATTTTATTAAATAATGTTTGTCTGAAAACAATATAAATACTAATTTTTAATTGTTTATTTTTACTTTGTCTCATTCCAAAAAAAGTATTTGAGGTGAGGTAGCCAATAATGGTTGTGTACACCTGTAATCTCAGCTACCAGGAATCTGACATAGGAAGATGGCAAGCTTGAGGTTATTTTGGGCAACTTATCAAGACCCTGTCTCAAAATAAAATACAAATGGCTGGAGGTATAGCTCAGTGGTAGAGCACTTGTCTGGCACAAGGCCCTGGGTTCAATCCCTAACACCACCAAAAATACAGTGTTTGAGGTAGCTTACAGAAAGGAGCAAACAACTTTGGGGGAAAAAACGATAAAGCCAAGAGAAAAATTGTAGCACAAAAATTTTCCATAAAAGCCTGGGTAATTACCCATAGTAGTTCCTGACTTTGAGGTTAAGCTCTCCAATAAGTAAAGCGAAAAAGAAAGGAGGAAGATAAGTTTTCCGTGTTAATAGTTAATAGCAAGATCAGGTTCCCTGAAGGTTGACCAAGTGGGAGTGAAAGAATATAATTGGGATGTTCTTAAGGAGACTAAGAAAAATAATTAGAAGGTGAATAATCTTTCTAAAGCAGCCTCAGAAGTCCTCTTTCATGAATGTCTTTAGTTGCACTGTCGTGGCTGCCTCAGTGGCCCAAATCAATTGAATATATTTACCTTTGATGATCATTTTGACTTTGGAGAACAGCTAGAAGTTGCACGGTGCCAGATCCGATGAATAAGATGGATGAGGACATGCGGTAACGTGCGCTAAGACTGTATCTACAGCTTGTACACACAGAAGTGTACTGAGAACGTATCTATGAGTCTGCCCAAGATGTTCCTAAGTCTTGTTATTTTTAACCTGAACATGGGTTCTAGAACTTGAGTATGCATGGGAGCTACCTGGGGTAGTTTGTTAAAATAGGGCAGATTCTGGGGCCTATCTTCAGAGATCCTGGTTTAGGAAGTGTAAGGTAAGATGTATAAATTCATATTTTTAGGAAGTTTAATGGATGGTGCTAATTCTGGTGGTCTACAGAGCACATTTTGAAAACACTAGCAGAAAACATGGCTGTGAGAACTTTGCCAAGAAAAATGTTCAAAGTAAAACATATTACTTACTGTGCATAGAATGGAAATGTGCACGTGGGCACACATGCATACATGTAGAGTCCATAGAAATTTTGAGCAAAGATACTTCCTGGTTAATCCTCCAACATAAACTGGTTGTAAAATGTTTCCTTAGAATGCTAAATAAGTTGTTTTTTGTGTACATGGATTTTGGAAAGAAGTCAAATAAAACTTCCAAGTTTTCTTTACATAAAGAGCACTTGAACTATTGATTTTTGTTTTTAAAGCTCAAACACAGAGCTTTACATTTATTCTTGTCTCCACCCAGGTTTCCATCTGACTGGCTCAAGTCCATGGAGTCGCCTTCATTTGCTCCACAGTCTAAAGAGCTGAATTCAGAAAGACAGCCCCACATGTCAGCCTGCAGAACATTTATCAAAGTCAGTCCGTTTTCTTGAATTGACATTAAGCAACATTTTCTACTTAAAGTTCCTTATTTTTTTCCCAAATTTAATTTCATGTTTGAAGAGCTAAGAACTTTTTAAAAAGACTCCATGTTTCCTGATTGAAATTTCTCAGTATTTGAAGGACAGTGTGTTCCACTGATCTTCAGATGTCACCTGTTGTAATGAGAGTGAGTGACAAACCATTGCTGAAGAAGGGATGAATTGGACATGGTGGCACATGCCCATAACCCCAACACTCAAGAGCTGAGGCAAAAGGATTGTTGTGAGTTCAAGGCCAGCCTAGGCTACATTAGTGAGTTCAAGGCCAGCGTGGACTACACATGAGACCCTGTCTCACTTCCTCACCAAGGGATGAATTCATATAGAAATTCGTTTAGAAATTGAACTAAACTTTTCAATGAAATAAGATTATACCTCATGGTTAAATGACTACAATAGCACCCAAAACTAATTAACCAATTAATACAGATCAGCTGTTCTCCAATATAGTCTCTTCCTCCCACCCTGCTCCTCAGCCCCAGAACCAACAGCATCACTTGGGAGATTTGTGAGAAATGCAAATCATGGATCCCCACCCAAGATGGACTGAGTCAGGCACTCTAGGGGTAACATACCCTCCAGGTGATTCAAATGCACTGAAATTTGGGAACCATTAATAAGTAAAATATCTCCCTACTCTTTCCGATCAGGAGAATAAAATGAGTTGATATAAGGTAACTGCTTGGGTGACATAGAAAGTGCTAGGCAGTATTATCATCAGTGGTAATCAGAGAAATATAATGTAAGGAAAAAGTACCACTTTTCAGCCATCACATTGGTAAAAACATTTAAGTCAGATGATAGCAAAGATTAGGGATGAAGGAAAATAATATTTATTCTACAATACTGCTGTGATGATTCAATGAAGCAGTGAGAAAGTGTCTAGTAAAACTGAAAATCTACTAAAATTGGGAATGAACAATTCCACTTCTGAGTGTAGAATCTCAGGGAGCACTTACCCAACCCCTTTGACCCCAAGAGTGCCTAGAATGTGGTTAAGCACACAGATGCCTGGAGCATAACTGCTATGGTTTGGATGTGGTTTGTCTCCCAGAGGTTCATGTGCTGGAGGAGGCCCCTTCCCCAGTATAACAGATGGAGGGGTTGTGGAACTTTTAGGTAGTAAGGGCTAGCAGGAGGTGATTAGGTCATTGGGGGCACACCCTGGGACAGGATCAATGCCTGTCTCACGGGTGTGGATCGGATCTCTCAGGACCAGTGGGAGAGCAAGTTGTTACCTGTTTACTACATGTACACTTGCCATGTGATACTATCTGTCATGAGGCCTTCACCAGAAGCCAATGCCAACACTATCCTCCTAGACCTGCAGAACTATGAGCTAAATAAACCTCCTTTCTTTATAAAGTACCCAGTGACAGCTACTGTATTTTGTTATAGCAAACATCCCTTACCTGCTGACTCCAAATTATCCTGGGAAATCTGGGAATCTGGATATTTAACAGCCACCTTATATTTAATAAGGTAATTCTTCAGGCATGTTTGGGAAACACTGATGTAAAGAATGGCCTTTAAGGGCCGGAGATTTAGCTCAGTGGTTCCATCGCCTGCCTCACAAGCACAAGGTCCCAAGTTCGATCCCTGGGACCAAAAATAAAGAGTGGCCTTTAACATTGGCATAGGAAAAGACTTTATGAACAAATCCTCAGTAGCATAGGAACTAGCACAAAGAATCAACAACTGGGATCTCATCTTATTAAAAAGTTTCTCCACTGCAAGAGAAACCACCAACAGAGCTAAGAGACAACCTACAATGTGGGAAAAAAATTTTACCAGCTGTTCCTCAGACAGAGGTCTACTATCTAGAATCTATCAAGAACTCAAAAAAATCAGACCCTCCCAAATATAAAGACCCAATTCAAAAATGTGCATCTGAAAACAGACATTTCTCAAAGAAGTAAAAACAGCAAATAAATATATGAAAAAATGTTCAACATCACTGGTCATTCAAGAGATGCACATGAAAACAACACTGAGATTGCGCCTCACCCCAGAAAGAATGGCTATCAAGAAATCAACCAATAACAAATGCTGGCAGGGGTGTGGGGAGAAAGGAACCCTTCTCCATTGTTGGTGAAAGTGCAGATTGGTGCAACCACTGTGGAAGTCAGTATGGAGATACCTCAAAGAACTAGGACCAGAGGTCCCATTTGACCCAGCTATTCCCCTGCTGGGGATCTTCCTAAAAGAATCAAAAGAATCATACCACAGTGATATATGTGCACCCATATTTATTATAGTGGCATAGTTTGTAATAGCTAAGACTTAGAGCCAAATTGCCCATTACCTGGAAACTGGATAAAGAAGATACGGTTTTTCTATAAAATGGAGTACTACTCAGCTTAAAGAACCAGAAACCAGAGACATTTATAGCTAAGTGGATGCACATTGAGACCATACTCTTCAGTGAAATAAATAGGACACAAATGTGTAAATATCAAGTAGTTTCTCTGGTGTGAAAAACTAAAAGTGTAAATAACGTTCAAAATTTATGATTGATAATGTGAAATAGGAAGAAAAGGTCTAAAGGAGTAGGGAAAGTGGGGAGGCAGGAGAAAGAAAAGAAGGGAAAAGAAAAAATACAAGAAAATGAAAAAATGGAAACAAAGTCTTTGTAAATAGGGAGGGGTGGAAGGGATGAAGAGAGGGGAGGGGAATGGGGAAAAAAATAAGAACCAAGGTACATCGTGTAATAAAGGTACAAGATCGCAATGATGAATGTGACTGTATTGTATACCTAAAATGTACCCAAAAAGTCAATGAAAAAAAAAAAAGAATGGCCTTTAAACTTGTATAATGAAGCTAAATGGAGCATTTTCAGGAAAAAAATGATGGAAGCAACCTAATGTGCAACAATAGGTAAATTAATTAATAAAATATGACATTTATATATAATAGGATAGTCACAGTAGTTTACAGTTATAGAACTATATGTCAATATGAGTGAGTCACTAAAAATGAGAAGAAAACAAGAAGCCAAACTATATGTGATACTGTTCCATACTATAACTATTGTATTTTAATATCCCAGTAAATTTTAAAGCTCACCTATTGGTGGAAATGTAGGTTGGCATTAGTGCTTTGTAAATAGTTTAGCGATGCTTACTCAGACTCATAATCATATCATCAACCCAGCAATTCCAATCCTTATTACATATTCAGTAGAAATGTCTATGTTTACATCAAAAATGTTCACAAGAGTGTTCATAACAAAACTACTCATAATAAAATTTAAATTCCCATTGGATAAATAAATTATAGTATATTCATAGGTTTGAATACTACACAGCAATGAAAATGAATGAACTACAGAGAGATGCAAAGGCAAATATTAATTTTACCTGTGCTGAGTAAAAGAAGACAGGTCCAAATATTTTATTGTATAGAATTAAAAAATAAAATTAATGTTAGAATGTTACAATATGAAGGTGAGGTGGTGGTAATATTCTGATTCTAAATCTGGGTGGTAGGTGCATTGATATGCTTACTGTACAGAAGTTTACTGAGTTACTGTTGTAACTTTTGATATGTATACTTTATACATGCATTTTGATTCAGTAAAAAACAAAATATATATTAAATGTACTCTATAACTTTTGAACATATATTACATGTAAAATGTGAAAATACACTTAAATTATACACCCCAAACCCATCAGACTCATAGCACAAAAGTTGGGGGATCCAAGAATGATGGTGGAAGCAAACTTAGGCTACATCTGTGATGCTTTAATTACTTAAAAAGTGAAAAAGAAAGTGAAGAGAAAAAGCTAGAATATACTAAAAATCACATGAATAATTCTAAGTGATGAAAATATGTGTGTGCTATTATGATACTTATTCTTTATTTTTATAACTTAAACATGTTTAAATTATATGTGAGATAAACAGCATTGTAATGGGCAAAATTTCTCACTTAAGGAACTGCTGAATTTGAGGGGAAATATTCATATTTTACAGACAAGCCAAATAAGAAATGAAAGCAATCTTTCTGAGTCATTTTAATAAGAGCAATATTTCTTTAAAATCTTGTAAAAACTGAATCTGGAGAATAAAATGCAATGGTCATGTTAATTATACTCATCCCCTCATCCACCCACTGCTACTAAATACCACAAAGAATCCCTGGACACTCACAATGTTGCTTGTTCTATTGTTGGTAACAAAACAGAAGATCTTGTTTGCTTGGAGGATATCAATATTAGAGTTCACCCACTTCTGGCTAAGAAAGCTTCAGAAAGAGAGATGAAAGAAAGGATATGGAATACGATGAAAGTCAACCTTCTCATCTAAAGAAGACACATAATATTTTACAAACATAGTGGCGACCTGGTCAACATCTGGGGCTCCCAAAGGTGGGCTTTGGGAAAAGCCTGTGCTCACCTTGAACAAACAGACCAAGAAGAGCTGAGACACAGCTGAGCTGTCTGCAGCTCTGGCCAAGCCTGGGCTAGGAGGATGCTCCAGCTGACACAATCGACTTCCTGGCTTCTGCCCTGAGATAAAGCCACCCTCACGGAAGGATGCCAACAATAGAAAATCTTAAAATACAAAGGAAACAAACTGTTTTTTCCTGACATTGATCCTCTTAACATGAGCCACCAGAAGTAAGTTACCCTCTTAGGCGAACAGCCCCCAAAACAGAAGAGGGAAATGCAGCTACACCTGTGAGTCACCTAATGTCACATAAGCCTCAGAGGCAGCTCTTTGACATGTCAGAAGCCACCAAACAGCTGGACATCAAGCATGAACATTTTTCCTGTGTCTCCAAACACCTCCCTGGCAACTTTACATGTCAGGAGTTCATAACCAATAATTAGGCTTTCCGCAACTATCATTTTCCTGTCTCTGTCTGTGCTCAGAAGTTAAGGCCATGCTTCAAGGTGTTTACTTTGCCTGTTCAGCCTAGAAGAAGAGTCAGAAACGAATGAGCTGATTCCAGCAGTGGGATCGGGGGACGTTTGTGACCAGCTTGTGCTGAAGACAGCCTCTGCACTGTGAAGGATCACTTTATGCTAGCTGGTTGTGGTTGCTGCCTTAAATTCTGTCCAGGTGTCTCTTCTGCCCATTAGGTCTGGAAGTTACTTTGCATGTCATCCTGGGAGCAGAGAGAATGATATTCCAGAGGCTCCCTCTGGTGTCCCTGAGGATTTGATGGCTTGTTCTTAGACAGCCACTCTCCTGCACATGTGGAACACATGAAAACAGATACTTTAGTCTGCTTCCGGAAGCGCCACCCTTAGCCAGGTCCAACCCTCAGCACTGCCCAATTCATGGTCCTGGTTTCACTGTGACACCTGCCCAGTTCATTTTCCACAGATCCTCTTATCTGTATCCAGGCAGCTGCCAGGGCAGGAGACAGACAGGGAAGAAAAAGATGAGGGAGAGAGGCAGAAGGGGCTGGATGGGTTGAGGAGCATGGAGTCCTTAGAGGGGAGAGGGATGAGGACCCAAGAAGAGTGGCTCTACTACCATGACCTAAGAAAATGGTGTGCACTGTGGCTGCAAACTAGCTTTGAAGGCAATCCCTGGGATCAGTTTGGAAAACTAAACTTTGGCATGCCATTTTGGTAGTGGGCAGGAATCTACTCAGACGACCTTAGATGACTCTAGATAAAGGCCTCCTTCTCAATCCTTACCTGTACTTGACAAGAGGAAAAGGTAATGGGAACCCTGGCAAAGGCACCCAGCCTGGACCTTGGGTAAGAGTGGTGGCAGGAAGGGATAGTTTGATTTCATGCCTTTAAGTTCCTACTCCATACCATGTGCGTTTGACTTTAGTTGTGATTTGAGTCCAGATTGGAAGCTTCTTGAAAAGGGGACATCACATTGAGGAGATGTCAAAAGTTGAACTGGAGAAGGTCCACACACTGCCCAGCTCCCAGTCCCAGGGGAGCCTTCACAAATGGCCCCAGAAGCAGAAGGGATTGCTGCCCTCTGCCACGGAGCAGGTGCAGATGGCATTTAGGCTCAGCCCAGAGCATGGATGGCTGGTGGCCCCACCCCAGCCTGCACTGATGTCACAGACACCAGGGACATCCCCAGTGACTATCATAGGAGTATAGGGGCCTCCAGGGTGTCTGAGGGGTCCACAGCCTGGAGCCCAGGGAGGACTGGATTGGTCATGCACAGAAAACATCCAGGCATCGTGAGAGTGCCTCTGAATGTCCTGACTAAAAAATTCCAGCAAAAAGCCCCGCAGTGGCCTATAAATCCTTACTACTGGCTCTAAAACCACCCCAACCAAGTATCATTCTTGTTTTTAAATCCAACAGTCCTCTCAGACCTTTGTCTCACAGGTGCTGATGGCATATTTGTTTTCAGTCACCCTCAAGCCTTAGCCAGACAAGATTTGGGGGTATGGTTCTCTGGACCCGTCACAGCACAATAGGTTGCTATGGAATGAAAGGCTCGGTCCTAGAGGACCCTGCCTGCCAGACTTCTCTTCTGGCCATGTTCTTCTTCCTTATGATGAAATGCTGGAATTCAGAGCTGGAAAGGTCCACCCAAATCTCCTCATCAACCGTCTCCTTCTCCTGGAGAAGCTGAGGTACAGTGTGCATAAGGTCACACAGACCCTACACTGGGACCCTCTTCAGTGAAGTCTCCTTGCAAAATACTTTCAGAGCCACCATGTCTTTTTGCTGGACAAGTCTAGAGGAGTGGGCTGGGAAGGAGGATTGGAAGGAAAGGAAAAGCTAAGCCTGATGATCACTGATGTCACACACCCCTGGGCACATCTCCTGAAAATATGGCCTGTTGCTCACTGGTTTCCTCTACAACTTGCATTTTCTAGGCCATTCCTTCTGCTGAATATGGCCTGTTCTCTAAAATATTAGCCTTTGACCTCTGATCTGCCTGCAGACTGATTTTGTCAATCCCCAAATTCCTTCTGGCTCTAACATTCTCTGAATCAAAAGCAAATTAATGAAAGACACTATTTGTAGGTTCACGTACCTCCCCCACAAGGTCTCTCTGATCAAACGTGCATTTATCATTGCATTTGTCAATCCGGCATTGCATTGTTTAAACAGAGAAGTGATTCCAATAGCGCTCACTTCCAAATGAGCAGTAACTCAGATAAGAAAAACTTCATTTGAGCAGGTGAAGCCTTTTGATAGGACGTCCCCGTATACCACACTCTGTAGCCACCGCACCTTACCAGGGAGGGCTCAGAGCTTCTTTCTGGAGCCTAACTGGTAACCATGATAGCTTCTCATCGGCCTTCTAAGGGGTCATCCAATGGCTTTAAGGCAAAAAGCAGATCATCTTGTTTTTCCTAATGAGGTGAGTGCTCCATCTGAAACTAGAACCAATGTGCTCCCTTAGAAACTACAAGCAGATTCTGTTTTTCATAAAAAGACTTGACTTTACATCAAGGCAGAATGCCCCTTTCATGGAAAAAAAACTTCATGATTGGGCCATTTTAGCTCATTAATCCAATTATTCAAAAATTACTACACACTAAGTGCCAAATCTATCCTCATTTCTTGTCTTACAGTGAACAAAGCAGAGTCCCTGCCATTTCAAAGCTTACAGTATAGAAACACAAGCAACAAGTGACCAAGAAAATTTTTAATTGCTCTGAAGGAAACAAATTGGGTCAGGGAAGGATAACAATAGAGGAGGGTTGATTTAGATAGTGTGTTCGTTGTTCATGGAAAGACTGAAAGAATGGAGATGTGGGACCAGCATGGCAGAGAAGGGCAGGGCATGCCCCCAGCAAAAGAAACCACAGGCAAAATGGGCTGGAGGGTTAGTTTGTCTGCGAAAATGAAGGAAGTGTGTTTGAGCTCTGAGTCTGGACTTGGCTCTTGCCTACATGGGAGCTCTGCAGACTCTGGGAGGCTGTGCAGAAGAGGAGAGGTCTGGGCGGAAAGGAATGCAGGAGAGCCAGCTGAGTACCTCAGTGGGCTTGGTGTCAAGATGCCCCACTGAGATTTGCAGTTTTGCACCAGATGCTAAATATGGTATTTATAAAATGTGCTATAGGCCCTGAGTACCCCATTAGCGGTGATGCTTTTGAGTAATTTTCTGTGTTATGTTTCCCTCCTGTCCTCTTCAAGCCTTCCAGAAAGTCTTATGAAATTCACAGCCAGATCAAAGCTGTTCCAAGAAGAATTAGGATAGGGCATGTCCTGAAGCTGTACATCCTCCCTGAAACCTAAATTGGGGTCACTCACTGAGGACGGGAAGCCCAGGGGCTAAGGTGACTGATGAGAGGCACCAGTATGGCATATTGACAGGGCCAGGAGAGAAGACAAAGTGAAGGAACCCCAGAAGAATGTGTGGAGAGACCAGGGAGGTGGTGAGGAAGATGACACACCATGTCCATGCTGGGACTCAGACCCTCAGTCTGTGTAAAGGGGGTCAGACAACCTGGAGGGCCAGGGAAATTGGGTTTTCGGTATATTATAACAAATGTGTTGCTCTTCCATTTTCAAGGACCTTCAGGATTGACAGCCATCTGACATTAGAGCCACTGCTGCTCATTTTCAGGACTGGAGAAAAATTGTGTAAGCATTGGAGATGACAAGGAGCTTATAGCTATGGTTTAGGTTCTTTTAATATCTTCAAAATCTAATCCTATATTAATTTCTTAAACAGATCTTTTATGAACAATTTTAGGTTTACACAGCAAACTAGAATGAAGTGCACAGAATTTCCACATGCCCTCTCAAACACACACATTTAACTTCTTCCACTATTAACACACCCCACACACACACACACACACACCCCACGGTGGTATATTTATTATAACTGATGAACCTACATGGACACACCATTATCAACCAAAGTCCATAGTTTACATTAGGGTTCACTCTTGGCTTTGTGTATTCTATGGCTTTGAGCAAAGGTATAATGACATTATCCAATACTGTAGTTTCATACAGAATAGTTTCACTTCCCTAAAAAATCCCCCATGCTTCTTCTATTCATCCCTCCCCCCCCACACACACCCCTTGGAAACCACTGATCTTTTTACTGCCTCCATAGTTCTGCCTTTTCTAGATGTCATGTAATTGGAATCATCGTCTATCCATTTTCTTAACAGAGGATATCTCTGCTGCATTGAAGGTGTGCCACTAATTAGTAAAAGCATCTTTCAAATGGGCATAAGTTTTCAGTTTCTTTGGGTAAATATCAAGGAGTATGATGACTGGATCATAAGGTAATGGATGTTTAGTTTTATAAGAAACTGCCAAACTATCTTCCAAGTGGCTACATGATTTTGCATTACCACCAGCAATAAATGAGAATTTCTGTTCCTCCATGTCCTTGTCAGCATTTGTCATTGTCAGTATTTTGGATTTTGGTAATTCTACAATGTGTGTAGTAGTAGCTCATTGTTTTCCTAATTTGCCTTTGCCCCAGTGATGTACAATATGAACCATTTTTTTTTATATTCTAACATCCCATCTGTGCATCTTCTTTGGTAAGCTGTTCTGTGCACTTTAAAGTTGGATTATTAATTTTTTTTGTTTCTGAGTATAGGAATTTTTTGAACATTTGGATAACACACATTTATCAACTCTGCTTTCTGCAAATATTTTTCCTAATCTGTGACCTATTTTGAGAATTATTTTAACAAATAATTGTTTCCACTTACAGAAGAAAAAAGAGCTTTTACTTTGCACATTAAAATGCTTAGAGATGTTTAGCTCAGTGGTTCCGCCACCTGCCTCACAAGTGCAAGGTCCCGAGTTTGATCCCCGGCACCACACACACACACACACACACAAAGTGCTTAGAGATGAGTAGTACTAGTTTTCCTAAAAGAATTGAAGCAGTCCACAGTGAAAGTTAAGAAAAATGTGTGTGTGACCCATCCAGGCAAAATTTTATCCATTTTTTTTTTCCATTTTCATTTTTCTTTCCTCTTTTTCAGTGCAGGAGAGCAAACCCAGGGCCTTAAACATGCTAGACAAGTGCTCTATCACTGAGCTACATCCTTAGCCCTACATTCTATTTTCCGACATAAATACAGCATTATTATCAGAACTACCCCACCCACCTGACAATTCTCTAATACTATCAATTTGTGTTCAATTTTTCCTGTTTGTCTTAAAACAGGAACAATTTGGGGAGGTTTGTTTTGTTTTGTTTGTGTCAGGGTCTTACTGTGTAGTTCACGTTGGCCTTGAATTTTCTATTTATCCCAGGCTGGCCTCAAACTCAGAGGGATCCTCCTGCCTCAGCTTCCCAAGTGCTGGGATTACAGCTCTGCAGCACCATATCCAGAAAAACCAGGAAATTTAAAAATTTTTAATGTTCCACTAAAGTTTAGTTTTTAGGGTATCTATATTCACTTCCATTAAATATTTAACCTCATTCTCTTTATGTTTCATTAATTATTGTACATTAAAAAATCCTTTTTTAGAAGTATAGTTAGGGATTTGAAAAAAATCCAGATCATGGATAATAGTCCTTCTCAATCCAAATGTTCACCTGACACCTGAATCAAAGAATAATTTGCAGCTAAACTATTGAAACTGCTACTAGGCAAAGAATTATACAAATTATTCTAAAGCACCATTTGTATATAACAAAAAAGTGCTGTTCTTATTGCAGTATCATATATATGTAAATACATATACTGTAGTTTATGTGAAACCAACTCAAGCACTTGAGTGTGTTTTAAAAATGGAATCTATCCTAAATGATCACTTTGTACAAATACCACCTTAAATGAGTAGAGTTGAAAATATGAAGACTTTATAAAAGATTTAATCTTTTGCAAGCTCTAACTCTAAGCAAATATTTCATTATGCTATTGACAGGCTAAGCAAACATTCCCACAGAAGTCCTTAATGAATAAACATTACATACCAGAGAACAACAAGGATGTGAGCTGATTTGTCATCATTAAGAATAAAAGACAAGGGCCAGGGATTTAGCTCAGTGGCACTGCACCTGCCTCACAAGTGCAAGCTCCTGAGTTCGACCCCTGGTACTGAAGGGGGAAAAAAAAAGGAATGAAAGACAAAAAACAACAGTGAATTTTTACAATAGCGAAAGGAGGGTGTCTTACTTTCCGGTTGAGGGAGACAAAACACCCAACATCCTCAAGAAGAGAGATTTCTTTTGGCTTATGGTCTCAGTCCATGATGAGCTGTTTCCAAGGTAGAAACAGCATGGTAGAAGGGCATAACCAAGGAAAGAGTGCTCAATTCCCGGCCACCAGGGAGCAGAGAGCAAAGGGAGGAGCCAGGGAGGAAGATCTGTGTGTGCCTGCAGATCATGCCCCCAGTAACCCGACTCTTCAGACCAGTCTCTGACCTGGACTGATGAATATGGTGCCCTCAGGATTCAATCTCCTTCCAAGACCCCCACATTCTCAATTTAAACCATAGCAAAGAGGGAAATCCTGTTTTCTTAGCACAATATATATATATCAAAGAAAATATCGAGAAAAATATGCAACAAGACTTTTTCAGAAAACAAAAACCTGACTGAAACTCACTGCAAAAATACTAAAGGAAGTACTTCTGAGTAAAAGGACATCATATGCAACTTATATCTACATGAAGAAAATAAGAGCACTAGAAATGGTAACTTTGCTATGCAGTGTGATTGCAAAATATGGGGAACGTTTAACTTTTTAAAAAAATTCATTATGGTAAAAGACATTGCTGTTAATCTTCCTCAAAATATCCCCTCTTACTTGCCCAATGTCTTGGCACTTTCTGAAGCAGTTCTGAAAGCCCTCTTTTGTAAGTGTCCTTAGTTGTGCTCTCATGGCTGCTTCAATGCCCTGAATCAATTAAAAACCTTTACCTTTCATGGTCGTTTTGACTTCGGGGAAGAGCCAGAAGTCACACGGTGCCAGATCTAGTGAATATGATGGATAAGGACACTTCTTATTGTTTTTAGTTGACAGAAATGTCCATGGATCAATTCGGGACATCAAGGCAGCCAGAAAAAGACACTTAAGGAAGAGGACTGCCAGCAATGCCTCAGAAAGTAGCAAGTATGATGATTTAATTGTGTTCAAAGCAAGAGGGAGTATTT
Organism: Heterocephalus glaber; assembly: GCF_000247695.1. Next base: position 7,646,667 of record NW_004624785.1, on the reverse strand, counting down.
TGAGAGGGATTAATGGTAATGTGTATTTTATTGTAATCAATACGTTTTACTTAATTTAAAAATTTACAATATTTTTTATCAACTATTTTTTCTTTTCTCAATGTCAAGAGATACACTATTTAAAGAGAAAAAACATACTGTAGATTTTTTTATTTTGGTACCGGGGATTGAACTCAGGTCTGTGCCCTTGCACAGCAGGCGGTGAAACCACTGAGCTAAATCCCCGGCCCTTTTGTGTGTGTGTGTGTGTGTGTGTGTGTGTGTAGATTTTTTTATATTGTAGATTTTATTAAGAAGGAAAGTGTAAGACCACAATAGAATAAAGGGTGGGGACTTACAGAAATACAATGTTTTAAGCTTCTTATGTATGAAGCAGACAATATTAATGCAAGACAGAATACAGTACGTTAGGGATACATAATTACATCATCAGGTCAACAACTAAAAATAAAATTCAATTAAAAGAGAAGAGTAGCTGATGTGCCAATAAATAAAAATTGAATATAGAATATATAACTGATCCAGAAGAAGGGAGGAAAATAAGAAGAAACAAAATGGAAGGTGTTATGGTATAGATGGAGAATGACCCCAAAACTAGTGTGTACAGAGGTGGAGACTCATGGAGACCCAGTACTCATCGTGGGGTTTATTCAAGAGTGTGCTGCTAGGCTGTGGGGCTAGGTAGAGGCTGGTCACTGGTACATGCACTGGAAGGACAAACCTCCCTCCCGGCTCCTCTCTTCACCCTCTGGTTCCTGGGCACCATGACTTGAGCAGCTCTGCTCCGCTACACCTCTCAGCCATGCTATTCCTGCCCTGAAGCCATCTGACCATAGACTGTAACTGTGAGCTAAAATAAACAACCCTTTCAGTCGAGAATGTCAGGTGACGAAGAAAGTGACTAAGATCAAAGGTGATGTGATAAATAGAAAATAAATAACAATACGATGGTGTCAAGCCTGATATTTAGTAATGATAAAATAATGAATTCATTGAGAAGATATAAAATATCTTAATTGTATATGTACATGACAACAGAGCTTTAAAACTATAGAAGCAAAAACTGACGAGTAAGGGAAAATAGGTAATCCCAATCTATAGTTTGAGATTTTAACATTGCTCCCTCAATAGTTGATTGATATGGTCAGTACAATCAATCAGCTTGACCTAACAGATGTTTATAAAATACTCTGAAGAATACTCACATTTTTGCAAGTTCATGTGGAACACTGCAAGATAGGTCATGTGCTGGGCCATTAAAAATTTTATAAATTTAAAATAATTAAATCATACAAAGTATGCTCTCTGATCATAATAAAAGTAATAAGATATCTTCTAAATATTTGAAATTAAAATGTGGAGCATAGCTAAAGCAGCAAAATAGAAAATAAGGAAACAGTAGAGAAATTTAACAAAACAAAAATTAAGACCAATAAAATTAATATACTCAAGCAAGATTGATGAAGAAAGAAGACAAATCCTACAAAGCTGCAATTAAGAGAAAATAAAGTATTATTAAGAACACATTTAGTCCATAAATTCTACAACCGAGATAAGATGGACAAATTCCTTGAAATGCATACATTTATGATACTGATTCACAAAGGAACAGAAAACTTAAAAGGCTCTGTATCGGTAGGAGAAATTGATTTTATGCTTAATGTTTACACAAAGAAAACTCCAAGTTGGGTATGGTACTGCATACCTGTAATTCCAATCTCTGGAAAGCTGAAGCAGGAGAACTGTAAATTCCAGCCTGGGAAATTTATCAACTTAGCAAGACCCTGCCTCAAAATTAAAAATAAAGTAGAGCTGGGGATATAACTTAATATGAGGCCCTGGGTTCAATCCCCAGTACAGAAGAAAAAGGAGAGGGAGAGGAAGAGGAAAAAGAGGAGGAGGGGGAGGAAGAGGAGGAGAAAGGAAGGGAAGAGGAGGAAGGGGAGAGAGGAGAACAAAAGAAAACTCCAGACCTAGATCCTATTAAACATGTAAAGAAAAAAGCATATCTATCTCACAAATCTCATTCAAATCTAAAAAAAAAATTGAACTTTTGTCATGGTTTATTCTATGCTGCTACAGTAGAAACACCTGAGACTTATAATAGCTGGGCATCTATAAAGAAGAGAAATTTATTTCTGTAGCAAAGAAGTCCAAGGCCAAGGCACCTGCAGGTTTGACTGTCTGGTAAAGATCTGTCTTTGCTTCTAAAATGGCACCTCAAAGGCTGCACCGCTGAGGAAAGGACTGCTACGTGCTCACATGGTGGGAGGCAGAAGGGCAGAGGAGGCCAAATCCCCCTATCAAGCCCTTTTCTAAGGGCTCCTGATCCCATGACTGTATCACCTCTCAAAGCCCACACCTTCCAGCACTGTCACATTGGGGACCCATGTCAACATGAATGTGGAGAGGACAAAAACCAGAAACCAGAGCAACTTTCGAACTTGTTCTGGGGCCAGTATCACTACAACTTGAAAAATAGATAAACGTTTAACAATGAAAGAAAATGACAAATCACTCTCTCTCTCATGAACATTGTAGGGAATTTTGATAATTTTATGTTGCCCCAGGATCCATTTTGATTCTAGGTTCAATTCTTTCATACCAGAAGCAGGGTTTTACATTTTCCAATTCTCCACTTCCTCTCAGTTCCTCAAGGTGGGCAACCCAGATACCAGCCTTACACAACCACCTTGGGATGACTACCTCCTGCTAGTGACCACCGCATATAGACGCAATCTACCTGAGTCACCCTGCTGACCCCCACACCCTGCAGGGGCTGTGCAAATATGCCGCAGCGACCACCTCCCAACCACAGCACAACTAAGAGAAGCGAATCTGCTGCTTCTACCTCACTCATCAGAACTCCCTGTGGAGAACCAAAGAAAGGGTCTGTCCATGGGCCCATCCATCCCTGTGTACCTGCAAGTCCATGTCAAAATCTTGGTTCTGCTCCCCACTTTCAGCATGGCCTGGGACCTTTGAATGTTGGTCATTCTCATTCTGGGAACTGTGTCCTCTTGAAGCAGAACCTTCCCAATCCCCACCAAGAGGCCCTCGTACGAATCAGCCCAGAGGCCCCAAACGTGTGAACTCAGTGGCGTGCTAATGTTCCTGGCCCTCCTGGATAACTGGTCCCCTGACAAATTATTTTCAACTTCTGCCATGCTCTGTAGTTCTAATTTCCACACAAAACTGTCTTATATATATTCTATTACTATCTTATCCTGTTCTGCTGTATTGACTCTCATTTGGAAGAATGAGACTTGTTCTTTTTTGTCTTGCTCTTCTCAAGAAAGTCATCATTTGAGGAAAGAAATCTTTAAAGAATTGCCTCACCTTCCCCAGGAAGTGTGGCTCTTTCCTATTTTTTTTCTAAAACATTCTAAGACTTTTTAAAAACAAATTAGAAGTGACAACCTTTTCTATGTTATCCAAGACACTCTTAAGATTCCAGTGCAGATATGATCCTTACCAACTCAGTTAGGGTATTTTACCGTGCAGCAGAGTTCTGACATGGTCAAAGATCTACACTAAATCCCACACACTCAATACTGCAGGCTTTGAAAGTTAAGTAATGTACTTAATGTACTTCTGTCTTCCCTCAAGACAGAGCTTAAAGGCTTGTCATGAATAGCATGAAATCTTAACCTTCCCACGCTTCCATGTGGAAATGCTTTCATAAAAACATAGTACATTAACCTTAGAAAGAAATTCTCTCTGACTTCTGTGACATGAAAATGGACTGCAAACAATGGTGCTGGCCCAGGTCCAGAGTTTCTGGACACTGCTTCTTAACATAAAGTGAGTTCACAAAGCCTGCGGGTGCATTTTGGAAGATATCGGATACTTTCAATACTGTACACTTTTGTGTATACACATACAAAGTAAAACAGAAAATTGGGGCAATTATCCTTGTAATCCAAGTGTGCCTTCTCCTGGCCACATACATATTTTGGCTTCAATTATTTGAGCATTTCACACAAAAAGTATTCCCCCCTCCTTGAATAATTGCTTCATCTCTCTACCTAATTTTTTACTGCACATGCAAATGCACAATATCTCTTAGTCTGTATATAGGGGTGATTAAAAAATATGGCTAACCATGAATGAGAGTTCACATTATGAAGTGTGATCAAAAATACAGTGAATGTCGCACCCAATGCAATCCATTGGGAAGGTACATTCGTAAAAATGTTATGGTGGGTCGCATGGAAGACGCCAAATCACACCGCTGCAGACAGGCAGGTCTGCCCATGCCCTACCAAGGTCCTGAGTCGCACAGAACACCCCGAATCAGCCCGCTGCACACACGAAGGTCTGTGAACAGCCTACCGAGGTCCTGAGTTGCATGGAAGACACCGAATCACCCCGCTGCAAACAGGCAGCAACCTAGTTCCACACTACAAAGACACAGAGGACACCAGACCACCAGACCAAGGTACTGAGTCCTGCTGTTCCCAGCAAAGAGGTAGGGGCTTCTGAGCCCTCATCCCACTGCTTCTGGTCCAGAGGACAGGGCTTCCTGGTCACCATCCCTCCCACTGCTCCCAGCCCAGAGGAAAGGGCTTTTGGGCCACCTTCTGTCCCTCTGCTCCTGGTCCAGAGGAAGGGGCTTCCAGGCGACCATCCCTCCTGCTGCTACCAGCCCACAGGAAAGGGCTTTTGGGCCACCTTCCCTACCACTACTCGCGGCCCCTGGCCCACCTCACCCAGCTCAGAGGAGGTAATCTGTGCAGGCGCTAACAGCCCCCTGGCCCAGTAGAAATGAGAAAACATATAAATAAGTCTCAAAACCAGACGTCCAGATCACCTACAGCAACTCCAAAGGGAAATGAGATGGAACACTCTGATATTCAACCACCTGGACCCACTGAACTGGCAACAAAAGGGGATCTGGAAAAAATGAAATCA
>NW_004624785.1:7587698-7602278 GCF_000247695.1 Heterocephalus glaber | reverse complement strand
CATTCATCATTGGAAATCTGCACCTTTACATAATCCATCTTGGTTCTTATTTTTTCCCCATTCCCCTGCCCTCCCTTCAACCCCTCCACCCCTCCGTATCTGCAAAGACTTTGGAGAAACTATGCAATATTTAAGCTTGTGTGTCTGATTTATTTCACTTAACATTATGGTCTCAAAGTATATCGATTTTCTTACAAATAGCTCAAAATTATCCTTCTTTATGCCAGACTAGAACTCCATTGTATAAATGTCACATTTTCTTTATTCATCTGTTGTCTGAAATTTGGCTATTATGAGTTGTGTTGCTATAAACATAGATATGCATGTATAGCTGTAATATGATGTCTTTAACTCTTATAGGAAAATACCTAGAAGGGGAATAGCTTGGTCAAATGCAATTTATATTTTCTTTTTTTTGAGGAAATAAATTAATACATATTAAAAATATTTCACTTAGTCTTAATAATTAAGTTTATTCAAGATAATGTATATAGGGCCCAGGATGTGGAGCCATGCCTGCCTAGCAAGTGCAAGGTCCTGAGTTCAATCCCCAGGACCAGAATAAAAAAAAAAGCCTAATGTATATTTATAGAGTCTAGGTGCTAAAGCTAGTGAATAAAGTTTTTCTGGGTTTAGTAACAAAGGAATTTGGAAGAAAGATGAATTTGAGATATTATATCATGAATTGTTATTTATTATAAAAATTCAGCTCCCGTAATTTAGCTAATCAGAAAGTTTGATCTTGTTAACATGTGGAAAGTTTATTGGGGAATGATGGAATGATGTCACCCCAGTTCACACTTCAAGGACCTCCAAAGACAAAGTAGAAATTTCAGCTTTCTCCATTGCTCATCTCTATCCCCCATATCATCACACTGTTCTTCCAAGACTGAGCTTTAAAAGTCTGTTGATAACCACTTCTTTCATCATTAAACTCTGTTTAAATTTCAGGTCTTCAAATTTTCAAAGTCAGTATTTCTTCATCCAAAATGAGGTTTCCATTTTTTTTATAATTTCATTTTTTAAAAAAGTTTGCATTTGTCTTACTGAGTTGAACAGCATTAAACTATATTTTAAAGTTCATGTTTTAACGTGTTCAATATCTAATGTGCAAACCCAGTTCTAAATCATTTCATTTCTCATTCTAAAAATTGTAAACTACATTTTACAGTTGATGCAAGAATAACATTTAAAGTCTAGTTTCATTGGAAACTTTCCATCTAGAGATTTTGCTTTGGGGTATTTTATTTTTCATGAAATATAGTCTTTCTCCTTTTAAAATGGAAATGGGGGAAAAGGCATAATAGTGTACAGAATATCTCAAGTCTCCAAGTCTGCCAGCTGCTTCTAAAGTGTTGTCACAGAGACCTTAGTGATGTTCCTAGATAATTATTACTAAGATGATGTCGGGCTTGAAAGAGCACTGTCAATTTACAGTCGCGAAGAGCCTTTTACTCTGTTAATGAATAAAGATGATCACAGGGCTTTCCCCTTTCTGTTGATCACTTTTCCCCCATAATGACTCAGTCCTTTTTCATTCCTTTCTACAATGTGTCCAATTAGATCTTGAATATAAACTTCTTTCCTCACAGATTGCAGGCTAAAGATGAGGAGAAGACCGCAGAACTAGATAACTCAAAATTTCTTTTGAAGGCAGCCATATACAAGGAGGAGGGCTCCTGGGAGCTGAAAACCTGTTTCCCTCCAAATGTGTACTAGTTCATATACACCTAGGCCCTCTCCCCGTGTGGTTTCCCCTTAACCCCTGCCAAACAACTGACAAATGAGTCCAAACATCTTGTCTGGGTTGAGTGGGAAAGGTGGGTGCCAAGAAATCCCTGTGGCTAGACCATGGGAGGGGACCACAGTTGCTGGTCCTTTACTCTGCCTCTGGCCAGCATTCCAGAGAGACTGGGTTCCAGTTGCCTTTGGTGGGCTACCTTTGTACAGTAATACTTTAATCTCACTGTTTTTCATGTTTTTCTGCAAAAGAGGAAGAGAGAGAGGAGAGGAAGAAATTCACTTCTCCATCATAACTCTCATAAAACTGGGATCGTGGCCATCATGGCAGAGTTATCATTCTGCAGCACCCCATTCCCAGGAGGGGACTTGGCTGGACATTCGACACAATGCCATAGGACCTACTTTTATGGCCACATAAGTAAAATGTTCCTCAAACTGAAAGTGTCTTATTCCCTTTACCTCCAAATGCTGCCGCTGCTCTGTGTTAGTTATAAAACTTCAGCCACACTTCCTAAACTCTCTAGGCCTTAGTTTCCTGCACCAAGAACTCTTGTTCCAAACATCTCAAACTCATCCTCAGGACAAAAGATAAAAAGTGTCTGTGGAGAGTGGTTTTGCTTGTCAGTGAAACCAAGGGACATTTTCTCTTTTTCTGACCTAGTCCTTCCCTTAGCACCAGCTGGCAGATGACCTGGCCTTCCCATTTGCTGGGAAGGGAGAGATGGGAAGAGCTCACGGTGTGACCTTTTTCTTCTTTTTTACCTCATCCCTCTTCCAGTGATGTGCTAGTAAACATTCAGCAACCAGCTCTGTGGGGGTAGGACAGAAGGCCCTGCTTTGGAGTCTTTGCCAACTTCTGTGGTGTAAATATCTCACCATAGCTGATTTCAAACTATGGTTATGATGTCAACTGACCCACAAAATTCCTGAAATTTTATCAACCAGATTGTGAAAATTGGTATAAACCAGCACAAACATATCGCTGCTTCTTACCGTTAACAAAATGTACTTTTAATAATATCTACCCAATATAAAGTGTACCTTTTCAAACTTCAGATTAACAATCCCTAATGCAAGATATTTTCTGAAGGGGAATTTTAGAAAGGCAAACACTATGCATACCATATATTACACAATAGTCCTTCAGAAGTCTGAGGCTGCACCTCCAAAACAAACACCTTCATACTTCTGCAGTTAAATGAATGGAAATTCACACTAAATAGGATTTTTGTGAGAAATGATAAATAGATTCTGTGTTAGTCAGCACTCTGTCACTATAAAAATACCTGATATAATAACCATATAAAGAGAAGTTTATTTTGTTTCATAGTTCTAGAGTTTTCAATCCACGATAGGTTGACCCTGGTGCTTTAGGCCTGTGGCAGTGCATTACGGTGGGAGTATTTGGTGGAACAATACTGCTCAACTCATGACCCGGAAGCAAAAGAGAGAGGAAGAGGAATAGATGAGGATACCCCCAACCCCTTTTTAAGGGAATGCCCCCAATGACATAAAGATCTCCCACTGGCTCCCACCATTAAAGGTTCCACCTCCTCTCAGTTGCACCAGGGCCTGAGGACCAGGACCTTTAGGTGCATTTATCCAAACCATAGAAGTCTCCAACCACTGTAGGTGAAGGTTTATTGCCAAATGAGCTGAGGTCAGGGAAGGCTTTGCCACAGCTATTTTTTTAAAAAACTTCCCATTTGCAGGATCATTGGATTTTAGGATTGAGGGTGAGAAATGGTGGACTCTGTAGAGTACCTTCTTTTCTTCGCAGAGCATGTGTGTGCATTTTTCCATAAGCTATGGTCCTGCAGCCATAAAAGATGGTGACCAAGATGGAGAGATGAAGATGGTTGATTTGCCTGTGAGGTGAAAAATAGAGTGAATGTCTAAATTGTTTTTGTAAAAATTTACAGTAAAAGACACATTGCCATTGATTCCCTTCAAAATATTTCCCTTTGCTTGGAACACACTTATCCTATCATTGTTGCAACTTTCCTGACTATCTTTAGAGGGTACAATCAGAAATATGGTGAATGCTGCTGCCAGGTGCTATCCAATAGAAAGGTAGTCTTGTAAAAACATTACGCTGTGTTCTCATTCACCTTATTCACCAGATCTGGCACTATGCAACTTCTGGCTTTTCCCCAAAGTTAAAATGACCATGAAACATAAACATTTTGAATTGATTCAGGGCGTCAAAGTGGCTACAATAGTGCAACTTAAGACACTTTCAGAGCACTTCCAGAACTGCTTCAGAGTGGCAGGAACGATGGACTTCAAATGAGGGTGGTATCTTGAGGGGCATTAATGGCAATGTGTCTTTTGGCAATGTGTTTTAAAGAAAACATTTAAACATTCATCATATCTTTCTCTCACAGCCTGTAGAAGGTTATTGTATACTACGCCTGGTGTGCTAGAACATGCTTGTAATCTCAGCACTTGGGACGCTGAGGCAGGAGGATTGTTACAAGTTCAAGGTCTGCCTGGGCAACATAGTGACACCTTGTCTCAAAAAAAAGAGTCACAGTGTACTGAAAAACCTCAGCAGGACATGGCATTTATGAGGATCGTTTGGGAGACAATAGATCTGGTTCCAAATCCCTGCACTGCTCCTTATTAATTTTGAAACCTTGGTCATGGCAAATAGCATAACGGCTATCAAAGTCCAAGACGCAAGTAAGAGAGGGTTAGGAGGGAGGGGATGGTTACTGTGTCCAAGGTAGTACAGATGGCTAGGGGAATAATTTCTAATGCTGTATAGCACAGTATGACAACTGTGGCTTACCGATGAATATTTCAAAATAGCCGCAAGAGAGGATTTGGAATGTTCCTAACACAAAGAAATGACAGATGTCAGAAGTGATGGTTATGCCAATTGCCCTGATCTGACCATTGCCCATTGGACACGTTTGAAATGTCATAGTACCCTATTAATATGTGTTACTACTATCTGCCAATTAAAAGTAAAAACATTTTTAAAAAATACCTTTACCTGACCTTTCTAAAGCCTCTCTTTCTCTTGTAAAACAGAGGAAATGTCCTCCGTTGTGAGGATTACTAAGATAATGTACACAGGGCCCTTAATGCAGAGCTGGGATGGAGTAAGTCATGATAAAGTAAAGCAGTCATGATCGTTATCCACCAACTTCTCTCTAAATATTTGTTTTCTACCTTCCACAGTGGAAAAGAGTAGAGATACAGAAGAATGAGGGAGCATGCTTGAGACCTCTGCTATGAATTTATTATGTAGAACCCTAAATTTTTTATGGGTAAAATAGTCTTGTTTTCCCCTTACTCTTTTTCCCCCGCTGCAGTTCTAGGGATGAGCTGCCTCCCCAGCCCTTTTTATTTTTTATTTTGTGACAGGGTGTCACTAAGTTGATAAATTGGGCTCACACTTGCAATCCTGCCTCAGCAGCGCAGAGTGCTAGGATTACAGGTGTGTACTGGCAGGCCTGGCTCCCCCACTGATTTTATTATTTTAATTCTGCCATCCATGGCATTGAATTCTTAGGGGAGGGGTGAAGCGCTTTTCATCAACCTTTGCTACCTGGTTGACTGTATGTTTATAAGAAAGAAGAAAAAGGGGAGGAGGAAAGGGATGCTGGTTTTCATCTGAAAAGTTAACCAAAAGCAGTTGGGAGTGAATGAGAAGGAGCACTGGAGATCCTAAGGGGATGTTCTTGTTTGGTCAAAATACTGTTTAAGGACATTTGAATTCATATGCTTTCAAGTGTGCACCGCACCCTGACAACTCTGAACTGTTAAACACAGTTTTTACTGGCCTGGCCTCTGAGACCATTTAAATTTGAGATGCCCCGTTTAGAGGGACTGCCTACAGTATGCTCTTAGGGGATCCCATTAGTGTTTAGGATGAGACATCTCTTTGTTGTGTAGATTCTCCCAACAGTGGAGAAAGCTGAGGGACACCAATGCCCCACCATTAAATAGCAGTAGATCCCCCACTTCCATAGTGACAACCAAAACAACCCCCAAACTCACGTTTCCAAGTGACTCTCAAGGATGGAGTACTGTCCCTGTTGAGAATTTCTGAATGCAATTATTTTTGAGAAATAAAGTTGGAATTAGTTCCTTTCTTCAACATACCTGATAAGGAAAACAACTTAAAAATTATTCTAAGTTTATAAAACTTCCACATGTATGTATATGTTAACAATTTGAAGAAAAACATAATTGTGAAGCGAAAGTATAGAGTCAGGCTGGCAATGTAGCTCCAGGGAAAAGTGCTTGCCTAGCATGTACCGGGTCCTGGATTTAATCCTCACAGCCTCAAAAAAAAAAAAAAACAAGAAAGAAAGAAAGAAAAAAATTATGAACGGTCCAGCCTTGCTTTATTTCAGCATAATAGGATTAAGGATGTTTTCTGTTACAAAGTTATTCAGGCTATCTGTATAATATTGTATTTTGTTTACATCCTCAAGATGTATTGACCCTAAGCTTAAAAGTTTCAAGTTTCAGATTCTTTTCCCACAAATATCAATATTTGTAAAGAACATTACATACACATCTTCTTTCACTATATTGGTCAAAATCAAGGCAGGCCATTAGAGGAGTAGGTAGGATAACGATATTGACCACAAGCCATTTTAACTCCTTATTCCCACACACCTACATGATCTGGACATATTGCCATTGTCCTTTTTTGCATCTCTCGATGTCTATTATTGTTTACATATGAAGTGTCCCCCAAAGACTCATGTATTTAGGGCTTGATCCCCAATGCAGCAATGTTTAGAGGTAAGGCCTGCAGAGGTGAGTGAATCATGATGGCACTGTCCTCATCAACTGATTAATCAATTGGTAAGTTTACTGATGAATGAGCCATGAAGAGGGGTGCTGTATTGGAGGAAGTAGGTTACTGAGGGTATGTCTGAGAAAGCTAAGTCCTGTCCCTAGCCCCTTCCTTTCTCTCTGCCTCTCTTACACCGTCTCTACTTCTTGGCTGCCATGCGAGAGGTGAGCAGCTTTTCTCCACCATGCCCTTCTGCCATGATATTTGTGCCTTGGACCCAGCCTGACCCTGGATTGATATCCCTGGAACCATGAGCCAAAATGTTTTCTTAAGTTACTTTCCTCAGGTATTTGGTCACAGTGCTGAAAAGTTGGCTAATATAGTGCCTCTTTCTTTTTTCTTGCCCTGGCTGACATCTGGTACTCTTTTCCTGTGTGTTGGCCTCTTTTTCTATCAGGGAATTGCACTTAAGAAAATCTGGTAGACTCACTACTGATCTGATAATGTGCAAAATAATGCTTCACCATATTATGCTTGATAGGTGATTAATTTGCCCTTGCCTTGAGCTCAGGCCTTTACCCACTGGGTTAGTAGTGATGGAGGATTAGGTACTCTTATTGCAGGCCAGCAGTGAAGATAATTCAGTCATATGAAGATTTCTAGATGGCTTCAAATTCCTCTACCTCCTTTTAGGTTCAATTCAGCTACATATTAATAATTATGAACATTTTTTATTTTATCTTTACTCTTTGGGGTTAGTGCAGCTTCCTAATTTTAAAAATCTTTTACATTAAAGGCTTGAAAGAAAGGATCATCAGCCCCAGTGCAGACTCTGATAGTCACCCCTGGTTATCCTTGAAGACAGGTACCTTCTTACACACACTTGGGCACATCCTTGGTTGTCTGTGTTCCTTCCCTACATGAGACTACAAGGCCCTTCTCTTACTCTACTCTCTAGCATGGCCAGGTTAGTCTAGAGGTGTTTGGTAAGGCTCACAAGTCCAAATTTGAAATTAAAATAGCTTTCTTTAAAAAAAGATAAATAAATCAATGCTACCAGTTTTTTTATAAGGGGCTGCTATAATCCAGTAGACACTATTTTTCTGATCTTGTATAATCATAAATTCAGTACAATCACCAACATCATAAAAGTTATCACCATAAGCCATAAAGTTAAAGCAGGGTATGATAGAGCCATTAAACTCTGTAAGCTTTGCAAACATCGATTCCTATGTGTACATGGATTGGTGCTCCTCAGGTGAGATGCTACAAATAACCAGGCTATTGTGCAGCCTTTCATTAGGAACAGCTGAGTTAGAGGGAGGCCATAGGAACTGAAATGCAGAGTTCTGCTTGGATGCTGCTCTGCCCTGCATACCTGTGAGGCCTTGAGGCCATCGCTGAACTCTCCCAAGTCTCTCTGCCCTCATGGATTATAGTGTCTACCTTTCTGAGTCTATCTGAGGAGTAAATAAGATGGTACAGGAGACATTCAACAATATCAAAAAAAAATTTTCAGCAGACATCTAATTGGTAGACCAAATCTTCTTTGAGCAAGAAAAAGGCATGATTTTAGAAATAAGCCAGGCCTGGGCCTGTTACCTTAGGCCCTTCTTGGCCCTTTCCTGTTCAGTATCAGAGTTGGAGAGAGAGAGATGGGGTGGGATGGGATGGCTACAGTTGTCTTCCAAGTTTCTATGCCAGCTTCAAACAGTGGAGGGCATTCCCGTGAAGAAAGGCAGAAGCCAGGGTATTTCTCCTCTTCTCTGCCAGAGTCTGTGGCAGTGGCTCTCTCTCCAACTCCAACACACAGCTCCCACCTTTCACACACTGCCCCTGCCTGCCCCTCCAGTCTAGGGCTGGTGGTGGCTTCCTCCTGCTGTTAATTTCTGGGCTGCCTCACTGTCTCCTTGTGGTTTCTTGGTTCTCCCATCACATTTAGAGTCAATTCTCAGCTTAAAATCCTTCTTTTATAAGTATTTTAAGTGGCTTCCCTTTTCCTCTTTTGACTTTGACTGATAAACAAGAATGTTAGGAAGACTCCTCACCAAAAGAATTTTCCTAATACTGGATGTGCCCTTAGAAAGCCTTTCCACTGGATTCTTCTCCTTTGAGAGTGAGAGTAGCATGTCACTAACCTGGAGTGCTACATAATAGCATGTCACAATCCCTACCTTGTCCTTCCATCCACTCAGTATAAGGTATAAGGTGAATATCTAAATTTTAAAAATTGTTACAATAAAGGTGACATTGCCATTAATCCCCCTCAAAATCTTCCCCTTGTTTCAAACAATCATACACTGTTCTTGCTGCTTTTCTGAAGCAGTTCTGGACATTCTCTTTTGTGACAGTCTTCATGAGGTGTGATCAAAAACACTGTGAACGCTGTTGCTGAGTGGCATCTAACAGAAAGGCAGGCTGGTAAAAATGTTACATTGTGTCCTCATCCACCTTATTCACTGGATCTGGCCCTGTAGGTCTTCTGGTGACTCCCCAAATTCAAAATTACCATGAAAGTTAAACATTTTGAATCAATTAAGGACATCAAGGCAGCTAGAACAGTGCAGCTAAAGATACTCAGGAAAGTAGACTTCCAGAACTGCTTCAGAAAGCAGCAAGAATGATGGAATGAGTATATTCAAAGCAAGGGGGAGTATTTTGAGAGGCGAGAAATGGCAACATATCTTCTAATCATGTTGCATTAGGCATCTACTATGCATTAGGAATTGAATTAAGTGCTATGCACACAGATAAACTAGACCCTCAGCAGTCAGGCCAGGTGATTCCAAGAAGACCATTCTAGTGATTCGGAGGGCAGCATGCATGTATTTAGGAACCAGGAATGATGATAGATGCCTGGTGCATACTTGGCACACAGTAACAAAAGAGTTTCTGGTCTTGTTTCCACTTCCCATCCTGCACCTCATTACTAAACTGAGGTAGCAGAAGAGAAGTGGACTGGGAAGGAAATACTATGACCATTCTACAGATAAGGCACCATGGTTAGAACTGTCATCTGTCCAAGGGAGCAGCTGGCAGACGGCTGAGCCTGCCGCAGGCTCAGTCTTCTCACCGGATCAGTTGTCCCACAGTTTCATTCTAAGCTGCCCTGTGGTAGAGACCAGGAAACCCCACATATCTTCACTTCCTTTCCAAGGTGCCTCAGCTCCCTTCCCTAGTCACACACACACTCATCAAGTAGCTTCTTTAAATTCTAGGTCCTTTGAGCATCAAGTAAGGGTTAGCACTTATTTATGACCCAGATCATAAATGTAACAGCTGCCCCTCTTATCCTCAAGGATATGTTCCAAAACCCCAGGGGATGCCTGAAACTGTGGCTAGTACCAAGCCCTAAGTATACTCTACTTTTTTTTGGATGTACATAACTATGAAATTAAACTATGATTAATTTATAAACTAGGCACAGTAAAAGAACAATACTAATGAAAAATAAAACAGAACAACTATATCAATGTACCACAATGAAATTGCCAGAATCACTCCCCTTGCTGTTTGGGACCATTATTAAATAAAATACAGGTTACTTGAACACAAGCTGAACACTGCAACACTGCAACAGACACTCTCAAAGGCAAGACGGTTCTAATGACTAATGGGTGGGTAGTGCATACAACAGGGATACGATGGACAGAGGAAAAATTCACATCCCAAGGGGCAGGATAGCAAGAGATTTCATCATGCTACTGAGAATGGTGTGCAATTTAAAACGTATGAATTATTTATGTCTAAAATTTTCCATTTAATATTTTCAGACTGTTGTTGACCTCCAGGAACAGAAACTATGGAGAGTAAAACTGTGGGTAAGGGCAGCTACTGTACTATTCCACAAAACACACTGTACAGGGGTGAGGTGCTATTGTCCATTTTTGAGCACAGAGAGGAGGTGGCACAAGTGGTTTTGTGTAACCTCCAGAAACCTGGAAAGGTCATGGTTAAGGAAGCTAACACCTGTCCTGTCACCTGACAGTTACGGAAAGACCAACTATGGTGGTACTTTGAGGACAGCAAAAATCTGCTTTAGTCCCATTGCAAATCTACCATTGCAAATGCATTTCTAGAATAACCCTGGGCCGGGGATTTAGCTCAGTGGTTCTGGCGTCTACCTTGCAAGGACAAAGTCCTGAGTTTGATTCCAAAAAAAAAGAATAATTCAGTGACCAGGGATTTAGCTCAGTGGCACCGTGCCTGCCTTGCAAGAGTAAGGTCCTGAGTTCAATCCTCGGTACCACACACAAAAAAAGAATAACCCAGGCCCATATTTTACATACTACAAGTCAGTTCTGGAAACTCAGATAAATTGTAGAACAGAACACAAACTCCACCGCGTAGTGGAAAGAACTGTGACACTGTCTGGCCTTACTGCAAAACCTTGTTTTGTTTCAAATCTTTGTTACAATTTCCACAACTATGTACACGCATAAAGACAAATAAAAGGGGAAATTTAAAAACAATCATGGTTAACATTTATCCAGGCTTTATTAGGTGTTGCACAGTTTCCTAGCCTTTCAAGCACATTATCTTATTTCAATCACACACAGGAACTCTCTGAGGTAGGCAGAACCATTCCCACCCCCATTTTACAGGTGAAGGGAATGAGGCAGAGGCGTGAAATAATTCACTCAAGGCCACACATTAGGAACTGCTAAGCTGAAGGTGTGTAAACAGAGTGCATTGGTATAGATGACTAAACCGAACGGAAACCATACAAACCTGATATGTCAGCTTGGCGGTGTCAAGAAATGATTTCACCCTGTAGGCACCTTTTCAATTGAAGTCATCCTTTTACTGCAGGGCTGGTGCCTTTAAACACCTCCCTGGCTTTCACAAAGGTTGTTCTTTGCCTTCTTCCTTTTTCACTTTTCCTTTCTCCAGGCAAAGGTCGTTTGGTACTTTAACCGAAGCGATTAGAGTACTGATGCCTGAAAAACCATGAGATGCACTTTTTACCTGTTAGGATTCCACAGCTTCTGTGTCAAACTAGCATGTTGATTTAAAGCAACTATCAGTTATTATTTTAAAGAATTCATGTAGGAAATGATCACATCCAAAGGGAAAGCTACATCTGAAAGACCCAGAAAAATGAAGAAAAGTGATGTGTCTGCGAAAACAGTAGCAGAGATTTTTAAAAAAACAAAAAAAACCTCTTCCCCCCAGAGGCTGTAATTTGACTGCTCTCTTTGGCACAGCTCCAGAGACAACGCCAAGGGCTTAATCTTTTTCTTTCTTTCTCGGGCCACCCCGCCCCCCTCCTCCCCACCTGGTCGGCCCGAAGCGCCCGAGTAGGCGGGACGACCCGCGGCCGAAGGAGCCGGCCCTGGGGCGTGGGGAGGGGCGGCGGGCGCGGCCGAGGGGGACACGGCGGGGCCGGCGAGGAAGAGGAAGTCGGGCCGAGCGAGCGCGCTGCGGGGAGACCGAGGAGCGGAGCGCACCTCCCCAGCCGGCTGGACCGCCAGCCCCGGGAGCCGCCCCTCTCGGGTAAGCGCCGCACAGGCTCCTTCGGGGATGGGACGGGGACACCCGGGGACCTCAGATAAGCAGGTGGGGGCGGGCGGAGCGTGGCGCCGGCCCGGAGTGCCCTTCGCGCTCCTTCTGGACACAGCCAGAGGGTGCTGGGGAACGCCGCGCCGCCGGGGATCGGGGTCGGGCGCAGGTGCTGTCCGCGGCCCCGGGAGCCCGGAACCCCGAACCCCGCCCGGCGCCCCCGCCCCTCCGCTCAGTACAGCGCTGCAGGGTTTGCTGCCTCTCCGAGGACTTTCTGTCACCCCCACCCCCACTCCAACGGAACGGTCGGGAAAGGGAACCCCACTGCCGGCCACCGTGCTCCCCCCAACAGTGGTGCGCCAGGTTCCCGGGACCGAGTGACCCGCGGTGGAATAGGCGAGCGGGGGCTTCGCTGCCACTGCAGACGCTCGCGTTGGCGCCCCAGCTCCGCGGAGAAGCAGTTTTTAGCGGGTGAGTGGGGGAGTCGAGAGCTGGCGGCCGGCCGGTGGGTCTCGGAGTAACCGCAGCTCCCGGGGGGCAGCGACTTCACCGGGCCAAGGGAGGGGGCGGCGGCCGCGGGGATGCCCGAGCCCCCTCTTTGTGGCCGCAGCGGTGTTCTGCGCCTCAGCTAGAAGCCCCAGGACGCTCGGGTGAGGAAAAGGTCATTAAACTGTTGTGTTTCCCTTGGTTCACGGAGAACAATGAGGCAGATCATTTCTACTGTGTCGGTGGGTTCTTGTTTGCAAAGCCGGTGTTTCATTAAGTTCTTGTCCTCCTCAGCGCGCTTTGTACCGCTCTCAGGTGGCCCGTGCTGCTGCGCGTTATTTTTTGAAGTCGCCGAGTGTGGGTGTCTTGGAAGGCTGCTCACGCATCGCTCTGAGAAGACAAGGTCCAGCTCTGAGCGAGTGAGAGGCGGCTTGGGGATTTGGGACAGATTGAATACAGAGCTACCTTGTGCTTTGTACTAAAACCAGGAGGAGATCAGGATATTAACTTTGAGTCACATTTGTAATTTAAAGGCATTCCAGGCCTAGACGCATCACACATTGCTGTGAAAATAGTTATCAAGTGTTAAAATCATCGTGTTCTGGCTCCCTGTTTCTGTAGTTGGCATACTTTTAAAAAACTGATCAATTTGGGATTTTTTTTTTTTTTGGTACTGGGGATCGAAGATTTGGGATTTTTATTAAAGTGCCAAGAAAACACTTCTGACTTTGGCTTTGCCATGTGGGACCTGAGTAGGCTCCTTTGGTGACCTTGCCTCCTCACTTCTAAGGGAGTGTATATGAACTAGATAGTTTCTACAGCTCCGGGCACATCCCCATCCTACTGGTAATTATTTGTTCTACAATATTTAAGACTTCCAAACAAAATGGATGGGTTGATGTTTGACTTTTTAAATTCTCTGAGTCTGGCCTCCCAATTCCTGACTTGACTTTTTGTCCTATTTGAGACCGGGTGTCCAGGCCACTAAACCTTAACCAGAAGAATTTTCATCCCCAGAGTTCTCCCATCTCAGTGGCTTCCTCCCTAAGTGAGTCACCAGCATCAGTGACTGTGTGACCTCCCTTCCCCTTGGTGTCGCAGCTCCCCAAAGCTAGATGCTAAAGCGAGCACTGATCAGCTGTCCATGCCCTAAGTCTGCTCTTCCTTGGCAGATTTTTCTTGCTCATCTCCATCTTCCTATGGGCACTACTTCTTGAAGTATCTTTAAATATAGATGATTGTTACTAGGTTGAAACATTTCCATGAGAGACTTTGAGCTGTAGTTCAAAGAGGTTAAGTGATCACTTTTTAATCCATAGAAAGAAACAACATAATTTTTCCGAACCAAGAATAACTGGTACTAGTTTGTTCTGCTTTGGGAATATAATATTTACAATGAATTAATTCAGCTTTAATGATTTAGAGTCTGATGTGTAAATATGAGAAATCTGAATAGTCCTAGATCTGTTGAGCCCATAGTAAACTAAAAGCAATTCTTGAGTCTGTACCCTGATTACTAATGCTACAGTCCACTTTTTGTGGTTTTCTCCCTCTTTCATTGCCAGGAGTTGGTTTTTCAAAGAGTTGTCACCCTGTAATCCTCCTGCAGGGACAATTACATTCGTGTACATTTAAAGCTGGGATGGCTCATGGATGATCTAGCCCAGCCCTTTATGTCGTAAAGATTAAACAAGCGCGCCAATTAAGACCCAGTGCTCTGGGATCAGCCTACCTGTGTAGGGAGCTTGCCTCTGCATCTCATTAGCTCTGAGACCTCGACCTTTTAAGAGAATTGTTAAGATGTGGATTATTTTATAATTAAGAAAAGTAATAATCATAGTTATTCACTCTGTCTGGATTTTCTCACCTATCCTCATTTCTTTCTCTATGAATTTCAGAAAGAATGGTCCTTACCTCCAAAGTTGTGCTGAGGATTAAACGAAATAATCCTTATTAAGTAGTGTGTATGGTATGCTTTGAAGATGATTGTTGTCAATAAACTGTGTCCCACAGATAAAGAGTAAGCATATCTGCCCTTGTTCCCCACCTTAAGGAGAAAGCATTGTATCTTCTCCATTCATATAAGG
>NW_004624785.1:7568302-7579929 GCF_000247695.1 Heterocephalus glaber | reverse complement strand
TATATATATATATATATATATCTCAAAGAAAGCAATACAAAAACAATGATTGTTGTGTTATGTTGAACCCTGGTTGGCCACGGGTATTCCCATCACTACAGAGCATTACCTTTAGCAGCATAGAATTCAGATGGCTTCCAAAAGTGTCATTATTATGAAGCATTCCTGTTCTTTGTTTCCTTTTAGAACTTACCTGAAATGGAAGCAAATGTTATAAAGTTCTAAAAATTAAGTTGTGATGAGTTTCGCAATAGCAATGACTTTCAAAATACAGAATGCCCCCAAGGAACAAAAGGAGACTCGTTTTGCTTTATGATCTGTCATATGTCAAGATGACAGGTAGTACTGTCCAATCCAGTGCTAGAGTCTAATACATTTCTAAATAGCGAGTTAGCAGAAATTTGTTCCTAAAGTCTTATAGAAATAAAGAAGAGAGTACAATTTCATACTAGCTAAAGACATAATAGCTTAGCAATAACTATTCAAACAATTCCTTAGTTTTACATTACTAATGTATACAGAAAACATACTTGGCAAACATCAGGACCTACTCTTTAATAAGAAAATTTTTATTTGGTACATATATTATCAAATCTGATATTGTCGTGCTTTCTTTCCTTATTTATTGTACTCTTAATTCAGAGGCTGTTTCTGGGATGTTGGTTATGGAAAAAATGGTGTACATAGAAAAGATAAGTTTGTTTTTCTAAGGTCTGAATACTTAGAGTTGAAATGTGGGACTGGGATAGAATTAGCAATCATTTGGAAGTTACTTAAAAATGCCTTTTAAACTGAGGATAAAACTATAGTAAAGATCTTATGAGGTTTAAATGCTAATGTATGGATAAGAATTAGTACAAAATAAGCCCTTGATAAGTACTAGCTATTTTATTATGTTTGCTGAGTCTCACACTTAAGTTTTATGCTCTGTTATTAGATAATTGGAACAATAACATAAAAGGACCTAGGAAAAGCCACCTAGATGTTAAAAGAAGGGCCTTAAGTTTCCTGAGGCAAAAGTCAATGAAAAGCTAGGAAAAGAGAACACATTTGGCTTGTTTTTTGTTTGTTTGTTTGTTTATTTTACTGTAGTAGAAATGCAATGTTCATTACACTGAGGATTCAGATTAAATCAACTTATTTAATAAATATACTTTTGTAAGTTCTGGGTATACAGTGGTGAACAAAACAGACTAAACCTGGAGTGAAGGGCCAAACTTTCTGCAACAGCACTTTAAAGAAAATTAAACAAGGAAGTGGATGGAGTTGGAAAGCACTGTATTTTCCTGGGTGGTCAAAAAGGCCTACCTGAGAAGGTATGTTAGGCAGCTTTCTTGACTGTTACAGTAATCAGCTTATAAAGAGAAAGGGTTTATTTTGTTCACAGTTTCAGAGGTTCTAGTCCATGAGTGGTTGGCCCTGTTGCTTTTGGGCCTGTGGCAAGGCAGAACATCGTGGTGAGACTACATAAAAAAGGAAGCTGCTCACCTCATTGCAGCTTGGAAGCAGAGAGAGAGGAAGGGGTTGGGGTCCCAGTATCCCCTTCAAGGGCACACTCTCAGTGAGCTCACTTCCTTCCACTAGGCCCTACCTCCTAAGGGTTATACCAACATCCACTTATGTCACAAGCTGACAACCAAGGCTTTAGCACATGAGCCATTGAGGGACACTTACCCAGACTATATCAGGATATTCTAGATCCAAACTATAGTACAGGGTTACTTCTGAGGTGCAGTTTGAATCATGAAGAGTGATCCTGAGGAGATAGGAGGAAAGAACATTCTAGAAAGAGGAAACGGTGAATATGGAAGACTTTAGAGAGAAATAAGCTCCATGAACCCCACAGAAGAAGAGCAACCAGTGTGTATGAACAGAAGAGAAGCAGGAGGCAGGAGATAAAGTTGGGGAGGAAGGCAGGGTCTGGGTTGTGTAGAACTTTCTAATGTCCAAGATTTTGGCTCCAAGTATGATGCCAAGCATTGGAGGATTTGAAGCAGGGGAGTAACATAATCCTATTAATGCTCAATTAGCACTTGGGCTGCTGTGCAAAGAACTATATTGGAAACAGGAAGAGCTGCAGTAGAAGAGAAGAAGAGAGTGTTAGCAGAGGAGGTGGTAAAAAGTTGATTCAGAAGTGAATGTTAGCCAAGACTGTATCTCAAGGAGAAGGAATTCGTGAGGTGAGGGGGCAGGTGGCCACTGTTACTTGCTTTGTCCTACCTGTGTACCTGTCTCCACATTTTGCTTCTGTTGCCCTCTCCTTTGTGAAGAACCCCAGTGGCCCATAGCTGTGTGTGATGCTGTCTGTGAAGCCATGATGGATAAGCTCGCCTCCCACACACCCACAGTCAAGTGCCCTTTGTCTCAGTGCTCACGCTGTGAAATCTTTCATGACCATTTAGTTGTCTGCTTTCTCTTGACTGTAAAATCCTTGAGAGTAAGTGGGAACACAATACCTTTTTTTTCCTGCTGATTGAAATTAGCTTTAAGAAATCTAAGCCAAAAAAAACCCCTCAGTTTTCAGAAATTGGTTGAGGAATAGAAATTCTGAGTATGTAGCTAAATATTTAAATAAGAGTGAAGCACAAGGACAGGAGAAGAAAGGGGGAAAAAGAGGAGATGAAAAGAACCCCACTTGAGGAAATCCCAAAGGGCTCTGAGTTGACGCTTCTTAAAGGTTTCTTTTGGAAATGATTTTGGTTGGATGATTTTCTGTCATGGGAGCCCAGTACCTTTCTTGGTTTAAAAGTTTTATGGGCTTGTAGTAAATGTGGTGTTCTGGGTTCATTACCTGACTTTCCCTGCTTTATTGTGAACTTGCAGACCCATCAGGGAGTTTGTTTATTCTGGAATAGAAACAACTATCAGAGAAATTATAGTTTAAGAAGTCTTTCTAATGTTTCAGACTGTCTGAGTGGCTCTTGTGCATTTCCAGGCAAGATATCAGTTCTATCCCATGCCAATAGAGATGCCCCTTTCTAAGTGTGGGGAAAGTATCTTAGCCCTTTTTATAAGTTGTAAGGCTCCTGGCGTGTATAGATATCCATCCTTCTGTATCCACTGGTGAGTATGGTCCTGCTGTTGACCTTGAATCCATTTTAGACCTGAATTTGGGTCCACCTCTCCATTCCCACTGCCAGGTGGGATGCATACATGTGGTGTTTGATGCTAGTGTGTCAGTTCTGGATGAAAACCGTACTGTTAGATTACCAGCCTAGATATGTACATGCTGATTTACGAAGTCTATGCTTGTTAATCTCATACTCAGAACTCAGCTCTCTGACTGGAGAGGAGGAAAAAAAAAGAATGTAGCTAGGCCACAATGCAGAGTTCTAAGTGTACAATAATTACTTTGTGACTTGTAAATTTAGTTGATGAAGATAGCTCTCTGAAGGACCTCTTCAAATTAAAAGGGAATAATAGATTGTGGTAGCCTAGTTTTAGTTACTGTGCCAATTAGAAAATAATCAAGTGCCATGTCTCACAGAATATTCTGATGTAAACTTTTTGGCTCACACAGTGAGGCCCTATTGTGTTTCAAAATAAGTCAAGAGAAAAACTGATGAGTAGGCAGGTCTAAGCCGCCCACTCCTACTCAGATTCCTTCTGGGATTTATCTATTTGGCTTTTGCACAATTGACACAGTCACCCACCCAGCTTCAGACTCTTAATCTCTTTTTCCAGACCTACCTCTGACTTCCTGGGGTTGTTTTTCTCCCCCTCCTTTTCCAATTCTTAGTTAATAGCACCGCAGTTCAATGGTCACAGCAAGCCATTTGCCTTCCCTTTCCTGCCTGGTCCAGCAGTGGGCAATAACTTCTTAAATGGGCCTCTGTCCATATTCACTTACGCCTCCTTCCCATCCTTTCAGATGCTTATCTCTTGCCTAGACTGTAGAATGATTGCCGAGCCAGCATTGATGTATCTACCTAGAACACAAATCTGATTGAAATGCATGTATTTTTTCTTAACTCCTTTGCACTAGGCTACCTCCCTGCTCCCTTTCTTATTTTTAGATCTTGAAACAAGGTCTCACTAAGTTACTAAGTTCCCCAGTCTGGGCTTGAACTTGTTATCCTCCTGCCTCTGCCTCCCAGAGTGTAATTGAATACATCTTAACAGAGACTTCTTCTTGGTTGAGCCCAAAGGAAAGGTTGATGGTAGAACTTAGGGAAAAGATAAGAGTCCCAGTTATGAGGCCTTTGGGACTTCTCAGATCCTTTCCCTCTTCATACTTAGGTTCAACCCATATGCAAGTCTGCAAGCTCTGCTTCCAACTCTTACAAGTTCTCAGTCTTCACTGCTCCCACTCGGCCCAGTCCACTGTCATTTCCTCCTGTGTTGTTTGCACTGGGTTCCTGACTGATTTATGGGCTTCTACCTTGCCCCTACTGTCTGTTCTCCACATAGCAGTCAAAGTGACCTTGTTCTTTTGTTAGGTCAGCATCCTGTGTGGTTTCTCATCTCATTCAGAGTCCAGAGCAAGGCCACAAAACAGCCTGCGAGACCCTCCCCAGGTGATACCTGCTTTGCTGTTATCTCAGCTCTGTCCTTTTCTCCTTGTATGTGCCATGCATCAGCTCTCTGGCTCTTTGTTGTCCCGGGTACTCCAGGCTCCAGCCTCACGTTCTTTTCATGTCCTCTGCTTGGAACATTCTTGCCCAGAGACCAGAGTCTCACTATCTTGCTTCTTTCAGCTATCTGCTCCATGTCCCCTCCATGACCACCAGGGGTGGATGGTAGGTGTCGATGGTATTGATGTTGGTGGTGGTAGTAGTAGTGGTGGTGATGGTAATGGTGGCAACTGTAGTAGTATTCTTGTGGTTGTTCGTGGTGATACTGGTAATGGTGGTGGTGGTGATTGTGTTGTTGTAGGTGCTCATAGTGGTGCTAGTTGTGATGGTGATAGTGGAATAGTGGTGTTGATGTTGGTGTTGATGGTGTTGTTCTTGGTGGTGGTGATAGTGGTGTTGGTAATGGTGATGGTGGCGGTAGTATTGGTGGTGGTGGTGATGTTGAGGTTGTTGCTGGTGAAGGCAGTGGTATTGGTAGTGTTGATAGTGATGGAAATGTGGTGGTGGTCATAGAGGGAAAGCATTAGAAGTGATAGAGAACCTCCTCTATGACTCTATTCCTCCCCTATTTATGCCCTTACACTCTTGGTCTTTTGAAGCAGCCTCTTTGACAGGTCCACCTGGGCTCTTGCCTGGAGGGTTGACTCTCTAGTGCCATCCAACCTGGAGACCTTCCTCACTGCTCTGCTCCCAAGTCTGCCTTCTACTCCATTCAGCTTGCTCTCCATGTATGACTGCCCTCTTTGTCCACAGTGCCCCATAACACAGGACTTAGTGTGTGTAACAATCCCAGAAGTAACAAGTCACTGCTTTAAGTCTGCACTTTATGTTTTACTGTTCCAGATGCTGCTTGTCTACCAGAATAAGCCCAGTGGTTTGATAGTTAAACATTTCAACTCCAGAGCTAGGCTACCCAGATCCCAGCTGAGTTCCACCACTTGGAATTTACATGACCTTGGACAAGATGTTCAGCCTCTCTCCACCCCAGGGCATCATTTTATAGATGATGGAAATAATACCAAATTCCTGGGGTTATAATGAGATTAAATACAGTCATTCTTTAACATGCTTTCAGAGTCTTGTTCTAACAGAAAAAGTTAAGTAATTTTCATCAAAACTTCTTTAAAACCTCTTGTAAATCTCAAATTGTCACCTTCTTTCTCAGAAAACCAAGTATCTTTTAGTTTCCATTTTATTCAGTTACATGTGTCTCTTACTGTACGCTATCAACTTACCTCATCTTACATTAATATATATATATGTAAAGTAAATATCCGATGCATGTAGAAAGTTTATATTTATGTGCCAACCTTTCACCTCCCTTCTGTGGTCTGATTGACACACCATAAATTACTGCTTGTTTATTATCTTTCAAAGTTCGTCAGAGGGAGGAATTCATCTTCTAATTAGAGAAATTTCTAAGCAGACATCAGTAAAGAAAGTAGCATAATGAAATCCCCCATGTACCCATCTTCAAGATTCAGCAATTATAGGTATGTTGCAAATCTTACTTCATCTGTTTCCTTACTTATTCCCTCTCCCACTTTGAGTATTAAAAGCAGATCTCAGGGCTGGGGGCTTAGCTCAGTCGTAGAGTGAATACAGAACGTGTTTGAGGCCCTAAATTCAATCCCCAGCACCACCACCACCCAGAACAAAGCAAATCACAGCTATCATGTTATTTTTCCCACAAATACTTCAACATGTATTTCTTGCTGATAGAAAACTTTTCTTTATAACCAGCACACAATACACCCCATGGAAATAACGTAATTCCTTAAAATCCACTCCTGCTCTGCTCATAGACAAATAAAACCCTGTTAGAGTAGGATTTTTGTTTTTTTTCTTTTTTGGTTTATTTTGTTTTCTGCCACCTCCCAAGTGCATAATAGGCACTACAGTATTTAAATGAATGAATGAGTTATATTCCAAAAGTTTATTTTTAGGAGACAGCGCCATAAAAATATTACAAATGGTGCTTGTGATCTTGAACTAATAAGAGAAAACTCTCTTGGCTCGTAATGTAGCTGAGGCAAAGCTCTGTCTTGTGTGTGTGAGCTTCGTAGAACATATACCCTGTCTTTCTAGGAGCAGATACTTCCAGAGTTCCAAGTTGGGATAGGCTCATCTTGAACCCAACACCCTTGACTCAGGGGAGTTTGAAATCCTGCCTGTCCTCCCCTCCTTGAATGGGCAATGAGGTTCCCATGGTTCTCACTTGTAGAGTTGGATAGACCATCTTTTGACTGTGAACTGTACTACCTACTAGCTTTTTCTCCATCCGTAACTATTGAATAGGGCTATTATGAACATGTAATAATAATAGCAGATAAAGTATTACCAGTGCTTGGCCTTTAGCAGTTGCTAAATGGACATTTGTGGGCTTTTTCTTGTCTCCAAGCCACTATTCTTGGCAGTTTCCGAAGCAAGAGTTCCCAAGAGAGGGGGCAAGTGGCTACCCGGTGGAAGCTGGCCCCAACAGTGGTGCCTTCCAACTTCCCTGTCCCTGCATCCAGACTCTCTTTCTCTTTAGGATTTCTCACCTTTGTTGTGGTCTCCTGTGGAACAGAAAAACAGTATTGTGACTTTACTTCTGGTCAGTACATTGTCCTTCTGAGGGTTAGTATGACGTGCATTTGCTGTTATTAAGGAGATTTAAAGAAATATTTAAAGATCTACCTTCTCTTTTGGGTATACAGTAGAGAAAATCAGTTTTCATTTGAAAATCAGATTTTGTCTTGTCCAATAAATTTTGGGGTTATCACCTCTCTAAACTTAGACTTCTATTCCTAAAAACTCCTGAATGAATGACTAGTTTATACTTTAGACTCATCTCTAAGTGAGACTGCTGCCGGGTTCTTTGGGCTCCTTGAAACATTTTAAAGTCAGAGACAGTTTTATCAGTAACACAGTGACAAATCATTTCCCATAATAAGCTTAGACACAAGCCTTGTTTTTCCTCTCCATCATGCTCCTGATATGTAGAAATGCCTTTTTGACGTCATGACTTGAAGTAGTTGCCCTGCAAGGCTGTACTTTGGTCTGAGGCCAGTTAACTGGTATTTGAGACGAGCAAAGCTTTGGGTAACCTATAACCTCAGCAGAGCTCAGCCCCTGGCCCCAGAGGGCTTCTGAGCATTAGACCCAACTCTGATAGCTTTGTACAGAGCCTGCACATGAGCCTTTCTCACATGACCTGGCCGCACCCAGCTCACAAATAGACCCCATGAGGATGGCCCGGAGCTGGCAGCTCCTGCTCCCTTGGCCTCCCTCACTCCGCAGACAGCTGTTATCTGCTTTGTTTCTCTTCTTCTTCCATCACACCCCCTTTGGATTTCTAATCTTCCCAATGGAAATATTGCAGTAGACGGTTACATAAATTCCTGTAACAGAAAAAATAGGCAGAAGTAAATTCTCAGAGGTTGGGATTTCTTGTGAGAAGGATCAGATTTAAGAGGGATTATAGTGGGTGAGGTGTACTGTAAAGGTGTGTGGTGGTGCATGCCTATAATGTCAGCACTCCGGGAGGCTGAGGCAGGAGAATTTTAGGTCCCTCCTGGGGAATTTAGTGATATAGTGAGGCCCTGTCTGAATCAATCAATCAATCAATCAGTGGGCTAGGATTGTAGCTCAGTGTGGAGGCAGTACCCAGCACTAAAAAGGGAAGAGGGTTGATATCCTTAGCAAGAACAAGGGACTAAGGAGGATGAGAGAAGGTCCAGGTATGCAGGGAAATGAGAGCAGTGAAGCATAGAGGCGTGGCCATGGAGCTTTGCCTCCTGCCTTGCAGTTCTCTGTTGTACCAAGGAGTAGCAGATGCAGGATGGGCTGATGTGCTGGCAGCAGCAGAGGTGATGAGAGTGGTGGTGACTGAGCACTTACTGTTAGGTGATGTTCCAGAGGCTTAGTATGCAGCCTTGAACTCGCTGCACAGCCCAAGCTGGCCTCAAACTTGCAGTGATCCTCTTGCCTCAGCCTCCCAAGTGCACCACACCCAGCTTAACAGCGTGTTTTGAGTACCTGCAGCCATTCCCACTTCATAGAGACACAAAAAGTTTAGATGACCTGTCCAAAGACACCCAGCTCTTCAGTGGCAGAATGGGGACAGTTTGCACAGACTGGCCCAGGTCTCATGCTCTTAGTGTGATTGACATTATGAGTTAGGACTACAGGGGAGGAAACAACAGCAGTGGTTTAAAAGAGAGAAGATAACCTTTTTCTCCCAAGTCTGAGTAGGTCCAGGGCTAGTAGGTGGCTCTTTGCAACTAGGGACCCAAGATTCTTCTATCCTGCCCCGAGATGTCATTGTAATAAACTGAGTGTAGTGTTATTATGGAAGGAAAGAGTGGCTACATGGGGACAGATCACTTGGTAAGAGAAGAGGAAGGTCCCATCTCAGTATGTGCCTGTCCAGAGGCCATGAGTGCTTTTGGCTAGTGTCACTGCACCGTACTGCTTTTGTGCCTTACAGAGCTGGGGTACACACGTGGTGGCCCCTAAAGCACCTTATTGACTACTGGGGTGTTCTCTGAGAGGAAGAAGCCATATCTAAAATGCTGAACATCTGGTGGGATGCCCCACCTAAGGACAAATAAATATTTGTCCTGCTGGTGTTTAATTAACAACTGGGGATTTCCAACAAACACTTCATTTTGTCAAGGGTTGTTCACTGATAATTCACAAGCATTCTTTTCTAAAGGGAAATGACTAAAGATGCCAGTCATCTTAGTCTATCACTCATTCTTGGTGACATCAAGAGACACTTGAAAAATGTTGTGGACGTTCAGCTGAGTGGCTTGTAAGGATTTGCTCATCTGACAAAGAATTGTAAGAATCAGACACTTGCTAGAAGGACTCCACGTTTGTATTGAACTGACTGATGAGAGAAATGATTGTGGTTGCAGTATTCTCAGTCTCCTGTGACAGAAAAATTATTAAATGCTGACATGCTAGAATTAAGACTTAGTTGTAAATTGAGGAATGTATGATTTATATGTCATTGAGAAGTTTAGAAAGAAAATCCAGAACTTGGAAAATAATAATTTTTGCCTGGCTTAAGAATTTGAAGAGATGAAATTGAATTGAATTGTATGTTTTCAGAAATTTAAATTCTGTTTGCTTCTATTGCATATTCCAGAGAGTTACAGGAAATCCTTTGTAACAGGGTATCCTGAATTTGGAGTGTTTGTTAAGTTAAAAAAAAAACCCAACTCATTGGTGGTAAGCTTCTGGTGAAGATTATAGACTCCATTATGCTTCGCTGAGTTTGAAGAATAACAATCACTTTAATCACACTTGTTTTCATGGTGGCCCAGAGAAGAATTAAGAGACTTCCTTTTTAAAGTTTTGCTAAGGCAGCGCTTTTATCCTACAGTTGAGTCAACGCAATTGTTGTTTCTATTGGAATTTCGAAATCATACTTGATGTCCCAGTAAAATTTAAAAGTAAATTGATGAGGAATAATTAACCAGTTAATTACTAGTGTGACAAAACCATCTTGTATTTTAAAATATTTTTAACTACCTCAAATGGCTGGGGGCTTTTAGGAGAAGGCTATTTATTAATGTCATGAAACCTTCGGAAGTACAGAACACTAAATCTCTTTGGCAATACCTTCTGTAAAACTCAGTAAGGTTTTAGTCTCATTTAAAAGTGTTTATCTCTCTCTGGGCTGCTCAAGGAAAGTTAAGAATGGTGATGCCAATGGGGAGCCATGAATACAGCTGCCAGGCTGATCTGAGTGAGCTTTTGAAGCCAGGCAAGGGAGCCTTCAGCAGGCCTTATTACATGCAAAGGATTTCCTTCCATTCTCTGAGCCCTTTTGACAGACAAACCTATTGCAGCTTGCTGATGGGCGTGTCAGCAACAATTGTTTTGTGGAAGGCCTGGGGTGTGGGAACAGGTCTGAAGGGGCAGAGAATACATCCCCACGCAGGAGCAGCAGAGAGTACATACGATGTGTGCTGGTTAATGTTTAACAACCTCCTGGGGTTCAAGTAGGGGATGTGTGTGTGTGTGTGTGTGTGTGTGTGTGTGCGCACACATGAGACATACATATAAGTTTATTATAAATTACCTGCTGTGTGACACAATTTGCAAACAATAAAAATGCACACTTATTAATATAGAAGCTTCTGTTGATGCTGGCCAAACTTGTATTGGTTGTTAACCTATATGAGTGAATGTAATTTCAACCTGAGTATTGTTTGATATTTTACATTGAAACAGTGTGGATCTGTTAGAGCTTCACTCAGTCATCAGTGACGGGAGTGACTGCTGATTTAGTGGATTTTTAATGCTGGATGAGTATTTTGTCATTTTGACGGGGGTGCTATTTCTGCAACTTGATGGCTACAGTCACAACACAGTCTTTTGTTTAATCTGTATTAATAGCATTTTCTCTTTTCTCCATCCCTGAGACATGACAAAAACAAGTCAAGCCCTGACTTGCAGCATTTGCCAATATCCATGGTGTAAATATTCTACCATGGCTGATGCCAAGCTGGCAAGGTGATTACTAAAGGCAGAAGGGCAAGAGATGTGTCATAGATAAAATTGATATAACAGCAAGAGCAAGATAACACCAAAATACAGTGAAATAGTTAACAAGTGATGAGTTTTGAACATTTATATTCTTGCTGTTGATATCATTGATTTAATTGTAAGTTTATATTATTTACTTTTTAATGATTGCTTTAACAGCTGGTTCACAAAATTCCTGAAGTTTAACAGCACTTGTGAGTGGTAAGGAAAGGGTCTTGGATATGAGAATCTTGACTCTCACATAGTATAGGGAAGCATGGGGGGGGGGTCTAATGTGACCTAATGAAACAATTCCTTTTTTTTTTCTTTTTTTGTATTGGGGATCGAACTCGGGTCCTTGTGCTTGCGCACCAGGCGGTGAAACCACTGAATCCCCAGCTTTTTTTTTTTCCCATTAAGTTTACTGGTACATTTTCGGTATAAAATACAGTTACAGTCATCATTGGGATCTTGTACCTTTACATGAGTATCTTGGTTCTTACTTTTTTCCCCTTCCCTTGCCCTCCCTTC